>CM066032.1:759151959-759751959 GCA_033557465.1 Ichthyophis bannanicus | reverse complement strand
CGTCCCCCGATGACTTGCTTCCCCTCTGGAGCCCGCCTCACTTCATTGCGGCTTTCGACCAAAGGAAGAGGACGCCGAGGAGGACGCCGCTGTGAATCCTCTGCCTGCTCCTCGAAAACCTTGGCCTCTGGAGCCATACCGGCCGCACTGGGAACCCCAAAGGCGGAAAGAACGAAATCTGCGAAAGTCTTGAAACTGACCCCGCGCCGGCGGTAAGTTCCTACCCAGCTTAGGCTTATCTTCTGGCAGTCTACCGCCCTTGGACTCCCCGAGGTCTTTCACCAATTTATCCAGGTCGTTTCCGAACAACAATTTGCTTTTAAAGGGAAGCTTACTGAGTCGGGACTTAGAAGATCCATCGGCCGCCCAATTCCGCAACCATAAAGACCTGCGCGCCGCCACCAAAGAAGCCATGCTATTCGCCAAGGTTCAAATCAAATCATAATGTACATCTGCCAAATACGCCGAGCCAGACTCCAGCCGAGTCACCTCTAGCAATCCCTGCTGATCCAATCCAGAGGCTTGCCTCAAGTGCTGAGCCCATCGTAAGCAGGCTCTAGCCACCCAAGCCCCACAAATGGAGGCCTGCAAAGATAAGGCATTGGTCTCAAAAGTCTGTTTCAACAAACCATCCACCTTTTTGTCTTGCGTGTCCTTTAAGGCCGCACTGCCCTCAACGGGAATGGTGGTTTTCTTGGTGACCGTCGACACCGCGGCGTCCACACGCGGCGACTTAAACCTCTCTTTGTCTTTATCCGCTAATGGATAGAGGCGGTTCATAGTCCGAATCCCCCTCAGGCCGGATTCGGGTCGATCCCACTCACTTTGAATCATTTGCTCCACCACACGGTGCACCGGAAACACCACCTGAGAGTCCCGCACCGCTTGAATGAGAGGATCCTCCAACCCATCCTCCTCAACAGGATGAGGAGCAGTGAGATTGAGAGCATGAAGAGATTCCGTGATCAAAGGCACCAGCTCCTCTTTACGGAACACCCGAATAATCCGGGCTTGATCCTCGGGCTCCGGGATTTCACCATCTTCCAACTCCTCAACACCAGCCTCCGGATCCACTTCAGCATCAGGATCTTGCCAGCCCAAGTCGTCGTGGTCTAGGTCCAGGGCCCGAAAGCGCTTGGTTGAAGGCTGGCCCTCCTGCCTGGCCTCCCCACCTGGGAGAGATGACAGGGGCGACGGCCAAGCGTCCGGCAACTTGCCCGAGCGTCCCAAGCGAAAAGCCTGGTGCATAAGAAGGACAAAGTCAGGTGAAAAATCCATGAAAGAAGACTCTGCTGTCGCAATCGGCCACGCGCCCCCCTGCCCTTTAGGAGGGGCCGTAGAACCAGATGCAAGAGGGCCAGGAGAGGGATCTCCGTCCGCCTGAACCGCCGGGCTTCCCGGTCCGGACAACTCCTTATGCTCCATTTGTTGTTCTAAAGTTGTGGAAACTGAGGCGCAGCCCCTGCAGACCCCAGACTCATCCACCACCCCCCTGCGCGAACCGCAGATAACACACTGCGTCCTGGTGGCCATGCAGCCAGAGCAGCCCCCCCCAAAGAAAAAGAAAAGGACCTGCTGTACTTTGAACTGAAAAGAACCCAAAGAAACCAAAGAAATAAAACACTTTTTTTTTTAAACTAGCAACTGGGAATGGAGATGTCCCCCCCCCCCCCAGCAAAAACGCCAGGTCAAAAATACGCTAAGTGGAGAAGAAACACGTTGCAGACCACTTCATGCCAGGCGGGAAAAAACCGGAACTCTAAAATGGCCGCCGGCACATTTCAGCCAGCGAGAAAAAAATGGCGCGAAAATCAAATAAAAGTTAAAATTAAAGTGAAAGGAAAGCAAAGGGGCAATCAGAGCACTAAAAACACCCAAAAAACTCACCGCACTTGGGCAGGATCGCAGTAGCCTACACACCACTCGAAGCCTGAGTGGGAGCACGCGATTACACCGGCCTGCCAGTCAGAACAAGAAATGCAGGTCAGAGTGTGAGAGGGAAGCCAGCCTACCGTTTCGGGGCTGCCCAGACTCAGACAGGTGACTGACAAGGCAGAGCTCTCCTCCGGACAGTCTAGGAGGAGTGAACTCGCCTCGGATGGGAAAAGACACGTCTGCAGCAAAGTCAGCAGTGCAGTGCAGACTCGGCCTCCCGATCGTAGCCGTCAATTCCTCAGAGTTAATTTTTTTTTTTTTTTTTTTTTATTTAAAGCTATAGCTACCTATTAAATAAATGAAAGAAAAAGGAGTAGAGCAAAAGAAAATCCCCAACAAAACTCTCTAGTGTTGCCTCCAAGCTGTCCCTAAGTGAGCCTAACACCAGGCACACACGTCCTCCAGCTGCAAGGAGACTGAACACACTGGGGGCTGATGGGAGCTCCAGCAGCATACATCTTGGCATAGGAAGATTCTGATTGGTCCAGTCTCCAGGCTGCAGGAGGAGGTGCACTACCCGGATGTAGAGGACTAAACTGGATAACCGCTCAGGAACCCTCAAATCCTTACTGTTTGTTGATCTGTAGAGCCCTGGTTAGGACCAATGCAACAGGAAAATAGAGAAGTCTGTTAAGGCGAAAAAACAAAATTTTTTCCCCAAGGGTCAAGGACATGCATCCGAAGGGCTCTGCAGAGAAAGGAAGACTGAGCAAGATGGCACCCTTGGGCGGGAAGAGGACCACGCATGCGTGGCAGCAATCCCAAAGGCTTTCTTTGAAAGCTGGGGAATTGCTCCGCGCAGGCTCCATCGGTGCCGACATCACCCATAAGCGAGGACTGACTTCCTGCTTGTTCCTGGAGAATGCAGGTTTTCTTCTGTCTACTACTTTTCCCCCACCATGAAGCTCCATGAAGTAAAGTCATCATAGAGAGGGTAGCAGACGTGTGGTACAGACAAAACACAAATGGAATTCAAGAAAGCCTGGGCTATACACAGTAGAGCTCAAGGTGCAAAGAAAGTGAAAAGCTAGAAATCAACTATGGATATGGCACTGCAGTATATATTAAACTCAAACTAGATAAATCTAATAGATCCTTAGCTATTGCCACATTCTGTACTGCAAAGCTTTCAAATGCACCTTTTTCAAATCCTGGATCACAATATTCAGGCGTTCGTTTTCTGTTGAAGTATTACAAAGGGAGGATTTCAGCTGCTTCACATCATTCTGTAATTCTTCTATCTTTTCTGTAAGCATGGCTTCTTTGGAGGCAGACTCTTTAATCAAAGATTCCTCGCGACTCTCCCCATCTGCAGCAACCCTTTTGTGATTAGTATACAATTCTGACAGTGCCTAAAAAAAAAGGAAAAAATTGCACTCAGTTCAATACTAATGAGCACTCGTCTCTTAGATCATCATTTAGTGCCCAGTTCAAATTAACAGCTCCTCTGCACTCTCTGGGGGGTGAGATCACATAATTGTACTAGTCACTGAATGGCACTATAGCAGTAAGCATCAGAGCTATGCAACAAAGAAATGCAGTACTAAGCCATCCTGTGCTGCAACCTCATCAATACACTTGACCTTATGTTTACATTGCTCTATAAAGCAAAAGTATCAAAGCCTGTCAATCCATGGAATTCATAGGTATAAACGATACACAAATCCTCCATTGCCTCAGGTACAATCTTAGATTGTAAGCCCTCTTGGGACAGGAAAATACCTATGTACCTGAATGTAACTTGCCTTGAGCTACCACTGGAAAGGCATGAGCTAAATACTAATAAATAAATGCATACAGCCCAATAAATGGTAAGAGACTGAAATAAACAGAACCAAACCTATGTAAGATATCATTTTAACACAAATACATTTTGAAAAACCATCAAAATATTTTAGTAAGTAAGCACTCTCCTGCAAGCTCATGAAGGGTTAATTAGGACTTACCTGCTAATTGGCTTTCCTTGAGTACCTCCAGTCCAATGCAGACTTGTGACTTGTGGGTTGCCATCCTCAACCAGCAGCTTGGAGATCAATCACAAATAATTTAGTATCATCTCATAACCAGCTGGCACTGCCTACTAGCCTCAGTATCCTACTGACAGAGCAGACTCACAGTAGCAACAACTAAGGACTAAACATATCTTAAAAATATCGTAACCAAATTTTAATCATTTCTTCCACCTGCAAGACAGGATAACCCTGCCTAAGCTAAGGGCCTCCCCCCCCCCCAATTGTCCAATACCTCATGCATCACCATCGCCCATACTTTGACTCTAACTGAAAAATGTACTTCCCCCTACGAGAAGTACCTACAGCAACACCAGAGACCCCCCTCAGGAGTCCCGTCCATCTGCAGACCCCCGAGAAGCACTGCACCCAGGACCAATGTACTGAAGCACCTCCACAGTCCCGGGATTGTTAACACCCCACATTCAGATCACCTCAAGGAGGGTCCGGGACTGGACTGGAGGTACTCAAGGAAAGCCAAGTAGTAGGTAAGTCCTAATTAATCCTTCCTTATCATATCACCAGTCCAGTCCTGATTTGTGGGATGTACCGTAGCAGTAAAACTCGGAGGGACCTGCAAGCCTGGCCTGCACACCGCCACTCCAAACCTCGCGTCCCCCATTGCCTGCACATTGAGCCGATAATAGTGTACAAAGGTATGCAATGACAACCATTTGGCTGTCCAACAGATGTCCCCTGGGGGAACCAGACTGGCCTCTGCCCACAATGACGACTGCGCCCAAGTGGAATGAGCCCAAATTCCTGCAAGTAAACTCTTCTGCTTCAACAAATACGCCGATGAAATTGTTTCCTTGATCCACCTGCAAATGGAGGCCTTTGACACTGTCTTGCCCTTATGCAGTCCGCCAAAGAGGACAAACAACCTGTCCGACCTCTGAAAGGACTCCATCCACTTCAGATACCTCTTCAGCACCCGACGCACATCTAGAAGATGCAACTGCAGGTCTTGTCCCGCCACCACTTCTCCAGAAAACAGCAGGGGAATGACTGACTGATTTATATGAAAAGCAGAAACCACCTTGGGCGGAAAAGAAGGCACCAGCAGCAGCACCACCTTCTCCTTGGAGAACATAATGAAAGGCTCCCAGCTTCTCTAACCTTATCTCCTAACTCTTCTCATCAACTCTATTCCGTTCTCTCTCTGCACCCCACTCCTCTCCAACCCCTTCCTCCTCCCCCGTCCCCCCTGATCTTGCTTCCTTAGCCTCCCACTTCGCTTCTAAAGTCCTTTAACTTCGTCTTTCATTTCCCTCCTGCCCTCTTTTTCTCCACCCCCCCCCCCCCCACCTCTCCCTCCCCCTTCCTCCCCCCTTCTTCTTCCTTTCCTCCCCGGTCTACTTTTGAGCCAATTTCCATATCAGTTCTATCCAAAGCTTTCACTTCCATCCGGAAGACCACCTGTCTCACCGATCCTATCCCCTCCCTCTGGCTCTTAGAATCCTCCCTAGCTCTCTCCCCCCTCATTCTCTCTATCTTAAATTCTAGCCTATCTTCTGGTACTTTTCCTGCACCCTAGAAGCACGCCTCTGTTCGCCCCATTCTAAAGAAAGGTTCCCTGGACCCCTCTCTTCTCCTTCCAGCTGGCGCCCCATCTCTAATCTCCCATTCCTCTCTAAACTCTTAGAAAAACTGGTCTTTACCCAATTCTCTTCCCACCTTGAAGTCTCCCTTACCCTTCACCCACGTCAATCTGGTTTCCGCCCTGGTCACAGCACAGAATCTGTCCTCCTTTCCCTTCTCAACAAATTGCACGCTGCTCACGATCATGGTTCCTTCTCTCTTGGCGTTTTCTCTTGATCTATCCGCTGCTTTCGACTTGGTTGACCATCGCACCCTTCTAACTTGTCTTCAGGATGCCGGCCTTGCCGGTTTGGTACTTCAGTGGTTTCCTTCTTTCCTGTCGGTCTCTCTCGGTTCTCTCTGGGACTACCCTACTCCCCTTCCACCCCCCTTCCCTGTGGTGTCCCCCAGGGATCTGTTCTTGCGCTTCTTCTATTAAATGTTTTTCTTGCCCCTCTCAGTCCAACATGGCATTTCTGCTTACTATTACACAGATGACATTTTCCCCCTTCACCATACTGACTCTTCCGCTCCCGACATCACTCCCCTCAATACCTGTCTCTCCTCCGTGGCTTCCTGGCTTTCATCCAACTTCCTACATATTAATCTCTCAAAAACCTCTGCCATTTGGCTTACTTCTGGAAGCCCCCCTCCGTTCGTCCCACTGCTCTCATCACCTATTTCTATTGTTTCATCTTTACGGTATTTAGGTGTTACCCTTGACTCTTCCCTCTCTTTTAAAGACCACATATCCTCTGTTGTTCAACGCTCCTTCTTCACTTTGAAGCAACTTCATGCCGTCCGTCCTTTTCTTTCCCCCTCTTCCTTGACCACGCTGCTTCTCTCCCTTGTTATATCTTGTCTCACCTACTGTAACATTTCCCTGGTCGGTTTCCCTCAGTCCCAGCTCTTTTGTCTACAACGTGTTCAAAATACTGCTGCCCGTATCCTCACTCATGCCTCACGCTTTGATCACATCACTCCCCTTCTTCTACGTTTGCACTGGCTCCCAAATCCCTTTCCGGATCCAGTATAAGTTCCTCATTTTCATTCACAAATTAATCCATACAGGCACCCCTCTCTATCTCGCTGACCAGGTTCACCTCCACACCCCCACCATTCCCTCCGATCCATCCATGCCAACCTCATGTCCCTTCCCCTCCCCGTCCCAGGCCCACTTGGAATCCACGCGGTCATCCGCCTTATTTTCTTGGACCAAGACTCGAACTCGCTCCCCCCCGCTTAGAATCCTCTTTTAAAACTTTCAAAGCCAAACTGAAAACCCACCTTTTCTATTCTGCTTTCGACCTCCCCCCCCCCCTTCACCCCTCTCCCCACCTCCTCATTGATGTTTAATCTTTTGCCTCCCCTATTTGTGTGTTGCTCTGTCCACCCCTCACCCTCCCCTTTGTTGATCTACAACTCTCTTGTTCCTCTTATTTGTTGTCCTGTCTACTCCCCCCCTCTGTTTTTCTTTTTCTGTCCTACTCAATTTTTAATGGCATTCCTTTTCCTTTCCTACGCAGCTTTTAACTTTGTTTGTAAACTGCCCAGATGCTTCTGTTATGGGCGGTATATTACGTTTTTAATAAACAAACACAACAATGCCTGTAACTTCAAAATTCGCCTAGCCGAACAAATGGCCACCAAACTGTCTTCAGAGTTAACATCCTTCAAGGTGCACGTCCAAAGCGGTTCAAAAGGCTCTTTGGTCAGTGCAGACAGGACGAGATTCATATCCCACAAAGGGACCACAGCCCTGCTTCACCATGCGCAAGAACCAAGCTATGTCCGGATGGGACGCCAGGGACACCCCCTGTACTCTACCATGATAGCAGGCCAAGGCCGCCATTTGCACCCGAAAAGAAGTGCAAGCTAGTCTTCTCCAGACCCACCTGCAGGAATGCCAAGATCTCCGGCACAGATGTTTTAATGGATGACAATCGTGGTCTGTGCACCAGGCCTCAAAACACTCTCCACACGCACACATACAATAAGGAGGTGGAGCACTTCCTGGTCTTCAGAGTGGAAATGGCCACCACTGAGTAGCCGTATTTTCTCAATCGAGTCCTCTGAAGACCAAGGCCATAAGAGAGAATCAGTCCACTCGTAGCATTACCACTGGACCCTGCACTAGCAGATCGGCCCAGGTTGGGAGGCGCCACGGCCGATCCACCGTCAGATGGACCAGATCCACAGACGTCTCAGCCAATCAGGCGCAACTAAGATCACCGGTCCCGGGTGTGCCCTGACCCTTTGCACCACCCGGCCGATGAGCGCCCATGGCAGGAACACATACAGGAGACCCTTCGTGGTCCAACACTGCACCAATGCATCCAGACCCTCTGACATGTGTTCTCTTCTCCTGCTGTAGAAATGTGCCGCCTTCGCTGACTCGAAGATCTCCATCAGATCCATAACAGGCGCTCCACAACAATTAACTAGCAAAGCAAACATCTCTGGATGGAGCTCCCACTCGCCAGGATAGAGATGTTCTCTGACTGAGAAAGTCAGCTACCACGTTGTTTTTGCAGGCCACATGCTTGCAGAGATGGTTAGAAGATTGCTTTCCGCCCATTCCATTAGGGGTGCGATCTCACTCTCCAGCTGAACACTGCTGGTACCCCCTTAGCAACTGATGTATGCTACTATGGTGATGTTGACCGAAAGTACACACACCACCTGTCCCTGCAAGAACATCCAAAACTTCTGCAATGCTAAGAATACTGCTCTCATCTCCAGACGATTGATTGGCCACATATTCTCCTCTGCCGACCAGCAGCCCTCCGCTATCTGTGCCTTGAAATGAGCTCCCCAACCGCTCAAACTGACATCCACCGTCAGCAGGACTCACTTCAGTGGTTCCAGAGGCACCCCTGCCAACAACTCGTTCTTTCGGAGAAACCAGTGAAGGGTCCCCCGGACCCCACTGGGACAGGGTAGGGGATGTATCAGTGAGTGTCGCTGGGCCAACCACCAGCACAATAATGCCTACTGCAGTAGTCGCATGTGTGCCCTGGCCCAGAGCATGAGGAGTGAGTGTCGCTGGGCCGACCACCAGCACAATAATGCCTACTGCAGTGGTCACATGTGTGCCCTGGCCCAGAGCATGAGATCGATCACAGCCGTCATCGACCCGAGTACCTGCAGATAGTGTCACATGGTAGGGACTTTCATCCAGAGAAACAGAAGGACCTGTTCCTTCAGTGTCTGCATCCGGTCTTCTGGCAATGACACCAGTGTCCTGAACTGTGCCCCAAGGTACACCACGTTCTGAGATGGCTGCAGCCGACTCTGCAAAGTTTATGACCCATTCTAGATTTTGTAGCTGGGCAATGACTGTCTGTCGCCTGCATGCTCTCCTCCTTGGACTTCGCACTGACTAGCCACTGCCAGTCATCCAGATAAAGATGCGTTAAGTTCCCTTCTTGCCTTAGGGCTATGGCCACCACCACCAAAAACTTGGTGAAGGTACGCAGAGCAGTCGCAAGGCCGAAAAGGAGCACGCTGAACTGAAAATGCCCCATGGGCACCACAAACTAAAAAAACCGCTGGAGCTCCAGCCACACCAGAATGTGCAGATACGCTTCCGTGAGATCTAGCGCTGCCAGAAAAACTCTCCTACCTGCACAGCCGCTATGACCAAGCACAGAGTCTACATCCCAAATCAGGGTACTTTTAGACATTGATTTAGGTATTTGAGATCCACAATGGGTCTGAACACGCCTTCCTTTTTGGGGATGACAAAATACATGGAGTATCGACCCAACCTGCATTGGTTGGGTGGAACCTCCATCACTGCTTGCAAGTCTCATAGCCCTGCTAAGGTGTACCGCACGGTCCTTACCTTGAGGGGGGCCTTGCAGGGGGATCGTATGAAGGCATCCACTAGTGGCCTGTGAAACACGGGAGCATAGCCCTTGCGAATGACCTCCAGTACCCACTGGTCGGTGGTGAGCTGGACCATGGCAAAGTAAAACTCCTACAACCGCCCTCCCTATAGGCACTACCCTCATCTGGGCCCCTCACACTTCATTGTGGCTTTTTTGACACGGCAGAGGAGGCGGCATAACCCCCCCCCCATGCCCGATCCTCTGAACCCCTAAAAGGATTGCCGCCTAGCCGGGAACTGGTCCCGCTAGTAGGGTGCAAAATGGGCAGCACAGAAGCGCCTGAAGTCCCACGGCTGACCTGTGGCTCGTGCTGGTTTCTGCTTATCCTCCGGCGGCTGGCTGCCCTTGGAAACTCTCAACTCCTTTAACAACTTATCCAATGCTTCTCCAAAACAGCAACTTTCCCTTGAAGGAAAACCTACTGAAACGCAATTTGGAAGAGACATCCGCTGACCAATTCCGTAGCCACAAATAACGTCTAGCCGCTACTACCAAGGCCATGCTTTTAGTATATCCCTGATAAGATCGTAAAAGGCATCTGCCCAATAGGCACCTCTGACTCCAACATAGCTATCTCCAGCAGCAGCAGGAGCCACCCCTCCCCCCCAGTGCCCTCCAGGATACCTTGCTCCCAGTGCACAAAAGCCCCACAGACAGATGCATGTAGCGACAAGGTGTTGATATCAAACGCCTGCTTCAGAAGAGTTACCAGCTTCCGATCCAGTGTATCCTTGAGGGCCATACAGCCCTCCACTGGGATAGTGGTCATCTTTGTGACTGCCAAAATGGCTACATACACTTTAGGCAAATGGAGAAGCTCCGTCTCCCTCTCTAGTAAAGGATAGAGCTGCACCATCACCCGTGTTCCTTAAAGTCCCGCTTCCGGGATGTCCCATTCATCTTAAATCATATTTCATTATTCAATGGAGGAGAAATACAGATTGTAGCTTCCTGACCGCTATCCTCCAGAGGCTCGTCCTCCTGCAGGACCTTTGTTGACGTATACAGTGCCTACAAAGTCTGCATGATTAGGGTCACCAGCTCTTCCCGGCAAAACACCCGCACAATGCGAGCTTCATCCACCTGGGGAATCTCGCCTTCCTCCAGGTCTGCCAACTCTCCCGTGTCTTCCTCCTCCACTGGGTCTTCCTCCTCCTCAGAAATCAGAGAAGCGGTTTCATCCCCAGGGTCCTCCTCCAGATGCCTATGGCTGGGACAGAGTTTGTCGTCTTCTTGCCGGTTAGTGGGGTCCAAGATGCTGTGCTTCCTTGATCTCCTGTGTCCCATCTGGGAGCTTGGAACTCCATGCTGCCTCGTGCAAAATATTTTATGCATGAGTAAAACTCAAGGAAAAATCCCCTGGCCCAAACTACTTATGTAGCCTCCCTGGAAGTGGACGGCTGAAGAGACCTACCTCTCCCAACCTGCACCTCCAGGATCGTCGGGGTGGATGAAAATTCTTCCATGGTTCCTGTCAGCCTTCTGGAGGACTGCCGCCCCCTTGTCACTGAGGGAAAGAGCTCAGACCCCTCCGAAGTCTTCTCCCTGTCACCTTTCTGCGACATCTCTACCAGCGATTCTTCTGCAGGTTGAGACTGTAACAACTCATGCAAAAGCCCGCCACCAAGACAGAGCTTTTGCACAGCCCACAGGCTAAGCAAGGGGTCTTAGAGGGCATCACTCTCCCAGTGCAGCCTCCTCTTCAGAAATTCTCTGGCCTGCAAAAGTTCTTAATACCTGTTCTTTTCTTCTTTTTCTTTGCTTTCTTTTTTTTAACCTTAAAACAGCCCAGAGATTAAAAACAACAAAATGCGACTGCATAAAGAGCCCTTCTACGTCTGGATTCAGACATCCTGGGAGAGAAGCCCCCCCCCCCCCCTAAAAATCTCTCTTCTAAAATGGCACCGTTTTACAGGCTGATCCACAGCACACATGGTCCCCAGCCCCATCAGTTCCTTCTCCCGCTGAGCCCCGGTGAACCGCGATCGCAACCCAGCCAGGAGAAAACAAAAATGAAAGGAAGACCATGCTGTACTGAATCGCCGCTTAGGAACTGACCCTGTTGTACTCACCCATGCGCTCAGCCCTACACCCAGTGGCGGGAAAATGACAGGCCTCTGGTGTCACAGCTCACAGTGGCTCCTCACCTACTGAAGGGATCGTGAGCCGCTGCACTTTACCCGGTCTCCAACCCAATCAAGCTCCCCTCCTACTGGCCGATGAGCTCCCTCCGGGTTAGCCAGTGTCTTTTTTTTGTTGTTGTTTTCTTCTTTTTACAACTTTATCTGATAGCTAAATCAGAACTCTGAGAGCCACCTAAACAGATAAGTTTTGGTTCATCCCCTGGTCCTTTTCTGTTTATTCCTTTTTTTTTCCTGCTTCCACTAGTCCCCATTTGTTCCTCCAGTGAGTCCAACTAGCGGGAGTCACTTTCTCCAGCTACTTGGAGACGGAATACTGAGGCTGATAGGCGATGCCAACTGGTTGAGGTAATGCCACTAAACTATTCATGATCAGTCTCCAAGCTGCTGGTTGAGGGTGACAACCTACAAGTCGGGACTGGACTGGAGGTACAAAAAGGAAGTTCCAGCTGAGCTCTATCATGGTGAAATTTTACTTTCCAGGAAAGGAAATTAATGGTATCCTGCTAGACCAGTCCAGACTAGTGGGTCATGTCCCCCTGCCACCAGATGGTGAGACAGAGAAATGACAGAAGCTTTGAGACCCCCCCCCCTTGGTATATAATCTCCTACCCCTAGAGGTCAGCTTCAGTATAACACTGGCAAGCATCAGGACTACAGAATAGTTCATACAGATCAAGACTAAATATACCAGACCAAAAACAATTGGAACATAATGCAACAATGAGACTCCAGAACATAGAGACAGTTCAATATGCATAATGAACATTGGCAAGACACCGTCCTATAACAGAACACTTCTTGAAGGCGGCGAGCATAGAGAGACAGCTCAGGGGGGGTCCTGGACTGGTCTAGCAGGATTCCAGGAAAGGAAATTAACAGTAAGCAAAATTTCTCCTTCTAACCGGTTCCCTTTTGACTGACTGCTCCCCCTAATGGGATGTCAAAGGTTAAGGGAACCTCGTCCATGTTGATTATGAAGTCTGGTGTTGATTTCTTTGTTTAAGAAATCCTTGAAATTCCATACTTTATCCAAGAAATCAGCAGAAGTACCCAAGCTACCCCACCGCAGGGCGGGAAGACATAGCTGCAGCCAAAATAGTGGCTCCGAAGCGAGCTGCTTCCCTGGCTTGAATGTCCAAGTGATAATGACGAGCAAATGTAGACAGGGACAACCATGTTGCCGCCCTGTAAATATCGAGCGGGTGTACCCGTGATCTCTCAGCCCAAGACATAGCCTGAGCCTGAGTAGAATGCGCTCGGAGCCCAAGAGGAACGGACTTATTCTGCAGGATATAGGCCGACTCAATTGCCTGTTTAATCCAGCATGCTATGGTCACCTTGGAGGCGGCAGCACCCTTCCTGGACCCAGAGTGTAACACAAAGAGGTGGTCCAAAAGATGAAAGGAATTGGTCACTTTGAGATAGCGATGTAAGACCCTGTCAACGTCCAGAAGATGCAGAGATGGAACATGGCCGGAATGTTGATCCCGCCAGAAAGTGGGCAGCAACACTGACTGGTTGATATGGAACGCTGAAAGCAACTCTGGCAAAAATGCCGGTACTGGATGAATAGTAATGCCTTCCGCTGAAAAGGACAGAAATGGGTCCCTGCAGGAGAGAGCTTGCAGTTCCAATATACGCCGAGCCGAATTAACCGCTACCAAGGGTACAGTCTTGAGTGTGAGATCTTTAAGGGATGCGTCCCGGAGCGGTTCGAATGGTGCACGAGTGAGGGGGGAATCAATGGACGGACCGGTGCCGGAGGGAGCAGACTCCCCTGAGAAACCTGGATATGTCCACATTAGAGGCAAGAGAACGCCCCCGTATCGGACCCTGAAAACAGGTCAGAGCAACGACCTGCACCTTCAAGGAGTTAAGGGCAAGGCCCTGATCAAACCCCTCTTGAAGAAAAGACAGTATGCTGGGCACTTGCACTTTCCACAGAGAGAGAGAGTGGCGCGAGCACCACAAGGAAAAGAGGCGTCAATCTCGGGCATAAGCTCGGGAAGGGGAGGATCTCCACGCCTGAAGCAAGGTGGCGACTACTGACAACGAATAACCCTTGCGCTCTAAACAATGCCGCTCAAGAGACAGGCCGTGAGAAGGGAGCGGGGTCTTCCATGATGATGGGCACCCTTGTCGCAGGAGACCCTGTCGCATTCTGAGTGGCATCGATGACTCACACAACAGGCGCACTAGGTTGGCATACCAGGGCCAAAGTGGCCAATCCGGCGCTAACAGGACTACTCGGCCCGGATGCACCTCGATGCAGTGCAGAACGTGGCCAATCAGTGGCCACAGAGGAAAGATATACAGTAGGTAGGCTCGGGGCCAAGGCTGGGCAGGGCATCCAACCCCCGAGAACGTGGGTCCTTCCTCAGACTTGAAGAAGCCCGATGGCTTGGCATTAGTGGCCGTGACCATGAGATCCAGGGCAGGAGAGCCCACCGGTGCACTAGGGATGCGTAGGCCCATGGGGCTAGTACCCACTCGCCGGGATCCAAGGTGTGCCAACTGAAGAAATCCGCCTGAATGTTCTCTATGCCCACAATATGCTGTGCTGAGAGTGCTTGAAGATGGCGTTCTGCCCAGGGGAAGAGAAGACTTCATCTCCCTGGCCACGCCAGGCAATTTTGTTCCGCCTTGCCGGTTGAGATATGCCACTGTCGTCTAATTGTCGGAGAGGACGCGCACCACCTGATAGCAAAGCAGGGTGCGAAAGGAGAGAAGAGCCAGGCAGATGGCCCGCACTTTGAGCCAATTGATTGTCCAGGTGGATTTGCAGGCTGACCAAGACCCCTGCGCTGTGTGCTTCCCAGCCGGCCAGGCTGGCATCTGTCGTCAGAATGATCCACTGTGAAATGGACAAGGGGACGCCCTTCAACAGATTCTGGGGGCACAGCCATCACCAGAGGCTGCCGCGAACTGAGGACTGCAGAGGAAGCAGAGCCAGATAGTCCTGGGTGGATGGAGACCACCGGGACAGTAGAGCGCGTTGCAAGGAGTGGATGTGCGTTCATGCCCAGGGAACAACAGAGGGTGGCTGCCATGGTGCCGAGACTCTGAAGATAGTCCAAGGCTGTTGGTGAGCGGAAGCGTTGAAAAGCACGAAGCTGAGTACAGAGCTTCTGGAACCGGTCGTGGGTAAGGAGGACATGGCTTGCTGCTGTATTGAAGTGAGCCCCTAAAAAAATCTAGGGCCTGCAATGGCTGAAGATGACTTTTGGCCTCGTTGACCACCTAGCCGAGCTGGGTCAGGAAACTGACGACCGGCTCTACGGACTACTGCAGCTCCTGGTAAGATTTCACCCGGATGAGTCAATCGTCCAGGTATGGATGGACATGGATGCCCTGATGCCACAGTGCAGCTGCCACTACAACCATGACCTTGGAGAAGGTCCAAGGGGTCATGGCTAGGCCAAAGGGCAGAGCCCGGAACTGATCATGTTTGCCAAGAACCATAAATCAGATACCTCTGGTGCTCCCTGCATTTGGGAATGTAGAAGTACGCTTCTGCAAGATCCAAGGAGGTGAGAAATTCGCCAGGGCGCACCACTTGGATGACAGACCAGAAGGTCTCCATGCGGAACCACAGCACTCGCAGACAGCAACTGACCCCTTTGAGATCCAGGATGGGGCGGAAGGAGCAGTCCTCCTTAGCCACCACAAAGTAGATGGAATAGTGACCGGTGCCCCTTTTGGTCGGAACCACCGTGCAGATAGCCTGGAGGTTGAGAAAATGCTGGAGTGTAAGGTGCACAGTCGCCTTCTTGGCAGGGGATCCGCATGGGTTAACCAGGAAGATATTCAGAATGGACGCTGCGAGATCTAGAGCGTAGCTTCTCAAGACTACAACGAGCACCCAGTTGTCTGACGTTATTTGGTTCCATGGACCCTGAGCCTGTCAACGGGAGGGACAGGAGGCACCAGAGAATTTGGCAGCAGCGGAGTAATTATCCCTTGTCCATCTGACCCCGCAAAAGGACTGTCCCCTGGAACCAGGCTTGTAAGAGGAAACTCTGGGCTTCCCAGGCCAATACCTGCATGCGTCTCTAAAGCGCCCCTTGTAACCTGATGAGGCAGCTGTTGTGGCGATAGGCCGCCGAGATGTAGATCTCGGCCAGACCTCCAGTAAACGCCGAGGCCTGACTTCGCCCAGATCCTTAACAAGCTTGCCGAAGAAGAGTCTACCCTTAAAGGGAAGTTTGGTGAGACAAGACTTGGAAGCTGCATCTGTGTTCCAATGTTGAAGCCAAAGCCAACAGCGTGCAACGGTACCTGCTGCAACAGAGCGCACTGAAAGATGCAGGAGATCATACAAGGCATCCGCTATAAAGGCAGTGACCGATTCCAGGCGAGGCAACGCCTGATCTTCCAGAAGCAAATGGAGCCAACTTAGCAATGCTCATGCTGCAAGACCCCTGCAAGCCGCTGCTTGTAAGGCCAATGAAGAGGAAGAAAAAAAAGTCTTCAGGAGACCCTCTACCTTCCGGTCAACCTGATCTCTAAGGGCGGGCCCACGCTCGACTGGAATGGTAGTGTGCTTAGTGATGGCTGTCACGAGCACATCCACCCTGGAAAAGCTCAGCCATCCTTCCAGATTCTCCTGGGACGAGACAAATACATCCCAAGCGTTGCACCAAACGCAGGGACACATTTGGGTTGTCCCATTCCAACGTGACCATCTGTTGAAGCTCCTTTGGGAAGGGAAAAGCCTTTGCTGGCTTCTTGATACCGACGATTATGGGATCCACCTGAGGTTTAGCTCGGTAAGACGGTGTCTGCGCCTCCGACAGGTGTAGGGCCCTCTGCAATCTGGGCAATGAGAGCCAGCAGTTCGTCATTGTGGAAGAGCCAGACATCTTGGCCTTCATCCCGTGTCTCCTGCACCTCCTGCTGGTCCTCTGGAGGAGAAAGTTTCCCGTCCTCTGTCTGACGCAGAGCCAGGGGAAAACTCATCAGAATGGTACTCACCATCCTCTGCAGCAGCAGGGTAAGTGTCCCCTTCGGGAGAGAAGGCACCCGGAGCAGGGGTGGGGAGAGAGCAGCAGGATCATCAGCAGAACTGAGCAGAACACACTTTTACTGAGGCGGTGGTGCAGATACTGACCCCTCACGGGAACCTGTGCGCCACACGTCCCAGGCTTGATGGAACAGGGTCAGGAACTGCTATTCCGCAGTGAGGGCATCTGGCTGGATCTGCGACGCTGGACGTTGAGGCAGTGAAGAACTGGGGCATGGCAGTGATGGTAGTGAACCGTGCTCAGGCAGGAGGAGCGGAGGGAGGCTTTCACTAGTGCACTGCGCCGCCGAGAGACCCCCAAGGAAGCAAGCCGGAAGATGAAGCTGGTGGAGCTATGGGTGATAAGGTTATGCCGGTAGATAGGGGGCAGATCCGGGGAGCCTATGTGGTACATAGGTTGTTAACTAAAACCCTACGTTTTTTACATGCTACAACCTCTGAAGGGTAGCAGGCATGGCTGCAAGAGCATTAAGGAGAGAGGGGAACCGTTACAGGAGGAGACTTCCTCGCCCCCAGAGGGCTGCCACGGTGAGAAACGCTGCAGGTGGTGACATTTTACTTAACATTGAGTTCCTTTCCTAAAATACTGCTACACCAGTCCAGACTATCGGGTTGAGTTCCCCAGTCAGTAGCTAATGGAGACAGAGAACCAATCAAAGCCTTGGCTGCAACCCACTACCCCCTAGGGGTCTGCTTCAGTTCACCACTGTCAAAGCAAAAAATCCTTACCTGAAACAGCAAAAAGCAAGAACTCTCCTTAACCAACTACCAACATGCACTTAATCTTTATCTGCCTTCTGGAGCATGCTGTCCAGAGCGACGTACCGGAACTGTGCCTAGGGCAACTATGTACAAGCTAGAGGCCAATCCCACTGAGGACTAAGTTGAAATCTTATTGGCTTAAGAGAACCGAGCGTTGGCCCTGCAGAACAGAATTATGGGTGGGCTCTGGACTGGTCTAGCAGGATTCCAGGAAAGGAAATTAACAGTAAGTAAAATTTCACCTTCCAGCTCATCCTGCTAAACCAGTCCAGACTATCGGGCAGTACCTGAGCTACTCCCACTCAGGGCGGGATCCAGCAGCGGCCAACATGGCAACCCCAAGCCTGCTGCCTCTCTGGCTTGGAGGTTCAAGCAATAGTGCTGAACAAATGTAGAGTAAGAAGACCACGTTGCAGCCTAGAAAATATCTAGTGGTGTGACCTGCGACCGCTCTGCCCAGGATGTCGCTTGGGTCCTGGCAGAATGAGCACGTAACCCCTCTAGGACATGCTTACTGTGCAAAAAATAGGCCAATTCAATCGCCCACTTGATCCACCGGGCAATGGTGGACTTTGATGCGGCCATGCCCTTACACACCCCGGCAATCAAGACAAAAAGCCTGTCCGAAAGGTAGAAGTAATTGGTGACCTTAAGATAATGCCAGTGGGTACACCGCACATCTAGGAAATGAAGGTTGGCATTGCGGCCCGTACACTGCTCCCTCGTAAAAATGTGAGAGCCACCGTCTGATTCACATGGAAGGCAGAGACAACCTTGGGTAGGAAGGCTAGAGCAATCCTCAGGAAGACACCCTCCGCCGAGAAGGACAAGAACGGGTCCCGGCAGGACAAAGCCTGGAGCTAAGACAAGCATTGCACTGAAGTGATTGCCACCAGAAGGACTGTTTTGAGAGTCAGGTCCAGTACAGTGGCAGAGCGCAGGGGTTCAAAGGGTGCCCCTCCCTAGTGCACAAAGAACAACAGACAAGTCCCAAGACGCCACTAGCGGGCGACGAGGAGGCCAGAGAAAATGGACTCCCCCCCCGCCCCCCGAAGGAACCGGGTCACATCAGCATGCGATGCTAGGAAGCGCCCCTTAAGCGGCCCGGGGAAGCATGTTAAAAGCTGCCACCTGCACACTTCGCGTACTGAGCGCGAGCCCACTCTCAAACCCCTTCTGCAAAAAAGGCCAGAATGTGAGGTATCCACGCTCACCATGGCGAGAGGGAATGCTGCTTACACCAATGCGTGAAACAGCACTAGACACGGGTATAAACCGCAGACGTGGACGCCCTCCGAGCCTTGAGCTGGGTGGCTACTAGTGGTTACTCCTATGCACTAATCTACGCCACTCAAGAGCCAGGCCGTAAGCGAGTGGGGTCGTCTAGGAGGACCAGTCCCTGCTGTAGGAGCTCCCTTCAGGAGCCCAGCACTAGAGGTGCAGGCCTGGTGAGCTGCATCAGATCGGCATACCATGAACGACAGGGGCCAGTCTGGGGCCACCAGGATCACCTTTCCTCAATATGCCGCTATCCGCCGCAGCACTCGGACGATCATTGCCCACAGGGGAAAAACATACAGAAGGCGGGCCGGAGGCCACTCCCGCACCAAAGCATTGAGACCGCTCGACCCAGAGTCCTTCCTCCTGCTGAAGAAAAATGGTGCTTTGGTGCTGGACGACATTGCCATTAGATTCAGAAACAGGCAGCCCCACTTCCGCACAATGTGGCTGAAGGCCCACGTCGCGAACTCCCACTCGCTGGGGTCGAGGGCATTCCGACTGAGGAAACTGGCTTGAACATTGTCCACCCCCACAATGTGCTGCGCCGACAGAGCTTGTAAGTGACACTCCACCCAAGGGAAGAGAAGACTCACCTCCCGGGCCACTCCTGGGCACTTGGTGCCTGTTGAGATAAGCCACCCTCGTTGCATTGTCGGACAACACCCGGACAGCTCGGGAGCGCAGGAGTGGGAGGAAATGCCGCAGCGCTAGGCACAACGCTCAGGCACCTAGATGGTTGATGGGCCAGCTGGCCTCTGTCATGGACCAGGCACCCTGCACCGAGCAGCCCTGATAGTGCGCCCCCCCCCCCCCAGCCGCTGAGAATCTCATCCATCGTTACTATAACCCAATGCGGAATATCCAAGGGTACCCCTTTCATCAGACTGGCGTGAACCAGCCACTACTGAAGGGAAAGAGTGGTTATTCACCTGTAACAGGTGTTCTCCAGGAGCAGTAGGAATCAGTCCTCACATATGGGGTGACATCGGGACCGACGGAGCCCCCGTGCGGAGCATTTCCCCAGCTTTCAAAGAAAGCCTTTGGGAATGCAGCGTGCCTGCGCGGTCCCCTTCCCGCCCAAGGGTGCCATCTTGCTCAATCTGATGACATGGCTAAAAGACAGCAAAAAAAAACCCAAAATAAAGTATATGACTGCAACTCCAGGGGAGGAGGGAGGGTCGTGAGGACTGATTCCTGCTGCTCCTGGAGAACCAGGTGAGTAACCACTCTTTATCCAGGAACAAGCAGGAAGTCAGTCCTCACATATAGGACTCCCCAGCTCTAGGCTACCGGGAACCCAAAGCTGAAAAAAATGGCTCCCTCTGAAGAGCCTCAGCATCCGTGATAAGAATATCCTCTGAGAATGCCCCCATACGGTAGCCCAACACAAGGGCCAGAGGGCAGGAGTTGCCTAAACCTCAAAGAGATTACGGAGTACCGCCTGTCCAAAAGCACTGTCCCTTCGTGACTCTCTCTCGAGGCAGTAGTGGGCCGCAAAAGTCTGGCTTGAAGAAAAAGTAGCAGCCCGGCAGATGTCTGCCAAAAGAACAGAGCGGAGATGAGCTACTGATGCGGCTTTCGCCCTGACACAGTGGGCCTGACTCGACCCTGCAAGGAGAGGCTGGCTGCCTTGTACGCCCAGGCGATACAATCTGCTACCCAAGTGGACAAGGTACGCTTGGAGACAGGCAACCCCAGTTTATTAGGGTCAAAGGAGACGAAGAGCTGAGTAGCCCTTCGGTGCCTCCGCATAAGTTCTATGTAAAAGGACAAAACCCTCTTACAGTCCAGGGTATGCAAGACTGTTTCAGCCCAGCTGCTATGTAGCCTGGGAAAGAATAAAGGAAGAACCACCTCCTGGTTGAGGTGGAAGGAGGAAACAACTTTTGGAAGGAACTTTGGATGGATCCGTAGGTCTATCAGAAACCAGAGCTTGTAGTTCACTCACACGTCTGGCCAAGGTAAGAGCTACCAGGAAGAGCGCCTTCTAAGAAAGGAAGCGTAAATGGCATGTAGCAATTGGCTCAAATGGTGGGTGAGTAAGTTCTTGCAAGACCACGTTCAAATCCCACTCAGTGGCTGGTGGACGAACCAGAGGCTTGAGCAGAAGCAGGCCTCTGAGGAAGCGGGACACCAAGGGGTGAACTGACAGAGACTGACCTTCCACCGGAGAGTGGTGTGCTGATAGAGCACTGAGGTGGACCCGAACAGAGATGGACTTAAGGCCTAGGTCTGACAGGTGAAGTAGATATTGTAGCACTACTGGCACCAGGCAGGAGAAAAGGATCCTCATTGCGCTGAGCACACCATATCGAGAACCTATGCCACTTGAGGGCATAGGATTTTCTTGTGGACTGCCTCCTAGAGGCCAACACCACCTCCTCAACTTCCCTAGGTAGAATTAAGGGAGCTAGCACTATCCTTTCAGCAACCAGGCCATCAGATTGAGCGATCTGAGATTGGGGTGCAGAAGGGAAACCTGATCCTGAGACAGGAGATCGTGTTGCAACCCCAGAGGGAATGGAGTTTCCACCACCAACTGCAGAAGAAGTGGAAACCACGGTTGCCTCGGCCATCTGGGAGCTACCAGAATCACCGAGGCCTTGTCCCATAGAATCTTGAACAGAGTTCGGGCCACCAGGGGCGTGGGAGGAAACGCATACAGGGGGCCTGTAGACCAAGAGATTAGAAACACATCTGCTGCCATTCTCAGGGGATGCGGCTGTCTGGAGCAAAACCTGGGCAGCTGACGGTTCTGTGGACTTGCAAAGAGATCGATAGATGGAAGTCCCCAGCGTAGAAAGATCTGCTGGACCACCAGTGGATTCAACTGCCATTCGTGAGGCTGGAGAATCCTGCTTAGTTTGTCTGCCAAGAAGTTCTCCTGACCAGGTAGATAAACTGCTTTGAGAAACATGCCATGTTTGACTGCAAAGGAGCAAAGGGCCTGCGCCTGGACCCTGTGCCCCCTTGCTTGTTCACATAGAACAATGCTACCTGATTGTCTGTCTGAACTAAGACAGACTGGTGAGAGAGGACATGAGAAAAAGTCTGCAGAGCCAAGCGGATTGCTCGCAACTCCAACAGACTGATCTGCTGTGTGGCCTCCCGAGGCAACCAGAGGCCTTGACTGCACATGCCCCGGAAATGTGCACCCCAGCCCATTAAGGAAGCATCAGTCGTCAGCACTCCTGTGTGTGCTGGGGCCTGAAAAGGTACCCCCCTGAGAGGTTTGGGGAGATGTAGCCACCCACTGCAAGGAGTCCATCAGTGGTTTGGACACCTTTACTCTGTCTTGGAGGTTGCCTGTGGCCTGCGCCCACTGAGCTCCGAGCTCTGAGGCACCACTGAGCAGCCCGCATGTGCAGACAGGCATTCAGAGTCACATGTACCGTGGATGCCATGTGGCCCAGGAGCCGCAAGAAGTGCCTGGCGGAGACCTGAGAACTCAAATGGCACACCCCTCTTCCAGGCTCCCCAGATGCAGCCACCCGAGGGCTCTCCTGGTGTTCCGCAGGCAGAGCACGACTCTGATGGGACCATCGCCGGTGCAGAGCCCTCTGCAGCGATCGCACATGCGCCCATGCCCATGGGAATAGCACAAGAGTGGCCGCCATGGTCCACCGAACCTGCAGTCAATTCCACATTGACAGTCTCCCCAGCTCCAGGGATTGCCATATCAACTGTCATAGCATCTGCGCTCGGCAATCCGGCAGGAAAACCGGTCCCCGTGGGCAGCGAAGCACGCTCCGCCATACTCCAGTTCGTAGGCCAGCCGTAACCGACTCTTGGCCCAAATGACCCCATGACTGAGACTGTGAAGGAACTCCAGCACCCGCTTTTGCTGTTTCGGTGCTGTCCCTAGACTTCACCTGGATCAGCCAATCATCTAGGTACAGGTAGGTGAACACCCTTCCTCACAGAGGGCTGCCGCAACTGCCACCATGACCTTGGTGAAGGTATGGGCGACGGTCACCAGACCGAAGGGCAATGTTCAAAACTGGGAACGAAAATGGCACTGGCACCTTGGCACTGCAAAAAAAAAAAAGGCAAAACTGCTGATGTTCTGGATGGATGGGAACATGCCAATACACCCCAGTGATGGTCAAGAGCGACAAGAACTCTCCACTCCTTACTGACCCTATTACTAATCTCAGTGTTTCCATGTGGATATGCGGCATCCAGCAACATAGGTGCATGCCCTCGAGGTAGAGAATCGGACAAAAGGAACTTGCCTTTTGGGCACCACCAAAAACTAGAATACCGCAAAGGTCTCACGGAACCAGCTCCATGGCATTTAACTGCATGAGAACATAAGAACATAAAATATGCCATACTGGGTCAGACCAAGATCCATCAAGCCCAGTATCCTGTTTCCAACAGTGGCCAATCTAGGTCATACGTACCTAGCAGTTTCCCCAAAAGACAGGTTCCACAATGCTTGTACTGGGTCAAGCATTGATATCCTGGGTCCCTTCTTAATAATGGTTTACGGACCTTTCCTCCAGGAACTTGTCCAAACCTTTTTTAAACCCAGCTACACTAACAGCCTTTACTACATCCTCTGGTAACAAATTCCAGAGTTTGATTACATGTTGAGTGAAAAAATATTTTCTTTTATTAGTCTTAAATAGTTTACCCTGTAGCTTCATTGCATGTCCCCTAGTCTTTCTATATTCTGATAACGTAAACAATCGATCTACGTTTACCCGTTCCACTCCATTCATTCATTTATAGACTTCTATCATATCTCCCCTCAGCCATCTCTTTTCCAGGTTAAAGAGCCCTAACCTTTCTAGCCTTTCTTCATAGGAGTATCCTTCCATCCCCTTTACCATTTTGGTGGCTCTTCTCTGAACCTTTTCTAATAACGCTATATCCTTTTTAAGATACGGTGACCAGAATTGCACACAATATTCAAGGTGTGGTCTCACCATGGAACGATATAGAGGCATTATAATATCTTTTGTTTTATTTTCCATTCCTTTCCTTATGATACCTAGCATTCTATTTGCTCTCTTGGCCACCGCTGCACACTGGGCCGAGGGTTTTAACATGGTATCCTCAATGACGCCTAAATCTTTTTCCTGGGTGGTGGTTCCTAAATGTGGAACCTTGCATCATGTAACCATAGTTTGGGTTGTTCTTCTCTAGGTGCAAAACTTTGCACTTGTCCACATTAAAATTTCATCTGCCATTTTGATGTCCAGTCTTCCAATTTATCAAGATCCTCTTGCAATTTTCCACAATCCTCTTGGGTTTTAACAACTTTAAATAGTTTTGTGTCATCTGCAAATCTGATAACCTCACTCGTTATTCCACTTTCCAGGTCATTTATGAATATGTCCAAAAGCAGCGGACCCAGCACAGATCCCTGGGGTACACCACTATTCACCTTTCTCCACTGGGAAAAATTGGCCATTTAGCCCTACCCTCTGCTTTCTATCTTTTAACCAGTTCCTGATCCACAGTAGTACACTGCCTCCTATCCCATGACTCTTTAGTTTTGCCAAAGGTCTCTGATGAGGGACCTTGTCAATGGCTTTCTGAAAGTCCAGATACACTCTATCAACCGACTCATCTTTATCCACCTGTTTATTCACACCTTCAAAAAAACATAACAGATTAGTAAGACAAGATCTTCCTTGTCTAAAGCCATGTTGGCTGTCTCCCATTAGGCCATGGCCATCTACATGCTGAGTAATTTTATTCTTTATGATGGTTTCTACCATTTTTCCCGGTACTGACGTCAGGCTCACCGGTATGTAGTTTCCCGGATCACCCCTGGAACCCTTTTTAAAAATTGGTGTTACATTGGCGATTCTCCAATCTTCAGGTATTAAGAGATGATTTTAATGATAGTTCACAGATTACTAATAGCAGGTCTGCAATCTCATATTTCAGTTCTTTCAACACCCTTGGATGTATACCATCCGGCCCAGATGATTTGCTACTCTTCAGTTTATCTAATAGATGAAATATATCTTCCCGATGTATCGATATTTCCTTCAATTCTTCCGCACCTTTAAATACCACTTCAGTCATGGATAACATCCCTACATCTTCCTCAGTAAAGACCGAAGCAAAGAATTCATTCAGTCTCTGCGCTATCGCCTTGTTGCCTCTTAATGCCCCTTTAACCCCGCTATCATCTAATGGACCAACTGACTCTCTCACAGGTTTTTTGCTATGAATGTACTTGAAAAAGTCTTTATTTCGCGTTTTTGATTCCGCAGCAAGCTTCTTCTCAAATTCTCCCTTTGCCTGGCTTATCAATGCCTTGCATTTGACTTGCCAGTGCTTGTGCTGTTTCCAGGTTGTGTCGTTTGGCTCTTTTTTCCATTTCCTGAAAGATGCTTTTTTGGCAACAGCCGCCTCTCTTGACCTAAACCATGCTGGCAGTTTTTTGGACTTCCTTCCACTTTTCTTAAAGCGTGGAATACAGCTGGTCTGGGCTTCCAAGATAGTATTTTTCAACAACACCCAAGCTTGATGTAAGTCTTTAACCTTTGCAACTGCTCCTTTTAGTTTTTTCTTAACTATTTTCCTCATTTTATCATAGTCTCCCTTTCGGAAGTTAAAAGGTAGTACTGTGGATTTCCTTACTATCCCTCCTCCACTAATTAAATCAAAGGCGATCATGCTATGATCACTATTGCCAAGTGGCCCCAACACCCTTATCTCTTGCACTAGATCTGGTGTTCCACTAAGGATTAGGTCTAATATGGCTTCCCCTCTGGTCGGTTCATGAACCAGCTGCTCCAAGAAGCAGTAAATTATGTCATCTAGGAACTTTATCTCCCTAGCATGTCCTGCCGTGACACTGACCCAGTCGATACCAGGGTAATTGAAATATGGAAATTACACTAACCTGGTAATTGTAGTTCCTGGAGGGTCCAGTTTAGTCCTCCAACATCGGGTAGTGCCCCTCCTCCTGCAGCCGGGAGACTGGACCAATCAAATCTTCTGTAGTATATATACAGCCGGAGCTCCCAGAAGTCCCCAGTGTACTAGTAACAAAGCATACTTAACGAAGCAACACATTAGATTAATATACAAAATGACCTAATTAAAGAACAATTTGTTCCCCCCAAGGAATATCCAACCCCCTCCCCAAACGAGGAAGTCAGAACACTGCATTGCGCCGGCACCGACGCCTCAGGAATCAAAACACCGCTCCTCACCAGAAGTTCAGGAGCTGCCTGAACCCCGAGACAGGGAAGAGCCTCTGCAAAAAATGCGGCTGCCACAGAGGGACCGAACGGCAAGAGGAACCGTCTTAATATCAACCGTTCGGAAAGGCGCGCCGCACCACATTAGCAGATAGTCGGGAGGGAAGGAGGACTAAACTGGACCCTCCAGGAAAGCGTAGTTACTCACCTGTAACAGGTGTTCTCCAGGAGCAGCAGGAATCAGTCCTCACTTATGGGTGACGTCGGCGCCGACGGAGCCCTCGCGGAGCAATTTTCCCCAGCTTTCAAAGAAAGCCTTTGGGAATTGCAGCGCGCATGCGCGGTCCTCTTCCCGCCCGAGGGTGCCATCTTAGCCAGTCAGATGACATAGCTAAAAAAGACAGCATAAAAATATTTGCAAGAACATAAGCAGACGATTGCAACTCCAAGGGGAGGAGGGAGGGTAGTGAGGACTGATTCCTGCTGCTCCTGGAGAACACCTGTTACAGGTGAGTAACTACGCTTTCTCCAGGACCAAGCAGGAAGTCAGTCCTCACTTATGGGACTCCCAAGCTCAAGGCTACCGGAGACCCTAAGCACAAAAATGAGCTCCCTCTAGCTCAGCAGCACAGAAGGAAAGAATCTTCGCTGAATTATCACCCACCGGTAGCCCACATCCGGGATGGAGGGTAGGAGTTGCTCAGACCTCAAAGAGATTACGGAGGACTGCCTGTCCGAAAGCACTGTCCCTGCGGGACTCCCTCTCGAGACAGTAATGGACCGCAAAAGTCTGGCTCGAAGACCAAGTAGCGGCCCGGCAGATGTCTGCCAGCGGAACAGAGCGGAGGTAAGCCACTGACGTAGCCTTTGCCCGAACGCAATGAGCCGTGACTCGACCTTCCAAGGAGAGTCCGGCAGCCCCATAAGCCCAAGAGATACAGTCCGCAACCCAGATGGACAGAGTACGCTTGGAGACCGGGAGCCCCAATTTATTGGGGTCAAAAGACACAAAAAGCTGAGCAGCTTTACGGTGCTCCCGCGTACGGTCAAGGTAGAAGTTCAATGCCCTTCTACAGTCCAGGGTATGGAGGACCGTTTCAGCTCGGCTGGAGTGCGGTCTGGGAAAGAAGGTTGGAAGTACCACCTCCTGATTGATGTGAAAAGGGGAGACCACTTTTGGAAGAAATTTTGGATGAGTCCGTAGGACTACCCTATTTTTGTAGAACCGAGTGTAAGGGGGATCAGACACGAGGGCCTGCAATTCACTTACGCGTCTAGCGGAAGTGAGGGCTATCAAGAACAATGTTTTCCAAGAAAGAAAACAGAGAGAGCAGGTAGCCATAGGTTCAAAAGGCGGACAGGTGATCCGCTGTAAAACCACATTCAGGTCCCAGTCATGCGCTGGCGGGCGCAGAGGTGGTTTAAGTAGGAGGAGACCTCGGAGAAACCTCGCTACGAGAGGGTCGCTGGAAAGAGGTCTACCGTCCACCGGTACATGATGTGCCGAGAGAGCACTGAGGTGAACTTTGACGGAGTTGGACTTAAGTCCCAGATTAGAGAGGTGTAGCAAGTACTGCAAGATCACCGACACCGGGCAGGAGAAGGGATCCTGAGACTGTTGGGTACACCAGACGGCAAAGCGACGCCATTTAAGGGCGTAGCATTTGCGGGTAGAAGGCCGTCGCGAAGCCAAGACGACCTCCTCCACCTCTGCCAGCAGGAGAAGGGGAGCAAGGACTACCCTCTCCGCAGCCAGGCCATGAGGTTGAGAGACCTGAGGTTGGGGTGTAGTAGAGACCCCTGATCCTGAGTGAGGAGATCCGGTTGTACCCCCAGAGGGAATGGATCCTCCACCGCTAATTGCAGTAGGAGCGGAAACCACGGCTGTCTGGGCCAGCGAGGGGCCACCAGGATCATGAAGGCTTTGTCTCGGAGAACCTTGAAAAGAGTCCGAGAGACTAGCGGGATGGGAGGGAAAGCGTACAGAAGGCTCCCCGACCATGAAATTAGAAAAGCATCCGCCGCAACCCGAAGGGGGTGTGGCTGACGAGAGCAGAAGCGAGGAAGCTGCCGGTTGTGAGGACTGGCAAAGAGATCCACCGTGGGGAGGCCCCACTTTAGGAAGAGCTTCTGAACTACCAAGTGATCCAGACGCCACTCGTGCGGCTGGAGGATCCTGCTGAGTTTGTCCGCCAGGCAATTTTCTTGGCCCGGGAGATAAACTGCCTTGAGGAGAATGCCGTGACTGATGGCCCAAGAGCAGAGCTTCTGTGCCTCCCGGCAGAGGAGGAAGGAGCCCGTGCCCCCCTGCTTGTTCACGTAGAACATGGCAACTTGATTGTCCGTCTGGACAAGGACGGACTGGTGGGAAGTCAGGTGGGAGAAGGCCTTGAGAGCCAGGCGGATCGCCCTGAGCTCCAGGAAGTTGATCTGCTGAGCAGACTCCCACGTGGTCCAGAGGCCCTGAGTACATGCCCCTTGGCAATGTGCTCCCCAGCCCAGGAGGGATGCATCCGTGGTCAGCACCCGGGTCGGCTGGGGTGACTGGAAAGGCATACCGAATATCAGGTTCGGCTGCCGAAGCCACCACCGGAGAGACGAGATCAGCGGCTCGGAGACGCGCACTAGGTCTGCTAGGCCGCCTGTGGCTTGGCGCTACTGCTGGCGGAGACACCATTGAGCAGGCCGCATATTCAGGCGGGCATTGGGGGTCACATGGACGGTGGAAGCCATATGACCGAGTAGTCTCAGGAAGCGCCTGGCGGAGACCAGAGGCTGGCTGCGAAAACGGCCGGCTAGGTCCATGAGCCGTTGAGCCCTGTCGAGCGGTAGGTACGCTCGTGCCTGAGGAGTGTGTAGCCTTGCGCCGATGAACTCGAGATCCTGTGAGGGGAGCAAAGTGGACTTTGCGAAATTTATAACAAAGCCCAAATACTGCAGGAGAGTCACCGTGCGGTGCGTGGCGCTGGTGACCTCCGGAGCTGACGCCGCTCTGATGAGCCAGTCGTCGAGGTATGGAAAGACATAGAGGCCGTGAAGCCGGAGATGGGCCGCCACCACCGCGAGACATTTTATGAAGACTCGCGGTGCGGAGGACAGGCCAAAGGGCAGTACTCTGTACTGGTAATGATTTCCTGCCACCACAAACCTTAGGTATTGGCGGTGGCTTGGGTGGATGAGGATGTGCGTGTAGGCATCCTTTAGATCCAAGGAGCATAGCCAATCTCCCTGCTGGAGGTAGGGCAGAAGGATTCCAAGGGTAAGCATTTTGAACCTCTCCCGCACAAGGAACTTGTTGAGGTTGCGCAAGTCCAGGATGGGTCTGAGGCCCCCTGTTCTCTTTGGTATTAGAAAATACCTGGAATAAAAGCCTTGACCTCTCAGGTGGTGTGGCACCGGTTCCACCGCCTGTTCCTGCAGAAGACCTGCTAACTCCTGAAGGAGTAATTCCCTGTGCAGAGGGGGTCGTGGAGGTTCTCCCGGAAAATAGGAGGGAGGGACCTGGTGGAAGTGGAGAAGATAGCCTTCTCGCACAACTTGAAGCACCCAGGCATCTGCGGTGATGCTGGACCACCTGTGGGCGAAGTGGACCAGCCGGCCTCCGGTGCTGGGAGGAATCAGCGGGGGGGGGGAGAGGCTATGCTTTGTGAGTCAAAAACCCCCACCCTGCTGAGCAGGGGCTGGTGGTGCAGGCTTGGGGGCTTGCTGCCTACGGGACCCGTTACCCCGTCCCTTGGCCTGCTGGCCCTGTTGGGGAGCTGCAGGGGCCTGATAATGGGGGTATTGTTTGTAGGCAGCCGCCTTCCTCGGGTAAAAGGACTTTTTCCCCGAGCCCTTCTTTTTCTGGGAAGGGGCGGAGGTCTTCCTAGAAAGCCTGGTCCTGGTGAGAGTCTCAGTCTCAATTTGCGCAGCCTTTTCCGCCATGGGCTTGCCAAAGAGGTTTTCGCCTCGGCAGGGGACATCGACCAACTTGTCCTGCACCCAGGGCTCAAGGTCTGACGACTGAAGCCAAGCCTGTCGGCGGGCACCGATGCCGGCTGCGGCCACTCGAGCCGATGCTTCAAAGCCATCATAGGCTGCCCGGGACATGAACTTTGAGCAGTCCCGAATGCCAGTGGACAAGGCCAGGAACCTCCGCAAGGGTTCCTCGGACAAACCAGCGGAGAATCCGGCTAGCTCTTTAGCCAGATCCCGGAGATACATGCCCATGTATAGCTGGTAAGTCTGGACACGACATGCGAGCATAGAGCCCTGGAAACACTTCTTACCAAGGCCATCCAGGTTACGGGCCTCCCTGCCAGGAGGCACCGAGGAGTGCATCTTCTGGCTCTTAAGACGATGCATGGCCGATTCCACTACCATGGAATGGTGTGGTAGCTGTGCCTTTTGAAAGCCAGGGCTCTTGCGGACTCGATAGATAGAATCGACCCGCTTGCTCAGGACCGGCGAGGAGGCCGGACTCTCCCACATGCGGAAGAGTAGCCGTTCCAGCATAGGAGGAACCGGTACAGTAAAGTGTTCCCTCGCGGGAGAGTCATACTGGAGGGCGTCGAGCTCTTCGGCTCGAGGCTCCTCCTCGGGATCCGCAGGGAAGGCCAAAGCCTTGGCCATATCCCTAACGAAGTCCGAGAACCGGGCATCCTCCGGGGGGGACTGCTTCCGAGGCTCGGACTCCGGTGAGTCCGAGGGGACACACCGAGTCCGGAAAGAATCAGGCGACTCTTCCTCTTCAGACTCCCAGACCGACTCCGACGAGGACTCGGTGGGGTCGGCCCGGGCAAGGGCGGCGCCTGCCGCCCCGACGCCGAGGGAGTCGGCGTCGGCGACCTCGGTCCCGAACGGGAGGCCGAGGGTGACCTCGACCGAGGATCGACTCGAGTTCTCATCGACTCGAGGATCGGCTCGGTCTCCGGGGTCGACTTGGACGTCGACGTCCCGGCGGTCGGGGCAGCGGCGCCAGCGAGCAGTGCCCGCTGCTGGTCCATGAAGGCAGACAGTCTGCTCTCCAGGGCCGTCAACCTGAGTCCGAGCTCAGGTGACCCAGCAGCCCCCGACTCGGGCCCCGACGGCGTCGGGCCCGACGTCGGCTGTCGCAGAGGCGAGTCCAGAAGGACCACAGGACTTACCCGAGCAGGCATCTCCGACTCCAGGCGAGGTCGCTTCGTGAGGTGTTCCTTCTCCAAGGACCCGGGGCGGCTGTCGGGGCTATGCGACCTGGCCCTCGCGGAACCAGGAGCGTCCACCGACGCCGCCCTCGCGGGTTTCACCGTCCGACGATGGTCCCCGGAGGGAGAACCCCGGTCGGAGGAACTCCGGCGACGGTCCGAGCTGGAGCCTTTGGACGCGGAGGCCTCCGACGAGGTCCGGGTACGGCTGGGGTCAGCGAAGATTCTATCACGCTGATGCCGCCGACTTCTCAACGCTTTTGAGGACATTTTGCCGCAGGGCCCACAGATCAGTTCCTCACGATCCGGGCCCAGGCAGCGGAGGCAAAAGTCGTGTGTGTCAGTTAGTGACATATTTCGGTCACACTGACCACACCGCTTAAACCCACTGGCAGCCATCGGGGGAAAAAGGGCCCCTGCGAGGTCAAAGGACCGGGCTGCCAGGGAAAAATCGAAAACGAAAGCTGACAAAGTCAGAAAAACCGAAAAAAAGTAAGAGGACTCGTGACCGGCGTCGCGAGTCCGGACGGGAAAAAGACCGGCGTCGAACCGAAGGAAAAAGAATAAAATAATGAAGAAATATCGACTTTTTCGCGGGGACAAGACGGGGACGTCTGTAGGGCTCCGCGGAAAAAAGAAGACTGGCTAAGATGGCACCCTCGGGCGGGAAGAGGACCGCGCATGCGCGCTGCAATTCCCAAAGGCTTTCTTTGAAAGCTGGGGAAAATTGCTCCGCGAGGGCTCCGTCGGCGCCGACGTCACCCATAAGTGAGGACTGACTTCCTGCTTGGTCCTGGAGAACTACAATTACCAGGTTAGTGTAATTTCCATTTCCTGTTCGGTAATCCAGTTTAGTCCTCCAACATCGGGATGTAACAGAGCAGTTAAGACCGGGCGGGACCTTGCCATCCGGCGCGCAGAACCGCCGAACCAAAACAGGAATCCCGAGCCGCTGACACATCTAAGCGATAGTGTCTACTGAAAGCATGCAGAGACGACCAAGTGGCCGCCCTACAGATATCTGCCGGCGGAACCAGGCTATACTCCGCCCAAGAGGTCGCCTGAGCCCTAGTGGAATGAGCCCTCAGACCCTCCGGAACAGACCGCTGTTGCAACAGATACGCGGACGCGATCGCCTCCTTGAGCCATCCAGCAATGGAGGCTTTAGCTGCCGCTTCCCCTTTACGCGCACCCCCGAAGAGCACGAAAAGCCGGTCAGATTTCCGAAAAGACTCGGTAACCTTTAAATAACGATGGAGCGTACGACCCACAACGAGCCGGAGAAGACCTTTGTCCGTTGACCCGACAGATTGCGAAGAAAGCACTGGAAGAAACACTGCCTGATTCATGTGAAAGGGAGACACCACCTTTGACAGAAAGGAAGGAACCGGACGGAGAACGATCCGATCCGCGGAAAAAGACAAGAAAGGCTCTCGACAGGACAATGCATGCAGATCTGAAATGCGCCGTGCCGAACAGATGGCTACAAGAAAAACCGCCTTCAGCGTGAGATCTTTCAGAGACGCCCTGCGCAGGGGCTCAAAAGGTTCACGAACCAGGGCCCTCAGAACCAAATTCAAGTCCCAAGGAGGAACGAAAACTCTGCGGGAGGGCCGCAAATGAAAAACAGCCGTAAGGAATCGGCGTACATCCGGATGAGCCCCGAGCAGACGACCCAAAACCTTGCCGCGGTAACACGAGATAGCCGCCAGCTGGACTTTTAGGGAACTAGCCGCAAGGCCCTTATCGAAACCATCCTGAAGAAAACTTAAAACGACGGGCACGGAAACCGTCGCCGCCCGGACTCCCCGCCGGGAGCACCAGTCTTCAAAAATCCTCCAAATCCGAACGTAAGTAAGAGAAGTGGACGTTTTCCTCGCCCGCAGAAGGGTAGAAATCACTGAGGGGGAGGAGCCCTTCCTTTTCAGCCGAGCCCTCTCAATGGCCAAACCGTAAGCGAGAATCGATCCACTTGGGGCATCCGCAAGGGACCCTGAAGAAGAAGATCCGGTAGAGCGGGCAGGAGCCAAGGAATGCCGTCGCGCAACCGGACCAGATCGGCATACCAGGGCCTCCGGGGCCACCAGTAACACGCGACCCCGGTGGCTCTCGATACGTTGTACGACCCGGCCGATCAGAGCCCACGGAGGAAAGACATAAAGAAGACCGGACGTGGGCCACGGCTGAATGAGAGCATCGAGCCCCTCGGACATGCGCTCCCTTCGCCTGCTAAAGAAGCGCCCTGTCTTGGCTGATTGAAAGGTCGCCATGAGATCCATGATGGGTGGACCCCACCGCCGGACGATTTGTGCGTAAACCTGTGGGTTTAGCTCCCATTCTCCGGGGTCCACCCGCACTCTGCTGAGAAAAATCGGCCTGGACATTGTCTACGCCCGCAATGTGAGCCGCCGAGATCGCTGGAAGGCGAGTTTGCACCCAGTTGAACAAGGCCGCCGCTTCTGCCTCCAGGGCCACGCTGCCGGTACCCCCTTGGCGATTGATGTAAGCTACAGTGGACGCATTGTCCGACAGGACTCTCACCGGCCGTCCGAGAACCAGGGTCTCCAGGTCCACCAGGGCTAGCCGGACTGCCCGCAATTCGAGACGGTTGATCGACCAAGAGGCCTCCAGGGGAGACCATTCCCCCTGAGCAAAGCGGAACTCGCAGTGAGCCCCCCAGCCGGTTAAGCTCGCATCCGTCGTGAACGGAACCCACAGAGGAGGCTCCAAGGGAATCCCTCGCGACAGGTTCTCGGCGGAGAGCCACCACCGGAGGGATCGGCGAACCGTCTTTGGGCAAGGCAATCTCTTGTTCAACGAGTCGAACTGGTTGGACCAACGTTGCAGAAGAGCACTCTGCAGCGGACGCATGTGGAAGCGCGCCCAAGGCACCACCTCCAAGGTCGCCGCCATCGTGCCGAGGAGCCGCAGGTACCACCACGCCGACGGAGCTGGCATCCCCCGGAAGAGACGGACCAGAGCCCGCAACGCCAGCACGCGTCGCTCCGGAAGGCACACCAAGCTCCTTGCTATGTCGAAGCGGACTCCCAGATACTCGAGATCCTGTGTCGGAGACAGACAACTCTTGCATTCGTTCACCACCCATCCGAGGGACCGAAGGAGATCCACCACCCTGCTCGTGACTTTCACACACTCCCGACTGGACTTCGCTCGAATCAACCAGTCGTCGAGATATGGATGGACCAGGATGCCCTCCTTGCGCAACGCCGCCGCGACTACAACCATTACCTTTGTGAAGGTGCGGGGAGCCGTGGCGAGTCCGAACGGCATGGCCCGGAATTGAAAATGGCCCCACGGGAGCGCAAAGCGGAGAAACCGTTGATGGGAGGGCCGGATGGGAATGTGTAAATAGGCCTCTGTAAGATCGAGGGATGTCAAAAATTCCCCTTGACGCACCGCTACGATGACTGACCGCAGGGTCTCCATGCGAAAGTGCGGTACTCTGAGAGCGCGATTCACGCCTTTGAGATCCAAGATCGGACGAAGGGAACCGCCCTTTTTGGGAACCACAAAATAGATGGAGTAGCGACCTGCGCCTCTTTCCAAAGGCGGGACCGGAACCACGGCCCCCAGAGAGAGAAGCCGATCCAGGGTAACGCGGATGTCCCGCGCCTTTTGAGCTCCCTTGCTGGGAGACAGAACAAACGAATCCGGAAGTGGGTGCGCAAACTCTAGGGCATAACCTTCCTCTATAATCTGCAGCACCCACCGATCTGACGTAATTTGGGCCCAAGAAGGAAGAAAGTCGCGCAAACGACCCCGATGACCGGGTCTTCCTCTAGAGCCCGCCTCGTTTCATTGTGGCTTGCGATTAAAGGAAGAGGCCGAGGAAGAGGCGGCTCCGGAGAAGCCCCTTCCCGCTCCTCTGAAACCACGAAACCCTTGATGACGGGTTCCAAAACGGCCGCGCTGCGAAGTCCACAGCCGGGAAGAACGAAATCTGCGCGCATCCCAAAACTGGCCGCGCGCTGAGGTGGACGACCTATTAAGCTTAGGCTTATCCTCTGGAAGCCGACCACCCTTCGACTCACCGAGATCCTTCACCAACTTATCCAGAGCCTCACCAAATAACAACCTGCCCTTAAAGGGTAGTTTACTGAGGCGAGACTTGGAAGAACCGTCGGCCGCCCAATTGTGCAACCAGATGGCCCGTCGTGCCGCTACCATGGAGGCCATGCTATTAGCTAGGGAGCGTATTAAATCATAACACAGATCCGCCAAGTAGGCCGATCCCGACTCCACGCGGGTAACGTCCAACAGCCCCTGTTGGTCCATACTGGACCCCGAGCGCAGGTGCTGCGACTATCGCAAACAAGCTCGAGCTACCCACGCCCCACATATAGAAGCTTGTAACGATGAGACGTTGGTCTCGAAGGCTTGCTTCAACAAATTATCAACCTTTTTGTCCTGAACATCCCTCAGGGCCGCGGCCCCTTCAACCGGGATGGTGGTTTTCTTAGTCACTGCCGAAACGGCAGCATCCACCCGTGGAGACTTAAACAAGTCCCTGTTCTTGTCGGCAAGGGGGTAAAGACGATTCATGGTCCGAATCCCTTTCAAAGCGGATTCCGGTTGCTCCCATTCCGCATGGATCATCTGCTCAACTACTCGGTGCACAGGAAAAACTACCTGGGCATCCCTGACCGCCTGAATGAGGGGATCCTCGAGACCCTCCTCCTCCAGCGGCCGCACCGCAGAGAGGTTAAGTGCTTGGAGAGACTCCGTGACCAAAGGTACCAGCTCGTCCCTTCGAACACCTGAATGATGCGAGCCTGATCTTCCGGTTCTGGAAGTTCTCCGTCTTCTAATTCCTCCGTCTCAATATCCGGATCCCTCTCAGCCTCGGAATCCGGGAGGCAAAGGGCGTCCTGATCCTGGTCCCCCAACCTGGGCCGCTTGACAGCGGGTTGGGAAGACCGCTGAACCCCCCCTGCGGAAGCTGGGGGAAGAGAGGCGGGCCAAGCCTCCGGCAAATGACCAGACCGGCTTAAGCGGAAGGCCTGATGCATGAGAAGAACAAAATCCGGGGAAAAGTCTATAGGCGACGCCACCATAGCCGCCTGCTGGAGCTCAGGGACCGACGTATTAGACGCCGGGCCCAGACCAGCAGGAAGGATGCTCGGTGAAGGGACCCTGTCCCCCGAAAGAGAAGGGTCCCCGGGCACATGCTGTTCCTTAATTTCAATAGGCAGCTCCAGTTCTGAAGAAACTGCAGCACAGCTCTTACAGATTCCAGAGTCAGTCATTGTACCTCTGCGGGAGCCACAAATTACACACTGAGGTTTGGCAGCCATGCCAAGGCCACCTGCCCTCAGGGAAAAATAAGGCAACAGGAACAGGGAAGCCCACACCAAGGGGACTAACCTTATTCAATTCAGCACAGTATTAAATTTAAAACCCTTTTTTTTTTTTTTTTTTTACAGTAAACAAAATACTCCCCAGAATCCTAGGGGTGCCCTGAGCAAAATCGCCAGCAAAAGAAACCCCAAAAACACCAGGGGAACCCGTGCGCAAGTGTTAAAAAGTGCCCTTAAAAAGCACACTTTAGAAATCCAAAATGGCCGCCGCACTTTTTCACCCGCGGTAAAAAACGGCGCGAAAATACAAAGGTACCCAAATAATATGGAAAAGAAAGAAAACGACCCTCTAATAAAGGGCAAGCGAAAAAAGGCAGGAAAAAGTGCAATTTGGAAGCCAGGGGAGCCGACAGAGCCTCTGCCCAAGCAAAGAACAGAGAGCTGAAAGCTTAAAACAAGGAAAATTCCTACCAGCTCTGGGAACAGCAAGGAACTCAGCCCACTTCTCCAAGTGACAGGCAATGTTGCAGCCGGTATGGCTCTTCCCCGAACAGCCTTGGGGAGAGCTCAACCCAGGCTTCAGAGATTCCCAGGCAGGAAGGCAGGAGCCTAAGGCAGGTCTGGCTTTCCCCAGAAAGTCCCCTGTGTCTTTTTTTTTTTTTTAAAAGATACAGCTACCTAGCAAAGGAAATAGAACATAAAGGACCAGAAATAAACCCCAAAAGAACTAACTAACTAGTGTTGCTCCTTCAAGTGTCACTTAGCGTGCCCAGCAGGGGCACAGAAGTCCTCCAGCTGCAGGGAGACTGGACACACTGGGGACTTCTGGGAGCTCCGGCTGTATATATACTACAGAAGATTTGATTGGTCCAGTCTCCCGGCTGCAGGAGGAGGGGCACTACCCGATGTTGGAGGACTAAACTGGATTACCGAACAGGAACACCCATTATTATTACTGTGCTGTAACTTTTGTTAGCTTCCTTGATTTCTTTGAGCATTTCATCATCCATTTGTTCATTCTGGCCAGGCGGTCCATAGTACACCCCCACTGCCATCGCCTTCCCCTTTTTACATGGGATTTCAATCCATAGAGATTCTACAGCAAATTTTGTTTCCTGTAAAACTTTAATCCTGTCTGACTCAATGCCCTCTCTGAGCGCAACCCCTCCACCAATTTGATCAGATCTATCATTACAATATAGTTTGTACCTAGGTATCACAGTGTCCCACTGGTTGTCCTCCTTCCACTATGTCTCTGATATTCCAATCATATCTAACCTCTCATTTAGTGCTATATATTCTAACTCTCCCATCTTATTTTTTAGACTTCTAGCATTTGCATACAAGCATTTTAGAGACTGTATTTTATTCATATTAATTTGGCTAGTGGTAGACATGGGTAATTTGGGATCTTTACGCTCTGTCTGCTCCATACTCGAGGGCATTTGGGCTACTTTACTCTTTTTTTGGAACCTCTCTGCTTTTGGTAGCATCCTTCAAGGATACATTCTTCTGAACCATCCGCTCTTGGGCTACTGTCGGCTTTCCCCTATTATGTAGTTTAAAAGCTGCTCTCTCTCCTTTTTAAAAGGTTAATGCCAGCAGACTAGTTCCATCCCGGTTAAGGTGAAGCCCATCCCTTTGGAAGAGCCCCTCCTTTCCCCAGAATGTTCCCCAGTTCCTAACAAATCCAAAACCCTCATCTCTGCACCATTGTCTCATCCACGCATTGAGACTCCAGAGCTCTGCCTGCCTTTTGGGTCCTGCGCGTGGAATGGGAAGCATTTCAGAGAACGTTACCCTGGAAGTTCTGGATTTCAACTTCCTACCTATCTTTTATCTTTATCTTTTTTATCTTTATCTTTATTAAAATTTGATATACCGCTATGGCAAAAGCATTAAGCGGTGTACAATAAAAACTGATCAGCACCACAACCCAAGAAATGGAACGCCAAAATTTAGACAGGAAAGAAGGGTAAAGAGAAAGTGAACAAATCACATTAGAACACATAACAGTAAACCATAATAGGTCGTAAAAACAGATCGTGTTAACACTTAACATCAAATCATAAGGAGAAATGATATTAATCAAACCAGAGTACATAAAAGGACATAAGAAAACAGGCAAGGACGATACATGGGGTTAGCACACAAACAGAGACCAATCAGGGGGGAGCTTCAGGGGGAAGGTCAAAAGCTTTCTGGAAAAGGTAAGTTTTGAGCAGTGTCTTAAACTGAGGGTAGGATGGTTCTAGACAAAGTGAGGTAGGTAACATATTCCAAAGTAAAGGACCAAGGAAAAACCAGGCTGAGTGCCGTGTCTGCTCCAGACGGGCTTGGGAAGGTGAAGGAAGAGACAAACGGTTAGCATGAATTGAACAAGCAGCCGATGGGGACAATATAGTGAAATACAGTCTACCAGGTAACGGGGAGTACAGGTGTAAATGGTCCGGTGAAGGAGAATCAGAAATTTGTATTGAAAGCGATATTGGAGAGGAAGCCAATGTAAACGGAGCAGAACAGGAGTAATATGATCATATCTACTGGAGAAAGTAACGAGGCAAGCTGCGGTATTCTGAATACGTTGTAACCTCTGAAAACAGTATTTGGGAAGATTAGCTAAATAGACATTGCAGTCTGCTGATTACAAGGGCAATGACAAGAGTAATTAGGGCGCTAGAGGGTAAAACAGACCGGACGGCCCTAATTTGCCGCAGAGCAGTGAAGGAACAACGGGAAACCCTTGAAATATGCTCAGAGAAAGTTAGAGAGGAGTCCACAATTACACCCAGATAGCGAACAGAAGAGGTAAGGGGAATGGTAGATGATCCAATAGAAGGTGCAAGAGTGGGGCAGGTACCACTGAGAGAGACCCACATTGCTGAAGATTTTGCTGGATTAAGATGGAGAAAATGCTCCGATAACCAGGAGGCAATGTGGGAAAGACAGAGGTTCAGCTGTGAAATGTCAGGGAAGAGAGGAAGTATGGAATAAGAGTACTATGTCATCTGCATATAGGTAGGATGAAACCGAATATTGTTGAATAATCAAGGGCAGAGGGGCAAGGAAAATATTAAATAAGAGAGGGGAAAGCACAGAGCCTTGTGGAACACCACAAGTGAGAGGAAAGATGGACGAGGACTGATCATTTACATGTACTGAAAAAGAGCGGGAAGAAAGGAAGGAATGGAACCAACACCAAACAGAACCTCGGAGACCGATATCAGAGAGCCGAGAAAGAAGTGTATGATGGTCGACCAGATCGAATGCTGCAGACAGGTCGAGGGATACAAGAAGAGTGACGTCACCACGATCGTGAGATGTGTGTAATTCATTGAGTAGAGCTAGAAGAACAGTCTCAGTGCTATGTCCCTGGCGGAACCCCGCCTGACGGGGGTGGAGAGCGTTGGTAGACTCAACATGAGAACTGAGTTGATCAAAGGCACACCGTTCAAGGAGCTTAGCGAGAAATGGAAGGTTAGATACCGGGCGCCAGTGTGAGAGTGTGGATGGATCTAAAGATGGTTGTTTTAGTAAGGGGCGGAGGATCGCCGATTTCCAAGATGATGGGAAATGACCAGAGGAAAAGCTAGAATTAATAATAGTAGTGATAATTGGGACTAGTTCTAGAGAGGGCTCCAGGAGCCATCTAGAAGGGACAGGATCGAGAGTGCAAGTAGTTTTCCGCGCAGAGGATAGAAACGTAAGCACTTCTGCCGCAAGGACAGGATGGAAAGATGACCAAGTATGAGCATATACAGGTTCACTAGAAGTAGAGATGGGTGGTAGAAGAGCAGTTGAGGGAGGTAGGGGGGGGGAGTAGGGGGTCACAGCAGATGAGGAAGGAAGAGGGGAGAGAGGGGGAGGAGGAGGTGGAGTAATGAAGGAAGAGCGAAGAGTTAACACCTTATTAGAGAAGAAGGTAGCAAGGGACTGGGGGTCTGGGGCTGTCGAAACCCTAGAATTCCCAGTTTTAGTAGAGGATAACGTCCGCAAGATGTTAAAAAGTTGGCGTGAGGAGCTGGCTGCCACTGTAATTTGAGCTGAATAGAAAGCTGATCGGGCAGATTGAATAGCTGAACGGTATTCCGAAGAGAGATGTTTAAAGCGAAGGTGGAGCTCAGGTGAGGGATGGCGGGCCCAATGATGCTGTGCCTGGCGTAACTGAGAGCGTAGGATACGTAACGTGGGATGATACCAAGGAGAAGAAGGAGCTCGAGGGGGCCCAGAGATAGAATGAAGAGGTGCCAAGCCATCAAGGGAATGTGATAGAAGAGAATCCCAGAGGGCAACCTGGTCATTGATGGAGCGAGTGGCAAAATCGGCAGGGAAAATCATGGAGGCTGGAGGGAACGCCTGAAGCGTTTCCAAAGTTAATTTACGGCGGAGGGAAGGGGTGTGAGGGGGGGTTCGGGGACTAACTCCTATTCGAGGGAAAGAAATTGATGAGAAGATACAAAAGTGATCTGACCATGGGATAATGGAAGTGATGGGGGGCGAGATCACGGGCTGCAAAGATATTGATGACAAAATCAGATCCAGGGTGTGACCTGCCACATGTGTAGGGCCGGTCACATGTTGATGCAGAGGAACATCTTTCAAAAATTGAACAAAGGCCTGATCCTTTGCTCTAGTGGGATTGTCAATATGGATGTTAAAATCACCTAACAGAATGAAATTTGGAAAATGGAGCACAAGATCAGAGATAGTCTGGAGAGCTGCCTCCCATTGGGAATTGGTAAGGGAGGGGGGAAAATACAGGAGGAGGAAATAGAGAGGAAGGAAAGGAGAAGGGGAAGTGAGCTTTAATAGAAGGGATTCTGGGGGAAGTGGCACTGGAGGGGACACTTCCTCAATATCAATAGAGGCACGATGGAGGAGGGTCACCCCACCCCCACATTTAGCTCCAAGAACCTCCCTATCACATTTTCCTATGTCATTGGTACCGACATGTACCAAGACAGAAGACTCCTCCCCAGCACTATCAAAGACCTTATCTAGGTGGCGCGTGAGGTCCGCTACCTTCGCACCAGGCAGGCATGTTACCAGGCGATCCTCACGTCCACCAGCCACCCAGCTATCTACATGCCTAATGATCAAATCACCAACTATAAAGGCTGTCGTAACCCTTCCCTCATGGGCACATGACCCTGGAGAAACTTCCTCGGTGCGAGGGTTTTACATCACCTGGAGGACAGGTCCTAGTTACAGGATCAGTTCCTGCCACACCAGGGTGATGCTCTCCTGTCACGCGACCTCTCTCCTCCATGGCAATAGGGATGCTGCCAGACTGGAGATGGGACTTCAGGACTATATCCCTGTAGGTCTCGTCTATGTACCTCTCTGTCTTTCTTATGTTTTCCAAGTCTGCTACTCTAGCCTCTAGAGAACGGACTCGTTCCCTGAAAGCAAAGAGCTCCTTGCACCTAGTGCACACGTAAGACCTCTCACCAACTGGGAGAAAATCATACATGTTCCACTCAATGCAAAAGACTGGAAAGCCCCCATCTTGCTGCTGGACTACTGTCTGCATCTTAGTTTTAAGCTTGTGTTTAGATCTTTAAGTTCTTTACTTACTAAGGGTTGCTATGGATATTTATACTAATAAAACTGTACCTAATACGTTTAATATACCTTGTTTACCTGAAGTCTAATTAATCTCAGGTCCTTAGTGTATGACCGATTTGGGTAACGAGCTTCACTTGAGAGCACCTCCTGTCTTTTAAGATGTGTAAGTACCTATTAAAGGTGAAATTAGACTTACCTGCTAATTGTTGTTCCTGGAGTAGATCCAGTCTAGTCCCGGACCTCTGAGTTGACAATCCCATTCAGCAGCCTGGAGACTGAGGAACCTCATTTTTCTGTGATATCATCTGTATATCTTCCAGGAATCCGCCTGTCTCCATCAGTTCACTATTGACAAAGCAGACTCTCCAGAACAACAATTAAGAATCAAACATTTTTTTTTAACCGCATAAAAATCTACCGTAACATTCTGTTACTAACCCGAACTTAAACAATCTGAAAACTTTAAATGTGCTGAGGCTTTCCCCCCATCTGATTGGGCGAACCCTGCCCCAGATATGTCATCCTTGCTTTCAGGAAAGCTCCCCACCAGGCGGTTCGGCTTACCTGCCATAATCCCGACCTTCAGGCTGATATTTGCAGACTCACCATGCTGGGACGTGACTCGGGACTAGACTGGATCTACTCCAGGAACAACAATTAGCAGGTAAGTCTAATTTCACCTTCCTGATCATAGCTCCAGTCTAGTCCCGGACCTCTGGAGTATGTACCAGAGCAGTAATCTTCATGGGAGGGACTGGCAACCCCAGCCTGAAGGACCGCTGATCCAAAAGGCACATTTTGTGCCGCCTGTACATCGAGCCGGTAATGCTTCACAAAAGGATTCAAGGAAGACCAAGTCGCCGCTCTACAAATCTCGAGCGGCAGCACCAAGCGAAGCTCCACCCAGGACGCCGCCTGAGCCCTGGTGGAATGAGCCCTAAGCCCTTCCGGCACCAATTTGCCCTTCAACACATACGCTGACGCGATTGCCTCCTTGATCCACCTGGCTATAGAAGCCTCACCACGCCTGGGCCCTCCGAACAGGACAAACAACCTTTCTGATCTGCGAAAACTCGCCGTCCGCCGCATATACTTCTTCAACGCCCTTCGAACGTCCAGGCTCCTAGAGGCTGGACCCCCCCGAGTGTCCACTAAACACCGGCACAGAGATGTCCTGATTCAGATGAAACGCCGACACCACCTTAGGCAAAAAGGCCGGCACCGGCTTTAACACTACCTTGGACTCAAAGAACGACAAATAAGGTTCCCTGCAGGACAAAGCCTGTAGTTCCGAAATCCTGCAGGCCGAACAGATTGCCACCAGAAACACAACCTTTAAGGTGAGATCTTTCACGGACGCGCCGCTCAAGGGCTCAAAGGGCTCCCGCTCTAGCGCTTCCAGCACGAGCGGAAGGCTCCATTTAGGCACTAAGTGTCGCCTAGGCGGTCTCGATAAGGATACCGACCTAAGAAAAACGCTTAATATCCAAATGCCCCCCGAGCGGAAGGCCACCTATCCGTCCTCGGTAACACGACAATGCTGCCACCTGCACCCTAAGGGAGGCCGCCGCCAACCCTTTGTCGAAACCATCCTGCAGAAACTCTAGGACCTGCGGGATGGACGCCTTCAACGCCTCCGAGCCCGTCTCCACACCAACCTTCGAAGATTCTCCAGACTCGTACATACGCCAAGGATGTCGACCTCTTCCTCGCCTTCAACAACATGGTAATGACCACCGAGGAATAACCTCTGGTCTTCAGCCGCGCCCTCTCAAGAGCCAAGCCGTAAGCGAGAATCGATCCACGTGAGGCATGTACAGAGGATCCTGCGATAGCAGGTCCACCCGAGCTGGGAGACGCCATGGTCTCGCTGCCAGGAGCCTTATTAGGTCCGCATACCAAGGGCGGCGGGGCCAATCTGGCGCAATCAAGATCACCTGCCCCCTGAAGCTCTCGATCCGCTGCAGTACTCTGCCTATCAACACCCAGGGCGGAAAGACGTACAGTAGCTAATCCTCCGGCCAGGCTTGGATAAGCGCATCTAGACTCTCCGACATCCTTTCTCTTCGCCTGCTGTAAAACCGACTGGATTTTGCCGACTGGAACATTGCCATGAGGTCCATCACCGGTGGACCCCACCAATGCACTAGCATGTCGAACACCTCCTGATGAAGGACCCACTCTCCTGGATCCACCTTCACACGACTTAGGAAATCGGCCTTCACATTGTCTACTCCTGCCACGTGCACTGCCGACAGTGCTAGGAGATTCTTCTCGGCCCAACCGCACAGGGCCTCTGCCTCGGTTTCCAGCGCTATACTGCTTGTACCCCCCTGTCGATTGACATAAGCCACCGCGGTTGCATTGTCGGAAAACACTCGGATCGCTGTCCCGGAGATGCAAGATTGAAAGCTCTGCAGGGCTAGGGACACCGCTCTCAACTCCAACCTGTTGATCGACCAGGCTCTCTCCTGTTCGTTCCACTGCAACTGCCCCTGGAAATGGGCCCCCCATCCCAGGAGACTGGCATCCGTCATTAACGGCACCCAGTCGGGCGCCTCCAGCGGCCTCCCACACTCCAGCGACGCGGGAAGTAGCCACCAAAGCAGAGACCCTTGCGTCTCCTCCAGGCAGGGGAGCCGTTGTGACAGCGGGTCCCGCTGATGAGACCAGCGCCGGAGAAGCGCCCACTGTAATGGCCTCATGTGTGCTCTCGCCCATGGTACCAATTCTATCGTCGCCGCCATGGGGCCCAGCAGCTGGAGGTACTGCCACGCTGTGGGTTCCGTGCTGCACAAGAACCTCTGAACCAGGGCCCACAGCTTCTGCGCTTTCAGCCGAGGCAGAAACACCTGACCCGCCTTCGTGTCGAACCGAGCCCCTAAGTATTCTAAGCACTGCGAGGGAACTAACTGACTTTTCGGTACGTTGACCACCCAACCCAGACTCTCCAGAAATGCTACTACTCTGGCCGTAGCACTTTCGATCTCGCTTCTCGACTTTGCTCGAATTAGCCAATCGTCCAGGTAGGGGTGCACCAGGATCCCGTCCCTGCGCAGGGCCGCTGCCACCACCACCATGATCTTGGTGAACGTGCGAGGCACCGTCGCCAGCCCAAACGGCAAGGCTCGGAATTGAAACTGCCCACAATGAACCGCAAAGCGCAGATACTTGTGGTGGTCCGGCCGAATGGGAATGTGAAGATACCCTTCTGAAAGATCCAGGGAGGTGAGGAACTCGCCTCTCCGAACCACAGCTATCACTGATCGCAGCGTTTCCATATGAAAGTGAGAGACGCGAAGACAACGATTTACTCCCTTTAGATCCAGGATGGGCCGGACTCCTCCGTCTTTTTTTGGCACCACGAAGTAAATGGAGTATCGAACGCAGCCGTACTGGTCCCGGGGAACCGGCTCTATTGCCCCGAGGTCTAGAAGCCTTCGTACCGTCTCCCGCACCGCCACGCGTTTGGCCGGCGTCTTGCAGGGGGACTGTACGAAGGTGGCACGCACTGGTCGTTGCAGCTCCAGCGCATAACCTTCTCTGATTACCTCCAGCACCCACTGATCCGTGGTAATCCGGACCCAGGCGGCATAGAACTCCTGCAAACGCCCTCCCACAGGAGCTACGGGCGCCTGGGCCCCCCTGGCATCATTGAGGTTTTCGAAGGTTAGAGGAGGAGGATGAAGAGGCGGAGGAGGAACCAAAATCTCTACCCGCTCCTCGAAATCCACGAAACGCCTGGCTTCTACTGGGGAGCTTGCCTCTGGACCCTGAATTAAACCTTTGAAAGTGAAAACTGTGAAATTCCCGTTGCTGGCCCTTACCACCAGAACCAGGTCGCCCCTGCTTAGGCTTGTCCTCCGGCAGTCTACCGCCTTTTGTTTCGCCCAGATCCTTGACCAATTTCTCTAGATCTTCTCCGAACAGAAGACGTCCCTTGAAGGGAAGCTTAATCAATCTCGCTTTAGATGAGGTATCCGCCACCCAATTGCGGAGCCACAGATAACGCCTTGCCGCCACCGCCGATGCCATACTCTTTGACAGCCGCGCATGAGATAATGAATATCCGCCAGGTACGCCGCTCCCGATTCCAACCTGGACGCTGTAATGTTGCTATTACTCCACAGCTGGAGCTTGTGGATATAAGCAGCCTGATTCCTTATTCAGTTAGTAAAATGGTGCTTGGGGAAAGCACTGCCTTCTGGGAGTTGAAGTTTTTTCACTATTTGAAATAAGGCGAGTTGTGGAGCTCGAGTGTTCAGGCAAACAACAGGATTTTAATTCCCCTTCCCAAACGGTTTTACAAATGGAAAATAAAGAACAAAGGCCATACAACTTCTGGCTTGAAATAATATAAGAATGTAACTCAAATAGCTTCTTATATCAGCATCACTATAATCCAACATAAAGAGCACTTCTGTTCCAAAACCTTTGCTGCTGTTTCCTTTGGCTGCTACCGGCAGCTCTCTCTCTCTGCACAGCTTAAACTTGTTATACAGGTTTTATCTTCTCAGACACAGACATTGTACAGTCCATTGACTCAATAGGCAGATATTCTACAGATGGCTCAGTTTCCATAGGTTCATACTGACTTTCAGTTGGAAATGTCTGCAATTGCTTACAAGGTGTTTCCAGGCACACACCTGTTCCTTCAGCAATAGACTTTTCCCCGTAGCCTTCTGCTACACACGGCTTGTAATTGCCACAGTGTTCACCACATGGAAAGCCCCACCCTTCTGGGTTAATAGCAGAGCCCTTCTTAAAAACAGCTTTACTTTTATACCAATCACTCAGCCTACCTCTTGGCTTCCTTATGAGAGATTCCTTCTGCATTCCAGGATCAGCTACAGCTGTAAGCCTTGGAGTTTCTACATGCACACAAGTCTGCCTTCTTGGTACCTTCCCCTTATGGCTGCCTTTTACCCACGGCAACAAACCTGGGCTGTTTGTACCTTGCTCCTTTGCACGGACTCTCTGCTTGTCTCCTGTGCTGACTTCCCCTTCTGAGTTAAAGGTCAGAGAATCCTCTGTTACCATGAATTCCTCTGTGTCTTCACTCCCAAGCAAATCCTCTGTTTCTCGTGACTGCTGTCCTCGTGGCTGTGCTCTCAGCTGGCCTTCCAACTCTGCTTCCAAGTGTGCTTCCCCATGTGCTTCCAGATCTGCCTGCCCCCTTCCTAATGAGCTTCTCTTAAATCTCTGGTTTTCTGGGTTTAACCTGACCACTCCTTCCAACAGGTGTCCAGCCTTAGCTCGTGTTTGCTGAGCTGAACTGCAGCAGGGGCGCATTTTCCTCTCCTCTAAACTGCTTTGTCTGTGGTTTCCCTGGAAACCAGGAACCATGTGCACTTGTTTACTTTCCTTAACTGAAGCTGAATCCTGCACTTTATCACTCTCTAAGGAATCTGAGGGACCTTCTACACCACAACGCGTCTTCCACCGCATCGCTCTCTTGTCTTCCTGGACTCCGCTGGGACCACCGCAAGCAGGCCCTGGCCACCCATGCTCCACAGATAGCCGCCTGCAAGGAGAGGGCATTCACATCAAAAATCTGTCTTAGTAAGGCATCCAGCTTTCTATCCTGAGAATCCTTGAGGGCAGCACTGCCCTCCACTGGGATAGTGGTCTTTTTTATCACTGCCGCCACTGCGGCGTCCACCTTGGGAGGCTTGAAAATCTCCTTATCCTGATCCACCAGAGGGTAAAGCAGACTCATCACACTAGAGCCCTTCAGGGACGCCTCAGGAACGTTCCACTCCTCCTGTATCAGTTCCTGAAACACCCTGTGCACCGGAAACGCCCTTTGAGTCTTTCTAAAGACCTGCAACAAAGGATCCTCCAGGGTCACATCCTCCGCTGCACCCTGGTCCGGCATATTTAAGGCTCTCAGAGTCTCCGCAATGAGCGCCGGAAGCTCCTCCCTGTGGAAGACCCTCACCACTCTAGCTTGCTCTTCCTTCTCAGCGAGCTCCCCTTCTAGCCCATCTTCAAATCTCCACACATCTGTCTTCCTCCTCTGATAGCTGTTCCTCTGACACCACTGACAGATCCGCGAGAGCTCCATCCAGCCGTGGCCTTTTGGGTCCTTCCCGAGCCTCTGCTGCAAAAGTGGACCCTGGTCTCTTTAGTCCCCGACTCTCAGCATTGCCCTTTACCTGCTTGGAGGGGAGGCCTTCCACCGCTCGTTGCAGGAGGCCCAGGAAGTCGGCAGAAAAAACCGACTCAAGCCCCTTGGGCCAGGCCATAGAGGAAGGCGGGACATCCGGGGCAGCCGAAGTCCCTGCCACTGGCTCTCCCCGGGATGGAGCGACTCCCGGATCTACCAGAGACCCCGGCTCGGACTCCATCCTGGACTTCATCACCTTTCCTGGAGAGCTCCCCTGCAGCCGACTCTCTCGTGCAGCCTTTACACACACCGGAGTCCGCAAGTGTGCCTCTCTTGGCCCCACAGACCAAGCATTGTGCCTTAGCCGGCATCCCAGCACTGATTGGGGATCTTGTCAGACCTCGCAGCTCCCTAGCCGTGCTGCTGTGCAGACGGGCAGGGCACTCCCAGACACAACCGTGCTTTTTTTTTTTTTTTTTAAACTAACTTCACCTGCTCCCGACCGGAGAACAGAAGGCCCTGAAACAGCCCCCCCCCCCGCACGACTCCCGACGGTCTGAACAGCCGCGGTAACTGAGCCGAGGCTGCGCTCGCGCTTCCCGCGCAGGAGCCACATGGCGAGGCCTACTCTGCAAAGCGCGCCCTTTCGCGCCGAAGAGAGACTCCGCAGCCGCTCGCTTACCTTTTCCAGCCGCCCCTCCGCTCACGGGGAAAACAAGCCGAGCTGACTCGGGGCCCCGGCCTGTGCACTGCGCAAAGGTCCAGCTCCTGGCTATCGCCGCAGTCAGCTCAGGCACGCTCATAGTCAACTCCTCTGCTGCGTGCCTGGCTGACTCCTTCTCCTCAGCACACCGGCGATTCAACGCTTCAGCGATTCAGCTCCGATCCTGCCAACAAGGAGCGAACGCTGCGCCTCCGTGTCCCCTACTTGTCTGCCCTCCGGCAGCAGCAACCACAGATCAGAGGAGAGCCTGTGCACCTTCAAAGTACAGCACGGTATATAAATCTTTAGTATCCCGAACTAGAAATTTAGACAATACTAATCCTATCACTTTTCCAACTAACTATCCTTAATTGTTCCTCCAGTGAGCCCGGACCCCCAGGCTCACCATCCCCTTCAGCTGCTTGGAGACTGAGGATTCCTGGAAGATATACAGATGACATCACAGAAAAAGGAGGTTCCTCAGTCTCCAGGCTGCTGAATGGGACTGTCAACTCAAAGGTCCGGGACTAGACTGGAGCTACGATCAGGAAGCTATGATTATCCCAGGGGTGGGTGGGTGTTGGAGAGGGAGGGAGGGAAATAACACTTATTAAAAGAGGGCTGCTACACAGTACCCTGTCCTGTGCTGCTGAGGTAAGCTATATTCTGATTTGATTTAAATTATAGCTCTTTGCTGCTGCTAGGCTCTAACTTCTTATGAAATTTAAACTACAAGCTCTCTGCTGGGTTCCAAATTTAACCAGAAAGCTCTCTTCTGTGTTTTAAATTTAAGCTAAAGGTACTTTGCTGATGCTAGGCCTTGAGTGACTATTAAATTTAAACTACAAGCTCTCTGCTGGATATGAAATGTAACCAGAAAGTTCTCTTCTGTATTTTAAATTTAAACTGCTGCTACTAGGCCCTGACTGATTTAACAAAAAATAGTGGGTTCACAGATTAATTAGCTTTAATAGAAAGAATTCCTTTCAGAAAATTCCCAGAAGTATATACTCACAATTGCAGATCTCTCTCCAGAAGTAACAGTCCCCTTTTCTAGTCCTTCAAGGCTGGAGACGAGACATGGTCTCCCTCTACTGTCGCCGAAAATACTGCATCCACTTTGGGCGATCAAAGGAGCCCTCGTTCTTGCCCCAGTATCAGGCACAGGTGTGACATGGATCACCTGTCATACTACTCTATGTACCAGGAAGACATTCCACGATTGCCGCACCACCTGGAGCAGCGGATCCTCCAGAACCTGTTCCTCTACCAGAGCCAGCGTGCATATTCAGAGCATTGAAGGACTCTACAATGAGAACCGGCAGCTACTCCCAGCAGAACCCCCAGGCCTTATCCTCTCTTCCAACTCCTCCTGTAGACCTAGCCCTATATCAAGGTCTTCCCCGTCCAGCCCCTCAGACAACGGTGATTGTTGCCACTCCTCCGGGCCTCTAGCACGCTTAGTCGACACTGACCCTGACACTCTTTTGTGTCTGACGTCCTCTGAGTCGCTGGGGAGCCTCTTGTCAAGCCCTTTCAATGCCGTAAAACACCATATGCATAAGGAAGATAAACTCCGGTGAGAGCTCCCCCAGGAGCCTTACTCCCTGGGCTTGAGTGGTGGATGGTCCAGGTCTCATGCAGGGACCGGGTGCCAGATCCACCTAAAGTAGCCCGGCGCCTCCCCCCAGCCTCCAGGGTCTCTTGAAGCTGGGAGGGACTCTTGAGACTGGGAGGGACTCTCCTGCTCCAATGACCCAGTCTCTTGCGGGCAGTCTAGACAGACGCCTATCCCCGAGACCGCTCTCCGTTGGGTCTCATATCTTGAGAATTTCTAGCTTTGGCTGCCGTGTAGACCCCCAAGATATGAAATGGACACTGCACTAATCAAATCAGGGTGGACACCCTCTCCAAGAACAGTGTAACCATGGCCACAAGCCCTGACAAGCCATATCCCAACTTTAGTAGATACCGAGACCATGCCAGAGATAAAGGATGGATCATGTGAGGTTACTCACTGACCCCAGACAGATGGATTTCATTTGCCTCATAACCACTTACTGACTGTTACCATCTTTCCAGTCAGATACATTTCTTTTATGCAGGAGCTTCCTGTTTCACAGAACAAACCTGCAGCTACACAGCACATTTTCCTGCTTATCTGTCATTCATTTCTGATTCCAACTGTTTTTTTGGGGGGGGGTTTTAATCCTTCCCAGGAAAACGTCACAATATGTCAACAGTCACTTACCTCTCCTGAATCACCTGACCAGGCACAACGGCTCACTGAAATCCACCCAGCAACAAGACAATGGCCCATGTCTCCACAGGCAGAGGGTGGGGGAGAGTCCTGGGATGGTTGAAGGCCCAGCAGCCGGCTCCACAGATTCTTGTGTGGACTCCCCTGCGGTACATGCCTCCCGCCACAGTGAGGTACTTTCCTGTCCTGGCTCCACGACTGTGGTCACATGCAGGCAGCCCAGGCCAAATTTAGCCGCCCCCCCCCCCCCCCCCCAAGAGGAGGAACCTTAAAAAAAAAAAAAAATTCAATGAAACTCATTAATGTTCCTCTCCACGGAAAGCTTTAGTAAAAGGCAAAAGATTTATTCCATCTGAAGAAAAAACAAATAAGCAACATAAATTTCAACTAGGAATGAGGAAAGAAACCAAATGAAATAAAAGGAAAACAAGATGAAATGAAACTACAGCAAAATGCAGGCAAAATGAAAACCAGGCTGCACAGTTAGATACTGCGAGAAAGAAAGTTCCCACTGAGCTCCTCCTGCCAAACAACTCCAACGGGAGCAAATAAGAGAGCACCCAGGCCTGCAACAGAAAGCGCGCCTTAGTTTCCTGCACTGCTATCGGGCCTCTCCACGCTGTAGAATGCCTTGCCCCTGCACTCGCCTTCCCCCCGGCAGTCTGGGACTCCTCATGTCCCGTCCCAATGCCGTCTTACCTTGGAGGAACAGTACCTGCGCGTTTCTCTGTCCCGTCATGCTCAGCCTACCAAAACGGCTTCGGCACGGGGGGGGGGGAGGGGAGAGAAAGAGGGCACGCCGAAGTTGCGGCTTGTAGATGCTGCCCATGGGTTCAGAAGCCACCAGAAGACTTGGCTGCAGGAAGGCCCCCCTCACACAAACCCACCCACCACCCCCCCCGGCTATGGAAGAGGAGGGGGGGTCCTCGTCCCCGCTGCCTGCTTCTTCTGCTTTGCCAGGTAGGAAAAAACAGCTATATATATATTTTTTTTTTTTAAATCTTAACTACCAAACCAAATAACCTGTAGCCGACAGGGAAAAAGAAAACTAAACTTCTTTTGAAGCCTGACCTATGCTTCTTAGTTGTCCCTTCAGTGAGTCCAGCACCCTGGCTCACTATCTCCTCCAGCTGCTTGGAGACTGAACATACTGGGGCTGGTGGGCATGCCAGCCGCATAAATACACCGGTGTCGTCAAAAAGATGACATGCTCAGTCTCCAAGCTTCTAGAAGAGGTATACTACCCAGAGGAGCGGGACTGGACTGGAAGGATGATAAGAAATGGAGGATTTTGCCACTGCCTCCTCCTTATGCAGCCCCCGAACAGGACGAATAGCCAATCTGACCTCTGAAAAGAAGCTGTTCTCTTCAGATACCTTCTCAATGACCGCCTGACAGTCCGCTAATTCCGTGGCCAGTCCCAACACCACCAGAAGAATGACCAGCTAATTCAGATGAAACTGTGATACCACCGTCTGCAGGACCACTTTCTCCCTGGAGAAGGACAGAAAAGGCTCTCTACACAACAATGCCTAGATCTCGGAGATCCTCCTGGCAGAACAGACTGCCACCAAAAATACCGGTCTTCAAAGTCAAGTCCTTCTGGGTACATGTCACTAACAGCTCGAAGGGCCCTCAAGCATCGAATTGAGATCCCAAGATGGTACCAGCGACCTCCTAGGTGGTCGGAGCTGCTTAACTGCCCTCAGGAAACGAATCACATCCAGATGCGTTCCCAAGGAGACCCCCTGGATAACATGCCAGTGCAGCCATTTGCATCCCTCAGAGAGCAACACGCCAGCCCTTTTATTGAGCTCTGCCTGAAGGAACTCCAACATCTCCAGAACAGACGCAGACAACGGCCTGCAATTTTTATCAGCGCACCAGCCCTCAAAAATTCTCCACACTCGAATGTAGGACAAGGACGTGGATCTCTTTCTGACCCTACGAAGTATGGAGATTACCTGGGTGGAATAACCTTGCTTCCTTAAGCAAGCCTTCTCAAGAGCCATGCTGTAAAAGAGAACAGATCCACCTAGGGCATTAAGACTGGACCCTGTGCCTGAGAGGAAGAAAGGCCCGGAGAGGCCAAGTCCTGCTGAAAATGTTGCAGCAATGGCAGAGACAGCCCGGGTCCTCCATCCTTCTGCTGCAAGGGACCCGAAGTCTGTGGGACAACCTCCTCAGGGGTCCCTGCTTCATCCTGCATGGTCTGTTCGGCCCCGTGTGCCTCAGCAGCACACCCGCGGCAAATCCCCTCAGTGGACAGCGTGCTCCTACGTGCTCCACACGATACGCACTGGGGCCTCGCAGGCATGGCCCCCTGGTGCACTGGGGAGGTGCTAATTTGTCCCCCTGCACTCTAACCTTCCTATGCTGCTTTTTTTTTTTTTTTTAAACGAGGACAAGATCACAACTGCCAAGGAAATTACCATGAAATTACAGGAAAACAGGCAAAGAAACTAAAGGAAAAAGAAAGAAAAACTAAATGAAACTAAAAGAAAAGAAACGCAGGAGAAAACGCCTCTGCAATTCTTCCCGCAAAAAAAAAGGCAACGTTTGTCAGCTCCTGCTGTGAACAGGCCTCTACCACGCGGTTTGTCAGCACCTGCGCCTCAACTCGCACTCACAGAAGGGAGGCCGCCTACCAGCACTCACACTCAACTCTGGCATCCTTTCCCTGCAGTGTCCGGCTTTCATGGCTGAATATGCAGTCGCCCCCCCCCCCTCCCATGCTCAACCGATCTGCAGCTTCGGCACCAAGGCACGGGATGAAGAAGGGAGAAGCAGACTTGCCTGTTCCTGCTTTGCCTGTCCCCCCTCCTTCAGCACAGCACCTCAACCGCTGCATGGGTTCGGGAGCTGCGATTGCCTTATTGCTTGATCTCTGGCGGCCCCGCAGCAATCAACCTGGCTCTATCTGCAACTGTGTCGTCTTTTTTTTTTTTTTTTTGTGACCGAACAATCAGTCTTAAAAGCGCTGCACTCCTCATGTGGAGGTGGGGGAGTGGGGGGAGGCTTAACCACAGACAGGCAAATTAAAGAAAAATGAAAGCAAATGCTTCCTAGTTGTCCCTTCAGTGAGCCCCGGACTCAGGGATCACCCGCTCCAGCTGCTTGGAGACTGAGCTTACTGGGGCTGGTGGGTAGCGCCAGCTACCTAAGTATCCTGATGTCATTAAAATGTGACATGCTCAGTCTCCAAGCTGGTGGGGGTTGACTACTCTGAGGGGTGGGACTAGACTGGAGGGACGATAAGGAATAGCAGCAGCAATGGAAAGGAACGGCAGGCACAACAGCTGCAACCTCTAACCCCCTCCCCAACCTTTGGAAGGGGGAAGGGAAGGAACAATGCAGAGGGGGCTACTGGGAGAGACTGGCAGAGGGACCTGGAATTTCCAGATTCTGCACCCCTAGCCTAATTAGGCCGACTAGCAAGGCTCCGCAGTCCTACATAGGCTAACCACCTGCTGGAGACCGAGAAATACTGGCTCAGTTCAGTGGGCACAGGTTATTTAAACTGATCTGAGAAAAGTCTTCCTCAGTCTCCACCTGCTGGTTGGTGTGCATAACTGACTTGTCTAGACTGGACTGAAGGGATACCTTGGAACAGAGGTAAATAATCTCAATGAATGTTTTTAGATGATTTTAAAAATGTCATATATATCTTCGTTTAAATGGAGCCATAAATGGGTTCCTCGAATAAAATACTAATAGCATTTGGTTTATTTTACCTCCTTAATCTGGTTAAGTTCCAGTTTCAAAGCCTCGCACTCAGCCTCCAGGTCCCCTTGTTTCCGTTTAAGCTCTACATTTTCTTCAAGCACAGCCAAGCCATATTGGGCAGCTTGAACTTTCTCCTCTGTCGTCTCCTGCAACTCAGTCATAAGCCGGGCCACTTCTGCTTTCAGCAGCACAACATCCTCCCCAACCATGGTGCCTTCAGTTCAGCCTTTCTTCCAGCCCGCTCTCCCTTCCAAAGATTTCAATGAGGCCTGGAAATACTGTTGGTGAAGTTACACTGAAAGAAAGATAATAGTTTAAAAAAAAGTGTACCAAGTTTTATTAAAGCACTAAGTCTAATTCATCATGTGTTATATGAAAGACTGAATTCCCCAGTTTCTCAGCTGTCATAATGAAGTCTTTGTAGCAATTAGGTTAGCTTATGACCAGAGAGTTGGACTGAGGGAGAGCGCTGGATGTGGTGTACTTAGATTTCCGCAAAGCTTTTGACACTGTTCCGCATATGCAACTTCAAAATAAACTCAGTTGCCTTGGGATGACTCCTAAAGTAAGCAACTGGGTTAGAAACCAAGTGGGAGGCAAGAAAGGATACTGGGAAATGGAGTTCACTCTGAGGAAAAGGAACATGACCAGTGGTGTGCCACAGGATTGGTCCTTGCTCTGTTGGGTTGTTTCTTTTTACTTAAAGGCTTTATACAAGTACAAAAAGAAGTATCTGTACAAACCGCACATGGAATACTTGCATAATATATCAACACAAAATCTTCAACCAGAACAATTGCTACATCACAGCCTTATATTTTTTTCTGTCTTTATTCACAAGACCTCATCACCCAATTTCCCCCTTTCAACCCCTCCCCCTTTACTACAAATTCAATAGATTAAGGGGCATCCTAACAGTCTAACACTAGGAAAGGGGGGATACCAAACCCGTACATTAAGGAAGGCTCTCATCTTACACCTCCAGCTAAATTAGAGATGTTGCAGGTCGCGAGCCATATTTCAAAACAAAGGCCTCCTATACCTGCTCAAATTGGGGTAGGTGCATCCTCCCAACCGCCATACCCTGTTCCATTGTGTATAAGTCCCACATCTGTTCCAACCAGCGTGAGAATGCCGGAGGCGATGCCTGTTTCCAGGCGGTCGCCAGGGTCAGCCTAGCTGCATTCAAACTATGGCGAATCAGTGCCATCTGAGGGAGCTGTCCACCAGGGACTTTCATTCCCAAAAACAAAAATACCCGGGTCCCAAGGGATATCCAAGCCCACCATTTGTTTCAGGTCTTTTTACATTTTTATAAGTGATACTGTGGAAGGGCTGTTTAATTTTTGCTTCTTTGCCAATAATACTAAAATCTGCAATAAGGTAGACACCCAAGAATATACAGATAACATGAGGAAGGATCCAGCAAAGACTGAAGAATAGCTGAGAATTTGGCAGCTGAAATTAATGCTATAAAATGAAGGGTCATGCATTTGGGCTACAAAAATCCAAGGGAATGCTATAGTATAAGGGGTGAAGTACTTCTGTGCACAAAGAGCAAGACTTGAGAATGATTGTTTTTGATGATCTTAAGGTGGCCAAAACGAGAAAAGTGATATTGAAAGCCAGAAGGATGCCCGGGTGCATAGGGAGAGAATGGCCAACAGGAAGGAGTTGACAGTGCCTCTTTGTAAGTCTCTGGTGAGATCGCATTTGGAGTAATGTATGCAATTCTGGAAACTGCATCTTCAAACGATATAAACAGGATGATGCTGGTTCCGAGGACGGTTATTAAAATGGTCAGTGGTCTGTCAAAGCATACGGGAACAGATTTAAAGATCTCAATACATATACTTTAGAAGAAAAAGTAGGAGAGGGAGGATACGGGAAGACACATTTAAATACCTCTATAGCATAAATGCATAGAAAAAGCCTCTTTCAATTGAAAGTTCTGGAACAAGGGGGAATAGGGAGAGAGACACAGGAATAATCTGAGGAAATATTTCTTCACGGAAAGAATGGTGCATGCATGGAATAACCTCCTAGTGGAGGTGATAGAGACAAAGAATGTTTCTGAACTCAAGTAAGCATGGGACAAGCATGAGAACATGCACGGAACAGATTTACATATAAGGAGGCTAGACACAGCCCAGGGGAAAGCAACCAAAATAGTATTTGTTCTGCACCAAAAGGCGTAAAAGACAGAATGATGTGAATACATATACCCTAAAGGAGGGACAGAAGAAATAGGGATACAAAGGTATGTCAACACCTCTCAGATATTTAAACAAGAAACAAGCCTTTCCCAAAATAAATGGAAGCTGTAGAACCCCAAACCACAGCTATATGAGTCCAATAACCTACACCAAACCTAGAGCTAAATGTATTTGAACTAAGAATATAAATAGTTTCCCCCAAGTTACATCCCTGTTCTATGTAGACGACGGTCTAATTTAGCTGACCAAGTGTTATATTGTTCAATGTAAACGCACTGATGACAAAGAGCGCGGTATATAAGAGATGTTAAATAAATAAACTCAGCAGCAGAAAACCTCCACAGAAAGAGTGATAGATGCCTGTAGTGCTCTTCCGGGGGTGATGATAGAGACAAAAAACAGCAAGGAATAAAAAAGTGTGAGGTTCCAATCAATATCAGCAGCAATTGGAGTCCTAGGAAAGAGGTCCTGCAGCATGTGCTTTCTGTATTTTCTAGCACAGAAGACATCTTCGCACAGTGAGCGCAGTCCTCCACTTTATGGTCAACGCTGAGGCAGCGGAGACACAAATCATAAGTCAGTAGAGTTCATCTTTCTAGAGCAACCAGAGCATTTTTCAAACCCTGGTTTAGGCATAGTATCTTGACTGAAGCTTCTCTGAAGATGGTAGGAGAGTTGGCTGTAGAGAACTGGTATTCTTTGGAAAGGTCCGTCTTGCTGGCAAGGCGGAAGAGTGAAAAGTGTCTGGCTAGGGGCGGGCCAAGGGGTAGGGCCAGTGGGCTCATGCTCAGAAGGGCAAAAGCCCTTCTGAACCATGGAGAGTACTTCTGTCTTCGGCGCCATCGGATTATGTCACTAGGTGTGGCTGACTCATCCTGCTTGTCCTAGGAGAAGCCTATAACGCTCTCCTGGAGGCGATGATAGAGACAAAAGACAGTAAGGAATAAAAGTGTGATATACACATAACATCCCTAAATAGATAAAATAGGAACAAAGCACCGAGTGCTTCAACTCAAAACAGCCCATAGAATGACTCTACTTGTGGCATGAGAGGAGGGGGAACCTACACACAGCAACAGTGACAATTATCCATCTTACTAGGCAGGCTGGAGGGACCATTTTGATTGTTATCTCCCATCATCTATGTCATATACACTCCTACCCCCTCCCAAATGGCACAAAACACAGATTTGCATAGCATCACAGACCACCTTGCTGGTACAGCTTCCAAATAAGCAGGGCCAGCCCAACCATTAGACTAGGCAACTGCCTAGTAGGACAACAACTTCTGAGGGCCAACAGAAAGCAGCAGTCAAAGCAAAATAATAGATCCAGACAACCAAATTCAAAGCGCCATCAGCACTTTATCTACAGGGAGAACAGGCACACACAAATAAAAAGCAAAAGTTTAATAGTAAAAAGTATGATACCCAATTATGCATCTTTACAGAATTGCTGAAGGAGTGGTGTTTCGAAATGGAGTTTATTAAATCGGGAGGAGGGGTCATAAGGTTGAAAGTGAAGGTTCACCTAGGGCACCCAATTCCTTACACCAGCTCTGTTAATAGGTCATTAACAAATGATTCTTCAAGAATGACCCCAAAATACTTGTTTCACTAACTGACAAGCTGACAACTGAACCCTCTGGGAGACAGAATGGATCTGCTGTAAATCAAACAGGTAATAAGTACTTAAAGATCATTTTACTGGGCTGAATTTCTCTTTTGCAGAGACATATCCAGATTAAAAAAATAATTTTGACACCAAGGTCATTGTATAAAAAAAATAAAAAAATTATTTTTATTTTATTTATTCACTCTTATATACCGCGCTTTTCAGATATATATTCAGATATATTCAAAATATCACTATAGCTCCCTCCCCTCAATCACGATATCTAGCACCCTCCAATTCACCTATTTTACCAAAGGCTGCACACAAGTGTTTCTTATTTCCTGCTCAAAACGAAGCTAATATTTAATCGCAAAACATGTACCATTTTTTATAAATTTAAGTTAGCTATCCATTAAAACACATTTTCATTAGACAACATACTTCGCACCAGTTGTAAAAAGGGTAAAAGATCGGCAGTTGTTTATAGTATAAAAAAAATTACGTGCATAAATGTATTTAAAAGTTTGGTGGCTTGCAAAAGCTGACATTAAAAATCATGTTGATTAACTCAATTAATACAAAATTTAAGGAGGACAAATGTCTTTAAATTACTCAGTGTCACAGAATTTTGTCTCACATGCATTTCCCTAATAATTTGCACATGCTTAATATATCATGGAGGGGGGAGATAAAATTGCAAGACAGAATACTAATAATATGTATTTTATTACTATGTTTTCTATATAATTTTGAGCGGGAAAGCAAAATATATTGTTTGTCATACAAACGTAGATATTTAAAAAAAGAAAATGGGACGTGACATAGCTCAAGGTTAAAAAAAACCGCGACATTTTACTCCAAAACAACATATTAGTAAAATAAATTGCACGCTCAAAATATTAAGCTTTTATTTTCATTTTTAAAACGGTAGAAGGCGCCTCACTGTAGGCTTTTATATGTCCCTTCCCAAAGAAGTTTATAATTTTCTGTTTAATGATCGTTTCTCCCTTTCACGAATTCCTACTCCTTTCAAAAAAACGATGAACGATATAAAAGAAAATTCAAATAGTTTCAAAGCAAACTGATTTAGCAACAAAGCTTTCTGGAAATCAAACTTAAAAACACGCATGTAATCTTTTCTTACTTCAAGAATGCAGCTCTGGGGCGGCGGCAAGTTTTCTCCCGCTTTTTGAATACGTCATTTCTTTTTACTTTTTATGCTTTGCAGATCCGTTAAAAACAACTTTCCTCGCTCTTTTGAAATGAACTGCGATTATTTTTCTCTTTCTAAATTAAATTAAAATAAAAAAAAGCCTTCGAAATTCCTCGCGCTTAACGGATAAGTCACAAAACCAAGGGTGTACATGTCACTGATTGGCTAGTGGGAAAGAACACTTGCCACGCCTCCGTTTCCGGATTGGTTTTGCTCAGAGCCAATTGTTCAGAGACGCAGTGGGAGAAGAGAGAGTTAAGGCCGAGTGAAGGAAACAGGTGGGAGGCCTTCAAAAGTGGTTGCTAAGGGTTTGGGGGTGGGGGTATGTGTAGGATGAGTTTGAAGAACAGCTTGTTGGGCATATGGCAGAGCTGACTCGTTGTAGATTTGGATTGACTGCAGCGGCTCCTGCCCAGTTGGTTTTGCTCTTAGGGAAGGGTGGGTCGGTATAGGGTTGCACATCAGAGTGGTCTATAGCTTAGCTTGGGGACGTCATTCAAAGCTTTACGTGACGTACTATGCGCACATCCCAAATTATTTTCTGTTGGGTTTTGCTCTTTCTTTTTAACTTGTCACGATGGTGATAGTTGTATGTTTCATAATTCTGTATATAATGTGAGCGCCTTTTATAAACATTCCTTCCTTATCTTTTCAGGCACCTCTTGTTTGTATTATACCTTATGGTGTGTTTGTAGATTGAAATAATGGATGTGGTAAACTATGGTTTTCAAAAGGAAATACCTAGATACTACTTCAATTTGCTTAAGGCTCATGTTAATAGTTCTAGTTTTTACTGATAATTGTTTAAAAATACTTAGTCGCTACTTGTATCTGATTTTCTCATCTCTGGTCAGGATTTGAATTCGGCAGTGTTAACCTGGCAATGATAGCTCTTCTGCTAGCCACAAGGCCTAAACCCATAAACGTTTCGGAATAGCAGCTAAATTAAACAGCCAAGCCTTATTTATACATTATTACTCGTTGGATGTTATTGGCCAAGGTTGGTGATGGTACTCTTGATAAAAATGCTGTATGAATTGATTGTAGAGTTGCTGTGGGCTTGCATTTGGCGAGGGAGTGGTCCTTGTGTATTTCCTTCTAGTTTCCTGATGCTTTTGGATCCAGGGCTACTTTTACCCCTGGACAAAGGGAGCAGTTGCCCTGGGCCTTGCATGGCAGGGGGTCCATTGAATGGACACACAGTGCTCTGAGCCCGAATCTCAAACAGCAAAGAACAGCCTTTTGCTTTGTTCCAGTCCCTCCCCTGCCAGGCAGCTATAAAGAGCAAGGCTAGCAAAGGGTGAGTCTACAGTGAGCAGAGTATAGTGCAAAATCAAAAAAACTACTTTGCTTCCTAATCTAGCCCTTCCCTCTTCTTGTTCCTTCCACCCTGATGTGCAGAGTTTTGTGTTGCTTCACAGATTAACTGATAATGAAGGTAGTTTTGTGTCCTTGTTAAAGTGTAGAAATAACTTTTTTTCTTTGGTTTGGGGAAAACACCCTAGTTCAGATCAGCCAGGCATTTCAGGGGTTAGTTTCAACCAAAGCAGTATAAATATGTTTCCATTTATTTATTTTGCAATCTTTGCAGGAACATCACAGATGAGGCCTGATGAATGGCTTATGTGATTTCTAAAATAAACGTTGTACAGTTTTTTTTTATAATAAGAACATTTAAAAGTATGGGGGTAGGTATTCATCAGGAAGGGTAACACAAGTTATGTTCATAATTATGTATATAACTAGACATTTTAGCCATGCTATGAATTTTAAAATGAGTGGTTGAATATTCAAATTAACTGTTTAAATTAGGCCAGCTACATGGATAAATTAACACATTTAATGGTTGAATCCCCTCAACCAGGCCAAAATGTTACCTCTTTGTATAAGGCCAAAATTAGGCCATTTATCTACAGGGATATTTTTTTTTTTTATTTATGCAATTTACAATAATAATCAAGCAACCGCTTGTACAGAAAATAACTACTTGCATAGTAAATATAATCAACAAGAAAAAACATACAATGAAGAAAAAACTTATTACAAGAGTTTAGTTAGCCCACTATAATGGGGAAATTGCCTTGAAAAAGACACAAGGAAGGTGAAGCCTTGGTCTAAGAACAGGAAAAATATACACTACAAAGGTATCAGGGGCGCGGGACAGAAAGAACCATATATAAGAACGATCACTGGTGATGAAGAAACAATCTGGGCACTAATGAATGAATGATGATAAATCTTCAGGCTGAAAAAACATATTTCTTATCACGAAAAAAAACCCATACATTTACAAGGAAATCGCAAAACAAAGGAAGCACCAATCTGAACCACCCCAGGTCTTAACAACAAACAGGCCTTACGTCTTTTCTGAGTCTCCCTAGAAACGTCAGGGAACATCCCAACCCTCTTCCCCATAAATAACAAGGAACATTTTTTAAAATACAATTTCAAAAACCACTCTCTGTCAGAAGATAACGCAGAAGTAACTAACAATGTGGAGACTGGTACGTCAGCTTCTTGAGGGGATTGTAACAAAGCAGACACATCTAAAGTATCCATAGTTAAAGCACCCTCCGATACTACCCCTACTTTCTTACCCGTAGGTAAAAAGTAAGCTTTCACTATTGGGGGAGTTAAATCAGATGGCACACCCAAAATCTCATGAATATATTTTTTAAATAAATCAATTGGTAACATTGTTACAACCAGAAAGTTTAACAGCCTTATATTGGAAGCTCGAACCACATTTTCTAGATTCTCCAACTTCATCTTCATAGAAACATTATCTTTCATAATAGAGTCATTCAACATTGAAACCTGAGTCATTTTCTGTTCTCCCTCCTCAATTTTCAAACGAAGATTCACCACGTCTCCCTGGACTCCAGATGACAAAGTTTCCAATTTTTCCAAACGAGTTGTTAACTCAATATGCTGACTAACCATAGAGGAGAGCTGCAGAATCGCTCCCCAAATCATTTCCAGGGATATCTCCTTAGGGGACTGCAACAAGAAACTTTTTGAAATATCAGCCTTCGGTATAGAAGTCTTAAGCCTAGCTCCTTCATCTCGACCAGATGGAATAGCCGCCTCCAAAGTTGAGCCAGAGATCGTTTCTTGAGCCCTCGCCTCTGAGGGCTGCACTCCATAGCCTTCTTCCAGCGAGACCCGCTCAACAGACGCCGTTCCACCAACTTCGGGCGGGGTGACCTCTCCTCCTGCGAGAAGAGGCGCTGGACAAGTCCAGTGCAGAGGCGGCAACCGTTCATCGGGGGAGAGAGAAACATCCAGGGCATGCGCTACCGGAGCCACCACATCTGACAGCACCGCGCCCACTCGAATCTCCCCTTTCTGCCTTTCCGTCAGCTGAACAAACTTATCCATCGGTCCCACGGAATCGGCAAGTACAGGCTCCGTGGGAAGAGCCTTTGCTTTGCCCTTTCGCTTAGGCATACTCAGCCCAAAACGCTCACACCGCCATCTTACCACAGACCACTCCCCGGGATATTTTTCTTAACAAGCTCTTATGCAGTAAGCACCACTGCTGACAGTATAATGGCTTTCGAACTTAAGATATGCCATCCTGGGTCAGATCAAAGGTCCATCAAGCCCAGTATTCTGTTTTCAACAGTGGCCACTCAGGACTGGCATGTCCACTAGGTGGGCTAGGTGTCACCTAGAGTGGCAGATCTCAGTGGGCTTCAGGCCATGTGATTTGGCACAGATGGCCTGCTTCCCCCCTCCCCCCTTGTGCAGAGCTGAGCCACACCCCCATCCTGCACTGGCGCTGCGTTGCCACCCCCCCCTCCCCCCCACCGCTACTGATTCCAGCAGCAGGGGGGAGAACAGCTATGCTCTGTAGGACATGTGCTTTGGTACACATGGCCTGCTGCTTCTGAACCTCTGAAGGTATGTCTGAGGGGGTTAGAAGCTGCAGGCCATGTGTTCTGAAGCACACAGCCTGCCACAGAGCCATGCCCCCCTTGACCCTGCCACACAAATCAGCGATAGCGCAGCTCAACGTGTGAGGGAAGGGAGTTGGCACAGCCAGGACTTCTACCTAAGGCAGCAGAAACCCTTGGGCCAACCCAATTTGCAAATACCTATAAGGTTTCCAAAAAGAGAGACTGATTCCATGCTGCATATCCTAGGGGTAAGAATTGGATTTAACAAATCTATTTTAATAATGATTGATGGACCTTTTTCTCCAGGAACTCATCCAAATCTCTTTTAAACCCAGCTACACTAACAGCTTTTATTACATCCCTCCCAGCAACAAATTCCAGAGTTTGATTACACATTGAGTAAAAAAATATTTTTCCTGATTAGTTTTAAAGGTGCTACATTGTAGCTTCTTTGCGTATCCCCCAGTCTCTACTTTTTGAGGGGAAGGCTAACACATTATTTATATGTATAAATATGCACATAACATATACTCATGATGCCACATCTCAAATTTTTATCAGATTGTCCTAGGAGCTGGGATCATGAGGGGTTTTTTTTTTTTTTTTTTTTGCTTAATTTCAAAATTAGAGAGAGGAAGATAGGCTTGAAAGTTAATTGGATGGGTGCAAGGTTTCAAGTTCAACTAGATCACATCTCCCATATAGTGAACCTATCACTGCTGCAAGGTCTCATGCCATCACTCCTCAAGAAGTCACTTATACGCCCCATCTTGAAGAACAAATCACTCAGCAAAGATGACCCTACCTCATACCGCCCAATCTCAAGTATAACCTTCCTCGCCAAAATCATTGAAAAGGCAGTACAGCAGCAACTGCAAGACCACATTGATGATACAAATGCCTTGGATGTGCATCAATACGGGTTTCGACAACATCATGGTGTGGAAACCCTCCTGCTAGCCTTGCTGGACAATCTACTTAAGGGGCTGGAGAACAAGAACACGATGTATATGCTTATCTTCATTGATATCTCAGCTGCCTTTGACTCAGTGCACCACTCAACACTACTGGAACGACTTGAGTCCATAGGCATTGCAGGGACCCCACTAAAATGGTTCTCCTCCTATATAACAAACCGAATGCAGCAGGTCAATTTCAACAACGACAAAGCAACTCCCTTCCCACAAACCCAGGGCATTCTGCAAGGTTCCGCCCTCTCCTCTCTCTTATTCAATCTATACCTGCAACCAGTGTGCAAAATATTCCAGACCCACGGCATCAACTACCATATCTACGCTGATGACCTAATGCTCTACACACAACTGGATGCAAACAACCCGAACATCAGTAAGCTTGAAAATTGCCTTCTCGAGCTTCAAATCTGGCTCCAACGAAATAACATGCTCATTAACCATAAGAAGACAGAAGCAATGTGCATCTCCAGGAAACCAGGTTTTGAGCCCCCTAAAAATGTCATCATGAACAACAACATTTACAACATAAAATCAGAAATAAAATACTTAGGTGTGATGCTTGACAACAACCTAAATATGGACAGGCACCTGCGAAACACCAATCGAGCCATATTCCACAAATTAAGAATACTGCAGCCTTTACGTAACATCCTTGATCATGATGACTTCAGATCTGTCGCTCAGGCACTCATCATTCCACACCTAGATTACTGCAATGCCATACTGCAAGGCTTGCCAAAGAAAACTACAAATATTCTGCAAATGGCTCAACATGTTGCAGCCAGATTCATCATGCAAAAAAAACTCTCTGACCACATTACACCCACCCTAATTGAGCTGCATTGGCTCCCCATCACGGCCCGCATTCAGTACAAATTACTAGTCACTACATTCAAACTTATCCATAATATAGCACCCTCTCACCTCAACAGCTTGATTTCCAATCCACCCAACAACAGAAGTAGGAGAGCAGCGAACCTCAACACCATCTGCCTCCCGAGATCATTCACAAAGGCTAATGCCTGTACCACTAACAGAGCTTTCTCGTTTACAGCTCCTACACTCTGGAATCGGTTACCAAGTGATCTGCGTGAAATCTATGATCTAAAGGACTTTAGAAAGGAGCTTAAGACACACCTTTTCAAGTCCCATTACAACCTAACATCATGAGCTACACGCAACCGCGTGTAAATATACATATACATATGCAGACCACTTATAAAGTTCTACAGTTTAGTCAATTGTAAATATGTATATAACAATCATGTGTAATTATGTATATAGCAATCAACTGTAAGCCTGTAATCTGTATTCTGCTGTGTCCCCCCCCCCCTCTAATCAGAGTGTTATAATCTAATTCCTGGCCAGTACAGCCAACATCACCATGTGTAACAACCGCTGCTGATCACTGGAAGCAGCGGGATATAAATGTACGCTAAATAAAATAAATAAAACGCTATACTGAGTCAGACCAAGGTCCATCAAGCCCAGTATGCTATTGCCAACAATGGCCAATCCAGGCCCCAAGTAACCTGGCAGGTTCCCAGAGAGGCACAGAGGTTCCACAATGTTTTTTTTCCGGGGCAAGGGATGGATTTCCCAGGTCCTCTTTAAACCCAGCTACGCTAACTGCTGTTAATACATCCTCCAGTAATGAACTCTAGAGTCTGATTACGCGTAGAGTAAAAAAAAAAATCTTCTTAGCCTTAAATGGGTTGCTCTGTAGCTTCATTGGGTATTCTCTTGCCCTTCTACCTTTTTTAATGGCGTAAACAACCAATCTACGTTGACCTGTTCCACGCCATTCATTAACTTATAGACCTCTATCATATTCCCCCTCGACCATCTCGTTCCAAGTTGAAGAGCCTGAACTTTTAAGCCTCTCCTCATAGGGGTATCCTTCCATTCCCTTTACCATTTTTGTTGCTCTTATTTGTACCTTTTCTTGTTCAGCTATATCCCTTTTAAGATACGGTGACCAGAATTGCACACAATATTTAAGGTGTGGTCGCCCCGTAGAACAATACAGAAGCATTATAATATCCTTTGTTCTATTCTTCATTCCTTTTCTTATGATTCCTAGCATTCTGTTTGCTTTCTTGGTTGCCGGTGCACACTAGGTGGAGGGTTTCAATGTATTATCCATAATGATGCCTAAATCTTTTTCCTGGGTGATGGTGGTTTCTAAGGTGTTACCTTGCATTGTGTAGCCATTGTTTGGGATGTTCTTTCCTAGGTGCATAACTTTGCGCTTGTCCATGTTAAACTTCATCTGCCATTTGTACATCCAGTCATACAATTTTTCTAGGTCCTCATGAAATTCTTCACAATCCTTTTGTGTTTTAACAACTTTGAATAATTTTGTGTCATCTGCAAATTTGATCACCTCGCTCATTATTCCTACTTCCACTTCATTTATGAATATGTTAAGAAGCAGCAGGCTCGGAACAGATCCCTGGAGTATTCCACTATTCACCTTTCTCCATTGAGAAAACTGGCCATTTAGCCCTACCCTCTGCTTTCTATCTTTTAACTAGTTCCCTATCCACAATAGTACACTGCCTCCAATTCCATAAGTTTTTAATTTCACAAAGAGTCTCTAATGAGGGACCTTGTCAAGGCTTTCTGAAAATCCAGATACACTATATCAACCGATTCACCTTTGTCTGTCTACCTGTTTGTTTATACCTTCAAAAAAACATAACAGATGAGTAAGACAAAACTTTCCTTGGCTAAAGTCATGTTGGCTTTCTCCCATTAAACCATGGCTATCTGCATGTTCAGTAACTTATTCTTTATAACTATTTCTACCATTTTACCCTGTACGGACATCAAGCTCATCGGTCTGTAGTTTCCCGGTTCACCACTGGAACCCTTTTTAAAAATTGGAGTTACACTGACCACTCTACAATCCTTGGGTACCACAGATGATTTTAATGATAGTTCACAGATTACTAATAGCAGGTCTGCAATCTCATATTTCAGTTTTCAACATCCTTGGATGTATACCACCCCGTCCAAGTGATTTGCTACTCTTCAGTTTATCAAACAGTTGTCATACATCCTCCCGGTTTATTGATATTTCTTTCAATTCTTCCACTATATCACCTTTAAATACCATTTCATGCAAGGTAACTTTCCTACATCATCTTCAATAAACACTGAAGCCAAGAATTCATTCAGTCTCTCCACTATGGTCTTGTCCTCACTTAACACCCCTTTTACCCCTCTATCATCCAATGGTCCAACTGACTCAGGTTGTTTTTTTTTTTCCTATGAATTGTACTTGAAAAAGTTTTTATTATGTGTGTTTGCTTCCACGGCAAGCTTCTTTTCAAATTCTCTCTTTGCCTGCTTTATCAATGCCTTGCTGATGCTTATTTTGTTTCCAGTGTTCGTCATTAGGCTCCTTTTTCCATTTCCTGAAGGATGCGCTTTTGACAATGGTCTCTCTGACCTCGCCTTTAAACCATGCTGGTAGTTTTTTGTCCTGCTTCCAATTTTCTTAAAGCATATAATACATCTTGTCTGGGCTTCAAAGATAGTATTTTTAAACACCGCCCACGCTTGATATAAATCTTTAACCTTTGTAGCTGCTCCTTTTAGGTGTTTTTTTTTTCTTAACCATCTTCCTCGGTTTATCATAGTACAGTGGATTTCCTTGCCATCTTTCTTCCATTTATTTAATCATATGAAGCTATGCTATGATCACTATTATGGTTTAGACACTTGATATACCGCCCTTTACTATGTGTATCAGAGTGGTTTACATATATACAGGGTGGCCCAAAAAAAAGTGAGAACATCTCGTAAATTAAAAGCTTAAATAGTTTACTTATTTACCTTTTTTAGCTATATAACGTCTTTATTTTGACAATTTCCGGTCGCCATCTTTGTTTTTTTAATTTGTCAATCGTTTACATCTGTCTTTTTGAAATTTTAAATAACTTATATGCTACGAGATGTTCTCACTTTTTTTTGGGCCACCCTATATGTATATTTATATAAATATATATAAAAACAGACACTTTAATATGAATGTGGTATTGCTGCCCTCGGAGGCCCCAGGGTCGCAGATCCTCCGATCTGGGATCATCCTCTGAGGCCCTCCCTTGAAAAATGAGGTCGTTGCCCAAGTCTGTGACGAAGCCCAATGCTGGAGCCAGGAATAAGACCTCTGGTCACCGGCCCTGAAGCCCTTGACACGAGGCCGAAGGTGATGGCTGGGAGCGGCACCCAATGTTGCCCCAGTAGGAGGACAAACCCATCACCATTGGCGATTCCCCATCGGGGGAGCTAGTTCAGAGCCCAAGCCAGTAGCACAGCCTGACTGCCTTCCTGGTCTCGCAATGCGGTCTGTTGCCCAGTGTCTCTGCAATACTGATGTCGGGGCACTCCTCTTTGAGGGCTTCCCTGCAAGGATGTCCAGCCATTACTTGAAGCATGCACGCCAAGCTGAGCCACAGCACTTCTCTTCACCCAAGAGGCCTCTGTTCTCGCCCCTGAGTGCTTCCATGTCAGGGAGTCCAAGAACAAGTCACCAGCCACTCTGTTTCATAGGGATGTTCCATCTGATCCCTCCTTGACATAGGAGCGGAGGCAGTCCTTGCCCTGGGACCTTGCATTCCTCGACTTTATGTGGGAGATGTCAAAGACTCTATCCTTTGTGGTTGAGCCGGAGGACAAGCCTCAGGCCAAGGACCCGGAGATTCTCCAGTATGATGCCCCTCTGAGGGAGGCGCTGACAGTGCCTGTCCTGTCCATTCTAAAGCATCTGCTCTCAGGATATGGGAAGTCCCAGTGATGGTGCCTATTATGAACAAGTGACTAGATTCCCAGTATCAAGTCTGCAAGGGCCCTGGGTTCGAAAAGCCACAGCTGCCACAAAACTCCATGGTGGTGGAGTCAGCCATGCGTCTAATCAAAAGCCAGAAGATGCACTCCTTGGTACACTGAAGCAGGTAGGCCTGCACCATGGATGGGTTTGGTAAGAAGTGCTCCCAGGGCTCAATGCTCATGGCCCGCATCCATGCTTACAAGCTGTACATGGGCATGTACCTGAGAGAGCCGGCAAAGGAGCTTGCCGGGTTCTCTGCTGGTCTGACTGATGAACCTCTAACGCAGTTCCGGACCCTGGTCTTCTCAATCAGGAACTGCTCCAAGTTATACTCAGGTGACCTATAACGGCTTTGAGTCCATAGCTCGGGTAGCTGCGGTGAACATTGGTGCCCATCGCCTGGCCTGACTACAGTCCTCAGACATAGAGCAATGAATTCAGGGCAAGTTGGTCAACGTCCCATGACAAAGGCACCGCCTCTTTAGCCAGCACATGATGGACAAGGCCGCAGAGTTGGAGTCAGAATATATGATCGGGATCATGCTTTCCCAGAAGACCACTTATCCTTCCCGGTGGAAGGCTTTGGGGGGGAAAAGTCCTATCCAAAGAAGACGACTTATGAAACTTTCCTGGAGTTTGCAGCCTACCAAGCTCCCCAACAGGTCCAGAGTCATGGCCCTCAAAATTCTAAGGCTCTCAAGCCCCAGACAGTGCTCCCACCACAACCTGGGGAGGGGGGGCTCTTGATTCCCTGGGCATAGCCCCTCTCCCTCTTGAGGGTCGTGACATGGGGGGAGGAGGGGTGCATCTAGTTCGCTTTGCCCACCTCTGGCCAAGCATCATCACAGATGCCTGGATCCTGCAGTTGGTGTGGAAGGGTTACTTCCTCCACTTCGAGCAGACGTCCCTTCTGTTCTTTCCAGGTGAACCCTCCATGACGTCTCTTCACCGAGACCTCCTGCAGGAGGAGCTTGGGATTCTCCTCGCATACCAGGCGATAAAGCCTGTCCCTCAACCTCTCTAGGGCAAGAGATTCTACTCCCGATACTCCCTTGTCCTCAAAGACAGGTGGGTTCCATCCCATCCTCTATTTGTGTGACCTCAACTGCTTTCTGGTCAGAGAGAAGCTTCTTGGATCTAAAAGATGCCTATACCCATATCCTGATTCATCCCAGGTACCGTCTATTCCTCTGCTTTGTCATAGGTGGCTGCCACTATCAGTATAGGGTTCTGCCTTTCGGCCGCTCCAAGGGTGTTCACCAAGTGCCTGGTGATGGTCGCTGCCTATCTCTGGCTATAAGGCATCTTTGTTCCCCTATATGGACAATTGGCTCATAAGGGAGGGCTCACCAGAAGAGGTCTGTCAAGCAGGCCGTCACACCTTCTAGCTGTTGCATGGGCTGCAGATGGGATTTGGGGTAGTTGACAAACCATAGACCTTGCAACGTCTGGAGGTCATAGGAGTCCTTCTCGACTCTACTCAGGCCAGGGCCTTCCTCCCTCTAGACAGGGCCCAACGGCTTGTGTCCTTGGCAACTCAAATGCAGGGTCATGTAACTGTGTCAGCCTGCCTCATGCTGCGCCTTTTGGGGGACATAGTCTCTATGATTCACATGACCCCAGATGCCTGCCTGCAAATGCTGCAGGAACAGTGTTCCCTCAGTGGTCTCAGGCTGCAGGCCCTTCGCAAGCTCCCGCGTGTGCTGGCAGCATCTGTTGATCCTCTTGGCAGGTCTGCCTTTCCAGGCTCTGCCAGTCCATAGCATCCTCAACACGGATGCCTCCAAGCTCGGGTGGGGAGCCCACTGCAACGTTCTCTGATCCCAGGGTGTCTGGACACAGGAGGAAAGCCTACAGTCCTGGGATCAGCTTCCTTTGAGCTCCAGGCGGTGGCAAATACCCTTTGAGTGTTCCAGAATCAACTGTCTAAGCAGGTGGTTCTCATCCAGATGAGCAACCAGATGGCAGTGTTCTACCTCCAAAAAGCAGGGAAGTATGGGCTTGTACCTCCTATACTGGGAGGCAGTTCGCATCTGGACCTTTGCCATGACAAGGGGTATGCACCTTCGGGAGGCTTACCTCTAAGCACACGAGAATGTTCTGGCAGACAGTCTTACTAAGGTACTTCAACCACATGAGTGGCATCTGAACCCAGACATGGTCCACCCTCTCTTCCGGTGCTGGGGGACTCCAAGGATGGACCTCTTGCCAGCCCCAGCAATAGTCGGTTGCCTCACTTTTGCTCCCGGATACCATCCTGGGACCAAGCAGCGGCTAATGCCTTTCTCGTACCATGGTCGCGCATTCTAAGAACATAAGATATGCCATACTGGGTCAGACCAAGGTCCATCAAGCCCAGTATTCTGTATCTAGCAGTGGCCAATCTAGGTCACAAGTACCTAGCAGTTTCCCCAAAGGGCACAAGTTCTACAATGCTTGTATTGGGTCAAGCAGTGGATATCCCCGGTCCCCTTTTTTAATAATAGTTTATGGACCTTTCCTTGAGGAACTTGTCCAAACCTTTTTTTTAAACTAGTCTACACTAACAGCTTTTACTACATCCTCCAGTAACAAATTCCAGAGTTTAATTACAGGTTGAGTGAAAAAAATATTTTCTCTTATTAGTCTTATAGGTTACCCTGTAGCTTCATGCATGTACCCTAGTCTTTCTATATTTTGATGGCATAAACAATCAATTTACGTTAACCCGTTCCACTCCATTCATTAATTTATAGACCTCTATCAAATCTCCCCTCAGGCTTCTCTTTTCCAGGTTGAAGAGTCCTAACCTTTTTAGCCTCTCTTCATAGGAGTATCTTTCCATCCCCTTTACCATTGTGGTGGCTCTTATCTGTACCTTTTCTAATAACACTATATCCTTTTTAAGATATGGCGACCAGAGTTGCACACAATATTCAAGGTACGGTCTCACCATGGAACAATACAGAGGCATTATAATATCCTTTGCTTTTATTTTCCATTCCTTTCCTTATGATACCTAACATTCTATTTGCTTTTTTGGCCGCCAGTGCACACTAGGTGGAGGGTTTTAAAGGTGATACCTTGCATCATGTAGCCGTTGTTGGGTTCTTTCCTAGGTGCATAATTTTGCCCTTGTCCACATTAAATTTCACCTGCCATTTATACGTCCAGTCGTCCAATTTTTCAAGGTCCTCTTGAAATTCTTCACAATCCTCTTGTGTTTTAACAACTTTGAATAATTTTGTGTCAACTACAAATTTGATCACCTCGCTCATTATTCCTAGTTCCAGTTCATTTATGAATATGTTAAGAAGCAGCAGGCTCAGCACCGATCCCTGGGGTACTCCACTATTCACCTTTCTCCATTGAGAAAATTTGCCATTTAGCTCTACTCTCTGCTTTCTGTCTTTTAACTAGCTCCTGATCCACAATAGTACACTGCCTCCTATCCCATGAATTTTTAATTTCACCAAAAGCCTCTCATGAGTGACCTTGTCAAAGGTTTTTCTGAAAATCAGATACACTATATCAACTGACTTATCTTTGTCTACCTCTTTATTCACACCTTCAAAAAAACATAACAGATTAGTAAGACAAGACCTTCCTTGGCTAAAGCCATGTTGGCTGTCTCCCATTGAGCCTTTACTATCTACATATTCAGTAATTTTGTTCATTATGATGGTTTCTACCATTTTTCCCGGTACTGACGTCAGGCTCACCAGTCTGTAGTTTCTTGGATTACCCCTGGAGCCCTTTTTTAAAAACTGGCATTACATTGCCATTCTCCAACCTTCAGGATTTACAGAAGATTTTAATGAGAGTTCACAGATTACTAATAGGTCTGCAATCTCATATTTCAGTTCTTTCAACACCCTTGGATGTATACCATCTGGGCCAGGTGATTTGCTAATCTTAAGTTTATCATAGAGTTGCAATACATCTTCCTGGTGTATCGATATTTCTTTCAATTCTTCTTCGGCATCACCTTTAAATATCATTTCAGAATGTAAGAAAATGTAAAAATGTAAGTGTACAAGAAGGTGCGGTTATATTGACTGTATAGTTTCTATGGTGATGTATCAAAGTGCCAATATATTGGAAATGTTGAATTTTTGTTTTTGTTAATAAATACCATTTCTGTCATGGGTAAAAGAAAGAACTCATTCAGTCTCTCCGTTATGGCCTTGTCCCCTCTTAGTGCCCCTTTTACTGCTCTATCATCTAATAGTCCATCTGACTTTGTCACAGTTTTTTTGCTACGGATGTACTTGGAAAAAGTCTTTATTACACGTTTTTGCTTCCATAGCAAGCTTCTTCTCAAATTCTTTCTTTGCCTGCGTTATTAATGCCTTGCGTCTAACTTGTCCGTGCTTGTGGTGTTTTCCAGTTTTCCTTATTTGGCCCCTTTTTCCATTTCCTGAAAGATGCTTTTTTTGGCAACAGCCTCTCTGACTTCGCCTTTAAACCATGATGGCAGTTTTTTGGACTTCCTTCCACTTTTCTTAAAACGTGGAATACAGCTGGTCTGGGCTTCCAATATAGTATTTTTAAACACCCCATGCTTGATGTAAATCTTTAACCTTTGCAACTGCTCCTTTTAGTTTTTTCTTAAAATGAGGAAAATAGTTATCTCAGTTTCCCTTTTGAAAGTTAAAAGGTAGTACTATGGACTTCCTTATCATCCCACCTCCATTTATTAAATCAAATGCTATCATGCTATGATTACTATTGCCAAATGGCCCCAATATCCTTATCTCTTGCACCAGATCTTGTGTTCTAAAATGGCTTCCCCTCTGGTCGGTTCATGAACCAGCTGCTCCAAGAAACAGTTATTTCATCTAGAAACTTTCTCCCTAGCATGTCCTGCTTTGACACTGACCCAGTTGATACTGGGGTAATTGAAATCACCCATTATTATTACTACTGTTACCCATTATTATTAATGCTCCCTGATTTCTTTGAGCATTTCATCACCCATTTGTTCATTCTGGCCAGGCGGTTGATAGTACACCCCCCCCCCCCCCGGATCACTTCCTGCCACACCAGGGTGATGATCTCTTGTCACATGATCTCTCTCTCTTCCATGGCAGCAGGGATGCTGCCTGCCTGGAGGTGGGACTTCAGTCCTGTATGTCTCATCTATGTACCTGTCTATCTTCCTTATGGCTGCTGTGTATATATATATCCTCCCACTCCACTGGTTCCACAAACCCTGCTAAAGATTCAGTCAGATCAAGCCACGGTGATCGTCGTTGGTCCTGGCAACCATGGTTCCCGTTGCTGCTCTAGTTGTCTCGAGCTGCCCCAGTTTTCTCTGGGTTACATGCTAAACTTGATATTATAGGAGGACTGATCTCTCCTGCACCCCAACCTCTGTTCTCTGGCACTGGCCTGGCTGCTGAAGGGTAGCTCTGGCGCCCTTCCATCTTTCCACTGAGGTTGAGGATGTTCTGTTGACCTCCCCCAAGGATTCCACCAGGTGGGCGTGTGCCTTCATGTGGCGCAGGTTCTCACTATGGTGCACCAACAAGGTCCATAGCTCATTCTCCTGCCCATTACAGTCCATACTCCAGTACCTGTTGCACCTTTCTCATACTGGCTTAAAGTCCCACCTCCAACAGAGTCCACCTCAGTACCCTGGTAATCCATCTCTGTCTACCCTCTCGTGGGCTGCTTTATGAGATGTCCCCCCTCCTCTGGCTGCCCCCAGTGGCCTGGGAGCTGAATGTGGTCCTTGGGGAAACTCATGGCTCCTCCCTCTGAACTGTTTGCTTCTGCTAACCCCAAGTTCCTTTTACTGGAAAGTTGTCTCTCTCGTCGTGCTCACTTCTGCTTGGCGGGTCATTGAGCTGCAGGCATTGGTGGCTGACACCCTGTATACCAGATTTCACAGGAATAGGGTAGTACTATGCACCCATCCTAAGTTTCTACCAAACGTGGTACCTACATTTCATCTCATCCAGGAGGTGATTCTCCTCACCTTCTTCCCTAGATCTCATATATCTCTAGTGGAGGCCTCCTTCCATACCCTTGACTGTAAGAGGGAACTTGCCTTCTCCTTGAGCGGATGAAGGCCCACCACCGCTAGTCACAACTGTTCATCTCCTATGACCCAAACAGGCTCAGCATTGCCATCTCTGTCCACCTAAGTGGTGGACTGCATCTCCTTTGCCTATGAGCAGGCTGGACTTTCCTTGGAGTGTCATGTACGCTCCCTTCCTCTGCAAGACATATTCCAGGCTGCCACCTTGTACTTAGTCCATACCTTCACAGCTCATTAATGCCTGGAGGAGAACTTGCAGCATGACAGTATCTTCGTCTAGGCCAGGGATGGGCAAACTACGGCCCGGCAGACCTTTTAATCCGGCCCCCTCTGCCCGGCTGAACTCTCCCGGCGCAGCTGAAGCCCTCTGCTCCGGCTTGCAGATACGCGAAGGGAGAGTGTCTCCCTCACGTCTCTGTTAAGCCCGCAGGGGCTGATGGGAAATTTCCCATCTGCCCCTGCGGGCTTAACAGAGACACGAGGGAGACACTCTCCCTTCGCGTATCTGCAAGCCGGAGCAGAGGGCTTCAGCCGCGCCGGGAGAGTTCAGCCGGGCAGAGGGGGCCCCGCGGGACACTCCATGCTGCTGCGGCCAGCTTTTTTTTTTATTTTCATTTCCATGAGCCGATGGGGGGGGGGGTTAGGACTGGCAGTGGGCTGTGAGCCGATGGGGGGGTTAGGACTGGCAACGGGCTGATGATGGGGGGGTTAGGATTGGTAATGGGCTATGGAGGGGGGTTAAGACTGGCAATGGGCTGTGGGCTGATGGGGGCTGTCTGGAAATGGGGTGATGGGGGTTAGGACTGGTAATGGGCTATGGGGTGGGTTAAGAATGGCAATGGGCTATGGGGGGGGTTAAGACTGGCAATGGGCTGTGGGCTGATGGGGGGTTAGGACTGGTAATGGGCTATGGGGGGATTAAGATTGGCAATGGGCTGTGGGCTGATGGGGGCTGTCTGGAAATGGGGTGATGGGGGGTTAGGACTGGTAATGGGCTATGGGGGGGTTAGGACTGGTAATGGGCTATGGGGGGGTTAAGACTGGTAATGGGCTGTGGGCTGATGGGGGCTGTCTGGAAATGGGGTGATGGGGGGTTAGGACTGGTAATGGGCTATGGGGGGGTTAGGACTGGTAATGGGCTATGGGGGGGTTAGGACTGATAATGGGCTATGGGGGGGCTAGGACAGGAAATGGGCTGGTCACTTGGGAGGATCTGGATATCCCACTTCCTGACGCTTCAGCACGCAATAACTGCAGATTCATGTGAGGTGATTCAGAATCTTAAATCTCGCTCATATCTTGCCCACCCCATCTTTTCGGATGAAGCGGGTGGGACAGCCCCCACTTTGGCTACCACGCTTCAGAAACCAAAAGACCCACCCACAGAAGGAAGTAGGGAGGCATGGTCTAGTGCAGGGATGGGCAAACTACGGCCACTAAAATTGAAGGTACTATTTTATGAAAGAAATACATAGCATAAAAGTTTTGTAAAATAACTCTTTTTATGCTTTTCTACCTTAAATTAATCTAAACATTTAATGTTACAAATTTAAATTTAATTTATATTAATTCACACATACACACCGTCCATCTACTCTTGGTCCGGCCCCCGGGTCCAATATATGAACCCATTGCGGCCCTCGAGTCAAAATGTTTGCCCACCCCTGGTCTAGGCCATACTCCCCCATCTCTTTGGGGATTAGTGCAACTCCTTACGTCCCTTGATTGCATGCCCTTCAGAATTCAATCAGATTTGTTTGGCAAAGGACAATCATGCCAAACAAATCTGACTGCATTCTTTGATTGGGTGACCAGAGAACTAGATCAAGGGCATGCAATTGGATGTGATCTACCTAGATTTCAGCAAAGCCTTTGATACTGTTCCTCATAGGAGGCTTATCAATAAACTGAACAGCCTGAGGATGGGTCCTAAAGTGGTAAACTGGATCAGAAATTGGTTGGTTGGTTGGTTGACTGACAGACAACAGAAGGTGATGATAAACGGAACTCACTCAAATGAAAGGAAGGTGATTAGTGGTGTGCCCCAAAGATCGGTCCTGAGACCTGTACTGTTCAATGTATTTATAAGTGATAATGCCAAAGAACTGAATGGAAAAGTCTGTCTTTGCAGATGAAATGAAAAATTTTCAACAGAGTGAACGCTCCTGCAGGAGTGGAGAACATGAGGAAAGATCTACAAAAACTGGAAGAATGGTCTATTGCTTGGCAGTTAAGATTTAATGTGAAAAAGTGCAGTGTCATGCACTTGGGATGCAGAAATCCAAGGGAATTGTATGCAATACTGACTGAAACGGTGTGAGTGATAAGGCGGTGGCCAAAGCCAGAACAATGCTGGGTTGCATACAGAAAGGAATTAGAAGTAGAAAGGAGGTACTAATGCCACTGTACAAGTCGCTGGTGAGGTTTCACTTGGAATATTGTGTTCAGTTTTAGAGACCATATCTTGTAAAGGATATAAAAAGACTGGAAGCGATTCAGAGGAAGGAAATCAAAATGATTTGGAGCCTGGGCCAAAAGACATACGAGAAGAGACTTGAAGACCTAGATATGTATGGTCTAGAAGAGAGGAGGGACAGGGGAGATATAATACAGACCTTTCTATACTAAAGAGTATTAATGAACAAACAAACCCTTTTCAAAGACAGGGTAGCTGCAAAACTAAAGGGCATATAACATGAAGCTGCAAGGGGGTAAACTGAAAGGCAACATCAGGAAATATTTTTTCACTGAACTCCCAAAGGAAGTGGTGGGGGCAAATACATTGACAGAATTCAGAATGACATGGGACAGACACAGTGGATCCCTTTATAGCAACAGGATAAAATCAATAACCTTAACTGTCTCTGCTATCTCAACAAATAGGGGTGATCTGCATGGAGCAGTGGGTGCACCCCTAGAAAGGAGCATGGGGAGGGGGGACCCGCAGAGAGCAGCTGGTCTTTATCTGCCATCATATACTATGTTAATCTCCAGGAACAAGCAGGAAGCCAGTCTTCACATATGGGTGACGTCTGTACTGATGGAGCCTAGCATGGGAACACTCCCCAGTATCTAATAGGAGAGCTTTTGGGAGTGTTGCTCCATGCATGCATGTATGCCTTCTGAACTGGTCTTCTCAGTTGTCTTTTTCCATGGAGTCATTGGGACAGTTTCAGTTTCACTGCTTGAAGAGACTTCAATTTTTTCTTTGGTGCCTTCTTGGTGCTAGTTTATTGCCTTCCTGCTGACTGCATTGAGACTCCGGTCGATTCCTGTTACCTGTCGATGTTGTTTTTTGCCACTATCCTTTCTTTCAGGGCCCAACAAAAAGCACCACCTGGACACTCTAAAGCAAAGGGCACTTAGATGCCCCTGCAGCTGAGGGCCCTTTTGCATGGCCTTTAGGCAGGGACCACAAGCGAAGACAACAGAAAACAGTGTCTGTCTTCAGGCATAATATAACAACTTCCGATGCCACAGCTTTTGCAGCACAAGCACACCGAATAACCCAGATACCCTCATCAGGCTATCAAAAACTGATCTCCAGACCCTCCTGTTAATCCCGTGCAGCTGAAAGATACAGCATCACCACTACTCTGCAAGGCCTTGCAACACTGCACAGACTCTCGCATGTCAGATGCTCTCTGAATACAGTCTCAACAAGAACAGCCACCAGAAGGTAATCCACCGGCACAAACATGGATCCTCGACCACCATACCCACACGGCCAATCCCAAGTTACTCGGATACCTACTACACACCATGCTCGCAATATACCCACTGCTTTACATGCTGCTGGCACTTCTGTTGCTCTCCACTGTTCCAAAACCTCATGCTAACTCAACACCCCTACATGTCCCACCAACCAACTACCCATTCAAATGCTCATACCACACTCTCTTGCAGCACATACAGAACCCCCCCCCCCCCTGACGCTTACTATACATAAAGAACTCCTCCTCTCCCCACCCCCCCCACACTACCCTGACCTCACCCAAATCTCCACACACACACTCTAATAAACTCCTGCTCAATCCTGAATAAAATTAAGATAATCAGAAACCTCTTATTATCCCATAACATAGACATACTTTGTATAATCAAAACATGGATCGCAGAAACGGACAACGTACTACTGAATCAACTCACACCAAGCAGATACAGCTTATGTTCAAGAACTCAACATAAAGGCGGCAGAGTGATGATCATAGCCAGAAAAAACCTCGGCTTCCGATGCCATGCAAATGAAAGCACCAATGAATCAGACTTCATCACCATCACCAACAAACTGACCACCATCTGCCTCATATACAGGACACCTACCTCCAATGCCAATAACCTATCGATCCTGGACACAATAGTAGCTGCATCCTGGACACAATAGTAGCTGCACTCCAACCCTCTGCAATCTGAAACGACCACTCTGTAAATATGAAAGAAAATGGCACAAAACTAAACACAATGCAGACAAATTGCAATATCTACGACTGCTGAAAGACTACCACACCGCAACAAAGTTAGACGTGAACACCACACTAAACTACTCAACTCTGCAATCATCTGACCAAGAGAGCTCTTCAACATCGTAAAACACCATCCACCGAAACCAAGAAACACACTCTTCTCTCCCCCCCCCCACCACAACAACTAGCTGAACATTACAAACAACTTCATCCCCAACCAGATGTCCATCTCCCACCCCCCACCGAAGACAGTCGCCCAGACCCCTGGATCTCCTTCACCAATATTACTGAAAGCCAAATTGAAAACACTATAGCATCTCTAAACACAACCACCCCAGATCCCTGCCCCACATCATGGATTAAAGCGACCAAAAAGGAACTCTGTGGTGTAATCGCCAAAATCATGCAATTGATACTTTTACTCTAACAGGGCATCATGCCCATATGCCTGAAAACTTCCTCCATATGCCCAACACACCAAAAAAAGAAAAAAACCCTACCCTAGACCCTTCTGACCCATCATGTAGACCTATCGCAAGTCTACCATTTGCAGCAAAGATTGTTGAAAAAAACAGTAAAGCACGCACTTCAAAACCATATCGACAGACACAACCTACTAGACCCCCATAAACATGGATACTGCCCACATCATGGCGTGGAAATGCTACTAACCACCCTGATAAATACATTAACTCAAGGAATGCAGCAAGCCAATCAAGGCTTCCTATCAATCTTGTTGGACATCTTGTCAGCTTTTGACACTGTAAACCACCAAATACTACTACAACGTCTCCACACTAATGGAATTCAAGGCACTGTAGTCAAATGGTTCACATCTTAATTCATTGATAAACACCAACAGATAAAGATTGGTTATAGCACATTCACCCAATAGAGACAGATAAGGAGTCCCCAAGGATCCACCCTTTCCGTTATACTCTTTAAACCTCTACCTGCGACCACCCTGCACAATCATAAGATCACACAACCTAAACGTCCACATCTGTGCCAACGATAGTATGATATACGGACCAATTAACACAAACCAACCCACTATCCGCCCACCAGGCATGTTTCACTGGCTAAGAGACAACAACCTGTAAATCCACTACAGCAAGATGGAGGCCCTTTACATAATGAGGGCCACCACCACCTTTGTCACCCCCCACCTCTACAATAACACTGAACAACATTACAATTAAAACCAAGGCTGAGGTCAGGTACTTTCGGGTCACCCTCGATCAACACCTAACATTCAAAGCCCACATAAAAAATAAAATCACCCAAGCAATTTACTACAAAGCAAAGACACTCCAGCGCCTCTGACCACTCCTCTAACCAGCAGACTACAACCTCAATAATACCTCACCTGGATTACTGCAATACCATCTACCACATTCCTACCACTCCAAACAGCTCTCCTTTTGAAATCAGAACTCTACAAGTAGCAGCAAGGCAAGATCGCATCACCCCAATACTCAAACAGCTCCACTGGCTCTTCCTACAGAGCCATATAATATATAAAACTATCATGCTAACCCATAAAGCAATCCACTCGGACCCCCCCCCCCCCACACACACACACACTACTTCAGCCCTCCCAATCACCTAGATTTAGACAGACCTCCACGATGAACACCCTTATCGTCCCCCACATCAGAATCAGATCCAACCCGCAAGCATGTAAACGAGCCTTCTAACTGTACACACCCTCCATATGGAATAAGCTACAACCAGCTCAGGAACATCACTGACCTCAAGACATTCAGAAATCATCTAAAGACACATCTGTTCACAGAACATTTCAACCCAAGTGCATAACTTCCTCCCCCTCCACCCCCCAGAAAGAACATAGCAAGATGCCTATCACTACTGCTGTACATAGTCAGAAATGTACGTATATAGTTGAGAACTCTGTGGTTCATAGTTGCATGTTGTAGTTTGCATTTGTTCCATATAAACCGCCTTGGCCCAGTGAAAGGCGGTATATAAATACAGATAGATGAATAAAATAGTGCCCTTTTGGGTGCCATTGCTCAATTTGATTTAGCTTCCCTCCTTTTTTCCCACATGGAAAAGCCCCATAATGGCTTTAAGAAGTGCACTAAGTGCTTGAGCAGTATTTCTCTAGCTGATGAACATGATTGGTTTCTCGAATACCTCAGCCCGGACTATGACAGATTCCTGTGCCCAATGTATTAAGATGACTTGTAGAGGAAGGAAGTACCGTGAACAACAGAAGGCTAAGCTGTTTCAGACAGACTCAGCTCCTTGGTGCACTCCCCTGGGGGGCAACGACACTGTCAAAGTTATCTAAAGCTTCCTGGTCTTCATCTCCAATTAAAAAGAAGCAGCATCACTCAAAGTCCCTAGCGCAGAAGACTGTGAAAACATCAAGTTGAGCATTGAGAGGGTCTCTCTCCTTGTCCAGGTCAGCTTCACATTCAAGCGTCTGCATCGACACAGACACTTGTCTCCTTCTGATGTGGACCAAACAGCCCTGACAGGAGGTTAGCCCCTCCAAGAGACTCAGGGATGCCCCTGAGGCTTTGTCCTCAGTGGAGCCCCCAATACCATGCTTGGGGGTGGTGGCCTAGATCTCTGCATCCGGTGCTGCTCATCCCCTGCACCAACTCTCTATGACAGGGTTATGGCCATTAAGAAAGGCTTGGTGATGATTCTCACAGTGGTTACACAAGCCCACTCGGTGCTTCCCAGTACCGTGGAACAGACTCCACCCTTGATACCTCCAGGTACTGAGATGGTCATCGAGCTGAGACCATCCCCGGGTACGGACATCCTGGCTCCAACACTAATAGAGGCCCATACCTCACAGCGCCCACCCAATCCATAGGCACCGGTGCCTTTGGAACTGCCTCAATCGGTTCCACCTACATCGAGTCTACCTCAGACCTGGGAACATCAACATTATCATGGAGCAGATGAAGATTACTTTGAATTTCTCCTAGACTCTGACTCGGCCTCAGACATCTCTGAACCAAAATCAGCTGATTCCGATCCCCAGAAAGACACATTCTTGGCTCCATCGCCTCCATTTGAACGGTGCCATTCACCTCCAGAGGATATGTCCTTCCAAGATTTCATTTAAAGATATGGCGGCTGCCCTCTATGTTTTGGTATTGACTGAAACCAAACCAAGATTGATGAGCTCAACATCCTACAGTATCCTTTGGTGCCAAAAGAGGCTGCAATCCTCCCGGTGCACAACATACTTGGGAATCTGATGGCCAGAATGTGGTAAACCTCTACTTCCACTCCTGCTGTTAGCAAACGTTTGGATACCCTCTGCAGGGTTCCTGCATCTCCTGGTTTTCAAAAGCCACAGCTCCCACATCATTCAATGGTAGTGGAGTCAGCAATGAAGAGGATCAGGAGCCAGAAAAATCATTCATCCGTTCTTCCAGGCAGAGAGGCAAGAATCCTCAATGCCTTTGGTAGAAAGTCCTTCCAGGCCACAATGTTGGCTTCAATAGTGGATTCCTACATGCTCTACATGGGCATGTTCTTTAGGGATGTGTCTAGGGACATATCAGAATTGATTTCCCTTCTTCCTCCTAAGAAACAGGCCCCTCATCAGGTGCTTGTGTCTCATGCCCCAAAACACTTCTAAGTTCCTCACAAGAGCAGCAATTGATGCTTTTGAGGCAAATAGCAGAGCAGCAGTAGCCTGTAATAACAGCCAGCTACAAGCTTCAGACCTGGAGCAATAGGTCCAAGATAAATTAATCAATATTCCCTGCAATGGAGAAAACCTCTTTGGCCAGAGATAGAGAGAAACAGTGGGTGTAATAGAAACATATCCTCTTCATCATGAGGTCATCAAGGAAGATGGCAGATTCTTCCTGGCAAGAAACCGTTTTATCCTATCAAGCAGCGTTTCTACCCACCTTATTCCTATTCCACCTACCCTGCATAATGCCAGCAGCAGAGGCAATTGGGACCCAAGCAACTTCGTAATCCTAAGGTTCCTAAGGCACAGCCTGTCCCTCGGCCACAACCCACAGAGTTTTTGACTCTTTTTCCAGCAGAGTATGGCCAGTTGTCCTATAACATCTCCTGTTCCTCCCCCAAATTCCAGGGAGATTGGTACCGTTTGCACATCGTTGGACCACTGTTACCTCAGAACCTTGGACCTTGTATTTAGTCATCAGGGGCCACTAACTGCTTCAAGTCGAGCCAACCCACCATGGATCTCCAACAGACTACATTACTCGAACGAGAGATCCTCACTCTTCTTTCACAGGGAGCAATCAAGGAGGTCCCTCCATCTCAGCAAGGTCAAGGTTTCTACTCCCGCTACTACCTTATTCCAAAGAAGTCAGGAGGCCACAGGCCCATTCTGGATCTCGGACATCTCAACAAATTTCTAGTTGAGGAAAAATTCAAAATGATTTTCCTCAGTACACTTCTCCCTTATCTCCAGTCAAACAACTGGCTATGCTCTCTGGATCTCAAGGATGCATACACACACATCTTAATCCACCCCAGATACAGAAGATTCCTCAGGTTTGTGTTTCTTAACCATCACTACTAATATCAGGTTCTTCCCTTTTGGTCTGGCTTCAGCCCCCAGAGTTTAAAAAAAAAATGCCTGGCTGTTGTCGCAGCCTTTCTGTTCAATCACTTAGACAGTTGGCTAATCAAGGGAGATACTTCTCAATCCGTCACAGAGGCCCTTCGCCAGACCATTCTGGTCTTCCAAAACTTAGGATTCATCATAAACTATCCTAAATTTCAGCTCAAAACTTAGTTTATAAAAGCTCACCTAGACACGGGCCAAGCTTGACTGGTCACTCTCTCAACCAATTCTCAAGAGCTGACAACTCTGTCAGGTATTTTCTTTGCTTACTTGGCCACTTGACATCCACAATCCATGTCGTACCGCATACCCATCTCAACATGTGGGTGGAGCAATGGATCCTGTCACAGCAGTGGACACAGTCCATAGGTCATCTGTACAATCTCATAACCAAATGCTAAACTCTCTTCAGTGGTGGTGCATGCCACACAACCTAAACATAGGGTTACCTTTTCAAAAGTCTGTACCGCAGTGTACTCTGACCACCGATACATCCAAGCAGGGCTGGAGAGCTCACCTCAACAGCCTCGCGACCCAGAGTCTGTGGTCGAATCAGGAGTCTTCTCTTCACATCAACCTCCTAGAGCTCATGGTGATTTCCAACGCTCTACGCATCTTCTCTCACCACCTTCTAGGGTGATCAGTTCTGATTCCGACAGTTAAACAGGGAGGAACAGGTTTTCTTCCCCCTTTGCAAGGAGACAATCTGCCTATGGACTTTTGCGGTAGCCCACAGAATTCATCTGCATGCTGTTTATCTCCCAGGGGAAGAGTATCATCTAGCTGATGGACTCAGTTGAGTCTTCCCATCCGCATGAGTAGATGCTAGATCCTCGAGTCTCCCAACACTTATTTCAGCTTTGGGGGATGCTGGTCCTAGACCTCTTTGCTTTTCCATACAACGCCCAACCACCTCTTTTGCTCGAGAATCCCATCTCCCAACAGCGAGAGTTAGATGTGTTTCTCCTACACTGAGGACAGGGTCTGCTATATGCATTTCCTCCTCTCCCTCTCATTCCAAAGACACTGTTCAAACTTCAGAGGGACTGGGGAATGATGATCCTCATTGCCCCCTTTTGGCCAAGACAACCGTGGTTTCTACTTCTTCCTCTAGCTCAGGCTCCTCTCCTCGGACTGGGTTGTGATCCCAATCTGCTCTCACTGGTTTAGGGAACTCTTTTTACACCCCAGCCTCAAGACTGCACTTGACGGCCTGGCTGCTGAGTGCTTCATCCTCTCAGGACTAGAACGTCCAGAAGATGTTCTAGAAAAGACTTCTGATCTTCCCATAAGGATTTGACTAGTCATTCCTACACTTTTAAATAGCACAGATTTTCTTTCTGGTGCTTGCAGAGAAGCCTAGATTCTTTTCACCTGTTCGGTGCAACACCCACTCCAGTACCTACTGCATTTATCCTCATCGGGTCTCAAAACCGATTCAGTGAGGGTAGACAGAGTGCCATGTCTGCTTCCTACCATCTATGAGAGAATCGCTGTATTTCTGCTCACCTGTTGGTGACATGATTTATGCAAGGCCTTCTTAACAAAGCTGCCTCTATGTCCTCCACCTATCGCATGGCACTTAAATGATGTTCTTGTGCAGCTCATGCTCCCCCCCTCTGAGCCATTAGTGTCGGCTCCTTTGAAGTTCCTAACCTGGAAAGTCCTTTTTCCTTGTTGCCTTAACTTCAGCCTGAAGAGTCAGTGAACTGCAAGCTGTAGTAGACTGTGCTCCATATACTAGATTCCACCATGACAAGGTGGTCCTACAGACACACCCAAAATTTCTGCTGAAAGTGGTCACTTCCTTTCACTTAAGCCAATCTATTTCCTCCCAACATTTTTTTCCTAGGCCTCACAGTTCTCGAGTGAGGCCAAGTTTCATACACTTGATAGAAAGCAAGCGCTCTCTTGCAATCTGGACCGTACTAAGGGTCATTGCAATTCTCTCAACTCTTTGTCTCCTCTGACCCAAGTCATCTTGGCTTGGCAGTTTCCAAGAGAACTCTGTCAAACTGGATTGCAGACTGCATTGCTTTTATTTATTCCTAGGCTAGACAGTCACTCCACTACCGTAGCCACCCTTTGTTCAGTCTCAATTCCAAAGATCTGCCAAGCTGCCACATGGCCTTACATACCTTTGTGGCTCACTATTGCCTGGACAAGGACTCCAACAGAATGCTTACTTCAGACAATCTGTACTACACAACCTATTTCAGGTCTAAAACAACTTGCCTGCTGCCCATTCGACTAACCTGTGAGGAGTGTACTGAACAAGCTGAGTCTGTCTGTTCCCTGCTGCAACCTGTATTGGCTAAGGGGGGGGGGGGCTGACTCTATTGGCCAGACAGTCACCAACTCATCTTCTCCGTGCAAGAGGAGAACACACAGGAAGGACTTACCCAAACCTCCCAATAAAGTATGCCTCATGCAGATTGCACACAATATTCTCACAAAATGTTTTTGCAAAAGATCTTTATTATATCTTTCTTATTTCACAGAAGCAAACTTACAAGAAGCCTAACAATACTGACTAAATACAAAGCAGTTTGGATTATTTCTCTTACCATCTCCTTGCAGAAAGAAAAACTAAATGAGGGATTTCCTGTCCATTGAAAGGTCCTAGCACAGTGAAGAAGAGAAGGATATATGATCCTAACTATATACTAAAGGCAAGCTGGCAAAATCCTTTTCACACGCACAGCATATAAATGTACAAAACAGAGAATCAGAATCATACACGCTGAACCAACAGTCATACAATGGGGATTTGTGGCCCACATTGCTTCTGTGATACAACCCCCCCCCCCCCCACACACACACACACACCCCATAAGAGTCCTGTCCCGTTTTTATATAGGGTTTTTTCCCCCTTCCCAAAAGATCCTCTCTTTTCCCTTTCCCTAGGCATCTGGATTTTCTCTTCTGTCATACCTCCTTTGTTCCTGTTATGTTTTGTATTCATTCCTATTGACCTTTTGTATGCCCATATCTGTAACTAATCAGCCTGGGCCTTGTCATTTATTCCTTGTTATCTGACCTCTGTCCCACTTATTAAGTTCTTTACCTAGTTTGTTTTTCCACCCCTCATTTTCAAGAACTATCTTATCTCCCCCTGTCACATTTTACCCTGGGCTCCATGCTAAGCTGGCATATTTACCTCTTATGATGCCTTCTCTCTGTACTCAGGTGAGTAACTATGCTATCTCCAAGAACAAGCAGGAAGTCAGTCTTCACATATAGGACTCCCTAGCCCACGACAACCTAGCAAGAGGAAGGATCCCAGGCTCATACAGGTGTTTGTGGGGGCCAGAAGAGAATTAAATACCGGCAATTGCATTGAGGTGCGTAGAGGCGAGTTGCCAGAGGTATTAGGTGACATCAGATGGAAGAAATGCGAGAGAAAAAGAAAAAACTTTCTCTATACATTTTTCTCACACTTCTTCCATCTGATGTCACCTAATACCTCTGGCAACTCACCTCTACGCACCTCAATGCAATTGCTGGCATTTAAATCTCTAACCCTTGCTCCTGGCCCCCACAACCCCCTGGGATCCTTCCCCTCTCTAGGTTGTCGTGGGCTAGGGAGTCTCATACGCGAAGACTGACTTCCTGCTTGTTCTTGGAGAAAGCGTAGTTGCTCACCTGTAACAAGTGATCTCTGGGAACAGCAGGAATCAGTCTTCATAATCCTCTCGCTTCCCCTTCATGTTTTTTTTATCACCTGCTTCTATGAGTTATCTTTACTCTGCTTTTTACCTGAGTGAGGAGACCAGTTGGGAAGGCGAGAAGGCATACACGCATACTTGGAGCAACACTCCCAAAAGCTCTCCTATTAGATGCTGGGAAGTGTTCCTGTCCTGTCGGTACCGACATCACCCATATATGAAGACTGTTTCCTGCTGTTCCCGGAGATAACAGATGTGGAACTATGCTCTGTTGCTACGTCCAGGCTACCAGAGAGGCAAGTCCACCGTTGAAACTGGAATTTTATCTCAGGACTTGGTCGTTCATCCCTGCTGCCATTCACAGCTCGCTATTTTTCGGTCACCCGTGGCTTTCTACAGGTTGTTTTTTGGTAGCTTGTTGCTGGGAAGTCCCATATGTGAGGACTGACTTTCTGCTTGTTCCTGGAAAAAGCGTAGTTACCTGTAACAGGTGTTCTCCAGGGACAGGAGGAATCAATCCTCACAACCTTCCCTTCTCCCCGTGGAGGTTTTTTTTAATTTTATATTTATGAAATTTTTACAAATTAAATCAAGAAAGTTTATTCAAACCATTCTTGCAGTAACAGAGCAGACACAAAGAAAGTACTTTTTTACAAGATACACGATAAAAGAGCAAAAACCATGAAGCATTTTCAACAGAAAATAAAAATGTCAGCCTACCCTAGCCCACAAAAAGGGGGGAAATATCACATTATAAACTTTAACCAAATATGTAAAGAAACAATAAGGCAAACAGTCAAAATCTGGATCTATAATTAATAAGAAGAGCGCTTAGGAGGAGTCAATTGAGGACTCCAGGCGCCTAGCATTGATGAAAGTCAACAGCTGGGAAGGCTCATAAAAAATATAAGAAACAGAGTGATATTTCACTAAACATTTACATGGGTGCTTTAGGAAAAAGAGCCCACCCAACTGTACTACTCCAGGACGAAGCAGGAGAAATTCCCTGTGCCGCTTTTGGGTATCCTTTGCTAAATCAGGATAGATACGTATCGATAAACCTCGAAACAGTAGCTTCCTTTTCTGAAAGAAAAGTTTCAACAGACATTCTTTATCAAACAGCAGTGCAAACGTTATTAATAATGTGGAAGGAACCTGAGACTCAACCTGAAGTTTCTAACAAATCCATTACATTCAAAGTATTCCCCTGTTCTTGATCCCCCTCAAATTAACCAAAGCTGGAGTTAACTTCACGTTGGGTAAGTAATAGATCTTAACCAGAGGTGGAATCAGTTCAGGAGAAACCCCTTATACATCTACTAAATATTGTTTAAACATATCTCTAGCTGAGACTGTGATCAGCCTTGGAAAATTTTAATTATTCTCAAGTTATTTGCTCTAGACAAATTGTCCAAATGTTCCAACTTAACTTGAACAGACAAAAGTTCTTCTTACAAGCTTCAGAGTGTTCCTCAAGAGAAGTAACCTTGTTCTGCGTTTCTTCCACTTCCACCTGCATTCCTGAAACTTTCCTTTCCAGCTCTTCAACTGCAACCAAGGAAGTATTCACCTTCACAGCTAAGGATACCTAAGGCAATAAAACTTCTCCCAACGAAGCTATAGCGTTCCATATAGCCTCTAAGGTTCATAGGTCGCTGTAAGGAAAAAGCCACCACTGATTCAACTAATGGCGATGCGGCTTCCATTCTTGCTGACGACTCTCCTCCTCGTATTGCAGGGACCTCCTTCCCTGCTCGCTCCTCACTTATCGATGCCGTTGATGGAACCGAGCAGTGCCGTGCGAGGATTGCACTCTCTGGCTCCGCCGGCCCCTCCTTTCCTGACCCTCCTGAGGCACTGGATTCACCCTGCACCGAGGGAGAAACTAGCTCCAGGAATTCTGGCAGGGGTTGACTGCGGAGCACTTTTGGCGCCGGGCTCAGTGCTGGAGAGAGAGATGACGCCGAAGCAGCCGTCAAGTGCCCCGACTCCGGCGAAACTGCAGCTTGGCTTACTCCCCCAGCCTCCTCCAGACCTCGAGCCGCACGTAAAAGAAACGCATCCAAAGGACCAACAATCGGATTAGAAACTGGCGTAGAGGTACAGGAGGGTTGGGAGGGCAACGACCCACCTTTCCCCTTAACGCTTCTTCCCCATTGCAATGCATGCTCACTCGATAAAGGCTGCTGCTGCCATCTTGAAACTCCCCAAGTCATAAATACTATTGAGGAGTTTTCTTTTTATGCTTGCTTAAGCTGTGTCGTCATACTGAGGTAAGATGGCACCCTTGGGTGGGAAAGTGACCATAGGTGTAGTGTAACTCCAAAGGCTTTCTTTAAAAGCTGGGGTGTGATTACTGTGCGGGCTCAGTCAGTGCCATCGTCACCCATATGTGATGACTGATTCCTGATGACCCCAGAGAACACCTGTTACAGGTGAGTAACTACACTTTATTTCATCTAGAAACTTTTAGCTCTTTAGGGTTCCTGGCTTCCTTGCATCAGTCCTTCTCATAACACAATATATTTAACACCATGCTCATACCAGCCTGCACAGACCAAAAAGAAGAAACCACCTTATGCCATACTTGCATCTGCCTTCATGGGGCCAGAAGGAGGAAGACTCTACATGCATTGGCCTGCATAGGCCATAAGAAGGTAGAGGGGTGCTTGTATCTGCCCTCAAGGGGCCAGAAGGAGGACAACATATGTAGCTGTCCTCTCATTAGCTGGCGATGAGGAGAAAATTTGCAACAGTGGGCTGATAGCATTGTATTAATGGGAGCTTGGAGAAAAGGGATGGTGGTGTTCAATAGGGTGGGGGAACAAAAGGGGTCCCATTCACTCAAGTTTGCCCAGGGGGTCCTTAAGTGGCTAAAGCAGTTCTATTTGTATCATGACCCCTTATCCTCCTGTCTTCACCCATTTGTATTTTAATCATTTCCCTAAAAATTCCCTTGTTCACACTTGTTTTGTTTGTCTTAGCAGATTGCAAGCTCTGAAGGGCAAAAACCGTCTCTGTGTACTTATACAGTGCTGCATATGTCTATTAGCACTATATAAATGATTATTAGTACTATGGGTAAAAGTGATGTCCTGGTACTGTGAATGTTCGTTAGGGGCACTGCCTGCAGGAAAAATGGTGAGACTTAAAAAGGAGGCATATCGCAGGGGCCTGTTCCCTGTAAAGGTTCACAAGCCAGGGAGATGTATCCGCATTATAGGGTAATACCATCCTTGGTAGCTCCCTTACCAGGTTGGTGCTCTGACCTCAGGAAAGTGATAGAAACCCTTCTGAGCCTATGCAGGAATCCCCTTATTACTACCTCCCATCTCTCCTATTGCAGTCCATTTTCATCCTTGCTAATGGCTATTTGGGACTCTCCCCTTAAAAAGAAAAAGGGAGAAAATGATGTTAGCATTCCGAATGGATGCCTTCCCTGTCAAGTGTTAAAATAGAGTGCCATATGCACTTTTACAGGCTTCAAATAACATACCCTACTGAAGGTTGTGAGCTGCAGTTTGCTGGTAATGCCCACAAGACAGTGAATTTGAAATAATTTGCTTTCCCGAATGGCAAGGCTGAGGGCCCTGATGGTGGAAGATAGCAGAAAATGAAGTCATGTGATGCCACAGCAGCTAATTCTGCTAAGGCCAACTTCAGTATAGTACACACTAAAACTCTCATTAATGTCCCAAGATGAGCTGAAGCGTTTTGAATTGGATTTTCTGACTTGAAGAAAGAAATTGCTGAAGTGAGAGGAGAGAGAGGTGAATGCAAGGCCAAGCTCTGGGCCAGCGTGTGAAAGAGTGAGCAGCGCTTAGATGAGGCCATAGAGGAGCTGGTGGATGTGCAAAAGCTATTGGCTGACCTGTTCATTAAGAAGTAGATGGCCACCAAAATTGAAGATACTGATAAGATAATTTCTGCAAAGATAATTAGGATCAGAAGTGTCCTGGTGTTGCCTTGGTATGCAAACTGCAATGTTGTGCTGCTTTTCGGCAGACACCTTCGTCAGGGGGAACTTGCTTCGCAGTGCAAGGCCGTATAATGGCTGTATAATGGCCAAATTCTAAAAACTTAAGCTTTATAAGGTGGCAACAACAGTGGGCCCGATTAAACAGAAAATGGCTGCCAGTTCCAGCAACAGCACAGAAGATGGTGCGGGGAAAGGAGACAGTCCCAAGCTTAACATCCTCTGGTAAATCTGAGCTCCAACTTGTTTGGGAGGATATCTAAGGTGGATTCATAAATCTAAAACAGGACATTACCCTGAAACAGGAAGTTCAAGCCTGGATAATAGAATTGTGCAGTGACCTGGAGGAATTGGGGCAGAGGAAGAGGTGGAGAATAACGCGGAGGAACAAAAGCAAAGCTTCCAAACCCTAGTGCAGGAAAATGTTCAATTGCGGACCAAGCAGGAAGAATTGACATCCAAATTAGAGAACCGGTCACGGAGGGCCAACCTGAGGATTCAGGGCCTCCCTGAAACTGAGGAAACTATAGACTATAGATAACTGACTATGCAATTCTGCAAGGCTGTTGACAAAGCAGGGGGGCTTGTTGAAAATCAACTCTGTTTTAAGGTTGAGAGTGCACATAGAGCATTGGGCCCTAGAAGAGAAGGCAGGCCCTGAGATGATATAGCCTGCCTGCATGTATGAATATGCCACAAAAGAAGACATATTATTGGCAGCCAGAAAGCTGGGATAATCAGGAATTGGAACTGTATGGTGACCTCTCTCTCATCACTATCCAGAAGAGACGGGAATATCAGGCCATTACAAAATGGCTTTGGGAGGAGGTCATATGCTACAAATGGTTGTTCTCTATTGGAATACAGTTTACAATCTCTGGCACCACAACTACGGCACGGTCAGTGAAAATGGCACTTCGGCCACTGCAAAAAGCTGGGTGGAAGACTTGCCACAGGCAGAAGAACCAACCCGGAGGGAGGAAGGATTGGCGTGGACTCAGGTGACACATGAGGACAAGCACCACCTGCGAAGGGAGGAAAATAATGGGCGTGTCGAGCCCCTGCGAGCAAGGCACTTGCATGCCTAATGAGGGCCTTCACTGGATGGCGAACTTGCACAGAAGGTTATGGACTTATACATCTGGAGGACCTTTGCTACAATGCATGGCAGGGGAAGAGTGATGTATTTGTTTATGGATGAATGTGGTTTCCTTATCTTCCCTCCAGGCTAGTCCAGTTACTCTTGGGTAGTCATCGTCCGCCAGCAGCTGAGAACTGAGCATGTCAGAATTCTAAGATCCCAGTAGAAGAACTCCCCCTTAACATAAGAGATGTCATATTGAGTCAGACCAAAGTCCATCAAGCCCAGTATCCTGTTTCCAACAGTGGCCAATCTAGGTCACAAGTACCTAGCAGTTTCCCCAAAAGACACAGGTTCCACAATGCTTGTATTGGGGAAAGCAGTGAATTTCCTGGATCCCCTTAATGGTTTATGGACCTTTCCTCCAGGAACTTGTCCAAACTATTTTTAAACCCGGCTGCACTAACAGCTTTTACTACATCCTCTGGCAACAGATTCCAGAGTTTGATTACATGTTGAGTGAAAAAAATATTTTCTCTTATTAGTCTTAAATAGGTTACACTGTAGCTTCATTGCATGTCCCCTAGTCTTTCTATATTTTGATGGCGTAAACAATTGATCTATATTTACCCGTTACACTCCATTCATTAATTTATAGACCTCTATCATATCTCCCCTCAGCCTCTAGTCTCTCAGTTCTCAGCAGCTGTGGGAGGAGCTCTCCTGGTGGACTTGCTGTAGGAACAATTAGGCCTAATCTATATCACAAAACAAAAGAAAAAAAATTAATTACAATACTGCAGAGGTGGCTGAGGTTTCCTACTGTTGGGATAGGTGCAGTGGGATAGACAGTGTAGCAGGGCCTGCCTTCCTTCCCTGAGCCAAACTACCTGGGAGTCCTAGGTCCCTTTCCCCCCTCAGCTGGATATCCCAGACCCTGTTGGCTACAGGTGGCTGGGTTTCCTAATTCTTGCTGGGTGCTGTTCTCTTTGTTACTTATCTGGTGGAGTTTAAGACCGGGGGGAGCAGACTCGGTGACAGGCTTCTTGATGGGGCAGCGGTAGTAGAGCCGGTTGCGGGGTGTTTTGGGGGATTCCCTGGTGGACATATTTACCTGCATATTTCTTACTTAGCGTGGGGTAGTGCATGCTGCCACGGCCTCCTGCCTATGTGTTCAGTGCTTACAGTCACGGCGTGTCTCCATCGGGGCTGTGTTTTTGGCAGGGCAGAGAGTTTTACATTTCCCACACTAACGCAAGTATGTAACTGGAGGCGGCAGGGGTAGAACGTTGGGTGCAGACAGGGGAGGCCTCAGAGGGGTTGGCGGACAGTGGCAGGGGGGGTATTTTGCAGTGCCTGAGCCTGTTTTTTTCCCCCAGACTTTATTTTATCCCTTCATAAGGCCTACTTCTTAAAGAGGAATCAGGCCCAGGCAGGGGATTCAAGCAAACCACAATTGGTAGCAGCAGAGCAGTTCTTACAGGAGAAGCATCCTATTTTGGGGGTCCATCAAGCTAAGTGGAGTAGGGGAGAGCCTGCCCTGGCTGGCTCAGGACTCTCCTCATTCTCAGGCCTCGGAGGAGCTGCGAGAGGGGCCCTCAGACCTCTGGGGGGGGACATGGTAGCCCCAGGAATGGAGGAAGAGGAGATCCTGCCAGGAAAGGACCTCAGTGTTTTCAGGGTATTCCATTGGGAGGAGCTAGCGGCTCTTACTTCCCAGTCTGACTGCGTTAAATATTGTACCATCTCTGGCATTGGCAGAGGTGCCCCTGGAAGATCCCTTTTTGCTGGGCTTCAAGGGAGCGCAGGTATGTTTTTTTCTGGTGCATAGGGTCATAAAAAAACTGAGTCAGAGTGGGAGTTTCCCGAGGCCACCTTGAGCGGCGGCCGGGCACTGGGACATTTGTACCCCATTTTACAGGAGGAAAGGGACCTCCTGAGGATGCCTTGGTCTCAGCAGTAACCAAAGAGATCATCATTCCTGTGGAAGGCAGTGTGGCACTCAGGGATCCACAGGACAGGAGATTTGAAATCATTTCTCAAGCAGGCATTTGACTCGAGTGTGCTGGCGCTGCAGGCCTCAATTTGCAGAACTTGTGTCTCCAGGGCCTCTATTTGCTGGATCCGGGGACTAGGGTGGTCAGACCTGGACAGCTCTGGGGCCTTGGAGAGTGGCAGGCTGGTGTCAGTGGCGGCTTATATGGCAGATGCGTTGTATGATCTCGTGTGGGTAACCTCTAAGTCTGGGTAACCTCTGTTATTGTGGCCCAACTGTTCCACTGGCTATGGAATTGGGCAGTGGATGTTTCCTCCTAGTCTAGACTCAGTAAGCTCTCCTTTAAGGGTAAGCTTCTCTTTGGGGGAGGTGCTGGAAAAGATTGTGAAGGACTTGGGGGATTCCAAGGGCAGCCACTTGCCGGAGGATAGTCCTAAAGGTCCGAAGTTTGGAGCTCCCCAGCAGGGGGCAGACAGGGGCGGCTCTATAGTAAGGCAGTGGCCTCAGGTGGCAAATGTTTGGGGGCGGCAAAAAATGCCCCCAAAACAGCTGCCTCACTCCGCCTTAAAATTTTAAATTTTTTTTAAAAAGTGGACAAGCTACTGCTCTAGCCACAATGCAGGAGCCACAGCTGCAATAGCAGTAATAACTTAAAATTAAAATTAAACTGGTGCGGAGCCTTCAGGCCCTATGGAACCCCTGCTGCTGCATCCTGCTCTAGCGTCACTTCCTTTTGGGGGTGGGATGCAGCAGCAGGGGTTCCGGTTTCCTTTTAATTTTAAATTATTACCATTATTGTAGCAGATGAGGAAAGGGAAGGAGGGGGAGCGGAATGGAGCTGACACGGAGAGCAGAACTGAGCTGAAAGAGGGGGTTGGAAGGGAACTGACACAGGGGAAAGAGATGGTTGGAAGGGAACTGACATGGGAGGAAGGCGGGGGATGGGCGGGAACTGACAAAGGGAGATGATAGTGGAAGGGGACTGGAACGGAGCTGACACTTGGGGACGGGACTGGTAGGTGGTTGGGTAATGGGGAGGAGGCTGGAAGGGAGGAGGCACTGAGACTGGAAGGGAGGTGACATGTGGGGAGGGTTACTGGGACTGGAAATAGGCTGATGGAAGGAAGTGAAGAAAACAAAAGAAAAGTCAAGAAATGGCAGACTATAGACCATAGAAAGAATGCTAAGAGAAGACGCCTCAGATCAGGACCAGTATGATCAGAGAATAAAATGGTCAGACAACAAAGGTAGAAAAAATAATTTTATTTTCAATTTAGTGATTGGATTTTTGCGCTATCTTTATATTTTACACTGTATGGGGAACAGCATCTCTTATTTATCTGGTGTTGCATTGCATGCAGAGTCTGGCTTCTTGGGATTTCTGTTTAATTTTTGTCTACATATTTATTTTTACTTTAGGTTGTGATCACTTATTCTGTATTCGGTGAGAGGCTGTGTGTTCTGTTAACATGAAGTTTGTACACAGGGATCTGTACTGTAGTAATTTGCCTTGTTCAACTTTTTTCAAATAGGTGTTAAATGTTCTAGGGCCCACTGCAGTAGTTATAGTACTGCTTTTTTTCTGGGTAGGCACCTTATATGAGTTTTGGAAGTTTATGCTGGTATGTATGGTATGGTATGGTAGATTTGGCCTTGCAGATCTTTGGTGACTTTTGTAGGGTTTTATATTAGTGTCCAATATGCCTGGTACTGAAGAATGAATGATTTCCAGGAACAAGCAGGAATGTAGTCTTCACATATGAGTGACATCGGTACCGACGGAGCCCGTGCGGGAACGCTCCCCAGCATCCTATAAGAAAGCTGGGAGCTTCCCATCGTTCCAACTCTCCCTCCTCAGTTTTTCATTTTCCGCAGAGCCGACAGGGAGCAATTCCTGTCACCGCAGAAAATCTTTTCTTTTTGTGGTGCATCTACCTTCCCGTCGACGCCAGCACCAGTATCATCGGTGTTCTTTTCTTCTTTTTTCTTGTCTTTTAAAAAAAACCTTTTTTTTCTTGACGGGTCTTTCCCTCTAGGTGCTTAGGTGCCATTTTGGGCCTTAGCCCCCTTTCTTCCTCAAAATGGAGAAACCAACTAGTGGTTTTCAAAAAGTGTTCCAAGTGTAGCAGTACCATTTCTGCCACCGACACCCATGACTGGTGTCTTAAATGCTTGGGACTAGACCATTCACCGTCGGAATGTCTCATCTGCAGAAAGATGACAAAGAGGGGCCTGCAGAATAGAGCTGTGAAACTCGGCACCCTCTTTGCCTCGGATGCAATGTCGGTGGCATCTACGTCGTCCAGGGCTTCATCTTCCTCCCATGGATCTCAGGTAACGAAACCCAAGTCTTCTTTGAAGACTAGTTGGTCCTCAAAGGGTAGATCTTCTAAGCATCAAGATGTTTTAAGCTTTGCCCTAGAGGAGAATGTATCAGCCAAACAACCCTGGCGAGAGGTCCTTGCCTCCAAAGCATTATCGGGGTCCCAAGATGTTCCCAAGGTGTCCACCACTGGAGAGCTCTTGGTGCCGTGCTCTGGGGTCGTGCCCCGCTCTTCGGGTACCGATACCCAGTCATCGGCTGGCTCCATGGATCAATGTATCCTAGCCATTGAGCAGAGTCTTGCGGCATTGCTGGCGGCCTCGGTACCGCTAAAGCCTCTACAATCAGTTCTGCAGCTATCAGTACTGGTACCGGTGGTATCGGCATCAACCATTGTGCTGCTCTCCATGTTACCACCGATGCCGGCCCTGGAATCAGTGTCTGGCACCGAGGGTCCGGTACCGAGGCATTCCGATGCTGATTTCAATCGGTACCGTCGTCGGCCGGGCAGGAGCATCCGGCCCATCGATACTTTGAGTCATCCGATTCTGATTCTTCCGATGAATCCATCGGTACTGGAGAGGCTGTTCCAGAAGATCCTGCTCCTTACCAACAAAACACCGAATGTCTCCACTGGAAGACATGTCTTTTCAAGACTTTATACGGGACGTGGCTCGGGGCCTCTCGATTACAGTGACCTCTGAGAAGGAACCGAGAGCTGAAGAACTTGAAATTCTTCAATATCCTGCAGCTCCTAAGGAGGCCACGACCTTACCCATTCATTGGACATTGCATGACCTCATGCTTAGGATGTGGGAAACACCTTTAACAGTGTCTCTACATTCTCAAAGACTCGATACCAAGTACCACAGTGTCCCGGTTTCCAGAAGACGCAGTTACCACACCATTCTAGTCCTATAGGCACCCCTTGTGGCCTTGGGCAAGCCACTTAACCCTTCATTGCCTCAGGTACACATAGATTGTGAGCCCTTTGGGGATGAGGGACTCTATCCAGTACCTGCTTATAGTGATTGTAAACCGCTCTGATGCCCTTCAGCATGGGTGGTATATCAAGAAATTGCATAAATAAAAGTTCCATGGTTGTGGAATCGGCACTGCGTTGAATTAAAAGTGCTAAGACACATTCATCTAATCCCCCGGGCTGTGAGGCAAGAACTCTTGATGCTTTTGGCCGTCGATGCTTTCAGGCCTCCATGTTGTCGACCAGAATAAGTTCATACATACTCTACATGGGTATGTTCCTTCAGGAAGTGATCAAAGATTTGGAACTAATGGCTCCTCTTCTCCCAGACGACAAGAGGGCTGATTTCCTAATACTTGTCAAACATTCCCAGAATGTTTCCAAGTTCATGAAAAGAGCAACTTTTGATTGCTTTGAGTGTATTAGCAGGACCTCCTGCTATTTCCATTGGTGCACGTCAGATTGCTTGGTTACAAGCATCTGATTTAGAACAGTGGGTGCAAGATAAGCTGGGGAATATTCCTTGCACGGGAGAAAACCTCTTTGGCAAGGATTGGCAGGACAAAGCTTCTCATCTTGAGGCCGAGAATACCATCCTAAACAGACTTTCTAGGACCACTGCCAACCCAGCTAAGAAAAAGATGGTTAAAAAGCACTTCATCAACGAGAAGAAGTTTTATCCTTCTTACGCCCATGCGGTCCACTGTCCGGTCCATGCTTCCCAGAAGGGACAGCAACAACCGAAGGCTCAGGGCCCCAGAGCTCAACCAGCTCAGCAGACCCAGCCTCCACAATGTCTTTGACTTCCTGCTAGAGAACTTAGCTATCCTACCACTGGAAATTCCAGAGCCAGTCAACATCCCAGGCAGACTGTGTTACTTTGCCAAAAGATGGCACCAGATAACATCAGAATATTGGACTCTCTCCATAGTGACAGAGGAGTACAAACTTCACTTCCAAAGTATGCCCCCCCCCCTCCCTCCACTCTCTAAGAGTTCAGTTCTTGGCCCCCTCTTACCACACTCTTGTGCCAGGAGATCACTACCCTTCTCAACCAGGGTGCGATAGAGGAAGTGCCACCTTCCCAACAAGGTCTGGGCTTCTACTCCCCCCTACTTCCTTATATCAAAGAAGACAGGAGAATATAGGCCCATTCTAGACCTCTGAGAATTAAACAAGTATCTGTTCCGAGAGAAATTCAAAATGATCTCTCGGAACACTTCTCCCATACATCCAGAGTCGGGATTGGCTATGTTCTCTAGACCTAAAGGATGCATATACACACATCCTTATCCACAAGGATCACAGGAGGTTCCTTCGGTTCCTCTTTCAAGGAAGATATTACCAGTACAGGGTTCTTCCCTTTGGTCTGGCTTCTGCTCCAAGAGTCTTCACAAAATGCATGGCAGTAGTAGCAGCATTTCTAAGAACTCTAGGAATATTTGTCTTCCCTTACTTAGACGACTGGCTCATCTGAGCATTGTCAGCTCCAGAGGCCAGCTCTGCCCTCTCCCGCACAATGCAGGTTCTTCAACATTGGGGGTTTGTAATAAATCTTCCCAAATCTCATCTCACCCCTTCTCAAACCTTAGTTCATAGGGGCTCTTCTAAACACGCAGCAGTCAAGGGCTTTCCTGCCACAGGTACGCTATACTCGAATAGTTCAACTAGCTTCTTAAGCAGTTATGAAAACCTCCCTATGCTCGAGAAATGCTCCAGTTGCTCGGTCATATGGCTTTCACTGTACCTATGCTCATCTACACATGCGGGCAGCTCAGTGGACCCTAAATTCCCAGTGGACTCAGGCATCAGGTCATCTAGGGGACAAATCAGGAACTCTGCACGCCTCATTTCGTCCCTCCAATGGTGGCAATCACCAAAAAACCTAATTGTAGGGTTACCTTTTCAGAAGCCACCCTACCAGTCCACCCTGATGATGGATGCATCCAAATTGGGTTGGGGAGCTCATCTGGATAATCTCTTCACTCAGGGTCTTTGGACTCAACAGGAGGCTCAGCTTTACATAAACCTGCTAGAACTCAGAGCCATCGTCAATGCTCTCAGAGTGTTCCAGGACTACCTTCGCTCCAAAACAGTTCTAGTCCAGAGGACAATCGGGTAGCCATGTTCTATGTGAACAAACGGGGTGGAACAGGTTGTCAGGCATTGTGCAACGAAGGCCTACACCTATGGTCTTTTGCCATATGCTTTCAGATACATCTACTAGCGGTGTATCTCCCGGGCAAGCAGAATCTCCTGGCAGACAAACTCAGTCGAGTACTACTGCCACACGAATGGTCTCTCCCTTCAGAGCAGATTGCTCAAATCTTTAAAATATGGGGAACCCCAGATATAGATCTGTTTTGCAAATCTTCAGAATGCCAAACTTCCCTGCTTCTGTTCCAGAATTCCTGCTCAGAACAGTCAGGCAGTCAGGCAATGTATGCTTTCCACCTCCACTGGGGTCAGGACTTCCTTTATTATATGCCTACCCACCCATTCCCCTCATTCCCAAGACTCTGTTCAAGCTTCAGAGAGACAGGGGCCATATGATTCTGATAGCCCCATGCTGGCCAGGGCAGTTCTGTGGACCCATCCCAAGTTTCCACTCGGTAGTATTGGACTTTCATCTGAAGTAGAGCATTATTTTGCCAGGTTTTTTTCCCCAAAGCTACACTCCTGCACACCAAAAAACACTGCATTCAAACTGCAGATTTGCTCGCTTTTTTTTTTTTTTTCTTTTCTATCTACAGGTCACCAAGGATATCCAATGCTGCTTGCAGCTGTTTATTTTCTTTAATCTAAAGAACCCAGAGGTATCCAGGTATCCTTTCTCCATCTGTTGGACTCTATCAGTTTCTGCTATAACAAGGCAAACTCACTTTGCCAGACCGCATCTGAACTAACAAAAGAGAAATCCAAAACAGACCAAAAAGTCCCCTCTGTGGCTTACACACTAATTTTTGTCGGAGCGTATCAACTCAGTGTCTAAGGGAGAAACCAAAGACACCACCGTAATTGCTCCTTTTTATTCTTTAAATTTAAAAAAAAAACAAAGCAGTCCAAACTTAGCTGTTTTTCCAAGAGCACCGCCAAAGCACATCCAATGAACGACGTGGCTCACGTTTCGGGTTTTCACCAACGAGCAAGAAACCCTGCTTCAGGTCAGATGGAAAGACAAATGGCGATTCTACAGCTTATAAAGCCAGGGGAAACATTCCAATTTGTCTTCGGCGGCGTCTGACGTCAGAGTGATAAGCAGGTTACCGGAACCAATCATAATCAGCCTACTACGGAGCCCCAGCCTAGGGGAAATCCCACTTAAACAGGGAATACCCCTGGAGGCATCCCGAGTAAGAATGAAAACACAAATCAGATAATAGTGTACCAGTCCAACTGGAGATTGAGCCCCTCTGGAGCCACAGAATTTAAAAGGTAAATCCAGCGTTGTTCACGCAACTGAAGTTTCTGTTCGCAATCCCCCCCCGCGAAGGTCCAGAGGGACATGATCCAACACGCGCCACCGCAAAGACGTGAAAGCATGGCCCTTTTCCAAATCATGTTCCACCATAGGGGCCGAAAGGGTCTTCGTGCGGAGGCGAGAAGCGTGTTCAGCCAAACGAGTTCTAATAGCCCGTTTAGTCCGACCCACGTAATACAAAGAACAAGGGCAGACAATCGGATACACAACAAACTCGGTGGAACAGTTCGTATGCCACCGGGTAGTATATCATCGGGACGAGCTGAGTTTCTGCAAAATTCCCTTGTGGCACATATTTTACCTTTTTTTTTCTTGCAGAAAATCCAATGCAGCAAGAGCTGGACTCTGCAAGCCCAGTGGAAGAAAAGAAGCTGAAGCAACCGAGTCCACCTAAAGAGCAGGCTAGTGTGAGCACAGCAATTGAAACAGCTGGCTCCATGAGCCTGGACGGAGGAGTCAATGCAGTCGACTGCCTCCTGAGCTGCATGTAGGGAACAAAGATGGGCCCAGTGCTGCTGCCTGACAGCAAAAGAACCAAGTTCTAGAGCCATCCAGTACTGGAGACAAGAAACTGGATAAGGAGCTAGGAGAAGCACTTCCAATTGGCACAGGAAAGCATGTGCCAGGAGGTCAGGCTCTCTTTCCCTTAGGGTCTGAGTACCACATGATGATTTTGCTATCATCCTGCCCCCCCCCCCTTTGGGGGATAAGGCTTGGTTTAGATCCACTTGGAACAATAATAAAATATAGTGTTTTGGGTTTTTTTTCATTTTTTTTGTTTGTTTTATTTTGAGGGAGCATGCAAAAACAGATATTTTCCTTATCTCCAGGAACAAGCAGGAATGAGTCTTCACATATGGGTATCGACGGAGCCTGCGCGGGAACGCTCCCCAGCGTCCAAAAGGAAAGCTTTTGGGAGCATCCCACAGCGCCTGCGCGCTGCCTTCCCGCCTTTCCTAACTGCCTCTCTCCAGTTCTTCTTTTTCCGCGGAGCCAGCAGGTTGTGTTTCCTGTCACCGCTGAAGAATTTCTTAGTTTTTCTTTTATTTCTTTAGTCGCGTGTCTGCCTTCTCGACTCCGGACCAGTACCGCCGTTTTTTTCTTTCTTTCTAAAAAAAACCAAACGAACAAAAAAAACTACTCTTTTCTACTTCAGTGCATTTTTTCTTTCTGTGGCCTTAGGCCTACAGAAAATTTTTCCTCATGGAAAAGCCCGCCTCCGGGTTCACAAAGTGCACAAAGTGCAGTAGCACTATTTCTGTCACCGACACCCACGACTGGTGTCTTTAAATGTTTAGGTCCTGACCATTCCATCGCGGACTTTGAGTCCTGCTCTATGATGTCTAAAAGAGGTTTACAGAATCGAGCAGCCAAGCTCAGTACCCTGTTTCCCTCTGATGCTGCTTCTGTGGCATCGACGTCTTCCAGGGCTGCTTCTTCCTCCCATGGATTTCAAGTAACCAAACTTAAATCTGGCCGGTCCTCGAAGAGTACATCTCGAGATGCCCCCGGGCTTGCTCTTGAGGAATCCACACCGGCAAAATTACCCCGGCGGGAGGCTCCGGCTTCCAAAACGTTATCTATGGGGTCACAGGTTGACATCGATGGCTCGGCCTCAACCGATCACCTGTTACAATGTTCTGGGGTACCGGCGGTTCACACCGGTACCGACATCCAGACATTGGCGGCGTCGATGGATCAGAATATTCTGACCATGCAGCATGCCATCACGGCATTCATACAAGCTGCGACGCCTTCGGTACCGCAACAAACTCCGTTGTCGGTACCGATTCCGGTACCGGACCCGATACCGGTTCTGCTGCCAGTACCGATTGCATCAACATCGACGTCAACGGCAGTGGTACACTATCCTGTGATGCCCATCGGTACCGATCCGGTACCGAGTACTCCCGATGTCGATACCCCCCGGTATGCGTATTGGGCTCTGCGAGAGCATCCAGACAGGCGATACTTCGATTCCTCTGAGGACTCTGATGAATCAGAGGCCTCTATCGAAGCATCGGGGATCCTTCCTCAGGAAGGCTCTTCTCCAAAAAGGAGAATGTCTCCTCCAGAGGACTTGTCTTTTCTTTTTTTTTTTTTTTTTGTATTTAAATTTTTATTGTCAGAATTTCCAGAACATAACCAGGTACATGTCTCCATAACAGTCCATCATCTATACACAGGGTACACAGCAGCATACATTCCTATACAATAATATACTCCAAATAAGATTAGTCATTGTTCCTTATTGTAAGCTTCTACTACTAACCTAATATGTTTCCATAATAAACAGTGTAACTATACCATGTCTCTATGTGGGAGTTATTACCCAAATTTTATCTACATTACCCAACAATCCCCCCTAGTCCACCTGGATCCTAACCCCCTTTACTCAATAGTAGTTGGTGGTCCACAACACCAAAACATAGAACCAACACATTCTAATAATACATCCAGTAAGTCTCCCACCTATCCCTCTCTTGTGGTAACCCACCCAACTCCCGTATCCTCCCCCCTCCCCTACCTAAATCCCCAGCACCTTACCCCTACCCCCCAAGTCCAACTCCCCCCCCCCCTCTTTCTCCCCCTATCCCAACCCCAGGACATGATACAACTTCCCCCACTCCTTTTGAAATTTCTCCTCCTGCTGCCTCCTGATAGCTGTAAGCTTCTCCATAAGGACAATGGCCTTCAGCCGGGTCACAAACTGTTCTGTACCCGGTAGCTCCATTTGCTTCCATGCCTGAGCCACCACCCCCCGTGCCGCACATAGACAAGCCAGCACAATTTTACCCCCTCGCTCTGCCCTCCCTTCCCCCCACCAGGACAGTAAGCAAATAGTCGGAGCTAAGGCCACGCTCACCCCAACTGCTCCTCAATCCACCCCAACACCATTTCCAATAGGCTTGAGCTTTGCTGCAACCCCACCATATATGCCAGAATGTCCCCCTCTCCCCACATTCCCTCCAACACCTAGGAGAGGTCCCAGGGTACATCCGGCTCAGTCGATCCGGTGTATAGTACCACCTCATCAGCACTTTATAGCAATTCTCTTTAATGCGGCTCGCACTGGGACCTCTCCTAATTTTGATCCCAAATCCCTTTCCACTCCTCTTCCCCCAAGAACTGCCCCAAATCTCTTTCCCAGTCCACCATATACTTATGTTTCCCAGCTCCCTGTCCACCAACACCTCTATAAAGGCCAGAAATCAGCCACCGCGTACCTCCTCTTGCCCAAACCACACCGCCTCCAATCGAGACACCTCCCCGTCCTAAACCCTCTTTCCCCAGCTCCTTTAAAAGGAAGGATCGCACCTGTACATAAGCGTACCTATCCCCTTCCCCCAACCCAAAATCCGCACTCACCTCCTCAAAAACTCTAAGTTCCCCCTCCTCAATAAGATGCACACTACAGTCCAACCCCTTTCTCCCGCCAATTGTCAAACCGCCCCCCCTCCCACCCCGGGCGGAAGGCCTGCCACCCCCTCCACGGGGTCATCACCGAGAGCCCGGTACCCCGAGCAGATATCTCTGGCTCCCTCGCTTTATCCCATATCTTTACTGCTTGTCTCATTGCAGGAGTCCCAGCTCCCTCCTCATGCCCTTCGACGCCCATACCCAGGCATCCAGCCGCCCTCCCTTGACTTGAAGTTTCTCCAGACTAACCCAGAGTTTCTCCTCCCCGCCCTCCCTCCACCCCATCACATGTGTCAGTTGGGCTGCCCAGTAGTAATCCCTTATATTGGGGACCCCCAACCCCCCCCTCCTCCTTAGCAGCATACATCACCCTTCTCGCAATGCGCGGAGGCCGTCTTTTTTCCAGATATAGCTAAACAGTTTCCTTTGCAAATTCCTGAGAACAATCTCCGGGACCTCAACCGGTAAAACTTGAAACAGATAAAGCAGACGGGGAACAACATTCATTTTCAAGACTGCTATTCTACCGACCCAAGAGGTTTCCAAGCGCATCCAACCCTCTAAATCTTTTCCAATCTGCCCAATTATCCGCGGGTAGTTAGCCTGATACAACTCCTCATAGCGCACCGTCAATCGCACCCCTAGATAGTCTAACGAGTGGCGCACCCACTTCAAAGGAAACATCTTCCTCAAATTCTCCTCCCTCTCTTCTCTGGCTCAGCCGAACCTTCAACACTTCCGTCTTATCGATGTTCATTTTAAAGCCAGAAACGGCCCCGTAGCGACCCACTTCCTGCATCACCTCTGGGAGGGTCTCCCTCGGGTTGCTTAAATATAGGAGGATGTCATCCGCATACAAAGAAATTTTATGATGCCGGTCCCCCCTCAGCAGACCAGAGATCTTACCATTCATACGAATGGTTTCTGCAAACGGCTCCACCACAAGTGCAAAGAGCAACAGCGATAAGGGACACCCCTGCCTCGTCCCGCGCCCCAACTCAAAATCTGCGAGAGCCCTGCCATTAATTTGGTATGCGGGCTCGGGGACCTGCATACAAACTTTGCACCCCACCTCAGGAAATTGGACCCCACACACCCACACCCCACCCTCTCCAACACTTTCATCAAGAACCCCCAATGCACCCTATCAAAGGCCTTCTCTGCGTCTATGGACATCACCAGAAAGTCCCCAGATGCCTGTCGGCCTCCCAAAGCACCTCAATCGCCCTCTTAATATTATCCCCCGCCTGTTCTCCCCATAATAAATCCCGCTGGTCAACTCCCACTAGTTCCGGCATCCACCTCGCCAACAGCGCATCCGCTAGAATCTTAGCCAGGATCTTCACATCCACATTAAGGAGCGAGATAGGCCTATACGAGCTGCAATTCAAGGGATCCTTCCCAGGTTTCAATAAAATCGTAATCCCGGCCGTCAACATGTCCTTAGAGAGTGCCCCCCCAGGACAGAGGATCCCATTAAAGACCCTTACCAGAAGATCCCCCACTTCCTCCAGAAAAACCTTATAGAATGGCCCCGACAAACCGGCTAATCCCGGGGCCTTCCCACCTACCAACCCCTTAACTACCTTCCCGAGCTCCATTCCGGTGATCGGGGCTTCCATGGCCTCCCGGGCCTCCTGCGGAAGACAGCGCAAATCCACCCCCTCCAGATACCCCATAATATCCTCCTCCCCTACCCCTTCCTCCCCTTTATACAGCAACCTGTAAAATTCCGTAAATTGCTCCCGAATTTCTTCCTCCCCCCAGCACATGATACCCCCCCTCCCCTTAACTTGATAAATGACAGCTGCTCCCTTTTGTTGCTTTAACCGCCGCGCTAGCACTCTTCCCGCCTTATCCCCATGCTCATACTGCGTCTGGCGGGCCCTCTGCAATGCATATTCCACCTTCGCCATCTGCAAAGCACGGAGCTCATCCCTCACTTTCCCCAGCTTTTCCCTGTCCTGCCGCGTCCCAGAGACCCGGAAGGTTGCCTCCGCATCCTGCAACACTCCCTCCAACTCCTCCTCCTTCCTCACCCTCTCCTTCTTTCTCCTAGCCCCCCACATCACCAGCCGCCCTCGTACCACTGCTTTCAGCCCCTCCCAAACCAATATCTCTACCACTTCTCCTGTATCATTAAAGCTCAGATACTCCTTTATCACGTTTCGAACATCCTCCACAATCCGCCTATCCTTAAGAAGGCTCTCATTCAACCTCCAGAACACCGTGCCACTCTTCCCCTGACAATGACAGCATATCTCCACCGCACTATGGTCCGTCCAACTCACCCCTTTGATATCCTCCTCTTGCCACCTCCAACATCCATTCTTTTATCCATCAAAATCAAATCTATCCTACTCCAGCTGCCATGAGGGTGCGAAAAGAAAGTGAATGCCCTCTCCTTAAGGTGGAGCGCTCTCCACGCATCCACCAGGTTGAAACGCTTCATCAACCATCTCAGACCTTGCCTATTCCTACCCTCCCCACCATCCCCTTTAGGGGCCCTATCCATTCCTGGGTCTAAAACCACATTAAAGTCCCCCCCCACCACCAGCCTCCCCCCCCCTGCTCTTTCAATCAACCGTCCCACCTCCCCCCAAAACCCCTTCTGACTCCCGTTAGGACCGTACACCACCACAAGGACAATATCTTCTCCCCCCAACTTCCCTCTGATCCCCACCACCCGCCCTTCGGCATCTTTAAAACTACTCTCCACCTGGATCCCATTCCCATTCCGCACCCAAATGGCCACCCCCCCCTTCTTCACCCCCCCCCCCCCTGCTACATGAATAATACTGGTCCGGATATCGCCGGTTTCGCAACCTCCCCACATCTCGATTGCACAGATGTGTCTCTTGCAACATCACCACATCCCACTGCCACTTCCCCACTTCCCTCAGCAACAAACTGCATTTCGTCGGGGAGTTCAAGCCTTTAACATTAATAGTGCCTACACGCAGCATAAGGCATTTTTGCCCCCCCCCCCACTCCAATCCCCCATGTGTGTCTGCAGTCCTATCCCCCCCCCCATTATCCCCCACATGATCTTCCAGACATCCTGTCCTATCCCGGCTCCCTGTACCCCCATAGATACCAATCACCCCAATAATAACCCCGTTTTGGCCACATACCTCCATCAAATACACACCCCCACCCCCAGCATCTCTCTTAGACCCCCCCCCCAGTCCCCCGTCTCTCACTCGAATGTAAGGAGTTACTGCACTCCGTCACCCGCAGCTCACTGCTAGTCCAGACTCTCCACTCGTGCACTTCAGGTAGCTGTAGCAGATGTCAGTCCTTGGCGCTTATTAGACAGCCTCTGTAGTCGCCTTCCTTTCTCTCCTGCCCGCTGCCACTGGGAACTCAGGGGCGGTTTCCCCAATGTTGATCCTCCTGACTTCTGAGTCACAGTCCCCCGCTGTCAGGCGGTAGATCCGCACACAACCCCTGTTCCCGAAGCATTTTCCATGCATCTTCTTCTGCCGTTTTAATCCGGCTCGGGTCACCCCATTCGCCGGAACACCAACAGGCCAAAGTGAAAAGAGCCATCTATAGCGGAGTCCTTTTCCCCGTAAATAGTTCGTGACCTCCTTCATCGCCCTCCGCCTTTCAAGAGTTCCCTTGGAGAGATCATTAAAAACTTCCAACTTCTCCGCCTTCCCAGGCGATCCGTCCGAACCTTCTTGCCACCGTCAAGATCTGGTCTTTCAGGGGAAAGCTGCTCATGCAAGCAATTATATCACGCGCTTGCCTTTCCCGCCGCGGCCCCAGGCTCCGATGGGCCCTCTCCACTGTGATCGTGATATCCTTTAGACCGGGTACCCCCCTCCCCCAGCTGTAGAAACATGCCTGCACAGCTTCTGCACGACTACACACAGTCTTTATAGACATCCTCCTCCTCCGGCACCCCTCGTATGCGCAGGTTATTCCTTCGCGCTCTGTCCTCAAGCTCTTCCAGCTTTTCTTGCATCTCCACGTGCAGCTCCTGTAGTTGACCCTGCAGCACTGAGGCCTCCCGTACCTCTGTCGCATAGGCCTCCACATGGTTCTCCAGATCCTCCACTCTCTGGCCCAAACATCCGACTTCTTTTTGGATCGCCAACAACGTATCCTTCACCTCCTTCCGCATAGCTTTGATCTCACCCTTCATCTCGCATTTGAAGGCATTTAGCAATTTCCTTAGCGGCAGGTCCCCCGCCATCCTCCAGGTCCTCCCTCCCCCGAACTCCCACCAGCGGGTCTCTTCTCCAGAGCCGACGGACTCCCCCGCCTCTTTCCGCACATAGGGGGACTGGAAGTTCGCTAGTTTTTTCTTCGCAGCCATCGCCAGGTTATTAACCCGCTGACCTTCCACTTTTTCTGCTAGGGGGTACCGCTTATTCACCTCAATCTCGGGATTCGGACGGAGCTAGGCTTCTATGCTGCCATTAGCTCCGTGATGTCACCGGAAGTCCGGACTTGTCTTTTCAAGACTTTATCAGGAAGGTGGCCAGGGGCCTTTCCATCTCAGTGGCCTCTGAGACGGAGCCTAGAGCCAAAAAATTAGATATTTTACAATATCCTAAGGCTCCCAAAGAGGCAGCCACTTTACCAATACATGAGATTCTCTATGATCACATGTTGGGCATATGGGAGACTCCTCTTACCACCTCCCCTCATTCTCGTAGGTTGGACACCATGTATCGTGTTCCTCCTTGTCCTGGTTTTCATAAGACTCAGCTTCCTCACCACTCCATTGTGGTGGAGTCTGCTATGAAAAAGATCAAGAGTACAAAGAGGCACTCTTCTACTCCTCCAAGAAGAGAATGCAGAACCTTAGATGCCTTTGGCAGGAGAATTTTCCAGGCCAGTATGCTTGTAGCCAGAATCAACTCCTATAGTCTCTATATGGGGATGTTTCTAAAGGAAGTTACAGATCATCTGCAAACCTTATCTCCTTTTATGTCAGAAAATAAAAGGGAAGAGTTTCTCACCTGGCTTAAACATGCCCAGGATATTTCCAAGTTTTCCAACCGTGCAGCCTTTGACTCTTTTGAAGGTGCCAGCAGAGCCTCGGCTATTGCCATAGGTGCACGCAGAGTTGCTTGGTTACAAGCCTCTGATTTGGAATCCTGGGTTCAAGATGGACTAGGTAACCTTCCTTGTACAGGTGAAAAACCTGTTTGGCAAAGATTGGCAAGCAAAGGCCAACCAGATGGATGCTGAAAATTCTGCTTTAGATAGACTTTCAAAGTCTACTTCTGCTCCTTTTAAAAAGAGATTGTTCAAAAAAGGATTTTTCCCCAAAAAAGGGAAATATTCTTCTGTTTATGGTCAGGCCTCTTCTGCAGGTCGTTTTACTACAAAGAGGCAACAACAACCAAAACAGGCCAAGCCTAAGGCTGCGAGGACTGCTACGGCCCAACAGCCTCAGCCTCCTCAGGGCCTTTGACTTACCACTAGAGAACTTAGCCTTTCTGGCTCTAGAACATCCAGAGCCTCTCACCATCCCAGGAAGGTTAGCTCATTTTGCTCCCAGATGGGAACAAATCACAGCAGAGCAATGGACCCTCTCTGTCATAAGAGACGGGTACAAGCTTCACTTCTTAAACCTTCCTCCTCACACTATGATGAAACAGTTCAATTCTCCAACATCTCTCCTCAACCTTCTAGGTCAAGAGATTGCCACACTTCTTGCCCAAGGGGCAATAGAAGAAGTACCCCTTCTTCAACAGGGCTCAGGGTTCTACTCCCCATATTTTCTCATTCCAAAGAAAACAGGGGGCTACAGACCCATTTTAGATCTCAGAGAACTGAACAAGTTTCTATGCAAGGAGAAATTCAAGATGACTTCTCTCGGAACTCCCCTTCCATACCTCCAGAGTCAGGACTGGCTTTGTTCTCTAGATCTCAAGGATGCGTACACCCATGTCCTCATCCATCCAACACACAGAAGGTTCCTTCGGTTCCTTTACCAAGGAAAGCACTACCAATACAAAGTGCTTCCTTTCGGTCTGGCCTCTGCACCAAGAGTGTTCACCAAATGCATGGCAGTAGTAGCGGCATTTCTACGCACTCTAGGGATATTCGTATTCCCATATCTGGACGACTGGCTCATCCGAGCTCCATCCCAGTCAGAGGCCCAGGCTTCCCTGGCCTGCACAAGGCGTGTTCTTCAGTATCTGGGACTGGTAATAAACATTCCAAAATCCCATCTCACCCCTACTCAATCTCTAGAGTTCATAGGGGCCTTGCTGGATACCACAACTGCAAGGGCCTATCTCCCCTAGGCCCGTTGCCTACGCTTGGTGCAGTTAGCCTCACAGATTCAGTTAAAATCCCATTTAACTGCTCGAGAGATGTTACAACTGTTAGGCCACATGGCATCCACCGTGCATGTGGTTCCTTATGCTCGCCTTCACATGAGAGCAGCTCAATGGACTTTGTCCACCCAATGGACCCAGGCATCAGGGTGCCTGTCAGACAAGATAGCGACCTTCAGTCGCCTCTTTTCCTCACTCCATTGGTGGAGGTCCACTCAAAATCTGTTGCTGGGGTCCCCCTTTCAACAGGTGTTACCCCAAGCAACCCTTACCACAGATGCCTCTCCAAGGGGTTGGGGAGCTCATCTACAAGATCTCTCCACCCAAGGCATCTGGTCTCCACAGGAGACATCTCTACATATCAACCTCTTAGAGCCCAGAGCAATCTTAGTCTTCCACACCCTGCTCAGCTACAAGACAGTCCTCATCCACACGGACAACCAAGTAGCCATGTTCTACGTGAACAAGCAGGGGGGGGGGACTGGCTCTCTGTACTGGGTGGTAGAGATGAGGACAGTAACTGAATTCAAAAAAGCATGGGACAAACACAGAGGATCTCTAAAGGTAAAAAGGGGACTGTTGTAGTTGTTATGGAAGGACAGACTAGATAGGCCATGTGGTCTTTTTCTGTCATCATATTTCTATGTTTCTGTCGCTTTGCAACGAAGCTCTGAGATTGTGGGCCTTCGCCAGAGAGCATCAAATCCATCTCATGGCAGTGTATCTTCCAGGAGTTCAAAACTCTTGGGCAGACAGACTCAGTCGAGTTCTGCTTCCACACGAATGGTCCCTCCATGGGGACCAGATAGCCAGGATCTTTCGAATTTGGGGAACCCCAGACATAGACCTGTTTGCAAGTCCATGGAATGCCAAACTTCCCCGGTTCTGTTCCAGGATTCCGTGTCAGGGAGTTCAGGCCAGGGATGCCTTCCTCCTTCATTGGGGGCAAGATTTCCTCTATGCCTTTCCTCCTATTCCCCTCATTCCCAAGACACTGTTCAAGCTTCAGAGAGACAAGGGGTCTATGATCCTCATAGCACCACGTTGGCCACGCCAAGTGTGGTACCCTCTACTTCTGCATCTCTCTCAAGCTCCCTCCCTGGACTTGGGGTCTGCTCCAGATCTCCTGTCCCAGGAGGAAGGAACGTTGTGGCACCCAAATCCCCAGTCTCTTCATCTCAGGGCCTGGTTGCTGAAGGTCTAGACCTTCAAGATTTACCTCTTTCTCAGCAGGTGAAGGATATCCTTCATGCTTCCAGAAAGCCTTCCACCAGACGTTCCTATGCTTTTAAATGGAAGAGGTTTACCATTTGGTGTGCAGAGAAGGGTCTTAACCCTCTTGCAATACCTCTGAATTCTTTACTGGAATATCTGCTGCATTTATCCCATGCAGGCCTTAAGACGAATTCAATCAGAGTCCATTTGAGTGCTATTGCAGCATCCCTTAAACCCCTCAATGGACAGCCTATTTCCTCTCATCCTCTTATAGCAAGATTCACGAGAGGCCTTCTTTTGACTAAACCTCCCATTAGACCACCTCCAGTGGCATGGGACTTGAATCTGGTTCTTGGCCAGCTTCTGAAGCCACCCTTTGAACCCTTAGCCACTACCTCCTTGAAATTCCTTTCCTGGAAGGTTATTTTTCTCATTGCAGTCACCTCAGCTCGCCATATCAGTGAGTTACAAGCCTTAGTGGCTAATCCTCCTTATACAAGTTTCCATCATGACAAGGTAGTCCTCAGAACTAATCCACACTTTATGCCTAAAGTGGTCTCACCTTTTCATCTGAACCAGGAGGTGTATTTACCTGTCTTTTTTCCAGGACCTCACACATCAAGTGCAGAGAGGAATCTTCATACCCTGGATTGTAAAAGAGCACTTGCTTTCTACTTACAAAGGAAACAGCAACATAGAAAGTCCTCTCAACTTTTTGTTGCTTTTGATCCCTCTCATTTAGGACTTCCAGTCTCTAAGAGGATTCTGTCAAATTGGATTGCTCAGTGTATTTCTTTCGCCTACCAGAGTAAGAACCTTTCTCTGGAGGGCCATGTCACAGCTCACAATGTGAGAGCCATGGCAGCCTCTATGGCTCATCTAAACTCTGTGTCCATCGACCAAATCTGTCGAGCAGCCACCTGGGCCTCGGTTCATACCTTTACAGCCCATAACTGCTTGGACAAGGACTCCCGCCGGGATGCCTTGTTTGGTCAGGCTGTTCTCAAACACCTGTTCCATACCTAATCAACTCCTACCCTCCATCCCTGACTGGATGCCTGAGATTCATGGGTGGAGGTAGAGCCCTTTCCAGGGACTCGCAACCTGGGTGATCTCCCAGGCATCTCTAGCTGGGGAGTCCCCATATGTGAAGACTCATTCCTGCTTGTTCCTGGAGATAGCACAGTTACTTACCTGTAACAGGTGATCTCTGGGAACAGCAGGAATAAGTCTTCACAACCCACCAACCTCCCCTAGGAGTTGTATCTCTCTATCTATCTTTCCTTTCCTTTCTCTCTCTCTTTTTGTCTCAGCTTTAAAACTCGAACTGGAGAGAGGCAGTTAAGAAAGGCGGGAAGGCAGTGCGCAGGCGCTGTGGGATGCTCCCAAAAGCTTTCCTTTTGGACGCTGGGGAGCGTTCCTGCGCAGGCTCCGTCGGTACTGACGATACCCATATGTGAAGACTTATTCCTGCTGTTCCCAGAGATCACCTGTTACAGGTAAGTAACTGTGCTTTCTCTTCCTAAGTTCCTACCCATCTGGTGTGTTTTTCCTTCTTCCTGTCCCTCTCCAATCTTGAATTGTCTCCCTCCTCCTATCAAAATTCCCCTCTCAGTCCCACTTCACTTAGTCCAGGCTTCTGTCCTATCCTTTTCCCATATCCAAGGTCTCTTGTTGCTGTCTCCTCTGTATTCTCCTCAGTCCCTCCTACCCCCATCACTCCACAATCCTCTGCTTCTCTTCTATGTTCCTATTCCATATCAACTTCCTATATTCTGACTCATTTCCCTATTTACCCTTTCTTTAATGCCCAGTCATTCATGCCCATGTATTATTCCTCTGTTGGTGCTGCAGAAACAGTACAGCAATGTGAACTGCATCGTACCAACAGTTCTTGGGAAACAGGGACTTGAATGATTCATATGGCAAAACTGGAGTTGCACAGCATTGAAAAGGTATGAAGCAACCATGCTGGTCCTCTACTGCTGAGACCAAGAGATGGAATAGAGGGTTGAGGGCAGTGAGGTAAATGATTATGGATCAGTAGGGTCTTAATTAGGGGAGACAAACAGAATGGCAGTTGCCCCAGATGCAGGCTAGAAGCGTATGCCCAGATTTCTTCCAATCTCTTACCAAATTTTGTTGCAATTTATATGTATATGTGTAGCATACTACTGTGTTGCCATGCAGCTAGCCATATGCAAGTGACAAACCCAGACCAGCTTGCCAGAGAAGAAATGACAATGTGAAAAGGTTGTCCAGGGTTGGCCTCAAAGCTTGAGTAGTAGAGCAGAATTTGGGAGGACTGGGTTGAAAGGAGAAGCAAAGCATGGAAAAGTGGGTAGCCCCCCTTATCAGCCATAACAGAAGCCAGTGTAATTTGCCAGCCTAACACTAGCATTGTTGCAGCCCCAGAGGAGTTTAGTAAGGAAGGACCCACGGTCCACACAAAACTTGGAAATTTTCCCCAGATACAACATATCTTACCTATATCTCGGTGGATTGGAATAGGCAGAAGAAGAGAAAAATAGGCCCCCTTTCAGCTCGGGATTCCATAATCTATCCTGATTTCAAGTCTGCCAACAGGGCAGTTCAAAGGCTAAAACTATAGAAAATGATGACAGATAAGAACCATAAGGCTCATCTAGTCTGCCTAGCTTAGGTCTGGTACAATGCCACAGACCTCTTCACTTTCTGTCATTAGCCTATGTTTTCATGAATTCATTTACTATTTCTATCTCCGCCACCTCTCTTGGAGTCTCATTCTATGCACCCACCAATCTTTTTACAATTAAATGTTTTCCAATATTGCTTGAGGTATTACCCTTAAGTACAGAGTTGAAAGATTCCAAATTACTCCATCAACTGATAATCAGATTAATATGAATAAAATACAATCTCTAAAATGCCTATATGAAAAATGCTAGAAGTCTAAAAAATAAGATGGGAGAACTAGAATATATAGCACTAAAAATGCATAATAAAAACCTTTTCAAGTACATTTTGTAGCAAAACACCCATGAAAGTGTCAGTTGGAACAATGAATGATAGAGGGGTAAAAAGGGTGCTAAGTGAGGACAAGGCGATAGTGGAGAGACTGAATGAATTCTTTGCTTCGGTCTTAACTGCAGACAATGTAGAGAAGTAACTCATACCTGAAATGGTATATAAAAGCGATGTATCGGAAGAATTGAAAGAAATGCTGATAAACCAAGAAAGTGTATTAGAACTATTGGATAAACTGAAGAGTAGCAAATAATCTGGACCGGATGGTATCCATAGGGTGTTGAAAGAACTGAAATATGAGACTGCAAACCTACTAGTAGTAATCATTAAAAATCATCTGTAGTACCTGGAGAATGGCCAATGAAATGCAAATTTTTAAAAAGGGTTCCAGTTGTGATCTGGGAAACTACAAACCAGTGAGCCTGATGTCAGAACAAGGCAAAATGGTAGAAAAAATTATAAAGAACAAAATTACTGAACATGTAGATAGTCATGGCTTAATGGGAGACAGCCAACATGTATTTAGCCAAGGAAGGTCTTGTCTTACTAATCTGTTATATTTCTTTGAAGGTGTGAATAAACAGGTACACAAAGGTGAGCAGGTTAATATAATATATATGGATTTTCAGAAGACCTTTGATAAGGTCCCTCATGAGAGACTTGGCGAAACTAAAATGTCACGGGGATAGGAGGCAGTGTACTACTGTGGATCAGGAACTGGTTAAAATATAAAAAGCAGAAGGTAGGGCTAAATGGCCAATTTTCCCAATGGAGAAAGGTGAATAGTTGAGTACCCCAAGGACCTGTGCTGGGCCTACTGCTTTTTAATATATTCATAAATATCCTGGAAATAGGAACAACAACTGAGGTGATCATATTTGCAGATGACACAAAATTATTCAAAGTTGTTAAAATGCAAGATGATTGTGAAAAATTGCAAGATGACCTTGATAAATTGGAAGACTGGATGTACAAATGGCAGATGAAATGTAATGTGGACAAGTACAAAGTTATGCTCCTAGGAAATAACAACCCAAACTATGGTTACACAGTGTAAGGGTACCACCTTAGAAACTACCACCCAGAAAAAATATTTAGGTGTCATCATTGAAACCCAGTGTGCAGTGGCAGCCAAGAAAGCAAATAGAATGCTAGGAATCGTAAAGAAAAGAATGGAGAATAAAAACCAAGTATATTATAATGCCTCTGTATCATTCCATGGTCCGACCTTACCTTGAATATTGTGTGCAATTCTGGTTACCATATCTTAAAAAGGATATAGCAGAATTCGAAAAGGTACAGAGAAAAGCGACAACAATGGAAAAGGAGATGGAAGGATACCCCTATGAGGAGAGGCTTAAAAGGTTGGGGCTCTTCAACTTGGAAAAGAGACAGCTGAGGAGAGATATGATAGAGGTCTATAAATTAATGAATGAAGTGGAACAGGTAAATGTAAATCAGTTCTTTGTGCCATCAAAAAGTAGAAAAATTAGAAGACACGCAATGAAGCTACAATGTAACCCATCTAAGACTAATAAGAGAAAATATTTTTTACTCAATGTGTAATCAAACTCTGGAATTAGTTACTGGAGGATTTAGTAAAAGCTGTTAGTGTAGCTGGCTTTAAAAAAAGATTTGGACAAATTCCTGGAGGAAAGGGCCATAAACCATTATTAAAGATGACCCGGGAAATCCACTGCTTACCCTGGGACGAGCATTGTGGAATCTATGTGCCTTTTTGGGAATCTGACAGGTACTTGTGACCTAGATTGACCACTGTTTGGAAACAGGATACTGGGCTTGATGGACTTTGGTCTGACCCAGTATAGCATATCTTATGTTTTTATGTTTGTATGCCCCTTTTCAAATCCAGGCTGAAGACTCACTTCTTCGCTGCTGCTTTTGGATCTTGACTCACCTGATCTCCTTTGTGTTTCCTTACCATTCCACCTAGCTGCATTCCATGTTTACAGCGACTCTGTTGTCTGTCTTGACTAGATTGTAAGCTCTGATGAGCAGGGACAATCTTTTACATGTGTCTGTGCAGCACTGCATGCGTCTTGTAGCACTTATACAAATGTTCAGTAGTAGTAATACAATGGAAGCAGTGCATGCAGATCTATCACATGCATATTCATTGTGGATATCCTGAAAATCTGACAGGCCTGGGGGTCCCAGAAGGCTGAGTTGAGAACCACTGGTCTAGAATTTGATAGCTAAGATTTAATACTAACAGGGTCATGCATTTAGGATGAAAAAAGCCCAAGAGAGTGGTACAGTTTAGGGAACGAGTATATTTCTGTGTATGAAAGAAAAGAGAACCCAGGGGTGATCATATCTGATGATCTTAAGATGGCCAAACAAGTAGAAAAGGTGACAGTGAAAGCCAGAAGACTGCTTGGGTGTATAGGGAGTGGAATAGCCAAAAGGACAAAGGAGGTGATAAGTCTCTGGTGAGACCTCGCCTTCAAAAAGGAATAAAACGGGTTGGAGTCGGTACAGAGGACAACTACTGAAATAGTAGTCTTTGGTATAAAGCATATGGGGACAGGCTTAAAACTCTCAATGTGTATACTTTGTAAGAAAGGCAGGAGAGGGGAGATATAGAACTATTTAAATGTTTCTGTAACAGGAAATACTTCTGAGGAAGTATTTCTTTGTGGAAAGGGTTATAGATTATGTGGAATGGGAGATGAGGGGGTTATATCTGAATTCAAGAAGGCATAGGACAAACACAAATGATCTCTAAGAGAGAAGAAGGAATTGTAGAGCTTAGTAGTTAGCATGGGATGGCAGACTGGATAGATGTATGGTCTTTATCTGCCTTCCTTTTCCATGTGTCTATGAAATAGTGATATGATTCTATTTGGACTGGTGGAGTAATTGTTGGAAGGAAACAAGTGATAGACTTATATACCTGATGTATAATTTTGAAAAAAAGGAAAACACAACTGATAATTAAAGACAAGAAGATTGCTATCTTGTATTATAGGAAGATCACGTCTGAGTGCACATTAGAACCTGACCATCATGGGCACGGTAATACTGTCTTTTAACAGTCACTCAACTGTTTCCCAAGCTGCAGTCAAAGCATTAAGGGGATAATTTTATAACAGGATGTCTATGTTAGAAGTTTAAGGTTGCATCATTTTGAGTCTCTCTTATAATGGCAACATGGGTGCCAATGTGCCTGTATAAAATAGAACCAGCTCCTGTCGTGTGTCAGTGCTCAAGCACTTCACACCTGCTTTAAAGCTGCTGTAAATGCATGCATGTAGGCATTCTATTCTCTTGCCAAAATCTCCAGTGACTTGTTCCTTGCCATATCCAAGGGCCTTTACTCGATCCTCAACCTTTTTGATCTTTCTGCTGCTTTTGACACGGTTGATCACCACCTTCTCCTCAATATCCTGTCCTCGCTTGGATTTAGGGGGCTCCGTTCTGTCCTGGTTTTCTTCTTATCTTTCCCATTGGATTTTTAGTGTATGTTCTGGTGGATCCTCCTCTACTATCATCCCGCTTTCAGTTGGTGTATCTCAGGGCTCTGTCTTGGGACCTCTATTTTTCTCTCTCTATACTCAGTCCTTTGCACTTATATTTTGCTCCAGCACTGGGCAGTGGCCTCGTCCTCCAAAGCCTGGTTGACTCAATTGGCCTTTAAGGGGAAGCTTCTATTTGGAAGGGATTTGGAGAAACTGGTGAAAGACTTAGGTGAGACAAATTACTGCCTTCTGGAACATAAGAGCTGCAGCCAAGAGAGCAAATAGAATGCTAGGCATCATAAGGAAAGGAATGGAAAATAAAACAAAAGATATTATAATGCCTCTATATCGTTCCATGGTGAGACCTCACCTTGAATATTGTGTGCAATTCTGGTCGCCGTATCTTAAAAAGGATATAGCGGTATTAGAAAAGGTTCAGAGAAGAGCCACCAAAATGCTAAAGGGGATGGAAGGATACTCCTATGAAGAAAGGCTAAAAAGGTTAGGGCTCTTTAACCTGGAAAAGAGACGGCTGAGGGGAGATATGATAGAAGTCTATAAATTAATGAACGGAATGGAACGGGTAAACGTAGATCAATTGTTTATGTTATCAGAATATAGAAAGACTAGGGGACATGCAATGAAGCTACAGGGTAAACTAAGACTAATAAAAGAAAATATTTTTTCACTCAATGTGTAATCAAACTCTGGAATTTGTTACCGGAGGATGTAAAAGCTGTTACTGAAGCTGGCTTTAAAAAAGGTTTGGACAAGTTCCTGGAGGAAAGGTCCATAAACCATTATTAAGAAGGGACCCAGGATATCAATGCTTGACCCAGTACAAGCATTGCGGAACCTGTGTCTTTTGGGGAAACTGCTAGGTACATATGACCTAGATTGGCCACTGTTGGAAACGGGATACTGGGCTTGATGGACCTTGGTCTGACCCAGTATGGCATATCTTATGTTCTTATGTTAGTGGTCCAACTGACTCTCCCACAGGTTTTTTGCTACACATGTACTTGAAAAAGTTATTATGCGTTTTTTTGCTTCCATGGAAAACTTGTATTCAAATTCTCTCTTTGCCTGCCTTATCAATGCCTTGTATCTCCTGTAACTTGCCAATGCTTGTGATGTTTTCTGTTTTTGTCATTTGGCTCCTTTTTCCATTTCCTGAAAGATAGGTTTTTGGCAACACCCTCTCTGACTTCACCTTTAAACCATGCTGGCATTTTTTTGGCCTGCCTTCCACTTTTCTTAAAGTGTAGAATACATTTGTTTTGGGCTTCCAAGATAATACTTTTTACAATGCCCATGCTTGATGTAACTTTTTATCTTTCCATCTGCTCCTTTTAATCTTTTTCTTAACTATTTTCCTCAGTTTATCATAGTCTCCCTTTTGAAAGTTAAAAGGTTTTTGTTAAGTACCGTCAAATCTGTATCAACTCCTGGCGACCCTCTGGATAGTTGACTTAAACTTTCTTTGGTCTTCAGCCAAGCGGCTCATTGTTGATCGAGTGATAGCCATAGCTGCTGTTATTGTATCGATCCATCTCATTGCCAGCCTTCCTCTTTTACAGTGACCTTCTACCTTGCCAAGCATTATGTCTTTCTCCAGTGATCTCTCTCTCTTCGTATGATATGTCCAAAGTATGAAAGCCAAAGTCTTATCATCTGAGCTTCTAAGGAAAGCTTAGGTTTGATCTCCTCCTCTAGTACTGACTGGTTTGTTCTTCGGGCAGTCCACAGTATACACAGTATTCGTCACCAGCACCATAATTCAAAGGCATCAGTTTTCTTCCTGTCTATCTCTTTTTCACTGTCCAACTTTCACATCCATATGACGATGAAAATACCATGGTTTGGACAAATCTAATCTTTGTATGGAGAGAGACGTCTCTGCTTTTGAGAATCTTGTCTAGGTCCTTCATAGCCATTCTACCAAAAGCAATACGTCCTCGGATTTCTTGACTGCTAGTCCTTTCTTTGATTGTTGATCCAAGTAAGTTAAAGCTGTTAACTATTTCAATTTCTTCTCCATCAATGATGAACTTATTGATTTTTGCCAGTTGTCAGGATCTTTGTCTTATTAACATTAAGGTGCAGACCCATTTTAAAAGGTAGTACTGTGGATTTCCTTGCCATCCTTATCTCATTTATTAACTGCCTAGTACCCAGAAGATCAAGGGTTCGACTCCCACTGGCACTCCTTGCAACCTTGGGCAAGTCACTTTACCCTCCATTGCCTCAGAAGAAAAGGTCTGGCAATGTACTTCCGGTGATACATTGCTAAGAAAACTCACAGGCAGCTGGGTTGCCAGGAGTCAGCACTGATTTGACATCACTAAAAAAAATTAAATAAATAAATAAATAAAAATAAAAATGATTACTGTTGTCAAGTGGCCCCAAAACCCTCATCTCTTGCACCAGATCCTGTGTTCCACTAGTTCCAAAATAGCTTCCCCTCTTGTCTGCTCATGAACCAGCTGCTCCAATAAGTGGTCATTTATTTCATCTATAAACTTTATCTTCCTAGCATGTCATGATGTGACATTGACCCAGTCGATACCAGGGTAATTGAAATCACCCATTATTACTGTGTTGTAACTTTTGTTAGCTTCCCTGATTTCTTTTAGAATTTTCATCATCCATCTGTTCATTCTGACCAGGTGGTCGGTAGTACACTCCCCCCCTGCCATCACCTTCCCCTTTTTACATGGAATTTCTATCCATAGACATTCTACAGTGTATTTTGGTTCCTGCAAAACAAATAGAACAAACCATCACTGCTCTAAACACCACCACCTCTCCATCAGACCCCAGCCCGGTAACTTGGATTAAATCTACCAAAGAAGGACTCAACAAATTCATCCAAAAGATAATGAGCACCTCTCTCACCCAGGGCTACATGCCAAAAGCACTAAAGCAATGTACAACCGCCCCATTCCTAAATCTACTTCATCCAACAGCAACGACCCTTAAACCTACCGCCCAATATCCAGCCTCCCATTCCTGGCTAAAATAACTGAAAAAATTATACAGAGACAGCTCCAAGATCACATTGACGAATCCGCCCCACTAGATCCCCACCAGCATGGATTCTGCCCAAAACATGGCGTTGAGACACTACTCATACATTTAGTTAGTTATTTATTTAACAGTTCTTATATACCGCGCTCTTTGTTTTCAGTGCGGTTTACAATGAAACAAAATTACTCTCAGACATATAGACTGTCCTGAGTTTACATACAACAGGGAAGGCAACAAGGGTTTCAACTTTGGGAAACTTATATACAGATTGTAAGGTAGGCTATTTACAGTGAATGGATTCTATATCAGTGATGTGGATCATGATATAGGACTGTTGCTAATTCATATTGCAGCTTACACTGTGTTGCGGAAGATGGAGAGGTATTTCCAGGTTGTGGGAAGTGTGTAATGAAAAGGTAGTGCTGGAAGTGACGTCATCTTGGAGATGGCTGCCTGATTCTTGAGCTCCCGTAGGGACGCGGTATTAGTGGTGGAAAATTAGCAGCCAGCCTTTCCCCCTAAACGGTTACTTGGAGGCACGGAGGTGCGAAGGTGGTGGGATGTCGGTGTCCAAAAAACTGGCCCGCTTTCAATCATCCTACGCCGCTAAAAGTGAGCAAATGGCCCGGGAGGCTGGAGAGCACGTGGACTCAGCAGAGGAAATGGAGGACGAGTTGGAGCGCGCTGGGGATACCTGTACCCGAGGCGATCTCTGGGGATGGATGCGCTCGTTCAAACGCGATCTTGGGGCGATGAGGAGCGAGTTAAAGGAGACCCTGGGCGCCCTTAAGGACGACATTCGAGACTTAGGCGGTCGAGTCGAGGCCTTGGAGGACCAGTCGGAGCGCCGGGAGGGCAGAGATAGTGAGATGGCGGACCGCATGCAACAGTGCCTTTTGGAGCAAGGGCTGCTGCGCGACAAAATTGAAGACCTGGAGAATCGCTCCAGGAGGAACAATTTACGAGTGAGGGGCCTGCCGGAGACGGAGGTATTTAGCGATGCCACGGCGGTGGTGAAGAGACTTTGCAATTTTTTGTTGGAGCAGGGAGCGGAAGCGGAGGCTGATACGGTGGCTGTTGAAAGGGCACATCGGGCCTTGGGTCCGGCACGTTGGGGGCTGCCCCGGGACATTGTAGCCTGCTTGGGATCTTTTGCTGTTAAGGAGCGTGTGATGCGTGTGGCGGCGGCCCGCAGGACTTTTCAATGGGAAGGACAGAAAGTGGAAGTGTTCCATGACCTCTCGGCTGCTACGCTGCAACGGCGGCGCGAGCTGAAGCCGGTAACTTCATATTTGCAGGCTGAAAAGAAGCGCTATAGGTGGCTCTTCCCGTTTGCGCTCTTGTTTGAGGTCAACGGTCGGAGTTTTCGGGCCCGGACTGTGGAGGAGGCCTGGACTATTCTGCATCGAGAGGGGGCTCCCGGGCTCCCGGAGCCGACTACGATCAAGGAGGCTGGTGTCAGTAAGGAGAGGCGATCGGTGTGGGAGCGGGTGCCAGTGAGGGGCCAACGCTTGCGGCGGAGATCCGGAGAGATGGAGGTGGAGGAGCCCCCACTTGCTCAATCGGGAGGTCCATCCAAAGGTCCTGGGTGACAGCTTCCAAAGGGCTTTGGATTAGTGCTTCTTTTGTGCCTGGTGGGCCCGGGACACTGTGAGGACTGCACTGCTACCTGGGCAAAGGTGGACTGGGGTGGGGGGAGGGGGTAGGGGGGATTTTTGAGTATGTTATGGTTCATGTTGGGGTAGTGTTGTCTGTAATTACTAGGAGGGCTTAAGTAGAGGTTTGGGGGAATGTCTGGGGGAATGTGTGGGAGGGGGCAGGGCTGGGGGGGAGGTAGCGTCCTGGGGTGAGCCACTTCCTCGAGGGAAGACAGACGTGGGTTCTGGCTCTAAGGGGGGGTAGGGAGGGGGGGAGGGGGGAGGTGAGGGGGGAGGAGGGGGGAGGGGGGAGATGGGGGGTGGGGGGGGGGTCAGTATGCATTGGGGGTCTCTTGTGGGCTTGGAGGGGGCGGGGAACATGCATTATGGCAGGGCGCTGATTGTTGGGAGCCTCAACGTGCGGGGCCTGAACTCTCCACAGAAGCGTAAGTTGCTGTGGAAAGAGCTTAGGTCGAGGCGTTGGGAGATTGCATTCCTTCAGGAAACGCATTTACGGGCAGCGGATGAGAAGCTGCTGCGGTCGGGGCAATACCAGGGTTATTTTGCGGCGGAAGAGGGGGGCCGGAAGAAAGGGGGGGTAGCTATTTTGGTGGGGCAAGGGGTTCCCCTTACAGTGGAACAAGTATATGCGAAAGCGGATGGGAGAGCGGTGATGGTGGTGGGGGATTTGGGGGGGGACCAGGTGTCTTTGGTCTCAGTTTATGGCCCCAACTCTGGGAAGGGGGCTTTCTGGAGGGATTTGGGATCTTGGTTGGGGGGGAGAGTTCAAGGGAGGGTGTTGGTGGGGGGGGATTGTAATGTGGCGTTGGATGAGTTGAAGGGGGCCCTGGGGGGGAGGAAAAGGGGGGGCGGGCGCTGGGTCAGTGGATGAAGGACTTGGGGGTGGCTGACCTTTGGAAGTTGGCAAACCCGTCGACCAGAGACTATACCTTTTACTCGCATGTGCATGGCTCATACAGCCGTATTGATTATGTGCTGGGGGATAGTTATTGGGGCGACCGGCTGGAACGGGCTAGTATTGGACCGGTGACTTGGTCGGACCACGCCCCCGTGCAGATAGAGCTGGGGGGATCGGGAGATAGCGGGAAACGGACCTTTTGGAGGCTCAATGACTATTTGTTGCGGGAGGGGGCACCGAAATTAAGGGAAGTGATTTTAGATTATATGGCCCTAAACGACACCGGAGATGTTTCGACTGGGATACTTTGGGATGGGCTTAAGGCGGCGGTGGTGCGGGGCCATTTAATTCAGCTGGGGGCACGGCGGAAAAGGGAAAGAGTAGAGGCCGAGAGGCTTCTACAGGAGAGGTTGATAGTGTTGGAAAGGGAACATAAACAGAAGGGGGGAGGGCTTCTACTAGGTCAATTGGAGGAGGTTCGCAAACAATTGAATGCCCTACAATTGGAAAAGATCACCGGTCAAATGGACAGGGTAGGCCAAAGATACTACGAATTTGATAATAAAGCTGGGCGGCTTTTGGCTAATAAACTTAGGGTCCGGGGACAGAAGCGTATGGTTGCCAAAATTAAAGGGCCTCGCGATAAATTGCTATATAAATCAGAAGAGATTCGCGAGTGCTTTAAATCTTATTATCAGCAGCTTTACGCCGCGGATCCTCCGGTGGGGGGGGAGGAGATAGCCAGCTATCTGGAAAATGATGGGAAGGGTAGCGCTCGCTTCGGTGAGGGGGAGGGCGAGGCGTTGGAAGCTGATATTACTTTGGCGGAGGTGCAGAACGTTATTGGAGCCTTGGTCCCGGGGAAGGCGCCGGGCTTGGACGGGTTCACGGGTCCCTTCTATAAAGTAATGGGCGAGACGGTAGCTCCCCTGCTGGTGCGGGTGTTCAATGCTGTTTTAAGAGGGGAGGCCTTGCCACCTACTATGGCTCAAGCTGGAGTGGTGGTGCTGCCTAAACCTGGGCGCGACCCGGCGGTCTGTGGGTCTTATCGCCCGATCTCTCTTTTGAATATAGATGCCAAGATTTTAGCTAAAGTGTTGGCCCTGCGCTTAGCTCCCTGTATGCCGGACTTGATCCATCCGGACCAGTCGGGTTTCATCATGGGGAGACAGCCGGCTGATGGAATTCGGAGGGTGATCCAGCTTGGGTGGCTGGCGCGGCAGGTCCAACATCCGGCCATGTTTCTTTCGATCGACGCCGAAAAGGCATTTGATCGGGTCAGCTTCTCCTTCTTACAGGGGGTACTGGAGCATGTGGGGTTGGGTCCCAGGTTTCGAGCATGGATTCAAGCCCTTTATGCAGCTCCGGTGGCGGCGGTGAATGTTAATGGTGGATTCTCGGAGTTCTTTTCTTTGGGAAGGGGGACCCGCCAGGGTTGCCCGCTCTCTCCGCTGCTCTTCGCGCTGGTTATGGAGCCCCTGGCGGCGCATATCCGTTCTAATGGGGATATCTCGGGAATACCAGTCGGTTCGGAACAGCATAAAATGGCATTATTCGCAGATGATGTTCTTTTTGCACTAACCCGCCCCATTGTATCTCTCCCTCTGCTGATGGGTGAGCTGCAGAATTATGGGCGCCTTTCGGGGTTCAAGGTTAATTGGGAGAAAACAGAGGCTTGTCTCTTTCTTGGGAGCAAAGGAGGTGGATAGTTTAAAAAGTACTTTTCCCTTTCGGTGGGCGAAGGGATCGATAAAATATTTGGGCGTGCAGATTACAGCTCACCCTCTCAGATTATACACGGCCAACTACCCGGGTTTATTTCAGGAGCTGCAGAAGGACATGGTTAGGTGGCGGAATGTGGAAATTTCCTGGTTGGGCAGGGTGGCCGTTGTTAAGATGAATATTTTGCCGCGGTTGCTCTATCTCTTCCAGACACTTCCGGTGGGAATCCCGGCGGGGACCCTTCGGTCCTGGCAGCGCCAGCTTTTTGCGTTCATCTGGGGGAAGTCCCGGCCGCGAGTGAGTCGACGGGTTTTGTATGCCTCAAGGGAGTCAGGGGGCTTGGGGGTTCCGGATCTGGCCCGGTACTACCACGCTGCTCAGCTGCGTCAGGTATTTGAGTGGCGAGATGGGGGGGGAGTGGAAAAGCGCTTTCGCGAAATTGAGCGCTGCTGGGCAGGAGAGACCCCGCTACAGCATCTGCCTTGGATCTTTGGTAGGTTGCCCTCTGGGAGATGGCGAGTCAATCCTTTTATGTGGCATCTCACTATGCAATGGCGGAAGGCGCGTCGTAGGTGGGCGGCTCCCGGCGGGGGGTTTTCGGTGTTGTCTCCAGTGCGGGTGACGAGCGAATTTGGACCTGGGAGGGAAGGGGTGTTTCGTAGGTGGGCCACACAGGGGCTAGACACCTTCGGGAAGTTTATCGCTGAGGGTAGGCTGATATCCTTCCCAGATCTTCGGGTACGCTATCAGTTGCGGGGGAGTGATTTCTTTCCCTATTTCCAGGTGCGCCACTTTCTACTCCAGACCCGGGTAAGGAGGGGTGGGAGGGGGCTCTAGGCACCGGGGAGTCGTTGTGGCAGACGTGGGAGGGGTCCCGGGGCTTGATATCTCGGTTGTATAGAGACTTGGGGGAGGAGCCCTCGGGGAAGTTTCCCCACCAGGAGAAATGGGAGGTGGACTTGGGTAGGGAGATGGAGGCGCAGGAGTGGCGGAAAATACATGTCGCCATTGGCCGCCAGGCGCTTTCCGTTGTGATCCGGGAAACGTCCTATAAGATCTTGTACAGATGGTATTATACCCCGGAGAGGCTAAGTCAGATGTATCCTGGGTCTTCCGACCGCTGCTGGAAGGGGTGCGGGGAGAGGGGAACTTTTGTGCATGTTTGGTGGTCCTGTCCTAGTGTGCGGGCCTATTGGGGTTTGGTAGAGGGGCAGATGGAGGTCATCTTGGGGAGGAGGGTGGAGGTGGATATGGCGCTGGGGTTGTTGGGGATATGGGAGGGAAGTTGGCCCCGGGGGTTTGCCCGACCGGTACAGGCTTGCCTTCAAGCCGCTCGTAGTGAGATTGCTCGGGCTTGGAAACAGACTCGTATGCCTGGACTAGTTGCTTGGCGAACCAGGCTTAGGCGGATTGTATTGATGGAACAGTTGACAGCAATCCGGCGCCATCAGGGGGCGAAATTTCAGGATAATTGGAACCTGTTGCTTGCATATTTGAAGGGGGGGGAGACCTACAATGAGTCCCCTAGGGAATGGTGGAATAGGGGGGGGAGGTAGGGAGGGGGGGCGGGGGGGTAGTGGGAGGAGGGTGGGGGGGGTAGCTCCTCCCGGAGGGGTGGAAGGGGGGAAGGTTCTGGGGGGGAGGGGGGATTTGGATGTATACGGGTAAGGGGGGGGGGGAGCGAAGAGGGGTATAGCATTAAGGCTGCTCGGTGGGGGGGGGGGGGGGACTGTACTGTTTTTCTTATAAACAAAAAACAAAAAATGGAACCTTGCATGTTTATCGTGTATTGCACTCCGTTGGTTGCTGTTTGATTGTTGTTTCTGGTATACTTATGCGAATTGTTTAATAAATATAAATATTCAAAAAAAAAAGAAAAGGTAGTGCTTTAGGGTTTTTCTAAATTGCATGATGTCACTGGTTGCTCTGATTGGGAGTGGGAGGTTGTTCCAGCATCTGGGAGCGTAGTACGCGAATGCTCTATTGTTAGTTGCAAGTGTGCATTTTGTGGTTTCTCTTGGAATGGTTAGCGTGTTAGTAACTGCTGATCTCTCTGTGGGTGGTTGAGTAGTGTGGAGATTGAGGAGGGAGATATTTTGTTAATGGCCTTGAAGGTGATGAGTAGAGCTTTATATAATATCCTGCAGCTTAGCGGGAGCCAGTGTAGTTCACTTAGAATGGGGATTGTGTGTTGACTCCGTGTTGCTCCGCATAAAATGCGGGCAGCTGCATTCATGGCTAATTGTAGCGGTTTTAGGGTGTTCTTTGGGAGACCGTGGAGTATGATGTTTGCGTACTTAAAGTGGGGTGTGACTATACATCTATTCAATAACATAATCAAAGGAATAGACAAGATAAAGCAGGGCTTCCTACTAATATTTATCAATATATCATCAGCATTCAACAGTTTCTCATCACATCCTATTGAAGCGCCTAATGGAAATTGGACTACAAGATACCACAATTAAATGGTTCCAATCATACCTTGAAGATAGACAGCAGAGAGTAAAATCTGGGAACATCACCTCAGAACCCTTCAAGACTACTCAAGGAGTGCCCCAAGGCTCAGCATTATCAGCTCTCCTCTTCAACATCTATATTCAGCCCATATGCAAAATATTTAACAAGCACAAGATACAATACGCCATATATGCTGACGACATCATGGCATATACCCCTATTCAACTGGACTCCCCAGACTACACCACTATATCAACCTTCATTCACGAAATAACAACCTGGCTAACAACAACTTAAACAACATAAAAAAACTGAAGCAATTATCATCACAAGAGACTCCACATTCATTCCTCCTACTACTATCAACATATCCAATACACCGATTACAATAAAAGACGAAGTCAGATACCTTGGAGTGATTCTAGACAAGCAACTCACCCTACAACCGCATATCAACAAGATATCCAAAACAGCCGCCTTCAAACTCGCAACACTCCGGAGACTAAAACCCTTGCTCAATAAAGATCATTTCTGTACAGTATGCCAGGCCATTATTACACCTCTGCTTGACTACTGTAATATACTATTCCAAGGTCTGCCTAAACAAACCATCTGTCCCCTACAAATCGTCCAGAACACTGCTGGCCCGCATTATTACTAGCGCTTCAACACAAGACCATATAACTCCAATACTACAAGATCTACACTGGCTACCAGTCCCCTCACGGGCAAAATACAAATCAGCGCTTACCATCTTCAAAATTAAAAACAACATCTCAGCAGGAATACTACAAGAACTCAATGGAACAAAAACAAGCAAAAGATCAGACAGAAACAGCACCAAAAACAATATACCAACATCTACTCTATTTACAAGAACAAACAAATCCACATCCATGCGAGCCTTCTCTCTTGCTGCCCCCGAAATCTGTAATGTCCTCCCAGATAATCTAAAATCAAACAACAGATAGATATAAAAGAATTCCGGAAGCTACTTAAAACCACACTATTCATTGAACAATTCAAAGAAGACCACCAATCCACCCTAACCACCCCACAAAACGAGCTACACAAGGCATGACATCCACAACATAAAAACATCTTACCACTCATTAAAATGTATATAGCCCAACCTAGATAGCTCAACCTGTATATACTACCCTCATGAAAATGTATATAGCCCAATGTAGAAAGTTCAACCTGTATATATTGCACCCCAAATCAAGATTTACCTATCCACACACTCGCGAACAATACCTTCACAACCACTGCATGCCGACAGCCCCGCACTACCCTACTTGATTGGTTTACAGTGAAATCTGTTTTGATTCAAGGATAAAGCTGAATATAAATAATTTTAAATAAATAAATAAAGAATCCTATATGACTAGATGCCCTCTCTAACATGGAGCGCAACCCCTCCACCAATTTGATCTACCCTATCATTGCAATATAGTTTGTACCCAGGTATCACCGTGTCCCATTCATTGTCCTCCTTCCACCAGGCCTCAGATGCCAATCACATCTAGCCTTTCATTTAGTAATATATATTCTAACTTTCCCATCTTATTTTTTAGACTTCTAGCATTTGCATATGAGCATTTTAGAGGTTGTATTTTTTCATATTAATCTGGTTATCAATCCTCCCTGTTGAGGGTAAAGGCCAAGGCAGAGAGGCTCGCATCCTGGAGATGAATGCATGGATGGTGTCATCGAGAGTGTTTTGGTTTCCTAGACCATGGGATGCTGTTCTAAGGGCTGCAGAGCAGAGATGACATCCATCTGTCCAAGAAAGGTCAACGCGTCTTCAGTAGTAGACTGGCTAATCTACTGAAGAGGGCTTTAAACTAGATTGGCTGGGGATGGGTGAAAAAAGCCCCCAGGTAAGTGATGCATTAAATACCTTATGGAAATGGGTAACGGGGGTAACATATGGAAAGCAGTGTGTATAAATACCCATAGCATGGGGAATAAGATCCCTGATGTTGAAGCTTTGGTGGGAGTGGCCGACTTGGATTTAGTGGCAGTTACAGAAACATGGTTCATAGAAAACCATGACTGGGATGTAACTATACCTGGCTAAACTTTATTCAGAAAGGACAGGGTAGGAAGAAGGGGAGGAGAAGTGGCACTATATGTAAAAAATACTATTAAACCTTTGGAATTACAGAGCTTAAAAGGGAGAGAGGAGGCATTGTGGGTTAAACTAGAAAGAGGGAAAGAGAAATCTATTTGCATTGGTGTGATATACAGACCTCCCTCACAAGAGGAAGAGGTGGACAGAGAGTTAATTGAAGACATACGCAGCATTGCTAGGAAAGGGGAAGTGCTACTGATAAGGGATTTCAATATGCCAGATGTTGATTGCCACATTCCTGCTGCAGTATCATCTAGAAGTAAAGAGATCCTGGAATCTCTACAGGGAGAACTATTCAAGCAATTGGTAACAGACCCCACACGTGAAGGTGCCATACTGGACTTGGTGCTTACCAATGGTGAAAGTGTTTCTGATGTTATAGTGGGAGATAATTTTGCATCCAGTGATCACCAGATAGTGTGGTTCAGTATTAGGACTAGGGCTGTTAGAATCCATTCAAAGGTGAGGGTCTTAGACTTTAGGAAGACTAACTTTGCCAAGATGGGCCAATACCTCAGGGAGTCGTTAGCGGGATGGGAACAGCTGGGGGATGTAGAAAAACAGTGGGCAAAACTGAAAGGGGATATTTTAAGGGCAACCAACCTTTTTGTTAAAATGGTAAATAAAAGGAAAAAGAGACCGCTATGGCTTTTGAAAGAAGTAGCTGAAAATGTGAAGAAAAAGAGGGAGGCCTTCCTGAAATACAAGAGATCACAGAGAGAGGAAGACAGGCATCTATATCTGGAAAAAACTTAGAGAAGCTAGCAAACTAGCCAGGAAAGCAAAGATTCAAAAAGAGGAGGAAATAGCCAATGCAATAAAATGGAGGGATAAGACATTTTTCAGATATGTTTGTGAGAAGAGGAAGGGCAAAAAATGGTATTGTCAGACTCAAGGGTGAAGGGGAGGAATATGTAGAAGATGATGAGGATAAAGCGGAATTACTTAACAAATATTTCTGTTCTGTGTTCACAGATGAAGAACCAGGAGCAGGACCTCAGAAAACACCCACAAACAGGAACAGAAGCGAGGGACATCTTGAACAATTTTCAGAAGACTGTTCGTGAGAAACTAGCTCAACTTAAAGTAGACAAAGTAGTGGGATCGGATGGGATACACCCTAGAATACTGAGGGAACTTGGGGATGTTCTAGCAGCTCCACAGACTGACCTTTTCATTGCCTCATTGGAGTCGGGAGTGGTGCCAAAGGACTGGAGAGAGGCTCATGTGGTGCCTTTACACAAAAGCGGAAGTAAGGATGTGGTTGAAAACTACAGGCCAGTTAGTTTAACTTCGGTGGTGTGTAAATTATTGGAAACGCTGCTGAAAGAGAAAATAGTGAGGTTTCTGGAGTCCAGCGGATTACAGGATCCGAGGCAGCATGGCTTCACCAGAGGCAGGTCTTGTCAGACAAATCTGATTGATTTCTTTGACTGGGTGACCAGGGAGTTGGACTGAGGGAAAGCCCTAGATGTGGTGTATTTAGATTTCAGTAAAGCCTTTGACACTGTTCCTCATAGGTGACGTATAAACAAACTGAGCACCCTAGGGATGGACCCTAAAGTTACTGCTTGGGTTAGAAATTGGTTGGTGGGAGGTGACAAAGAGTACAGGTAAATGGGGCTCACTGAGGAGAAGGATGTTACCAGTGGTGTGCCCCAGGGATCTGTCCTTGGTTCGATTCTTTTTAACATCTTTGTTAGTGATATAGCGGAAGGGCTGTCGGGTAAGGTTTGCCTTTTTGCGGATGATACCAAAATCTGCAATAGAGTAAACACCCAGGAATGTGTAGAAAACATGAGGAGGGGTCTAGCTAAGCTTGAAGAATGGTCTAGAAACTGGCAGCTAGGATTTAATGTTAGAAAATGTAAGGTCATGCATTTGGGCTGCAGCAATCCAAGGGAGCAATATAGTATAGGGGTGAAGTACTTTTGTCCACTAAAGAAGAGCGGGACCTAGGCGTGGTTGTGTCTGATGATCTTAAAGTAGCTAAACAGGTAGAAAAAGTGACGGCAGAATCTAGAAGAATGCTTGGGTGCATACGGAGAGGAATGGCTAGCAGAGAAAAGGAGGTGATAGTGCCTCTGTATAAGTCTTTGGTGCAACCTCATTTGGAGTATGGTGTGCAATTCTGGAGACCGCACCTTCAAAAGGATGCGAACAGAATGGAGTCGGTGCAGAGGGTGGCTACTAAAATGGTTAGTGGTCTTCATTATAAAGCATATGAGGACAGACTTAAGGATCTTAATATGTACGCCTTAGAGGAAAGGCGGGATAGAGGTGATATGATTGAGATGTTTAAATACCTCCATGGCATAAATGTTCAGGGGGAGAGCCTCTTTCAATTGAAAACAAGTTCTGCTATGAGGGGACATGGGATGAGGGTGAAGGTGGATAGATTCAGGAGTGATTTGCGGAAATATTTCTTTTCGGAAAGAGTGGTGGATCCGTGGAATAGTCTCCCAGTGGAGGTGGTAGAGATGAGGACAGTAACTGAATTCAAAAAAGCATGGGCAAACACAGGATCTCTAAAGGAAAAAAGGGGACTGTTGTAGTTGTTGATATGGAAGGACAGACTAGATAGGCCATGTGCTCTTTTTCTGTTGTCATGTTTCTATGTTTCTATTTTAGAATATTTCAGCTCTTTACTTAAGAGTATCTGGATTACTTTTATCTTTATTGGAAGACAGGTCCAAGAAGCCTGTGAAGTGGGCTAGTTTCCCTTTCTCGTCAGCCTCCATCTGACCACCAAGGGCGCACTGGTCAGATGCCTAGGGGTCTTGGCCCTATCATCATAACTGAGCTGGAAAACCTTTCTTCCCCTCTGCATCAGGGCCTCAGGCTCTTTCCAAATCTTTTTGTGAAGCATGTCGCCTCCAGTAGAGGATCCTCACGGGCACCGGAATGAAGGTTGGGGGCCCATTACCTGATGTCTCTGGTGGAAGGTAGGTTAGAACATAAGATATGCCATACTGGGTCAGACCAAGGTACATCAAGCCCAGTATCTTCTTTCCAACAGTGGCCAATCTAGGTCATACGTACCTAGCAGTTTCCCCAAAAGACACAGTTTCCACAATGTTTGTACTGGGTCAAGCATTGATATCCTGGGTCCCTTCTTAATAATGGTTTATGGACCTTTCCTCCAGGAACTTGTCCAAACCTTTTCTAAACCCAGCTACACTAACAACCTTTACTACATCCTCCGGTAACAAATTCCAGAGTTTAATTACACGTTGAGTGAAAAAATATTTTCTTTTATTAGTCTTAAATAGTTTACCCCGTAGATTCATGGCATGTCCCCTAGTCTTTCTATATTCTGATAACGTAAACAACCAATCTACGTTTACCCGTTCCAATCCGTTCATTAATTTATAGACTTCTATCATATCTCCCCTCAGCCGTCTCTTTTCCAGGTTAAAGAGCCCTAACCTTTTTAGCTTTTCTTCATAGGAGTATCCTTCCATCCCCTTTACCATTTTGGTGGCTTTTCTCTGAACCTTTTCTAATACCGCTATATCCTTTTTAAGATACGGCGACCAGAATTGCACACAATATTCAAGGTGCGGTCTCACCATGGAACGATATAGAGGCATAATAATATCTTTTGTTGTATTTTCCATTCCTTTCCTTATGATACCCAGCATTCTATTTGCTCTCTTGGCCGCCGCTGCACACTGGGCCGAGGGTTTTAACATGGTATCCACAATGACGCCTAAATCTTTTTCCTGGGTGGTGGTTCCTAATGTGGAACCTTGCATCGTGTAACCATAGTTTGGGTTGTTCTTCCCTAGGTGCATAACCTTGCACTTGTCCACATTAAATTTCATCTGCCATTTTGATGCCCAGTCTTCCAATTTATCAAGATCCTCTTGCAATTTTTCACAATCCTCTTGGGTTTTAACAACTTTAAATAGTTTTGTGTCATCTGCAAATTTGATAACCTCACTCGTTATTCCACTTTCCAGGTCATTTATGAATATGTCAAAAAGCAGCGGACCCAGCACAGATCCCTGGGGTACACCACTTTTCACCTTTCTCCATTGGAAAAATTGGCCATTTAGCCCTACCCTCTGCTTTCTATCTTTTAACCAGTTCCTGATCCACAATAGTACACTGCCTCCTATCCCATGACTCTTTAGTTTTGCCAAAAGTCTCTGATGAGGGACGTTGTCAAAGGCTTTCTGAAAGTCCAAATACACTATATCAACCGACTCACCTTTGTCCACCTGTTTATTCACACCTTCAAAAAAAACATAACAGATTAGTAAGACAAGATCTTCCTTGTCTAAAGCCATGTTGGCTGTCTCCCACTAGGCCATGACTATCTACATGCTGAGTAATTTTATTCTTTATGATGGTTTCTACCATTTTTCCCGGTACTGACGTAATTCATGATGCCTTCATCATTTCCCCATGTGGGTCTATGTGCAAGGGTGCCACAGTGCGGACTACATTGGACAAGTTGATATTGCTGAAGGTGCTGGTGCTAGCCTCCCCCATCAAGCAGGGCAAGGGCAGATACTCCATATATTTTGTGGTGCCAAGAAGGATGGTTCCTTCTGGCTCATTTTGGACCTCAAGGAGGTCAATGAGCACTTGCGTGTCCTGCGCTTTTAAATGAAAACCTTGTGCTCTGTGATTCAAGCAGTGCACAGAGGGGAATTCTTTGCTTCTCTGGATCTGGCCGAGGTGTATTTTCATATCCCGATCCAGGCGGATCAGGAGAAGTATCTGTGTTTTTCCATTTTTGGCTCTCATTATTAGTTTGCCAGCCTCCCTTTCAGGCTCTCCACTGCTCCAAGAACAGTCTCCAAGGTCATGGTGATGGTGGTTGCAGCACCAAGGGATCCTTGTCAAACTCTATCTGGATGGCGGGCTCATCTGAGCTTATTCACTGTCAGAAGCATCTCAGGTGATGTCCCGAATGGTATCCTTTTTGAAAAAGAGCCAGCTTCTGCCTTCCCAGTCCTTGCAGTTTCTGGGAACACATTTCAACACTGTAGTGGGCAGTGTTCCTGCCAGAGGCGAAAGTCAGAAGACTGATTGCCTGGCTTTGTTCTGTGCACAGCAAGCCCCCAGAGTCTGGGATTATCTTCAGCTCCTTGGATTGATGGCGGCGACCACAGAGATGGTGTCGTGGGTGCATGTTTACATGAAACTGCTCCAGCGGTCTTTGCTGACTCGCTGATCCCAGAGTTTGAGCGTAGGCTTCCGCTTACATTGATGGCGAAGACCAGCCTGCGGTGGTGGCAGCAGCCCTGTCATCTGAGGAAGGGCATACCACTAGATGATTTCTCCTGGATCCTGCTGATAACGGATGCCAGTCTCTTGGGCTAGGGAGCCCATTTCCAAGACTGTATGGCCCAGGGTCTTTGGAACTTAGGGGAAGGGATCTGGTCCATCAGGTTGGCACTTCTGCATTTCTGGCCCATGGTTGGGGGCCAGGTGGTTAGAGTGTTTTCAGATAATGCCACAGCGATTTCTTATGTCAATCGGCAGGCCGGCACAAGGAGCCCCAGAATGGCTCTGAAGATGGATCTCCTCTTTGCTGGGGCAGAGAAGAACCTCCTAACCTTGTCGACCCAGCACATTGCTGGGTGAACAACGTGTAAACAGACTTCCTCAGCTGGTGCTCTCCAAGTCTTGGGGAGTGGAAGTTAAGTCAGGTGGCATTTCAGTTTATTCTGTACTGCTGGCATCGTCCTGAAATGGATCTGATGGCAACCTTCTCCAGTGCCAAAGCTTGCCACTTGTTCAGTTGCCACATGGAGTTGGGGTCTGAGGGTGTCAATGTCTGTCCTAGCCTTGGGCAAACAGAGGCTGCTGTATATGTGTTTTGTCCTATAGCACACCACCCAGCCATGATTATCCTAGTAGCACCGGATTGGCTACAGAGAACATAGTTCGAAGACCTGATGCAGCTCCTGCAGGTGCCTTTTCTTCAGCTGTCTCCATCTCAGAGGCTGTTGTGGCAGGGACCGATCGTCCTGGGGGACCCAGCTCCCTTCTCACTTACGGCATGGCTCTTGGAAGGAGACTGCTAGTACATAAGAGTTATTCTCCAGCAGTAATCTCTACTCTACTTGGTGCCCTGAGGAGGTCTTCTAAGCTAGCATATGTACAAATATGGTGCCTTGTGGGAGCACTGATGCAGCACTTGGCCACTGAGGTGTCCTCCCTGTTGACCTTCCTGCAGGATGGCCTCGAAGGACCTCTCACTTAGCTCCCTAAAGGTTCAGTTGGCAGCTCTGGCCCGTTTCCGTGGTCCGATGGCAGGCAAGTCGTTCGCCTTGCACCCAGATGTCTCATGTTTTCTCCAGGGGGTTAGGCATCTGTGTCCTCCACTTTGGTCTATGAACCCTACCTGGGATTTGTGTCTGGTGCTCATGGCTCTGGGCGGCCCTTCTTTGAGCCATTGAAGTGCACTACCTTTTAAAGGATTTGACACGCAAGACTGTCTTCTTGGTTGTGATTTGTTCTGCAAGGTAGATCTCCGAGCTGCAGGCTCTGTTTTGCCGAGAATCTTATCTGTCTTTTTCAAAGGAGGCTGTTTCCATTTGGCCTGTGCCTTCCTTCTTGCATAAAGTACTGTCTCCCTTTTCACATGAACCAGGTGGTTTGCCTGCCCTCCTTCTCTAAGGAGCAGTGTTGGGGGAAGGATAAAGATCTTCGCCTTGTGGCTGGCTGGAGGGTGCTTCTCTGGTACTTGGAGGTTACGAATTCCTTTCGTAAGTCAGACCATCTTTTTGTATGTTTGCTGGTTCATGCATGGGTGAAGCGGCAGCCAAGTCAAATTTAGGGCGCTGGATTAAGGAGGCCATTGCCTCAGCTTATCTATTACAGAACAGACTGGTTCCGGAGGGTTTGCGTTCCCATACTACCCGAGCACAAGCACCCTTGTGGGCAGAGTAGAGCTCAGTTGCCCCCACAGGCATTTGTCAGGCAGCAACGTGGGCATCACTTTCCAGTTTTGTTAAGTATTACCGCTTGGATGTCCACGTGCGGGTGGACATAGCATTTGGCTCAAGAGGTTTTTGCAAGCTACTGGGTCTCCTTTCCACCCAGTAATGTTATAACTTTAGTATATCTCCCTTGTCTGGACTGGTCTAGCAGGACTCAAGGAAATGACGTTAACTGGCAAGTAAAATGTCACCTTCCATATCATCCTGCTAGACCAGTCCAGAGCCCACCCCTGAAACTGTATTGCTGTTCTTCTGCTGCGGCTGTCTTGGAACCACCATGAGTTTTATATTGTTTTTGCAGGCTCATCGTCTACTGATAGCCTTATGTGTCTATCTTCCTGTACATTGTTCTCTGTTGATAACTCATTGTTACAGAACAAGCCTCATGCAACCTAAAACGTGGGTATCTCTTATATGCTTTGGGATGAATACCGAAGGGACCTCTGGCGGCTGAGGCAAATAGAAGCATAGCAGTGATACCATTAAAACCTGGGCATTTCATTGGTTCTTCATCTCTATCAAGCTGCTGATAAGGGGGTTGTGTTCCCCTGTCTGGATTGGGCTGGCAGGACTCAAGGACAGGATATGAACTGGTAAGTAAAATGTCCCATATGAGCCTGTGTTATTGTTATAAAAATAAGTGCCTTTTTGAATTTCTCACACCAGTGTCCTTTGATCAAAGCAGGCACTATGTGTGGAAAAAGCTTTCTAAAATTAGCCCCTAAGTGAGTATCAGATTGATTAGGGCAACATTTCAGTAACTGCCAACAATAATGCTAATTACATAAAAAATAATCTGATTTGGTGGTTTAGTGCATGCGCATCACTTGTTTGGTGCATATTGTTAACTTGTGATTAATTCAGAACACCTTTTCAGTTGGTTGATGTGTTGGGAAGGTACTTCAAAACAAAAGCATTTTCTATTACTCGAGTAGTGTAAAAGCAGAATGCCTTTGTTTCTTGAGCAAAAAGGTCTAAGGAAAAATCTCCAACTGCCAGAGCACCCATGCCACCCAATCCCTTTAGCATAACAGGTTCCATACTGTTCACTATCCCAGTAAGATCTTTCAGTTCTATAAAGTGTTCATCAATGAACAGTGTAATAGAGGCTCCCTGGTTTCTGTTCAGAAAATACTGAATGACCTAAGTAAATTTCCTTTATTAAGAGTATAGATGACTTTTCTAGCAAAAATATGAACAAAGTCTCCCTTTAAGTCTGGCCTTGAGGGCAAGAAGCCTTGTACTGTTAAAGTAGTTGAAGATCTGGAACTGCAAATATATTTCAGTTCACATCCAAAGCTTCTTTCAGAAAACATCTCTGGGTTTTGTTTTTTTTTAATTTAAAGAGGCTGAAGCCTTGCATTCTATTGAAGGATTGCCTGTCTGGAGGGTCAGATGTCATTTTGAATCTGGGTCGGTGACAGGGAGAAGCATCTGGAGATCACTGATAAAAGCTGGAGTCTGGGGTTGTTGGGATGAGCTGGGAAGGTGCTGCTTTGCATCTACAGTCCCCTTAGTGCATTACTGATCATGCAGATGCAAACATGCTATCGGCAGTGCACATGGGGGTAATTTTATAAAAAGCCACAGAAAGCTGTGCACCATTTACATGCATGGTATTTTATTGGTTTACACACATGAATGAGTACTTCAGTGTGTACTTTAGGTAGGCGCTAGTCTTAAAGTATGCGTTTTCAGTCAATGGCATGTGCTTTCATTATGGGTGGGGCAGAGCTTAATGTTGCACATGTAAAAGTACTGTACTTTATGCGTGTTCTTTAAAAATCTAGACAGGGGCATTTACACCAGCCTTAAACATGAGAAGGGGGACCAGACCAGCACAGCAGTGCACTATGATGAGATACAAGCCTCTAACTAATACCAGGACCACCTGTACAGTGCCCAAATCAGCTGCAAGGCCTAAAACAGCAGAGGAAGGATCACAACAGCAAAAGAGGTGGCATGAGCTCAGGTTGCAGGAGTGGGACGAGTTCAGCTAAGCAGGACCAGCCCATTCACGAGGCGGCTACCAAGGGCAGCAGACCTCTGTGTGGCATGGCCTGCTGCTCCTGATTCTCCTCTAACAGGAAGCTGTATTGGATGGAGGTCAGAAGCAGCAGGCCATGTGTACCAAAGCACATAGCCTGTCACAGGCACCTCTGCACCAACAGAATCTGCGGGGGAGGGAGGAAGGTAGAAACCCTTGGGCTGGCCCTGCAGCTAAGGGAAGGGTTAGGACAGTCGTTATAGTTATTTTAATCATTAGGCATGTAGATAGCTGGGTGGCTGGTGAGCGTGAGGATCGTATGGTAGCATGCCTGCCTGCTGCAAAGGTAGTGGGCCTCATGTACCACTTACACAAGGTTTTAGATAGTACTGGGGAGGAGTCTGCTGTCTTGGTACATGGTTATACCAATGACATAGGAAAATGTGGAAGGGAGGTTCTGAAACCAAAACTTTAGGCTTTTAAGTAGAAAGTTGAAATCCAGACCTTCCAGGCTAGCGTTCAGAAATCCTTCCCGTTTCTCACACAGGACTCAAGAGAAGGCAGAGCTCTGGAGTCTCAATGCATGGATGAGACAATGGTGCAAGGAAGAGGGTTTTGGATTTGTTAGGAACTGGCCAACATTCTGGAGAATGGGGGGCTTTTCAGAAAGGATAGGCTGTATCTTAACTAGGGTGTAACCAGGCTGCTGGCATTAATACACAAAGAACCATCTAAGCCTACACACAGAAAAGGACAATTGAACAGATTAAAGATCCCGAAAGATTATACAAGAGCCCATAAATCAACAAACAATAGAGCCTTTTCACACATAGCCCCAACTATATGGAATTCCCTCCCAGAAGAGCTGCGAACTCTAACAGAGATCATGGAACTCCGCAAAAAATTGAAAACTTATCTATTCACCAAACACTATAACATAGATAACCCATCACCTGCTTTTAGAAAAAGATTAAAGTAGTATCTGTCTTGCTTCACGCAAAAACCCTCTAACCTACACAGATAGCACACATGATGATCTCACGGCTTATGTCCCTCCACTTCCATGTATATATATACATATATAAAACTGTATATAGTTTACGCTGTTCTGTATAATCTCACATTGTTTAGACTGTTTATTCTATATATAATATGATGTTCCTTGTAATATGTTCTGTTTATAATACGACGTTCCTTGTAAAACAAACTTGCTTTGTTGTTTGTTGTTCACTGTAAACCGCAACTGAACTTTGGAAGATGCAGTATATAAATGTGTATAAATAAATAAATAAACCTTTAAAAAAAAAAAAAAGCAGTATGCAAATTCTAGAAGTCCAAAAACTAAAATGGGAAAAAGTTATAATATATAGCAATGAATGAAAGGTTAAATATAATTGGCATTTCCGAGACCTGGTGGAAGGAGGATAACCAATGGAGCACTGTAATCCAATGCTACAAACTATATCACACGGATAGGTTAGATCACATTGGTGGAGGGGTTGCTGTGTATGTTAAAGAGGGCATCAAGTCAAACAGGATAAAGGTTTTGCAGGAAACAAAATATACTGTAGAACAGCGGTTCTCAACCTGTGGGTGTTGCCTCACTTTGCCATTAAAAAAAAAAAGCACACAAGTTGCTGCCGCTGCCGAGTCCGCTTCTCGGCAGCGGCAAACTCATTGCCTCCCTTCTAATGCAGCCGCGGCTCCCTGCCTCTTAACGAACCACAGCTATGCCTGTAAAACCGTTGCGGAGCCTTCCTGGCTCTCGACGGGCTCCGTGCAGCATTGTCCCGCCTCCAAAGGAAGTTGTTTACCACTTCCTTTGGAGGTGGGACAATGCTGCACGGAGCCCGTTTAGAGACAGAAAGGCTCTGCAACGGCTTCACGGGCCCAGCTGCGGTTCCCTAAGAGACAGGGAACCGCGACTGCAGACAAACAGGGCAGTAGCAGGCAGACAGGGAGAGGGGAGGAGGGGACAGGGAACCTGCAACGGGGCTGACATGAGGGGGGGAGGGGGGGAGGGGGGCTTACAGGGACTGAGGGATGGGTGTGAGGGCTGACATTGAGGGAGGGGGGGCGGACATGGACAAAGGGAAGAGACAGGGGGACATACTGGACAGACGGGATAAATCCTGGACAGAGGGGAGAGACAGTGCAGGTTAGGATTATAATTGGCAGATGGGGGGGGCTAGGACTGGTAATGGGTTGATTAGGGAAGGCTAGTACTGGTCATGGACTGATCAAGGGGGGGTTGGGATTGGTAATGTGCTGATAGGGGGTAGGACTGGTAATGGACTGATGGGGGGGCTAGCATTGGAAATGAGCTGATCGGGGAGTTTAGGACTGGAAATGGGCTGATTAGAGGAGGCTAGGACTGGTAATGGGCTGATAGTGGGGGTAGGACTGGTAATGGGCTGATTAGGGGAGCCTAGCACTGGTAATGGGGTTGAGGAGGGACTAGCACTGGAAATGAGCTGATTAGGGGAGGCTAGGACTGGTAGTGAGCTGATGGGGGGGTAAGACTGGTATTGGGCTGATTAGGGGAGGCTAGCACTGGTAATGGGGTTGAGGGGGAACTGGCACTGGAAGCAAGCTGATTGGGGGGCTTCGACTGGGAATGGGCTGATTGTGGGGAGGGGAGGATAGAGCTGCTAGCCCTGGAAGAAAACTGGGGGCTAAGGCTACAAATGGGCTGATATGAGGGGATGGGAGAATGGAACTGGAAGGGAGTGGATCTGAGAGGTGCTGCCATGGTATTTGTACTAGAAGGGACTGGACACCAGTGGCAGTCATGGGAATGCAAGTTGACAGTGGAAGGTACTGACAGTGAGGACTGGAAAGGGGCTGATACTGGGGAGGGTTACTGGGACTGGAAATAGGCTGATGGAAAGAAGTGAAGAAAACGAAAGAAGAGATATGAAATGGCAGATGGACCATAGACCATAGAAAGAGAGCTAAGAAGACAGGAAAGCAGAAGCCTCAGATCGGGACCAGCATGATCAGAGAATAAATTGGTCAGACAACAAAGGTAGAAAAAATAATTTTATTTCATATTAGTGATTTGACTACAAAATCATCATAATTTTGAAATCAAATATTGTTACTTGTTATTGTGATTTACTTATTTAAACCACAATAATTAATTTTATAAATAAAAACATATTGCAAAGGCCTATAATATATTAATAATTCAACAAATGATTACAGCGACAATGCGTTAACGGTAAAGGAAGAGAGACACATTTGATTTTATCATTGGGGTCACCACAAGTTGACCAATGGTAAAAGGGGTCACGGTACAAAAAAGGTTGAGAACCACTGCTGTAGAAGCTCTATGGATAAATTCCATGTAAAAAGAGGAAGGGAATGGCAGTAGGGGTGTACTCTAGTCCAACTCTTATAATTTATAAATCATCACTACAAACAGTAACAATAGGTTCTCACCGGACCTCAGGATTCATACACCCTCCATCTGGCGAAATTCATCATCATAGGGAAATGGTGGACACTTACATCATAGGTCCTTAACCTCAATAACTTATTAAATATTTTACCAAAATAATTCCTCCAACACTATAAATAAATAACTTACCCTACCAATAACCTCAAATAAGGATTCATTCATTCATTTATTCAACACTCACACCAACAAATCAAAACCACAATCCACATATCACACCACAAACAAAATAAACACATTACTATAGAAGTGTCCGATATTGCTTAAAAAGTCTCCACAAAGCAGAAAGCACGGAATTGGTAATGCAGACCTTTAGGTAAGGATACATTCAATCTTGATGTCCGCAAGAATTCGCTGAAAAATAAAATGAAGCATAAATCGTAAAACTAATGTTCAGCAATCACCATTTTGCAAAACGCAATCCGTTACTTATCTGCTAAGAAGCAAAAGTTGGCATTTCTTCACATCATTACAATTCCAGCAAGCTGCCCCACAAGCCGCCGTCCATTGTCCGACGAAAGCTTCCGTTTCGCCGCCAGGCTTCGTCAGGAACCAGAGTTTAACAAAATTCACAGCTAACTAAAGTTCTTCGTTCTAGGCACAAAAAATGCCTCCTTGAACAGCAATTTGCATTAGCGTCTGATGTCAGCAGCCTTCAAAACCAGGCACCAATCAACTTACTTATACCAACCGCTCTACAACTTTCAACAACTTTATAGAAAACACAGCACAAGTACCCACTACTACCATAGGCGAATAGAGCCAGGAGAAGGGTAAATGGAAACTGCAACAGTCAAAAAATTCTCAAAAGAATAAAGCCCAATCTATTTTGTCATTCAATCCTCCCGGATCTAGTGTGTGCAAAGAGTAAATCCACCTTTGCTCTTTCTGAAGTAGATGAAGCCCTCTGTCACCTCGTCGAATATTAAAAGGCACCACCTCCAGAACCGTACATTGAATATCTTCAAAGGTATGATGGAAAGCCAGCCAATGCTGCACCAAAGGGGTCTCCAATTGAGCTTTAGAAATACTATACTTGTGCTCAGCCAGTCTAGTCCGTAAAAGGCGGGTGGTCTTCCCCACATATGTTTTAAGGCACGGGCACCATAGCGCATAGATGACAAAAGAAGTATTACAATCAGTATCATGACAAAGGCGTCGAGACTTGAGAACTGATGCAAGATGGACTGCATTAGCCATATATTTACAGAAGGAGCAGCGACCACAACTCCTATGAAAAAACTCCTCTTCTGTAAAAGGAGACCAAGGAATTGCTGAGCAGAGCCGATCTTGCAAATTTCTACCCCGTTGATAAGCTACCCTAAGAGTACTTCCAGCCAATACAGGATGAGTCGTAAATAATTTCCATCTTTTATACAGAGCAGAAACAATACGGTTGGATAACCCCAAAAAGGGGAGAACGCAGGTCACAGTAGATGATACTTCTGAATCAGCGCCTAACACATTTGGACGTAGAAGCCATTCTCAATGATTAAACTTAGCTCTTTTATAAGCCTTTTTCAATACCGAAGAGGGATATCCTCTCTCACGAAATTTTGCCAACATATTACCGGCCTGTATTTCAAACTCTTGATTTGAAGAACAAATCCGACGGCATCGTAGTAGCTGGGAATAAGGAAGGCTTTCTTTCAGATGAGGCGGATGGAAACTTGCAAAGTGCAACAATGTATTTCTATCTGTTCCTTTAGTATAAACAGTAGTCAAAAACTTCTCAGAGCCTTTAGTAACTGCAACATCCAGAAAACAAAGAGTAGTCTCCTGAATATTAATTTCAAATTGAATATGAGTGTTACATTGATTCAAATATCCAAAAAAATCTTCCAGAGCAAAGCGTGAACCACTCCACAACAAAAAAATGTCGTCGATATATCTGTACCATCTTAAAATAAATGGGGCAAACCTCGAAGGATAAATCCACTGTTGTTCAAATGAATGCATGTATAAGTTTGCCAGCGAAGGGGCAAAGGTTGCACCCATCGCGGTACCAGAAATTTGAAGAAAAAATTCTTGCTTATAAACAAAATAATTTCTTTTCAAAGCGAGCTCAGCAAGATGAATCAAAAATTCAGTCGGAACATGTTGCGGGCTAGGTCGCGCTTCCCAAACAGTAGCTAAGACTCGAATGGCCTCATCTTGTGGTATTGAAGTATATAAAGCTGTTACGTCCAATGACGCTAACCAGGTCACTTGTTCCATAGCATCAAAGTCATCCAAAATTTGCAGAAAATGCGTCGTATCTCTAAGGTAGGAAGGAATATTCACCACTTCAGAACGCAAAAATTTATCCAAATAAATACCAACCCTCTCGAGCAAGGACTCATTACTCAAGAGGATGGGTCTCCTGGGGGGATTAGACAGACTCTTATGCACCTTTGGAAGGATATAAAAGGCTGGTATTCTAGGATGTGGAGGATTCAAAAAATTATATTCCTTCTCAGTAAGATAACCTAGATTAAGAGCAGTAGTTGTAACTAGAGAAACATCCCTCTGTAACATTTCAGTTGGATCAGATGACAAATGTCTATAATGATGAGTTTTATTCAGTTGCAAAAGCACCTCAGCATCATAGGCAAGAGTATCCATAACTACTACCGCACCGTCCTTGTCGGCGCGTTTAATGGTAATAGGCTGCATTTTCGATAATTCTTGAAGCGCTTTTGATTCAGCAGCTGACAAGTTTCGAGGAGAATATATGCGTTTATTTTCAATATTTTGAATATCAGATAACAATAAATGCTTAAAAGTATACACAATTGGATCAATCGGTCCGGGAGGAAGCCAGGTAGATTTTAAACTGACTATGGCATGGAGGACTTTGGTCTGAGCATTGGAACCTTTAGTATAGAGGAAGATCTCCCCCACCCTGGTAGAAGCAGCATTATTGGACTACTTAGATGGCATGCTAAGGGATGTAAAATAGAATCAAATGATGCAGTGGGAGTGGGGCTGTAGCACTGGTGGCGACAGGGCTGAAGAGCTGAGGAAGAGTAACATAGCAGCAAGATAGTCTGGAAGCTCCTATAATGAAAGTCTAATACTTGTGGCAGAAAATCAATAGTGGACACGTATAGTAATGGAGGATGGTGGTTGTGACAGCAATCTGCCAGCCCATGATAGCTACAGTAGGTTTGATTTGGCTATCAGGGTGGCTAGGTGGGTGCCCCCTTCTTCCATCAGCATGCCATGCTCATCTCTCTAGCTAAAAGAGGTACCAGGATGAAAGAAGCATTCGAGGATTGCCCTCTAGTCATTCAGATCAAGCTAAGGGTTTCTTAGTCAACAAGTTCAGTAATGGAGGATAGTGGACGTCAGGGCAATCTATCACCTTATTTTAGCTAGGGTTTATTTATTTATTTATTTATTCAGTTTTGTATACCGCCTTATCCTTCAATCAAAGCAGTCACAACACAATTGGGGGATATATTTAACATGCAGGGATATGAGACACATACACTAATACTTACAGGGAACATGGGCAATGGAGGGTTAAGTGGCTTGCCCAAGACCACAAGGAGCATCTGTGGGACTAGAAACCCCAGTCCTTCCAGCCCAAGGTTGCTGTCCTCTAGTGGGATTTGAACCCCCGACCTTCCGGCCTGAAGTACCTTGCCCCAACCACTAGGCTACTCCTCCCTCTATCAAGCTGCTAGACAGGTGTCTCCTTCCTCCATCAGCTCTCCATGCTCATCCCTCCTGATAGAATTGGAAATTTGAAAAGAACTTTGAAGAGAGAATTCAAGGCTGGTCAAAGAGTTGTAGTCTGGTAGTGCTCAGGTTGTTAGGAACTGTATGACAGAGCAGGTTGTAGAATACCCAAAGATATGTATATTAATGAGTCAAAGGCACCCACAAAGATGAAAAGCTGGAGAAGGAGTAGCCTGTAAAAAGCCAAAGCATAGTGTGCCCGGAGCCACACAGTAAGAAGGGTGGCAACAACCCAGCATGGTATTTAAAGAGGATGAAAGTTGTACAATGACAAGACCAAGCTACTCTTCAGAGGTGCAAAGCAAAACCCCGAAAGTGCCAAAGCATAGGGTCACAGTGCCATGCAGCTAGAAGGGTGTTATTAGCCACCAAAATCAGTAGGGGAGGGGCAAAGAGCAGTGCCAATAGAGAGATGCAGGCAGAGGGAAAAGAGATCTTTCTTTTGGTTTCTCTCTTTTTTTTTGGGGGGGGGGGGGTGTCTTTCCTTTTAGTTTTGTCATGTGGGTCTAAACTAACTCACTGGAAACATGATAGCAGGCTGGGGCAAAATAACTCTGAAAAACTAATGGAACAAGAACATAACAACATAAGATATGCCATACTGGGTCAGACCAAGGTCCATCAAGCCCAGTATCCTGTTTCCAACAGTGGCCAATCTAGGTCATACGTACCTAGCAGTTTCCCCAAAAGACACAGGTTCCACAATGCTTGTATTGGGTCAAGCAGTGATATCCTGGGTCCAATGTTTCCTCTAATTTTCTGTAGGCTGTGTGCGCATAAAATATCAGCTGTGTGCAGCTTTTGAAGGAAGGTTAAATTTTGGTGCGCCACATAACGACACTCGGAATTATATACTTTAAAATTTGACTACATGTCAGAATACAGTATGTACACCACATTGATTTTAATCAAATTAAATGAAAATAGACGATTACTAAATGAAGCTGGAAATTTCTAGTAATTACAATCATAACTTTTAAATTTTAAGACGTCTGTGTTGTTTTCTATCAGAATCAGAGCCGTAATTTTTGTGCGCTCTGTTGTAAAGTGTGTGTGCGCTCGCTCGGCGAGGTGTGTGCGTGTGTGCGCGCGCGCACACGTGCACAGCTTAGAGGGAACAGTGCCTGGGTCCCTTTTTAAGAATGGTTTATGGCATGGGAGAACCACCAGAGGAAAGGCACACAGTTCAAATATGCACCAGATTAGACTGGGTGTTCCAGAAAGAAAGTTCCCCCAAAATGGCACAGTGCATTTCTATGTGAAAGGCAGTTCCAAAAGCTACAGCATAGAAACACTGAAATATAGCAATTAGAGAATTGCTTTTTACACATTGCCCCTCTCCTCTCCTGGTCATAGATACACACAAATAGAGGATGGAAATTATTCCATGCCACACCCTTATCCCTGCTGAGCTGGTTTTTAGTGATTCAGGTTTGTATTTAATTTTCATTGTTACTCTTTTCAACTTAGCAGAATGTTGGAAAGAATTATACATAAGGGTTTAAGAATAATTGTCTACACAGGGGCAAAATAACTCTAAAATTGTAATAGAAAAGGGCCGAATTTGACACAAGGGAAAAAAATATGTAAAAAAAAAACCAAAAAACAACCCTACACTGAAACTGGGCTACAGCAGCTCAGGGGTTCCAGAGAAATAAAGGTCCCCCCCCCCCCCTCCAGAATTGGCCCAGTGCATTTCTCTGGCCAAACATTTCCATCTTCCATGGCAAAGAAACATTAATACAGTGAAACATAGCAGTTAGGTAATGGCATCTTACAAACTGCTTCTCTTCTCTTTGCTCCTTATCATAGCACATACACAAACAAAACACAGACATCCATAAAAAAAGAAACACATGCAGAGAGATTAGAAATAAATTCCATAAGTCATGCTCTGCATACTTTCTCTACCACACCCCCTTCTCTGCTGGACTGCATCTTAGTGTTTTAAACAACGTTCATAATGGTTGCTATGTACGTTGACATCAGATGACTGTGTAGCGTGCTTCTGGTTGCTGTATATTCAGCTTCCTAGTGCTGGAGATGCACAGCAATTCCTGTTGCCTTGGGACAGAGGCACCCTTTGATTAAAGTGTAAAATCCATCCTCAGAAGCCGTTGACAGTGACATTTTCATGGTTACCTATATTATCATACTTGGTTTAACAGATGTTGCCAGTCACTCATTCTATCAGGCTTTGATTACTGTAGCATAGCTTACCTTGGCTGTCCTACTTATACACCGAAAGCTTGACAAATGATTGAAAAAAGGTAGCAGTATGGTTGGTGACAGGTTGACCATTTAGAAATTATGTTAAAGCTTATCTGAAATGACAGCACTAGTTGCTGTTGGCATAGCATACCCTTTTAAGTATGTTTGGGTGTAGCTGGGAGAGTTCTGTTAACCAGGAGAATGGGCAGAAGAGGCTTTGCCAAAGATGTACGTGCAGTAAAACCTAAGAGGACCATTTGTAGTGGAAGGAGAAATGATCTTGCTGCAGGCTGTCTTCCTATTCATCCAGAGAAATACATAGCAGAAGAGGCGGCACCATGAGACACCATGTACCTAAGAAAGTCCAATAGCATTAAGAACAGGTTACTGGAATAACCTGCTGGACCATCTAAAGTCAAGGGCAGTATTGTAATCAACTGCAAGTGTCTTTTCATGAATGCCAAGAGAGTGGCCCGAGCCCTAGAGGCTTTGAAGTAAGGTTACCTCTCCCCCAAGCTCATTAGAGGAAAGCTAAGGAGCAACGAGGGGAGGGGGGCTGTTAGAGTCAGTCTGCAAGAAATTTGATGGACAAGCTTTTAGAGTGCATTGCCAAAACGACTAACTACAGCCATAATGATAGAGACAGAGCTCCAGTAAACAGAAATGAAGGTAGTAAATCTCTGATGCAAAATTAGCTAAGGCCAGAAGAGTGCCAAGGGCCAAGCATATTAAGCATTTCCCAATCCTAAATGGTGTAAATTAATGTGAGAGATAATGCAGTTATAACCATCCATGATGGTCTTGGTCAGTTTTACAAGATTTTTGCAGAAAGCATAGGAGCTTACTATCTCCAAAATAACCCACACAGACATCTCCCCCATCCCCCTCAACACACCACACTAGTTACACATCACTCATACATGGCCTTGAACTCCAGGTTCACCTCCCCAAATCCATCCCCTCCCTCAGCTACCACAACAGGCTTGTTCCCTTCTTTCATAATGCATCTTCTTTCAGCTCCACCTTTCCCACTGCCAAAATATCTTTCCCTAGCACCTGCCCTCTTCACCAATGTGATCCAGTATCATCCCCTCACTTCCTGCTGCTGCCACCACCATATCCATCCAGGTCTGCAGCAGCAGAAGTAAAACAGTGTCAACCTCAGTGTATTTGAGCCTCTGTGCTCATACAGTATCCCATCCCCTTGAATACAAGGAGTTACAAGTCAGAGGATGCAGACTCAAAAGCTCTGTGACTTGCGCTGAAAACATCTATATACTGTTGCTTCAGGACCAGGGGGATGTGAAAGTTGTGGCATAGGGATACAGGGACAGCAGGCCACAAAGGACTGCAGCAGGACAGAAATGGCCCATGGTCACGTTTGTCACTTCTGTTTTAGAGTGAACTGATGTAATGGAAGATGGCCTTCTGTGAAGCCAAAGTGGGTATTCCCTTTCAATCAATTTTGGAGCCAACTATAAAAAGCTTTGATGAGCCTAAAGGAGGTCGGCTTGGTTATTGTCTGCTGGAGGTGCAGGAAGGAGACTTCACATTTCTAGAACTAGCTGGGCCTGGACAAGGAGGAGCTATTCCTCAGGCTGGCTAGGTCTGATGACAGTAAGGAGGAAAAATTGTTACACAGTAACAGTTTCTCCATGGACAAGCAGGATGGAATTAGCTACATGCATGGGTGATGGCCCAGAAGAATCTAAAAAAGCTCTCTGGGCATGTGCAAGTCCATCCCCTCAGTGAAGTTTTCTCCATTGGACCAAAAAGCTGCATTTAGTTCTTTACTAACACCCCTATACAGCAATCAGGAACATTCACAGAAGCTGTTAATTCCAAGGAAGAGTAACTAACCCTTATTTTCTTTTTGTTTCTGTCACGCATATGCCTCATCGGGTGCCTTTCCACACTGGTAGCAGGAGGGGGGATGGGAGTTGTAGCCACAAAATCTCCATCCGAACTCTCCTTCCAGATTCCCCAACCAGTTCACCAAGAGCAGCTCCCCTCACATTCACACAACCTACCTGATGTTCAAGGAGGGGAGTTGAGAACTTTTAGCCATGTATCCCCAGACCATGCCTCCACACAGACACTTTCTTTTGTTTCAGTACCTCAGCAGCAAGATGTCCTCCTCCACCTTAACTAAATCGATGCACCGGTGAGGAAGGATGAACGGAAGAAAAATAAAGAAAGTATGCCAACTGGATGATATACCATACCGGCAGCAGAGAGGAAGCAGGGAGCCTGTGGCCATGTTTTCCTGGAACACACCTCCATACCATCCTCTGCTTCCCAGCTCCAGTACCTTGCAGCCACACCTTTTTTCCTCTAGGCCATGGCCCCACTCGATCATGACATTAAAAAAAAATATTTTTTTTTTATCACAGTCTGCTGCACCAGATGCTCCCCCCTATACTGATAGCAGCGAGGAAATAACTTTGTTTTTACACCACCCTTATTCATTCTCTGGATGATGACAGAACTAAATATAAGAATAAGGCAAAAATGATAAAATATAATTTCTTTTGTCCATATAAAGCAGCAATATAAGACCCCCAGCCATATTCTGGCCAAAGTTTGGGACAGATGAAGAATGGTTGTGTCAGAACTTAAATTTGTATGTTAATTCTATCAAACAGCCATTTAACCAAGAAGAGTCAGATTATGCAGCATGCTGTGTAGAAAGTAAGAAGATAGTAATATATCCCCTAAGAAAAGAACAGAAAAAGAGTAACAAAGGAAAGAAGGCTGAAAATTAAGATTTAATAAATTGGGACCCACTCTGCCATTTACCCCCCCCCCTTATGTTCCTCTTGTGCCACCCCCTCAAGTCCTACCCCCCCCCCCCTGGTTTTACAGAGACAGGACTCCCTTGTTAATATAAGAGAGGAGAAGGAGGAATTGGACCCCCACCTAATTATCACCACAGTCCCAGAGACCACCACCCGGGGGGGGGGGAATCTATGATTTTCCCTAATGCTCCCCTAATGGCAGATCTTAGGGAGGTGTGCACAGGGGCGGCTCAAGGTAATCTGCTGCCTGAGGCGAAGAATGAGATGGCGCCCCCCCCCCCCTTAGAGGGGGGGTGGGGCTTTTTCAGAATTCCAATCAGGGACTGAACCAAACCAAAAAGCCAATTAGATTATGTGGAGGGAATGCAAGATGTTTGCACACAGGGCCGTACCAAGCTGTAATTGCGTCCTGTGCGACTTGCAGCTTGGGAGCATGCCCCCTCCTCCCCCCCCCATACCTCCGTCCAGTGCTGCTGCTCTTTCCCTGCTGCTGCCGCCGCTCTCTGTTTTCTTCATGGCGGCACTGGCAACAGGGAAAGAGCAGGCAGCGCTGGACAGAGGTATGGGGAGGAGGAGGGGGGGCATGTGCCCAATCTGAAAGGCGTCGTCACTTTAAGCGCGTTGGAGGAGGGAGGGACCAGACCTGCTAAAAGTTCTGCGAAAAGGCTTGGGGGACGCATTTCGGCTGCCTGCTATTGTCCTGCCAGTGGCAGCAGGGCAACAGCAGACAGCCGAAATGCGCCCCCAAGCCTTTGCGCCCTGTGCTGCTGCATTGCTTGCACAGGGCTAGGTACGGTCCTGTTTGCACACCAAGGAACTAAAAGAGCAAGAATCAACAGCACAGTTTATAAAACTAAATTATAACTCATTTTTATTTTGTTATAAATTGCGTTATATGTTGAAAAAGAAAAAGCAAGAACTATATTTTGCATCCACAGTGGGTGCAGAGCAGAACCAGGACATTCACTTACAGAACTCAATATTTAAAAAACAAAAACAAATCTGATTCTGATCATCTCACTAACAACAACCACTATTCTCCAGTACCAGGCATATTGTGAACTAATACAAAACCCTACAACAAAGAGCAAACCTACCATACCATATCAGCGCAAACTTCCAAAACTCACATAAGGAGCCCATCCAAAAAAAGTGTCACTGTAAATACGACAGTGGGCCCTAGAACATCCATACACCTATCTGAAAAGCTGAACAAGTCAAATTACTACAGTACAGTATAAATCTTTATGTACAAACTCCATGTTAACAGAACACCTGGCCTCAGTCACACACTCACAACATCGAACCTCACCAAGTACAGAATAAGTAACCATAATCTAAAGTAAAAGTAAAAACATGTAGACAATATTTAAACTGAAACCCCAAGAAGCAGTGCAACATCAGATAAATAAGAGATGCAGTTCCCCAGTACTGTGTAAAATATAAAGATAGCACAAAGTCCAATCACTAAAATGAAATAAAATTATTTTTTCTACCTTTGTTGTCTGACCATTTTATTCTCTGATCAAGCTGGTCCCGATCTGAGGCTTCTGCTTTCCTGTCTTCTCTTAGCTCTCTTTCTGCGGCCTATGGTCCATCTGCCATTTCTTATCTCTTTTGTTTTCTTCACTTCTTTCCATCAGCCTATTTCCAGTCCCAGTAACCCTCCCCAGTATCAGCCCCTTTCCAGTCCTCCCTCCCAGTACCTTCCTATGTCAACTTGCATTCCCATGACTGCCACTGGTGTCCATTCCCTTCCAGTCCCCCTCCTTCCCCACTGTCCTTCTCCTTCTAGCCCAAATACCATGGCAGCCCCTCTCAGCATCCACTCCTTTCCAGTCCCATTCTCCCATCCCCTCACATCAGCCCATTTGTAGCCCTAGCCCCCAGTTTTCTTCCAAAGCCAGCAGCTCTATCCTCCCCTCCCCACCATCAGCCCATTTCCAGTTGAAGCCCCCCAATCAGCTCACTTCCAGCGCTAGTCCCCCCTCAACCCCATTACCAGTGCTAGCCTCCCCTAATCAGCCCATTTCCAGTCCTAATCCCCTATCAGCCCATTTCCAGTCCTAGCCTCCCCGATCAGCTCATTTCCAATGATAGCCCCCCTCAGTCCATTACCAGTCCCAACCCCCCCCCCTCGATCAGTCCATTCCCAGTCCTAGCCTTCCCTAATCAACCATTACCAATCCTAGCCCCCCCTGATCTGCCTATTACCAGTGCTAGCTCCCCCATCAGCCCATTATAATCCTAACCTGCACTGTCTCTCCCTTTTGTCCAGTACTTGTCCCCTGTCTCCCCCTTTGCCCTCATCTCTCACCTTTGTCTCTCCTTGTCCTCCACCTGTCCCCACTCCCTCCACCTGCACCTCTCATCCGGCGGTGGTTGGGGCACTCTGGCTTTTTTGAATTTGCTGCTTCTGCCCTGCCTCTGTCTTCTCGCTGCTTTTTTTTTCTTCAAGAATGCTTACAGCAAAAAAAAAAAAAAAAAAAAGCGGCGGAGAGGCAGGGCAGAGGTGGCAAAATCTAAAATTAAAACAACCGGAGTGCCGACGCCGCACAAATTAGCCTGATCGCTTGCAGCGATCAGGCTGATTTGTTTGATGCCGGTTGTTCCTGCTGGATGAGAGGGAACCCTTGTCAGTTCCCTTGCAGTCCCCTCCATATCAGCCCCAACCTCCCTCCATCCATCCATATCAGCCCCCCTCCTTCCTCCACACATCCATGTCAGCCCCCTCCCTCCATCCATGTCAGCCCCCCTCCCTCCCTCCCTCCACACATCCATGTCAGCCCCCCTCCCTCCCTTCCCCTCCATCCATCCATGTCAGCCCCCTCCATCCATCCCTCCTTCCTTCCATATCAGCCCTCCATCCATGTCAGCCCCCCCCTTCCCCCATGTCATCCCCATTGCAGATTCCCTGCCCCCTCCTCCTCTCTCCCCATGTCTGCCTGCTACCGCCCTGTGCCTCCTTCTTCTGCAGCCACAGTTCCCTGCCTCTTAGGGAACCGTGGCTGTGCCAGTGAAGCCGTTGTGGAGCCTTTCCGTCTCTCAACGGGCTCCGTGCAGCATTGTCCCGCCCCCAAAGAAAGACCACTTCCTTTGGGGGCGGGATAATGCTGCGCGGAGCCCGTCGAGAGATGGGAAGGCTCCGCAGTGGCTTCACCGGCACAGCCGCGGTTCCCTAAGAGGCAGGGAGCCGCAGCTGCAGAAGAAGGGGAGGCAGTGAGTTTGCCACTGCCGAGAAGCAGACTTGGCAGCAGCAGCAATTTGTGTGCTTTTTTTTTTTTTAAACTTGAAGGTGAAGTGAGGTGGCTGTTTTGGGGGTATTTGCCGCCCTCAAAACGTTGCCGCTTGAGGCAGCCGCCTCACTTCACCTCATTATAGAGCTGCCCCTGGGTGTGCAAGATAATAGATATGAATCAGGTAATAAAGGGTTCTAACCATAACCAGCCAAGACACCCTGAAACATAGCAGAACAGATTCAACAGTTTCCTCTCTGGAAGGTTCCCATGGGCCTAGGGGGAAGTAGGATTTGTAAATGCTCCCCTTACCAGCACAGAGGTGAGAAACTTTAAAAAGGAAATTAAGTCTCTAGTAGAGGACCCCGTCGGCTTAGCCGAACAGATTGATCAATTTTTAGGTCCAAATATATATACATGGGGAGCACTGTTCCCTCTAAGCTGTGCGCGCACACACACCTCGCCAAGTGAGCGCACATACTTTACAACAGAGCGCACAAAAATTACGGCTCTGATTCTGATAGAAAACAACACAGACGTCTTAAAATTTAAAAGTTATGATTGTAATTACTAGAAATTTCCTGCTTCATTTAGTAATCGTCTATTTTCATTTAATTTGATTAAAATCAGTGTGGTGTACATACTGTATTCTGACGTGTAGTCAAATTTTAAAGTATATAACTCTGAGTGTCATTATGTGGCGCACAAAAATTTAACCTTCCTTCAAAAGCTGCACAGCTGATATTTTATGCGCACACAGCCTACAGAAAATTAGAGGGAACATTAATGGGGAGAAATGATGTCCATATTGAATATCCTATTTTCAGGAGAGGAGTGGGGCATGATTAGGAGGGCAGGTATGAGGGAATGGGAGAAGGATCACCGAGCTGGAACAGATGCGGTCAAACTGGAACAAAAAATTCCTAGCACAGATCCCGCCTGGGATAATTTGAATTCAGACCACCGAACCAATATGAAAGATCTTAGAAGTTTAGTGATCAAGGGTATTAAGGAAGCAACCCCAAGGTCCCAGAACTTTAACAAGGCTTTTGAAGTACATCAGGAAAAGGAAAAAACACCTTACGCTTTCCTGCAGAGACTAAAAGATCAGATGAGAACGTTTTCAGGAATGAGTGCAGACAGTGATGTGGCCAAAGGACTATTAAAGATGCATTTTGTGACCAAGTCCTGGCCAGACAGGAGAAAACTTGAGAAGATAGAGGGTTGGAATGATAAATCACTAGAAGATTTGCTGAAAGCAGCACAGAAAGTGTATGTGAAAAGAGGATGAGAAACAAAAGCAAAAGACAAAGATAATGGTAAATATGGTAGAACAGTTGATGAGTAAAACGAGGGGAGGTATGGGACACAGGGGGAGAGGACGGGGAAGAGGATGGGCTGAGAGCAGTACAGGGCAAGGGTGGCCAGAATCCCGGACTGGTAATTTTCAGTCCAAGCCCCAAGTGCAGGCAGGATGTTATCACTGTGGGAAAATAGGTCACTTTAAGAGAGAGTGTCCTGAATTAAAATGAGAAGAGGAAATATTACCATGGATACATTTTGATGAAGATTAGGAGTGTCGGGGGTTTCTTAATCTAAGGTCCCACCAAAAACCCTTGATAAATGTGAAGGTGGGGCCAAAGGAAGAAGAGGTAGTATTTTTAGTAGATACAGGGGCTGCCCAAAATTCTTTAAATTATGTACCAAAGGGAATGAGGTTATCAAATCAAAAACACAGTTTCAGGAGTAAAGGGAGAGGGTTTTCCAGTCTCAGTATTTGAGCCAACACTGTTAAAACTAGACAGGAGATAGAGGGACAGTTGCTGTACATCCCAGAAGCAGGGAGTAATCTATTAGGAAGGGATATGATTAAACAGTTAAACTTAAATGAAGGTAAAAGACGACCAAATCATTGTAGGAATGGCTCTCCTCACTGAGGAAGAAGAAAGCCAAATAGACCCTATAATGTGGGCGAGGGAAGGAAATAGGGGAGGAATGGACATTCCACCCCTAAAAATAGAATTAAAGAAGAAGGGTGAGATAGTGCACCAAAAACAATATCCCATTTTCTTGGAGGGCCACAAGGGCCTCCAACCTGTTATAAAGAACTTACTCCAGGATGCACTATTAGAACCATGTATGTCTCCATTTAACATTCCCATCTTGCCAGTAAGAAAACCAGATGGATCATATGGGTTAGTACAGGACTTGAGGAAGCTGACCCAAATAGTATGGGTAAGGCACCCAGTGGTACCAAACCCCTATACAATACTGGGTAAAATACCCCTTGAGCACAAGTGGTTTAGTGTTATAGATTTGAAGGATGCATTTTGGACCTGTCTATTAGATCCGACTAGCAGGGACTTGTTTTCTTTTGAATGGGAAGACCCCAATACTGGCCGGAAACAACAGTTCCAGTGGACAGTTACCCCAAGGGTTCACAGAATCACCCAATTTGTTCGGACAAGTGCTGGAACAGGTGTTTTAAAAAATTTCTACACTGTCCGGTGTAACCCTTTTGCAGTATGTAGATGATCTTTTAATATCAGGGGAAAAGAAAACTCAAGTAAGTGAAGTCACCAAAGCCCTAGAGTTTCTGGGAAGTCAGGGGTTTTGGGTTTCCAAAACTAAATTACAATTTGTAGAGAAAGAAGTAAAATACCTCGGACATCTGATTAGTGAAGGAAAAAGGAGAATCAGTCCAGAACGAATAAAGGGATTACAGATTTACCACTTGCAAGGACAAAGAAGGAACTAAGGAAGTTCCTGGGATTAACTGGGTACTGTAGGTTATGGATAGACTCGTATACCCAAAAGACTATACTTGACGCTGTTAGAAAAAGAACCCAACAACTTAATTTGGAAAGAAGATGAGCAGGAGTTAGTGAAAGAATTACAACGAAGCCTGGTAGAAGCCCCGGTCCTGGCCTTACCCTCACTGAGCAAAACCTTCCACCTTTTTCTCACTGTTGACAAGGGAACCGCATTGGTGGGGTCCTCACTCAAAAATGGGCAGGGAAGAAACAACCAGTAGCCTATTTATCCAAAATTCTAGATTCAGTGTCTAGAGGATGGCTGGAATGTGTCCAAGCAGTGGCAGCAACAGCCCTACTGGTGGACGAGAGTATGAAAATTGATCTTTGGAGGGGCCCTGGTAGTAAGTACCCCACATCAAGTGAGAACCATCCTAACCCAGAGGGCGCGGAGGTGGCTCACTGATTCACGAATCTTGAAACATGAAGCAGTACTAATGGAAAAAGATGATCTAGTGTTAACCACGGAACAGTGTTTAAACCCAGCCACCTTCTTATGGAAAGGTGAGGGGGAGAGTGAGGAACCAGAACATGATTGTCTAGATATTATAGAATACCAGACCAAGGTAAGACCAGACTTAGGGGACACCCCCTTGCATGCAGGGAAGTATTTGTTTGTGGATGGATTTTAGAAAAGGTTCAGAGAAGAGCCTCCAAAATGGTAAAGAGGATGGAAGGATACTCCTATGAAGAAATGCTAAAAAGGTTAGGGCTCTTTAACCTGGAAAAGAGACGGCTGAGGGGAGATATGCTAGAAGTCTATAAATTAATGAACGGAGTGGAACGGGTAAACGTAGATCGATTGTTTACCTTATCAGAATATAGAAAGACTAGGGGACATGCAATGAAGCTACAGGGTAAACTATTTAAGACTAATAAAAGAAAATATTTTTTCACTCAACGTGTAATCAAACTCTGGAATTTGTTACCGGAGGATGTAGTAAAGGCTGTTAGTGTAGCTGGGTTTAAAAAAGGTTTGGACAAGTTCCTGGAGGAAAGGTCCATAAACCATTATTAAGAAGGGACCCATGATATCAATGCTTGAACCAATACAAGCATTGTGGAACCTGTGTCCCTTGGGGAAATTGCTAGGTACATATGACCTAGATTGGCCTCTGTTGGAAACAGAATACTGGGCTTGATGTACCTTGGTCTGACCCAGTATGGCATATCTTATGTTCTTATGATCCTCCAGGGTAATAGAAGGGAAAAGACAAAATGGATATGCAGTAGTAGAGGGAGAAAGTCACTGCTCACTTGAAGCAGGCAGGCTACCCAATTGGTCAGCATAAACATGTGAATTATATGCCCTGAATCAGGCTTTGAAGCTATTAGGGAGTGAAGATGGGACCATCTTCACAGACTCAAAATATGCCTTTGGGGTGGTACACACCTTTGGAAAATTTTGGGAAGAATGAGGTTTGATAAACAGCAAGGGAAAGGAGTTAGTGCATGAGAAACTAATTAAACAAGTGTTGAAGAATCTGCTGTTACCACAAGAGATAGCAGTAGTGCATGTGAAAGGACATTAGGCTGGGAATTCATTTGAGGTTAGAGGGAATAGAGTAGCAGATGAGGCTACTAAGGAAGCTGCCTTAGGGGAAGACATAACCCCTATATACCATTTAACCCCAGAAGTAGTGAGTCACACAGCAAATCCCATATTTACTGAAAGGGAAAAACAACAACTTGAAGAAATAGGGGCAGCAGAAACAGAAGGGGGAAAATGGGTTTTACCTGATGGGAGGCAGACGGTGAACAAACAAATCATGAGAGAAATTATGGTTATTCTACATCAAGGGAGTCATTGGAGTGTACAGGCAATGTGTGATTTGGTTCTAAGACACTTTGGGTGTATGGGAATATACACAGTAGCCAAGCAGGTGTGTGAGAATTGTATAACCTGTAAGAGAATAAACAAAAAGGTCCTTAGGAAACAACCGCAGGAAGGTAGAGACCCTGATCTTCGCCCATTTCAAAATATACAGATTGATTTCACTGAATTACCCCTGGTTGGGTGGGTGAAGTACCTCTTAGTAATAGTGGATCACCTGATGGGATGGGTAGAAGCATATCCAATGGCCACTGCCACGACAGCAGGGGTAGCAAAGACAGCTTTGGAGCAAATCATTCCGAGATACGGAATGATAGGGCACATTGACTCTGACCAGGGAAGTCACTTCACAGCCAAGGTATTGCAGAATATAATGGAAGCTCTTGGGATAGTTTAGGACTTTCACACTCCCTGGCATCCACCCTCCTCAGGGAGAGTGGAACGCATGAATCAAACTATAAAGAAGCAGTTAGCTAAATTGATGTTAGAAATAAAATTGCCCTGGACCAAATGTTAATCCTTAGCATTGCTAAGAATCCGAACAGCCCCTCGGAGAGATCTGAGGTTGTTTCCCTATGAAATGTTATTTGGGCTACCCTACCTGGGGCAATTACCTGATTACCTCCCGCTCCTCACCACGACAGCACCCTGCCTCGAGGAAATGATCTCCAGCTGGGACAATAGCCTCAGCTCCATTGCTCAACTACCACCCTCAAACAATCCTCCAAGAAAACGAAAGGCCACACCCTGGTACTCCAGCGAACTGCGAATGTCACTCCTCCACCTAAGGAAGCTGGAAAGACGATAGCACCGGTCACGCTCCACCGAGAACCAGAGAGCATATAACTCACACTTAAGTCACCGCGAAGCAGTAGCAGTGAAAATGAGGAAATTCCACACACACCTCCTGAAACGATCTCTAAGTAAACCACATGACTTGTTCAATCTTGTTAAGGATTTAACAAAAGAACCATCCCCCAACCAACCATGCGAGCTCCAACCTCAGGAATTCGCTGACTACCTACAATCAAAATCATGCCACACCAACAAGACTGCATCACCCACCCCCTCACAGGAGCCACCTCACCCAACTCCGCTGACCACCTTCTCCACCCCATCCAAGAAATGCATTGAGGACACCATCGCTGCCATCAACACCACCACTGCACCAAATGACCCCTGCCCAGCCTTCTGGATAAAAGCGTTATGCAGCGAACTCAACCCATTCCTAGCCAGACTCATGGAACAGTCATTATCAACAGGCTCGTTCCTGCAAAGGCTCAAACACACTTCCATCAGACCGCTGCTGAAAAACAACAAACTGGATCCCCAGAAGGTCGACTCGTACAGGCCAATATCAAGCATCCCACTACTTGCCAAGATAATTGAAAAGGAAGTCCGACGTCAAATCCAATACCACATTGAGACCGCCACTCCTCTGGACCCATGCCAACATGGGTTCAGGGAATCTCATGGGGTTGAAACCCTCCTTAACACCCTCTTCAGTTCCATAATCGCTGGAATCGACAAAATCCGACAAGGGTTTGCCCTTATCTTCATGGATATAGCTGCGGCATTAGACTCCGTAAACCACGAGCTCCTCTTGGTGCACCTCAAGGAGAAGGGGATTCAGGACACAGCTCTAAGCTGGTGCAAATCATACCTGACCGACAGATAGCAGCACGTACGATCCGGCGCCACAACATCAGAACCATTCCATCAGAGGCAGGGTGTACCGCAGGGATCCTCCCTCTCAGCCCTGATGTTCAACATATACATGCAGCCCATCTGTGCCCTTATCCGATCTTTCAACGTTGCCTGCCTGGTATATGTCGATGACTGACATACTGCTCTACATGCCATTCTCAACTGACGAGCCGGACTTCTCCCAACAAGCTGTTTTGAATCCGTATCCAACTGGCTCCACACGCAAAACCTCTGAATAAACCACAAAAAGACAGACGTCCTTTTCATCATGAGGAACCAAGGCTTCACCCCTCCCGCCTATTTAAAAGGTCAAAGAAGCTGAGCTGCTAACCAAACCCACAATCCGTTACCTAGGAGTCACATTAGATCAACATCTAGACATGAAGGCCCACATAAGCAACACAGTAAAGGCATTTTACCACAAGATTCGTACACTCCGGCATCTACGTCCCCTGCTAGATCCAGAGGACCTCCGGACAATCTATCAAGCGCTGGTAATCCCGCATTTCGATTACGCCAATGCAATTCTACAAGGACTCCCACAGACCACCTTGAATCCACTCCAACTTGCAATGAATGCTGCGGCCAGAATTCTACACGGAGCTTCCAGGAAGGATCACGTAACACCGATCCTGAAACACCTCCACTGGCTCCCAGTCCACTGCAGACTCGCATTTAAAACTCTATTAATAACCTACAAGGCCATCAACAAGCTCTCCTCCATCTCCCTCACGGAGCTAATCCACCCCACGCCCCCCAACAGATCCAGAATATCTTCAGCGGTCAACACACTGGTAATTCCGAAGGCAGTAACTAAATGCTCCCAAGCAACGTTATACAGGGCATTTAGGTTCTCTGCACCCAGAAGTTGGAATGCCCTGCTGCCCAACATCCGGGAAATCACCAACCTTGCCCAATTTAGGAAGGCACTGAAGCACCACCTTTTCCTCAAGTACTTCTATGATGACAGCCCACAAACTGCCACCCCCCCCCCACCAGGATTGCCTCAGCACACCCAGCATGCAACGAGGCAACCACACCCATTGGCGCCATCACTCAACCATGCACACCAGGTAAATAGCTGCATGTATACAGTCCTGTTGTATATAAACTTTCGTAAATAGTCTCTACTCAACGATAGCTGGCACGGACCTGACTTGATTTCCAACTTGTAAATAGTTTACCCCAGCGATGTCCAAGTTACAGCACCTGTTTCATTGTAAATACAGCGCAGCCTAGGCCGCACTGTATAAGTTACTGTTGTATGTAAACTGCACTGATTTTAAATAGCGCGGTATAAAAGAGACACTAAATAAATAAATAAAAGGAAACTCCTCAGTTTGAAACTAAGGACAGGTTTCTACGAGAATATATACTTGGGCTGTCTTCTTCTTTATCTTTCCTCAGAAATAAAGGGCTCCTGGCACAGACGCCGCCTCTGGACTTTGCAGTCCACAGCTTTAAACCTGGACAGTGGGTTCTGATAAAATCCTGGAAGGAGTCTAAGATGCAGCCGAATTGGGAGGGGCCATTCCAGATACTCCCGAGCACAGAAACAGCTGTAAGAATGGCAGAAAGAGGCTGGACACACTATACCCGAATCAAGGGACCAGTAGAAGCACCTCTTTCCCCGGACCTTGGAGTGTGGTAGGTGCAGCTAACTTAAGACCCCATGGTTGTAAGACTGAAAAGAAAACTCAAAATATCCGAATAGGGATTATTCTCGTTACCGACTGCTTGAGAGTCCTGCTCATGATAATAAAAGACAGGCTTGACTATCTGTACTTTTTTATATATAGCTTTAGAACTGTATTATCTTATGCTACTGAGTGAGGAATGGATTGTAGCTGAACTAGTGTTTTTAATTGTGATAGGTGTGACAATAATTTGCTGTTGGAAGAAATCCTGGTTCTGGGGGAGGAATAAATTACAAGATGGGGAAACCCCTATTTTGGTTGTATGGGGTAGGGCTCTTAATGGTAATATTGAGAGTGGGTGAAGCTGGTTTTGCAGTAGTAGGTTCGATAAAGTTTGTGATTAAGGTAAGAGAAAGCTACAAACCCCAGACTTTTCAGTTTGATGCATGTAAATTAATGGAATGTGGAAGTTTGGGAAGCCAGAGGAAAATAGCTAATGCTGAGAAACCTATGTGTAGAAATTAGTTTAGTGGTACCTGGAATCAGGTATGGTGGACCACCGCCCCGGGGGATGGACAGCAAAGGGAGTAAGAAAATGGCAGGGATTTGTATCCATAATTAAAGGACCAGTGAAGCAAGATTGTGGCAAGAATGAATGTAACCCTGTAATTATAACTTTAAAACAAACAGCAACATGGGTGGAAACACTATGGGAAAAGACATTGAGGAGTGGCCTAGTGGTTGGGGCAAGGTACTTCAGGCCAGAAGGTCGGGGGTTCAAATCCCACTAGAGGACAGCAACCTTGGGCCGGAAGGACTGGGGTTTCTAGTCCCACAGGTGCTCCTTGTGGTCTTGGGCAAGCCACTTAACCCTCCATAGCCCATGTTCCCTGTAAAATAGTTATCGCCAAGTTATAATGCCCTGTTCAGTGTAATTTCAGTTTGTTTAATGTAAACCGCACTGATGCAGAATAGCGCGGTATATAAGAGAATGTAAATAAATAAATAAAATGAGTATGAATGGTACAGTATATGGTATGGGAATAGATGTACCAGGAATAGATCCAAGGGATTGTTGTTTTCAAATTCGAGTGGGGGAGTAGCCTAGTGGTTGGGGCAAGGTACTTCAGGCCGGAAGGTCAGGGGTTCAAATCCCACTAGAGGACAGCAACCTTGGGCCGGAAGGACTGTGGTTTCTAGTTCCACAGGTGCTCCTTGTGGTCTTGGGCAAGCCACTTAACCCTCCATAGCCCATGTTCCCTGTAAAATAGTTATCGCCAAGTTATAATACCCTGTTCAATGTAATTTCAGTTTGTTCAATGTAAACCGCACTGATGCAGAATAGCGCAGTATATAAGAGAATGTAAATAAATAAATAAATAAGTGGAAAGGGAGGAGTGGGCTAGAATTGGTAGCACAGTAATGCCAACAGTTAAGCCTTTCCAACTCCCTAATGGTGCCACAGTAGTGAAAGTAGTGGAAGTTGAAGATCTTAGACAGACCTTTGAAATTGAAACAGGGTATGGAGAAACAAATGCCTGGATTGAATGGGTAAAATATACTGTTAAAAGTTTGAATAAAAGCAATTGCTATGCATGTGCCTCAGGAAGACCAATAGCACAGGTAGTACCTTTCCCTGTGAACTGGAAGACGGATCCAGATGGAATGAAGTGCATGATTTCTCTGTATCAAGAAGCAGCTGCCTGAGGAAATGAGAACTGTAAGTCCCTTGCCCTTCTATTTCCACCTCTAAAGGTGACGGACATGAAAGTGCCACCGGTGTTCTTGGCAGTATATGGGAATCACTCTGCCTGTCTCACCAGGCAGGGTGAGAACTATACCAGGGCTGTAGGGGAACTAACCTTGTGCACTGAAGTCCTTAACCTCACTGGAACCAGCGACATGCAAGGGAACTACTCTAAGCTGAGAGTACCCAGGGCAGATCTGTGGTGGTACTGCGGAGGGAAGATCTTGAGGCAGACACTACCAGAGCTATGGTCAGGAACATGTGCAATTGTTCAATTGGCTATTCCATTCACCCTTGCATTTGAGAAAGAAATGATAAACTTATAAGGGTAGAAGCAAGAGAAATGTGTTAGGAATGTCATTTGATGATAGATTTACATTGATGCTATACATTGGCTCACATGCTAAACTTTCTTATTTTGCACATAAAAACATTTTCTTTTGGCCTTGCAAATCTTAGGTTTCCCCCATACACCCCCCTTAGCTTCTAGGCTATAGCACATAAGTAACAATGAGTAGAATTAGAAGCTCAAGGACAGAAGGAACACTGTGAGTCATATTGATAAAAAAATTTGCTAGATGTGGAGAATGGGAAGAAAGAAACATAATTTTTATGTTCCTTTAAACTTTTAAGACCCTGGGCAGTAAGGAGGGGGGGGGGAGATTTCTGAGAAAACATGTGACTAGTCATACAACCATAAAAGGAATAAGGTAAATAAGGAAAGAGGAGTAAAAGGGGCAGGGATTAGGAGAAGTAAACAGAGGTGGAGATTCACATGACCTGAATAAAGATCACTAATAGGTAGGAGATTAGTATTACCTGCACCAATAGAATAATAGGGGAGAAATTTGTAGGAGAAATGGATGTAATAAATATGGAACTGTTTGTGTCAAATGTGCCTACTTATCAAGAAATATGATATTTAGGCACCCGTCTTGCAAGATTGAAAAATACATAAATAAAGAAAGGAAAAACTTTGGTTTCACTGAGGTGTCTGTTACTGTGATGAAATTGTTATTGTTTATTACAATGGTGAAGCTGCAAGGGATATTTTTAAGGAGTGGAGGGGCATAGGGTTTGAGTTGAGAACGGGAGAGAGAAGCAGTTTGAAAGAAGCAAGCACCTAACTGTTGTGTTTAAGTGTCTGTAAGTATCTATGCTATAGAAGCTGGAGCTCCTTCTAGAAAAACCGAATGGGCTATTTTGGGGGGGGGACTTATTTTTCTGGAACCCTTAATGCGGTTTGGCCTATATTCAAACTCAATATGTCTTTGTAGCAGTTTGTGCCCCAGGTAAGCCTGGTATTATCAGGGGTGCAAAGTGTGCAACTGTGGTAGGCTATGGCCTAGGAATATGGTAGGCTATGGCCTAGTATGGTTTACTATTGTGAAAGGCCTATAAGTGAGGCCTGAGTCCCAACCCCCACTTGTGAATACTGTAGCTATAAGAATCGAAACTTAACTCAGTTTAACTGAACATAGCTAAGCAGAAACGAAACTTGGAAAATAGAAGAAAAACAAGTTTAATTGGTACTGATAAGGTGTGCTATGCTTCTATGGAATTAATTAACTCTGCAGAGAGCAAGGTCACAGTGCCTCTGCTTCCCATATGTTTTAACAAGCTCAGCGACCTTGGAGGAGAGAAGTAACAAGTTGGAGACACTGACCATTGTAATTGGGACTAGAAGGGGGGCAACCAGGTGCTGGGCCCAGACCAGAGTCCCTATTGGGTAGCCATATCAGTACCGGGACCAATAGATGGGTGAGAGGGGTACTGGGACCAATGAAAAGTTTCTCTATACCTAGAATGGAGAAGAACGCTATAAAAGCTGTTGTTTTGCTAGAAACCATTGCTCAGCCATTTTGAAATTGCTTATTGCTTGAGCCATGTGCACATTAAACTGGCTTGGATCCTTGAAAAGACTCCTGGATTTATTTATTGCATGCTTATCTGCTGCTACATTCTTGGTGCATTGGCCGGGAAGTGCGAGTGGTGGATAGTGTTCAAGTGAATAAATCCACGTAATTCGCCTTGAGGTTTGGTCCAGTTGGAACCATGCCATTCCGACGCAGGGGAATTTCCCTGGGCCCACCGATCCTCTTGTATCGGAGGGAGTTCTGCCTGGCCTCGGCAGGCACTGAGTCCAGCTGGAACAACACTTCCGATCCCGGGGGAGTCCAGGATCCAACTCAGAAGCTGGTGAGGTATCAGGGACCGGATCCGTAAGTATAGTGTTGAAAACCTGTCTAGACAGATGAGTTAGAACTGCAGTGTTTGGTAAGACTTAAGTCTTTGTTTGAAAATCGTTGCATGAGTATTCGCAAGGTACAGCTGTTATAGAGAATCATGATTCAGCCTAGTCAGAGCAGACAGGACTGGGTTTTTTTGGTATGTCTAGACAGAGATAGAAAGAGCAGCGCTGCCATTGGAACTTGGAATTGGTAATCTCGAGATAAATTGGTAATTGGTAAGAGAGCATGATCACCTCTCAAAGGCGGTCCAATTAACCTTGCATAAGTATGCGCGAGGTGAACCCACTGCCTTTTTGGAATTTGAATTTGCATTTGGTAAGAGAGCTCTCCAAGACGGGCCGACTACCCCTGCGTAAGTAAAGCAGGGTGAAACTCCCGTCTCTTTGTAATTGGGAAATTGGATATGACTAGTCAGAATAGATAGAAAGGAATGCATTCTAAGATACGTTGCTAGCATGATTGTGAAGCGTTTGTGTATTGTCTGCCTGTATGTTTTTTGTTCTCTGTTGAAACCACAAGTTTCCCTTCTGTTATAAATGTGAGAGTATTCTGTTGAGTAATTTGTGACAGTTCACTGATTAAGAAATTGTATTAGTAAAGCAGAAAGAAGACGCAAACATCTAGAGTTATTTTAAAAATCCAAAAGCTGGTCTGACCCAGTTTGCCTTCCTACTGCACAGTGTGAAAAACTGACAGGGGGCGTGTCTGAAGGAAAGAATGTGCAGTGTCTTTCTAACTCTGTTCAGGTTTAAATCTCAATGCTGTTAGTTTAATAATAATGTTCCTTCTGCTGTGGTTATGTAATATATATCATTTATATGTCATTTAATAAGAATGTTTAGTCAGGATTGTGGTTCCCGATAGTTTTGGGGCTTAGCCTGGAATGCCGGCATGTCTCTGTCTCTCTGTGTGTGTGTGTGTGTGTGTGTGTGTGTGTGTGTGTGTGTGTGTGTGTGAACAGCTAAGCTGTTTCCAACGAGCCACACAGCAAGAGGACAGAAAAAAAAAAAAATAAAAAAAAAATATGAAACCGCAGTTCCCGATTGAAAAGTTTCTTGCTTGTTTAAAATAAAGGATTCATTCAAAGTGTGATAGGAGATGAATTTATAATTAGTTTTCTAGTGATTGCTTTAAATTGTACTTAGCCGGGAAAGGGTTAAATTCCTGCTCGAATTCCTGTACAGATCAAGCGAGCAGAAATCATGTAGGTCTCCGGTTTCAATAGGAAAGGATGTTTGTATTTTCCCTTTGCCCTACAAAGCCGTGGTTAAGAACACTGACAGGACTTTGCAGATCGCAACTTAAAAAGTGCTTTGAATCCTGAGTGAATGAGGGGTTAATTGTGTATGAGTTTTTCGTTCCTGATACAGCAAGCGCCTCATAGAAGACATGTTTATTGTTAATAAAATGAACTAGGAAGGAAAATGTGTATTTGTGTTCTAGATGTCCATCCGCTTTATTGAAAAAAGTATCCGGAATGTCTTTTGAATATCTCCTTCCTAAACTGTAATCTTTTGCAGAGACGTTATTCACCTTAAGTGCAGATTACGGCTGGCAGCTAGTTTCTTCCAGCCATACGTAATAGTTCTCTCTGTTGGGATTGTTGTTTATAACATGTTGCAAAAAAATAGTTTTATATTTGAAGGAATTTATCTAAATTGTACTTATTTAGAATGAGATTATTATGCCTAGTCACAGGAAAATGCAGCCTGACAGACCGCCTTCTGTCTGTTGTTAACTACGTCACCATGGGGGGAGGAAGGGGGGTCAGAGTCCATGCAGATTCCAGAGTTACTTCATGGCCCCGTAGTTTCCCGTGTTTATCAGATTGTACAGAGAATAGTTCCCCTACATAGGATTCTTGGTTAAATGTTTAAAAAAAAAAAAAAAAAAATCCTGCCTGTTTATTTCCCTCAGCTCTGCCATCATCCCGGGCAGAGCCTGGAACAAGGGGGGGGCGGAGGGGGGATGACTTCTCCCTACAGATTCCCAAGTAGTTTGCTAGCTACCTCCGCAACAGGGGAATGTCCACCCCCTCCGGACCAGAAGTGAAAGTCAGCTGACCAGACTTGTTTAGAACTGAAAAACTGCGGGCCTGATAGTTAAATGAAACGTTGTAGAGTGACAGAGAAAGTGAAAATGTGAGATGGGAAAAGAGAATAGATCTTTTTGCTGATATTATAGTTGAATGATGTAAAGGAGTTTTACCTGATCGAACGAACAGAGGAAGTGGGAAAAATAAAACTGGGAGCGTGTCAGTGCGCGTCCAGTACAGAGGAGAAGGACATTAGAAAAGTGAATGCCCGTATCCCAGGAGTCAGTCTGAAAATAGGGGACCAATATATGAACTTTATGGGGGATACAGGAGCAGAATACTAAAGCCAGTAGCCCCTGTGTTTTTCTAGATGCACCACCATTATCAGAGCTACTGGGGCTAAGGCCACAATGCCTTTTCTGCAGAACCGCATGTGTGAACTAGAAAAAAAGAAAATAATAATGTACCAGTTCCTGTATATGCCTGAGAGAGAAATGCAAATGACTGTGAACCCAGAGCCTGCTGGATTGATGGTGCTGACTGTTCCCGGAGAAGAGGAGTGGCGGTTCTATAGCACATCTCCAATCAAGCCAGATAATTCCTGTACAGCTACAGCCTTCCTAGTGAGCAAAAACTAAAAGAAAAATCCCTTTGAGACAGAATCTTCAAGTTACTGTACCACACTCTGTTCTAACCAATATGAAATACAAAGGAAACTACTAGCTAACAAATCTATGAATGTTGAAGTATTAGAGTATGTTGTGTGAAAACCCCAGATACAACTGAAGGGTCAGTTAAGCTTTCAATCCTGCTATGTTGTTATCAGTTGGTCTTGATCCCCTGATCATGACTGTTTAGAAATTATGGACACTGTATTCTCAAGCCGCCTGGATTTGACTGATGTCTCTCTGAACAGACTTTCTTTGTGGCTGAAGGCAGTTTCCTCATCAATGGACATTGTTGTGCTAGATATGCAGTGGTGACCCCTGATTTGGTAGTTGAGTCCTCAGCCCTGGCCCTAGAAACTTGACCACAAAAAGCTGAACTGATAGTCCTCACTAGAGCACTAACAATATGAAAAGGCCCTGTCTAAATGTGTACCCAGATTTCAAGTATGCCCTTACAACCTTGCATGCATATGGGCCCCTGTACAAAGAATGAGGATGGATAACCTTAGGAAGCAAGTCCATTAAGTATAGCCCCAAGATATTGATATTAACAGATACATACTGCCTATAGATCTCAGAATTTAGGAAAAGTAGAATGTATGAATAGAACCCTGAAATCTCAGTTGTCTAAACTTTGCCAAGAGGTTTACCTGAAGTGGCCCTAGGTTCTTCCTATAGCCCTTCTTAGGATATACTTAGCCCCTGCTAAGTCTTTAGGAGTTTTCCCTTTTGAAATTCTGTATGCGCAACCCCTGCCTATTGTATAGGAAATAAAAGGAGATATGAGACAGATAGGATCTGAAATTATTAGACATAAACTATTGGTTTTAAGTTCTGTTTTGCAGAGTCTTCATACCTGGGTACAAAATCGATTACCCATCAATTTGCCTGCACCCTTTCAAGCCTGGAGTCTCGGTGTGAATCAAAGAGTGGAGAAAGACACCGTTGACACCGCATTAGAAGGGACCTTATGTTGTTATCTTGTTAACCCTACAGCAGTGAAAATTGCAGAACTCGAACCCTGGATTCATCACAGCAGAGTGAAATCAGCAGCAGCTCCAGAGCCAGACCAGTGAACATCAGAACAGATCCAGAAGTTCCATTGCAGCTAACTTTGCAAAGACAAGCAAATTGAAAAAATTCAGGAAGTTTTAAAAACAAAAAGAGAGACTGTGCTAATATAGAACTCCTGAATCTCAAGAGACTATTTGTTTATTCTGAAGAGATTATCATCAACAGAAAGAGACTGTATTATGAACTATATTATTTGAAAATCTTTGTGCCATTTTGATCAAGGACAGTGCAAACTAAAAGGACTGTGTTTATTGAAATACGCTGGAATCTACAGCTCTACACTCCTACCAATGAAATTGGTAAGGTCATGTACAGCGGAAGCTTGAGGATCTACAATCAACGCTACACCTGTTGCATGCTACTGAGAGCAAAACAGGTCAACGTACAGTAAAGAAGAAGAAGACTTCGTGGTCAAGAATTATCAACAGATTGCACTGGTTTTTCAAAGACTTGCACTAATTCTTCAGAGAACTTTCATCATGATTCTCTACTGTTTCATCGTGATAGCAGCCTTGGAGTGCTTTGAAATGACTTTTGCCTTATCTCCCTGGGCAGCCTGTATAAGTACAACATGAACTGGACCGAAGGTCACTCAGACCTTGTTTTATCATTCTTCCTATACTTGCATTGGTATACTCTCCAATCCAAAAGTTGTTCTAGATCTTGACTTTCTACAAGGCTATGCAAGCCACCGTTGCAATTCCTCATACCACCACCAGAACTTGTTTCTTGAACTTGCTGGAGCAATAGCATCTAGTTTCCACACTTCTGACTGTTTCTATTGTGGAGGAACTAAGATGGGAGATCAGTGGCCCTGGGAGACGCAAGAACTGAACTATTCTATCCTATACAATCAGACTGATTTACATAATACTACTAGTGAGTGGGTATTGGCCCACCCCATTGTTGACAGTTTGTGTTTTGTTCAGACTGGACCACAATCTACTACGAAGGATGGACAGCTGGTCTGTCTAAATCAGAAGCTTTACGACAGCACAACAAAGATGCAACTGAACCTTCTAATCCTTTAGTTCTTTTTCCCACTCTTGCCAAACTATGGACTTTGACTATCTGCTTGTTGCTCCCTTGTTTCTTGCCATTTTGCTTGCAAATGATCACTTCAGTTATTAATAACACTGTAGAGCGTAAGACAGCTACAAAGATGCTAGCTATGTGAACTTACTACCCTATACCACAGAGTGATACCTTTACCTAGTATTATGTGATTTGATTCTCACCCTTTCTCACTTGCGGGTGAGAATAATCAAAGGGGGGAATGTGGTAGGCTATGGCCTAGGAATATGGTAGGCTATGGCCTAGTATGGTTTACTATTGTGAAAGGCCTATAAGTGAGGCCTGAGTCCCAACCCCCACTTGTGAATACTGTAGCTATAAGAATCGAAACTTAACTCAGTTTAACTGAACATAGCTAAGCAGAAACGAAACTTGGAAAATAGAAGAAAAACAAGTTTAATTGGTACTGATAAGGTGTGCTATGCTTCTATGGAATTAATTAACTCTGCAGAGAGCAAGGTCACAGTGCCTCTGCTTCCCATATGTTTTAACAAGCTCAGCGACCTTGGAGGAGAGAAGTAACAAGTTGGAGACACTGACCATTGTAATTGGGACTAGAAGGGGGGCAACCAGGTGCTGGGCCCAGACCAGAGTCCCTATTGGGTAGCCATATCAGTACCGGGACCAATAGATGGGTGAGAGGGGTACTGGGACCAATGAAAAGTTTCTCTATACCTAGAATGGAGAAGAACGCTATAAAAGCTGTTGTTTTGCTAGAAACCATTGCTCAGCCATTTTGAAATTGCTTATTGCTTGAGCCATGTGCACATTAAACTGGCTTGGATCCTTGAAAAGACTCCTGGATTTATTTATTGCATGCTTATCTGCTGCTACACAACTGCACAAGGCGGTACACTGGCAGCGGCAGAGCATCAGTCAGTGGCAGGGTAAGGGCCAATGGCACAGCAGCAACAGGGAAGCTTCAGGCAAGTCAATGAAGCATTGGCTCAGAGGGCGCCTGAAACCTGCTTCACTGACTGGCCCCCTTCACAGCAGATTTAAATAGCTGTGGGAGCATTTTTCTTTTCTCCCACAGCTGTGCTGCCTACACTGTCGGCATCACAGCGTTTCTAAAGGCAGTAGCAAGCATTTCCTGTTTATTGCGAGAAACAGGAAATGCTTGTGTTTACCTTTAAAAACACCACAGTGCTGACAGTTTGGAATGCAGCACAGCCACAAGAGCAAAGAAAGATGGTCCCGCAGCTGTTTAAATCTGCTGTGAGAAGAGAGGAGAGGAGGTGACCAACTTGGGAGTGGTGGCTGGTTGAGAATGGGAGTGAGTGACATCTGTGGATGCTACTGGGACTGGAAGAGAGCCGAGAATGTAAGGGACTGACACTAGAAGGTACTGGGACTAGATAGAGGATGATACAGAGGGTAAAGGGAGTGGAAAGAGGATGGCGGAGGGGGGGGGTACAGTAAATGGGCTGATGCAGGGGAGAATTGGAAAGGGCTAGACTGGAAGGAAACTAATGCTGGGGCAGGGGGGGAAAAGAGGCAGAAACTGGGAGAGTGAAGGAGGAGAGGCGCAGATATTGTGTTTGGAGGAGGGGGAAGAAACAAGTTAATGTATGGGGAAGACAGAGGAAGTGGGAGTAGTACAAGAATGGATGCTGGGATGAGGGGGAAGAAAGGTAGGGTTAATGTATTTTGGAGAAGGAAGTTGATGGGCGAGCGCTGGAAGGGGGATTAGGAGGCAGGAGGGCAGGCACTGGGGACATGGGGATGCAGGAGAGCAGAGACTCGGATTAAGAGGAGACTCTAAAATTGGGTGGGAGAAAAGAAGAAAGCACTGTAAGATTGGCTGGGTATTGGGACTGAAAGTGGGAACTGAGGGACTGTGTAAGGTGGGAGGGTGTGACGAGTACTGCTGGGGGGCAAGTGAGGACTAAGAAATTAACCAGAGATTAGGAGGGAATGGCAGTGGGGGTGTACTACCCACCTGCCTGGCCAGAATGGACAGACAGATGATGAAATGCTAAAAGAAATTAGGAAAGCTTGCAAAGACTAACACAGTAATAATGGGATATTTCAAGTATCCTAGTATCGACTGGGTCAATGTCACTTCAGGCCATGCTAGGGAGATAAAGTTTCTAGATGAAATAAATGACTGTTTCATTGAGCAGCAGGTTCAAGAACTGAATTGAGGGGAAGCTATTTTAGATCTAGTTCTTAGAGTGGAATGCAGGAGCAAGTGTGGTAAGTAATGGTGTTGGGGCCGCCTGGCAATAGCAATCAAAACATGATCACATTTGATTTAATAAATGGAGGGAGAAGGAGAAAGTAATGTCACCATCCAGGATGACCACCTAAAACACCAGGCTCCCATCGGGATGGTGGAAAAAAGCAAAAAGAGAGTGCACCTAGACAGCGAGCAGTAAGCATGAGCAAGGAACAAGTGCAAGAGAACCCCAACATGTCGCAAGGGAAAAGTTAGAGCGCTTCCGCTCCCTGTATGCGGCAAAGACATTGCTAATGCACAGGTAGGCTGAGTCGGCTGAGACAGATACAGAGGAGGAGCCCAAACACATGGAGGAGCAGTGCACATGAGGTGATCTGTGGAGATGGTGCCGGGAAATTAAACAGGAAGTGATTGCGGTAGAACATAATGTAGCAGAAGTGATGGTGGAGCTGAAGAATGATATGCAGGAGCTGGGATCAGCGAATGGCACAGCTTGAGGAGGTGGTAGTGAGAGCAGAAGGAGCCAGGAGACAATGCGGCAAAGGCAATGGGAACAGGAGCAGATGAGGGATAAAATAGATGACTTGGAAAACAGTTCCTGCCACTGTAACATTCGGATACAGGGGATTCTGGAAGATGAGTGCTTTCAGCAGGTCGATCATGTGGTGCGGGAGGTCTGCAACTATTTGCTGCATAATGGAGGAGGAGGGGATGAGTGGGCAAAGATCACAATCGGCATGGAATGTGCTTACTGGGCCTTGGGGGGGAGGGCCCGGGTTCCAAACCTAGAGATATAGTGGCATGCCTTACAGCTTTCAACAGGAGACAATGATGCGACTTACTACTAAGAAAGGCAAGTTTAACACGAGAAGCCCCAAAGTGCGTCAATTGACGCAAATGCATCTTTGAAGTTGTATACCAGCACCACTGCTAGAACCATGTCAGTCATATTCCATGACTTTGTTAGCAAGGTCAAGATGTTCAAATATGTGCATCGAAAATTAATGACAGATGCACCATCTAGCAGGAAAATGAATTTATACCTAGAAGCCCCAAAGTACGTCAATTGATGCACTCAATTGTCTTGGATGCGTCAATTGATGTACTTTGGGGCTTCTAGGTATAAATTCATGTTCCCACTAGGTGGCACATCTCAATCACTGTTTACAGTTTTACTCCGACATTACAAACAATAAACACACGATGACGCCATGTAATGATGTCACATACTGCACATATTTAACAAATAAATAACTTCACATTAATTCACATCTGCATTTCATGCTAAATGCAGTCGTCGTGATAATGCATCAATTGGCGCACTTTGGGGTTTCTAGGTAAAATTCCTTTTGGGACTTCTAGTGTTAACTGGCAGAACTATGAACTGGAGCTCTATCAGGACCTGGCCCCTTCCACGTTGCAACACCGCTGAACCCTGCGACCACTCACCTCATATTTGCAGCAGGAGTGCATCTGATATAACTGGCTCTTTCTTTTTGGAATTCAGGTTGAGATTAACGGACATGTTAAAATGGGCACAGATGGCTGAAGAAGCTATAAATCTTCTGAGCTGTTCACAAGAAATGGTGAGAGTGAAGGTGAGACATTCTGAACCGCCTAAGTGTTAGTGGATACCGGAGAAGGGACAACTTTTAAAACGCCTGTCCAGGGGGCTCAAAGGAGGAGACCGTTGCTCGGGACAACTCACCTCAGCAACCTGAAGGAATATGGTGAACAGTGCCCAAGCAGACTTATCCCTCTTCTCCCTGTTTCTTGACATTTTGTTGACAATGGGGGTTGGGGGTGGGAGTGCTAGGTGTTTTATGTCTGGGGAGGGGAGGTAACGACAGGGGACAGTGTGTTGAGTGAGTGAATGAGCGCATGGTGTTGAAGGAGGGGAGGAAAGAGGGATGAATGAATGGGGTTGCAGGGACTTCAGAGATGGGGGATAGGTGGAGCGAGTTGATAGGGGGGAAAGCAAGAATGCAAGGGGTTGAATGGATGAGGAGACCGGGGATGGTAGAGAGAGAGGGGCTGTTTGGGGTGGGGTGGGGGGGGGGTAGAGAGAGGGTCCTGGATGAGGAGTTACTTCCTCATGATATGAAGAGGCAGAAGGTAGTTCTATGGGTATCTGGACATGGGAAAAGGGGATGGGGGCTCAGAAAGATTCATACAGGAGGATAAAGGCAGTTGGGAGGGGACAGGAATGGCTGCTATTAAAGTGGGTACAGCAACCTTGGGCCGGAACGACTGAGGTTTCTAGTCCCACAGGTGCCCCTTGTGGCCTTGGACAAGTCACTTAACCCTCCGTTGCCTCAGGTACAAAACAAAAACAAAAAAAAAACAGATTGTGAGCCCTCTGGGGAAAAGGAAAAAATATAAAAATATATATACAGTTGCATTGCATATATACAGTACCCAAATGTACACCGCTTTGACTGGTAGAAAAGTGGTATATAAGAATAGTTAAATAAATAAATATCTGGGGCCTCAATACACCACAGAAGTGCAAATCTTTATTTATGGAAGTGCAGAGCTTGCGGTGGTAGGTGGTTCTCCTACAAGAGACACATTTGCTTCCGAAGGACGAGCGACTGTTGAGACATGGAGCTTATATCCACTACTATTTTAATGCTACAAGAATGCCACAAGAAGGTAGGGATGGTGACCTTGATTTGAGGCAATGTCCCCTTTCAATTGGAGGAAGTGGATAAAGGGATGGCTGGAAGGGTTCTACTGCTGTGGAGAGAAATTAGCGGTAAAACGGTTACCTTCTTGAATATCTATGGCCCTAGAGAGGAACATAGAAACATAGAAACATGATGACAGAAAAAGACCACAAGGCCCATCTAGTCTGTCCTTCCATAAAAACAACTACAACAGTCCACTTTCTACCTTTAGAGATCCTCTGTGTTGGTCCCATGCTTTTTTGAATTCAGTTACTGTCCTCATCTCTACCACCTCCACTGGGAGACTATTCCACGGATCCACTACTCTTTCCGTAAAGAAATATTTCCGCATATCACTCCTGAATCTATCTCCCTTCACCCTCATCCCATGTCCCCTCGTAGCAGAACTTGCTTTCAATTGAAAGAGGCTCTCTCCCTGAACATTTATGCCACGGAGGTATTTAAACATCTCAATCATATCACCTCTATCCCGCCTTTCCTCTAAGGTGTACATATTAAGATCCTTAAGTCTGTCCTCATATGCTTTATAATGAAGCCCATTAATCATTTTAGTAGCAACCCTCTGCACCGACTCCATCCTGTTCACATCCTTTTGAAGGTGCGGTCTCCAGAATTGCACACCATACTCCAAATGAGGTCGCACCAAAGACTTATACAGAGGCATTATCACCTCCTTTTTTCTGCTAGCCATTCCTCTCCGTATGCACCCAAGCATCCTTCTAGCTTTTGCCGTCGCCTTTTCTACCTGTTTAGCTACTTTAAGATCATCAGACACAACCACGCCTAGGTCCCGCTCTTCTTTAGTGGACAAAAGTACTTCACCTCCTATACTGTATTGCTCCCTTGGATTGCTGCAGCCCAAATGCATGACCTTACATTTTTTAACATTAAATCCCAGCTGCCAAATTCTAGACCATTCTTCAAGCTTAGCTAGATCCCTCCTCATGTTATCTACACCTTCCTGGGTGTCTACTCTATTACAGATTTTGGTATCATCCGCAAAGAGGCAAACCTTACCAGACAGCCCTTCCGCTATATCACTAACAAAGATGTTAAAAAGAATCGGACCAAGGACAGATCCCTGGGGCACACCACTGGTAACATCCTTCTCCTCAGAGTGAGCTCCATTTACTTGTACTCTTTGTCGCCTCCCACCCAACCAATTTCTAACCCAAGCAGTAACTTTAGGGTCCATCCCTAGGGTGCTCAGTTTGTTTATAAGTCGCCTGTGAGGAACAGTGTCAAAGGCTTTACTGAAATCTAAATACACCACATCTAGAGCTCTCCCTCGGTCCAACTCCCTGGTCACCCAGTCAAAGAAATCGATCAGATTTGTCTGACAAGACCTGCCTCTGGTGAATCCATGCTGCCTCGGATCCTGTAATCCGCCGGACTCCAGAAACCTCACTATTTTCTCTTTCAGCAGCGTTTCCAATAATTTACTCACCACTGAAGTTAAACTAACCGGCCTGTAGTTTTCAACCACATCCTTACTTCCGCTTTTGTGTAAAGGCACCACATGAGCCTCTCTCCAGTCCTTTGGCACCACTCCCGACTCCAACGAGGCATTGAAAAGGTCAGTCAGTGGAGGTGCTAGAACGTCCCCAAGTTCCCTCAGTATTCTAGGGTGTATCCCATCCGGTCCCATCGCTTTCTCTACTTTAAGTTGAGCTAGTTTCTCACGAACACAGTCTTCTGAAAAATTTTCAAGATGTCCCTCGCTTCTGTTCTTATTTGTGGGTGTTTTCTGAGGTCCTGCTCCTGGTTCTTCATCTGTGAACACAGAACAAAAATATTTGTTAAGCAATTCCGCTTTATCCTTATTAGCTTCTACATATTCCCCCCCTGCACCCTTGAGTCTGACAATACCACTTTTGCCCTTCCTCTTCTCACTAATATATCTGAAAAATGTCTTATCCCCCCATTTTATTGCATTGGCTATTTCCTCCTCCTTTTGAATCTTTGCCTTCTTGACTACTTTGCTAGCTTCTCTAAGTTTTTCCAAATACAGATGCCTGTCTTCCTCTCTCTGTGATCTCTTGTATTTCATGAAGGCCTCCCTCTTTTTCTTCACTTTTTCAGCTACTTCCTTCGAAAACCATAGCGGTCTCCTGTTCCTTTTGCCTTTATTTACCATTTTAACAAAAAGGTTGGTTGCCTTTAAAATACCCCCTTTCCGTTTTGCCCACTGTTTTTCTACATCCCCCAGCTGTTCCCATCCCACTAACGACTCCCTGAGGTATTGGCCCATCTTCGCAAAGTTAGTCTTCCTAAAGTCTAAGATCTTCACCTTGGAATGGATTCTAACAGCCCTAGTCCTAATACTGAACCACACCATCTGGTGGTCACTGGATGCAAAATGATCTCCCACTACAACATCAGAAACACTCTCACCATTGGTAAGCACCAAGTCCAGTATGGCCCCTTCACGTGTGGGGTCTGTTACCAATTGCCTGAATAGTTCTCCCTGTAGAGAATCCAGGATCTCCTTACTTCTAGATGATACTGCAGCAGGAATGTGCCAATCAACATCTGGCATATTGAAATCTCCTAGCAGTAGCACTTCCCCTTTCCTAGCAATGCTGCGTATGTCTTCAATTAACTCTCTGTCCACCTCTTCCTCTTGTGAGGGAGGTCTGTATATCACACCAATGCAAATAGATTTCTCTTTCCCTCTTTCTAGTTTAACCCACAATGCCTCCTCTCTCCCTTTTAAGCTCTGTAATTCCAAAGCTTTAATAGTAGTTTTTACATATAGTGCCACTCCTCCTCCCCTTCTTCCTACCCTGTCCTTTCTGAATAAAGTATAGCCAGGTATAGTTACATCCCAGTCATGGTTTTCTGTGAACCATGTTTCTGTAACTGCCACTAAATCCAAGTCAGCCACTCCCACCAAAGCTTCAACTTCAGGGATCTTATTTCCCATGCTACGGGCATTAATACACACTGCTTTCCATGTGTTACCCCTGTTACCCATTTCCATAAAGGTATTTAATGTATCACCTACCTGGGGGCTTTCACTTACCTGGGGGCTTTCTTCACCCATCCCCAACGAAGCTAGTTTAAAGCCCTCTTCAGTAGAGGAGTCGGAGAAGTTTTGGGATCAGTTGATGGCTTGGTTGGGAGCCAGGTCCACGGATCCCTGCTTATGGGGGGGGGGACTTCAGTGAAGTGGTTAACCCACTTATGGATAGGTGCCAGGGAGCAGATAGAGGGAGGATGGGACCCGAGGGGCCCGGATGACAGCTCCGGGGGTTGATGACACAATATGGACGCCACGACCTCTGGTGTCAGCAGCACCCACATGAGAGGGACTATACTTATTCATTAGTGCATGAGAACTATAGTCATAGATTTCCTGCTGGGGGACTCAGACTGGACTCAGTCGGAGAGAAGAGTTGTGATTGAATCTAAGGACATAAGATATGCCATACTGGGTCAGACCAGGGTCCATCAAGCCCAGCATCCTTTTTCCAACAGTGGCCAATCTAGGTCATAAGTACCTAGCAGTTTCCCCAAAAGACACAGGTTCAACAATGCTTGTATTGGGGCAAGCAGTGATATCTGGGGCCCCTTTTAATAATGGTTTATGGACCTTTCCTCCGGGAACTTGTCCAAACCTTTTTTAAACCCAGCTACACTAACAGCTTTTACTACATTCTCCGGTAACAAATTCCGAAGTTTGATTACACGCTGAGTGAAAAAAAAAATTTCTCTTACTAGTCTTAAATAGTTTACCCTGTAGCTTCATTGCATGTCCCCTTGTCTTTCTATATTCTGATGACAAACAATCGATCTACATTTACCCGTTCCACTCCGTTCATTAATTTATAGACTTCTATCATATCTCCCCTCAGCTGTTTCTTTTCCAGGTTGAAGAGCCCTAATCTTTTTAGCTTCTCTTCATAGGGGTATCCTTCCATCCCCTTTACCATTTTGGTGGCTCTTCTCTGTACCTTTTCTAATAATGCTATATCTTTTAAGATACGGTGACCAGAATTGCACACAACACTCAAGGTGCGGTCGCACCATGGAACAATACAGAGGCATTATAATATCACAGGTACACTACCAAAAAACTGCCTCCAGTTTTGCAACTGATTCCTATAGATTTTGGGGTGCTGAATCCAGGAAAAATAGCCAAAATGTTCCATCACGTCACGTTTTCTTGCAAAATTAGATTTCTTACCCATATAAGGAATGTTCACATAATTTCTTTTTAGCCGACTGCAGTTTATTTTCTTGGCCCAAAATAGAGGTTGTAATGGTTAACTAACTAGAAACACTCCCTCATGATATTTTAGAGTGTTTTGTATTCATTTTATACATTAACAGGACAATTGGGAGGCGGAGGGCTAAATCCAGTACTCGCGCTGGCGCATGTTCTTTCCTGTTCGCCTCGCCTCGTTCGCTCGCTCAAACACGGTGATTGCGACATGAACGTTCCTGTCAAATTTCAGTTTCTTGCAAGTTCATTATTACCTTTTGTTTGCTCAGTCGTAATCCAGCTTTATTCCGAAGTGGTTCACTACAGTTGTAGTTTGCAGTGCTGTGTATTTGTGATGGCTCACAGAGCCAGAGGTTGCGTCAACTCTCCGGACAGTTTTTGTTTTATTTGTGGGGAATATACCGTGAAAAAGCGGCAGAGGAACATTTCTGCATTTATTAAAAAAGTATATTTCGCCTATTTCGGTTTGAAGTTAGGCGATCAAGACAAACTGTGGGCTCCTCACAAAGTGTGCAGGACATGTGAGGAAGATCTACGCTTATAGATGAAAGGTAAAAAACAAGCATTTCGTTTCGGAATACCTATGATGTGGCGTGAACAAAGAGACCACAGCAGTGACTGCTATTTTTGCTCTTGCATTGTGAAGGGATACAACTTAAAAAATAAGAAGGTAATAAGTTACCCCAACCTTCCCTCAGCAATTAGGCCTATGCCTCATAGCAACGAAGTACCTGTGCCTGAACCACCAAAATCTTTGGATCATATTTGTGTGGACGGTTCTGATCATGATGAGACTCATCAGATGGCTTTTCCCGATGAGTCCAGTACTTCCGAGTTTGAAACTGAACCAGATCCGAAACCTGAACTTTTCTCTCAAGCTGAATTGAATGATTTAGTCCGGGATTTAGGACTCCCAAAAGATGCTGCCCAACTGCTAGGTTCTGGGCTTAAACAGAAAAATCTATTGTCACCAGGAACAACTTTTTATTGGTACCGCAACCGCGAGACACAATTTTTGAAGCATTTCAGCAAAGAGGAAGATTTGGTATTTTGCAACGATATATACGGAGTGATGGAAAAGTTTAAACTCAAGTATGATCCTGCTGAATGGCGGCTGTTCATTGATTCGTCAAAAGACAGCATAAAAGGTGTTCTTCTTCATAATGGCAACACATTCGCTTCAGTTCCTATTGCTCACTCTGTTATTCTCCAAGAAAAATACGAGAATTTGGCCCTGATTCTTCAGAAGATTCGTTATGATGAGCATAAGTGGATGATTTGTGGAGACTTTAAAATTCTATCCATGCTATTAGGGCAGCAATCCGGTTTCACCAAATATCCCTGCTTCCTTTGCTTGTGGGATAGCCGGGCCCGCGACCTACACTGGGGGAAAAAAGACTGGCCAATTCGGGAGTATTTGAGACCCGGTGAGAAAAATGTTCTTCATGAGAGCTTGGTACCTCGTGATAAAATTCTATTACCACCTCTCCACATTAAGTTGGGTCTCATTAAGCATTCATCAAGTCCCTTCCAAAAGATGGTGAGTGCTTTCGGTACCTTTGCTCAAAGTTCCCCCGACTTTCTGAAGCAAAGCTAAAGGAAGGAGTGTTTGTTGGCCCTGAGATAAGGAAACTCATTTCAGATGGAGCATTCGCTGAAACGATGTCTGAGAAGGAAAAAGAAGCCTGGGATTCCTTCAAGGATGTTGTTCTCAAATTCTTGGGGAACAGGCGGGATGAGAACTATAAGGATATTGTTGCCAGGATGCTCAATGCCTTCAAAGAACAAGGCTGTAACATGAGCCTGAAAGTCCATTTCTTGCACTTCCATGTGAACTACTTTCCCGAAAACTTGGGGGCGTACAGTGAAGAACAAGGTGAAAGGTTTCACCAGGACATCAAGGACGCAGAGAGAAGGTACCAAGGAAGATGGAACACCACTATGATGGCTGATTTCTGCTGGTTGCTGCTGCGGGAAACCCTAGATGAAAAATACGCCAAGCAGCGCACCAAGAGAAGCATTCGGGGGAAGAAGAAACGGGCCCACCAGGAGATTGATTGACCCAAGAATGACTTTAAAATCTAAACTGTGTTGACAAATATTGTGTTTTTACTAAACTTTGAAATAAAAATTTGCTAGTTATTACCACAGTGTCGGATCTCATTTATTAGAATTTTATTTTCACACCATCGGTTGTTTGTCTTCATGTATTGCAATGGTGCGGTTTGCGTTTTCTATTCTTACATACATACCTGTACAACATTTTTTGCACATTTCTTTGCTTTGCTTTGTGTCTAACCTCGCTCTTATATGCTCAATGTTTGTGCACATGTATGTGGCTGTTTTAAGTGCAGACAATTTTGCTACCGTCACAGTGTGTTTTGTTGACATTACTCTATTCTTATGTGCTGCCTTGTTACAATTTTCTTTATTCTTATTTGAATAACTACTAAACAATTAGTATAAAGAATTCATCCAAGAAACTTTTATATCGATCGCACTCAATCTGAAACGTTCACCTCAAACTGCTAACCCAATGTAGCAAAAAATCTGTACGTGATGGAGCAAATTGGTTACCAGATTTGGATTCAGCGCAGCAAAAAATGTAAAAATCAATCGAAACATTAGAGGCAGTTTAAAAAAATTTTTTTTTAGTGTACCTGTGTATCCTTTGTTTTATTCTCCATTCCTTTCCTTATGATACCTAGCATTCTATTTGCTCTCTTGGCTGCCGCTGCACACTGGTCGGACGGTTTTAACATGTTATCCACAATGACACCTAAATCTTTTTACTGGGTGGTTGTTCCTAATGTGGAACCTTGCATTGTGTAACCGTAGTTTGGGTTGTTCTTTCCTAGGTGCTTAACTTTGCACTTGTCCACATTAAATTTCATCTGTCATTTGGATACCCAGTCTTCCAATTTATCAAGATCCTCTTGCAATTTTCCACAATCTTCATAGGTTTTAACAACATTAAATAGTTTTGTGTCTGCAAATTTGATAACCTCTCTCGTTATTCCCTTTTCCAGGTCATTTATGAATTTGTCAAAAAGCAGCGGACCCAGCACAGATCCCTGAGGTACTCCACTATTCACTTTTCTCCATTGGGAAAATTGGCCATTTATCCCTACTCTCTGCTTTCTAACTTTTAACCAGTTGACCCACAATAGTACACTGCCTCCTATCCCATGACTCTTTAGTTTTGCCAAAAGTCTCTGATGAGGGACCTTGTCAAATGCTTTCTGAAAGTTCAAATACACTAAATCAACCGACTCACCTTTGTCTACCTGTTTATTCACACCTTCAAAAAAACATAACAGATTAGTAAGACAAGCTCTTCCTTATCTAAAGTCATGTTGGCTGTCTCCCATTAAGGCATGACTATCTACATGTTCAGTAATTTTGTTGTTTATTATGGTTTCTACCATTTTTCCCAGAACTGACGTCATGCTCACCGGTCTGTAGTTTCCCGGATCGCCCCTAGAATCCTTTTTAAAAATTGGCGTTACATTTGCCATCCTCCACTCTTCAGGTATTACAGATGACTTTAATGATGGTTCACAGATTACTAATAGCAGGTCTGCAGTCTCATATTTCAGTTATTTCAACACCCTTGGATGTATACCATCCGATCCAGGTGATTTGCTACTCTTCAGTTTATCAAACAGTTGTAATGCATCTTCCTGGTGTATCGATATTTCTTTCAATTCTTCCACAGTATCACCTTTAAATACCACTTCAGTCATGGGTAACATCCCTACATATTCCTCAGTAAAGACCTGGAGGGACCATGACCCCCTTTGGAGGGAGTTTGAGGGAGCTGTTGATAGAGGGGGGCACACTTTCTAGTGCCTTAATGAAAGTCTGCTTTGAGATAAAGAGGTAGAATGACGTTTAGAGGTGGCTACTGCAGAACATTTAAGGTTTAATGATACAGCTGTGGTGGTAGTGTGACTGATGGGATGGATTAAAGGCAGTTCTTAGGGGGAAATTACTTCAATGGGCAGCTCAGAAGAAGCAGCAAAGGCAGGCTCAGGTAGAAAGTTTACTGCGGAGAGTCACGGAATTAGAACACCTGCATAAACAGAGGAGAGAGGAAGATCTGGGCCCATTTAGACCAGACTCATATGGATCTAGCAGAGACCCGTTTGGGGATGATTCAACTTCAGCGAGTAAATCAGTATTATGAATTCAATAGTCATGCTAGTACTTTATTAGCACGCAAACTGCAAGAGTAGGAAAGGCACTCTACTATTGTAAAGATTAAGAGACCTGGGGACCAGCTTCTTTTTCAAAATGCTGAGATCCAGGCGTGATTTTTGAAGTACCATCAAGGCCTTTATGGTCACGAAGGGGAGACCTCGGCAGTTAATATAGACATCTACCTGGCGGACGATAAGGGACCAGGCTCCTTAAGTGTAGAAGAAGTGGATGGAGATTTAATAGAAGACATACTCAGCATTGCCAGGAAAGGGGAAGTACTACTGATAGGGATTTCAATATACTAGATGTTGACTGGCACATCCCTGCTGCAATATCATCTAGAAGTAAGAAGATCCTGGATTCTCTACAGGTAGAACTATTCAGGCAACTGGTAACAGAACCCACATGTGAAGGAGCCATACTGGACTTGGTGCTTATCAATAGTGACAGTGTTTTTGATGTTATAGTGGGAGATCTAGCATCCAGTGAACCCCAGATGGTGGTGTTCAGTATTAGGACTATGGCTGATAAAATCCATTCAAAAGCAAAAGTCTTAGACTTTAGGAAAACTAACTTTGCCAAGATAGGCCAATACCTCAAGGAGTCATTAGCAGGATGGGAAGAGCTGGGGGGTGTAGAAAAACAGTGGGCAAAACTGAAAGGGGATATTTTAAGGGCAACCAACCTTTTTGTTAAATTGGTAAATAAAGGTAAAAGGAAAAGGAGACTGCTATGGTTTTCAAAAGAAGTAGCTGAAAAGGTGAAGAATAAGAGGGAGGCCTTCATGAAATACAAGAGATCACAGAGAGGAAGACTGGCATATATATTTGGAAAAACTTAGAGAAGCCAGCAAAGTAGCCAGGAAAGCAAAGATTCAAAAAGAGGAGGAAATAACCAAAGCAATAAAATGTGTGTGTGTGTGGGGGGGGATAAGACATTTTTCAGATATGTTAGTAAGAAGAGGAAGGGCAAAAGTGATATTGTCCGACTCAAGGATGAAGAGGAGGAATATGTAGAAGCTGATGAGGATAAAACGGAATTGCTTAACAAATATTTCTGTTCTGTATTCACAGATGAAGAAGCAATGGACGACCCAGTTGCTTAATGTAATCTCAAAAAGCTTTATTGTAGATCCCCGACGCGTTTCGGCTTGCGCCTTTCTCAAGGGGAGAGTTGCTTACAGAAAACAAATAAAAACAATTAAATGTATACATAAACATCACTTTGAAAAGGACACCGGGTAACATTAATATAATAAATAATTTAAAATAAATAAATCTCATGTGAAATCAAGGGTTTAAAACGTTAACAATTAAAAAATATATATATACATATACAATAAATTAATCACGTTTAATATAGTAAAACCATGTAATAAAAGAAAAAACACAATAAATATCCATAATGTAACATAATTAAAAACAGTAATAGACATAATTAAACATAAGCAAAAAAACATAATTAAAAAATATACTTAGATGATTAAAAGACAAAGACAAACAGACGCAAGGCAGAGGAGACAAAAGGCTACTCACTGAATGATGCACCAAAAGTGCCGTTGGAATTCAAAAGACACTAAATTCCTTATTGTGCCACTATATGAAGTGCAAAAAGGGGGAGGAAGAGGATAAATTGTTAAAACTTAAAACTTGGAAAAATGTGACTGAAAAGGTCATGCATTGTAAACCTTTCTCAAAATATAAATAAAACACTGCTCTTAGAGAAAAATGCCTCAATTAGCAATTGAATAAGAATAACATTATTTGGCATTCATTCTACTGTATAAACAGTGTGTGCTAAAGGATTTTTATCGCGATCAACTGATATTTGTGTGAATAAAAAATATGTGAATAAAAAATAAGAAGAACCTACTCACTGGGACAGGCACCTAAGTGCTAAGACACTGCTGTACGGTGAAATCTATAGTGGCTCTGTGTGATAAATATGAAACACGTTAGTTTACAAGTCAGTAAACCTGAACTTAGTAGGCTGAAAAAACCGATCGTGAGAGTTACCTGATGGGAGATGCGCAAACTGCTCCAAAAAACAGATAGTTAGTACAAGAAAATCTTGACAAGGTAGGACACTGTTGCGTTCTTCCGAATCGAATCAGAACGCCGTTTCGGGACCCTGTTTTTAGAACGCCGACTTTAACCATTTGAATCAAGTTACATTTATAAAACATATTTGCAAGATATATGATTTTAACTCCTTTTGATACACAGGTTGGATTAGGCTTTAACATTAATCCATGTTCTAAAAATAGATGCAAATCTTTTTTAGACCTCCGTTTAAATAGCTGTCAGTGTCCATCTTGCGTCATTGGCTGTCGGAGGGGGGACCGGCTCTAGGGGAATGGGAGGGGCAATTAGGAGAGCTCCTGCGTATGGAGCGTAGAACGGCCCAGCTACTAGGTGGCAAAGCCTGGTCCCGATTCCAACTAGTCTGGGCGCCCTTGCTGCGTGGCCCGGATTTTGCTGCTGTGGAGGTGCAGGACTGCGGGAGCTGAGCCCTGAGTGGACCCTCTCTGGAGCAGGGGGTGGCATACGGGGACTCTCTGGAGCTGCAACTTGGGTGGTAGGGCGGGAGGGGTATCTCTGGTCACGGGGAGGAGGGGGGTGGGGGGGGAATGGTAGTGGAGGGTGGAGGTGGGTGGGGAGGGGGGGGGGACTACTTGCCTTTTAAACGTGTAGACAATTGGCCTAGTGGTGCTGCCCAGAGAGTGCTTTTGCTTTATGTACGCCACTCTGGGGGGGGGGGATGGGTTTGAAATGCTATGTCTGGACTGCTGTGCTTTGGAGTGATATGCTCTGTATAAGTTCCACTTTGCCCTCCTTCCCTAGTTTTCGGGCTAATTGTTGTACTGAGCTTTCTATGATAGTGTGTATGCACTCTGCCTGTACTTTGTATTGGCCCGGTTGTAGGCCTGACATACTGTTCATGTTCATTTTCTAAGAAATTCAATAAAAATGACTTTACATAAATAGCTGTCAGTTTCGTTAAGTAGCTTCGCTATTTAAAATATGACACATGGTTCATAACACTACTTCTAAAAAAGTGCACCATTCGTTTGTCACATAACTGTTGTTCACAGGATCTCATTCTCCAATACCAAATCACACACCAATGTTTTCTCCTGTCAGTCTCTTTTAGATCACTCACTGATTGGAGGTAGTTAGCCACGCCTCTTTTGGCGCGAAAGTCGGCGTTCTAAAAACGTGTTTCATATTTATCATACAGAGCCACTATAGATTTCACCGTACAGCAGTGTCTTAGCACTTAGGTGCCTGTCCCAGTGAGTAGGTTCTTCTTATTTTTTATTCACATATTTTATATTCACACAAATATCAGTTGATCGCGATAAAAATCCTTTAGCACACACTGTTTATACAGTAGAATGAATGCCAAATAATGTTATTCTTATTCAATTGCTAATTGAGGCATTTTTCTCTAAGAGCAGTGTTTTATTTATATTTTGAGAAAGGTTTACAATGCATGACCTTTTCAGTCACATTTTTCCAAGTTTTAAGTTTTAACAATTTATCCTCTTCCTCCCCCTTTTTGCACTTCATATAGTGGCACAATAAGGAATTTAGTGTCTTTTGAATTCCAACGGCACTTTTGGTGCATCATTCAGTGAGTAGCCTTTTGTCTCCTCTGCCTTGCGTCTGTTTGTCTTTGTCTTTTAATCATCTAAGTATATTTTTTAATTATGTTTTTTTGCTTATGTTTAATTATGTCTATTACTGTTTTTAATTATGTTACATTATGGATATTTATTGTGTTTTTTCTTTTATTACATGGTTTTACTATATTAAACGTGATTAATTTATTGTATATGTATATATATATATTCCCTATATATATATATTTTTTAATTGTTAACGTTTTAAACCCTTGATTTCACATGAGATTTATTTATTTTAAATTATTTATTATATTAATGTTACCCGGTGTCCTTTTCAAAGTGATGTTTATGTATACATTTAATTGTTTTTATTTGTTTTCTGTAAGCAACTCTCCCCTTGAGAAAGGCGCAAGCCGAAACGCGTCGGGGATCTACAATAAAGCTTTTTGAGATTACATTAAGCAACTGGGTCGTCCATTGCTTCTGCTCCCTGTGTACTGACTGATTCCTGCAGGAGCCCTGCTCTCCTGTGTGCTGTTTCACAGATGAAGAACCAGGAGCAGGACTTCAGAAAACACCCGCAAACAGGAACAGAAGTGAGGGGCATCTTGAGCAGTTTTCAGAAAACTGTGTTAGTGAGGAACTACATAGTTATGTTGTTTCCACATGTAAATAATGCCGAGCTGCATGAAAAACCTTGGCCACCAATTTGTACATAGTTTACCTGTTAACCTTGTATAAATATCCTGTTTCTTGTAAGTCCAGTGTAGACCTTTACTACACTGCACAAATGTGTTATCTGTAAACCGCACTGATGACGAATAGAGCGGTATAGAAGAAACTTTAAATAAATAAACAAACTAGCTAAACGTAAAGTAGACAAAGCGATGGGACCAGATGAGATACACCTGAGAATACGGAGGTAACTTGGGGACGTTCTAGCAGCTCCACTGACTGACCTTTTCAATGCCTCTTAGGAGTCTAGAGTGGTGCCAGAGGACTGGAGATAGGCACAGGTGGTTTCTTTACACAAAAGCAGAAGTAAGGATGTGGTTGAAAACTACAGGCCTGTAAGTCTAACTTCTGTGGTGAGTAAATTAATGGAAACACTGCTGAAAGAAAATAGTGAGGTTTCTGGAGTCCAACAGATTACCGGATCCGAGGCAGCATGGATTCACAGAGGCAAGTCTTGTCAGACAAATATGATTAATTTCTTTGACTGAGGGACCAGGGAATTGGACCAAGGGAGAGCCCTAGATGTGATGTATTTAGATTTCAGCAAAGCCTTTGACACCGTTCCGCACAGGTGACTTATAAACAAACTGAGCACCCTAGGGATGGACCCTAAAGTTTCTGCTTGGGTTAGAAATTGGTTGAGTGGGAGGCGGAAAAAGGGTACAGGTAAATAGAGCTCACTCTGAGGAGGAGGTGGTTACCAGTGGTGTGTCCAAGGGATCTGTCCTTGGTCTGATTCTTTTGAACATCTTTGTTAGTGATATTGAGGAAGGGCCGTCGGGTAAGGTTTGCCTCTTTACGGATGATACCAAAATCTGCAATACAGTAGACACCCAGGAAGGTGTAGATAACATGATGAGGGATCTAGCTAAGCTTGAAGAATGGTCTAGAATTTGGCAGCTGAGATTTAATGTTAAAAAAATGCAAGGTCATGCATTTGGGCTGCAGCAATCCAAGGGAGTGATATGATAAGGGGTGAAATACTTCTGTCCACAAAAGAAGAGCGGGACCTAGGTATGATTGTGTCTGATGATCTTAAAGTAGCTGAACAGGTATAAAAGGCTACGGCAAAAACTAGAAGGATGCTTGGGTGCATAGGGAGAGAAATGGCCAGCAGAAGAAAGGAGATGATAGTGCCTCTGTATAAGTCTTTGGTGCAACCTTATTTGGAGTATTGTGTGAGCAGTTCTGGAGACCGCACCTTCAAAAGGATATAAACAGGCTGGAGTCCTTTTAGAGGATGGCTACTAAAATGTTTAATGGTCTTCATTATAAAACATATGAGATTAAGGATCTTAATAAGTACACTTTAGAGGAAAGGCAGGATAGAGATGATATGACTGAGACGTTTAAATACCTCTGTGGCATAAATGCACAACAGGAAAGCCTCTTTTGATTGAAATCAAGTCTGCTAGAAGGGGACATAGGATGAGGGTGAAAGGGGACCAATTCAGGAATTATATGTGGAAATATATTTTTATGGAAAGAGCGGTAAATGCATGGAATAGTCTCCTAGTGGAGGTGGTAGAGATGAGGACAGTATCTGAATTAAAAACAGCATGGGACAGTTACAGAAGATCTCTAAAAGAAAAAAGGGGACTGTTGTAGTGGTTGATATGGAAGGGCAGACTAGAAAGAAACATGATGACAGAAAAAGATCACATGGCCTATGTTTCTATGCTGCTAAGATAAGGATACATTAGATAAACCGATCAGCGCAGAGGAGATTGGAGGGGTCATTAACAGTCTAGCCCCACATAAAGCGCCAGAGTTAGATGGCTTGCTGGCGAGCTTTTATAAAGCTCCGATTTCTCCAGGACCAAGCAGGAAGTCAGTCCTCACATATGGGTGACGTCGGCGCCGACGGAGCCCTCGCGGAGCAATTTCCCCAGCTTTCAAAGAAAGCCTTTGGGAATTGCAGCGCGCATGCGCGGTCCCCTTCCCGCCCAAGGGTGCCATCTTGCTCAGTCTTCTTTTTTCCGCGGAGCCGTACAGACGCTGTTTGTGATCACTGCTGAAAAAGTTGATTTTCTCTCTTCTTTTTTATTCTTTTTCGGTTCGACGCCGGATCCTTTTTCCCGTCCGGACCCCCTACGCCGGTATCGGGTCCGTTTCTTTATTTTTCGTTTTTTTGTCCTTCGTGACAAGCGTTCGCGCCATTTTTTTACTTTTCACTGGCAGCCCTGTCTTTTGACCTCGCAGGGGCCCTTTTTCCCTCGATGGCTGCCAGCGGGTTTAAGAAGTGTGATCGCTGTAAGAAACTCATGTCTCTTACCGACACACACGACTGCTGCCTCCGCTGCCTCGGACCCGATCATGACTCGATGATCTGTGGTCCGTGTGGCAAAATGTCCTCAAAAGTGTTGAGGAGTCGGCAGCATCAACGAGAACGAATCTTCTCTGACTCCGCGTCCGGCCGGGCCCGGACCTCATCAGAGGCTTCGACGTCCCGGGACTCCGGTCCTGAGCATCGTCAGAGTTCCTCTGAGCGGGGGTCTCCTACCCGGGAACATCATTGGAAGAAAAAACCCGCGAGGGCGGGGTCGGTGGACGCTCCTGGTTCCTCAAGGGCCAGGTCGCATAGTCCCGATAGCCATCCCGGGTCCTCGGAGTCGGAGAGGCCTTCGAAACATCCTCATCTCGAAATGGAGTCGCCTGGACACGTGAGTACTGTGGTCCTCGTGGACTCGCCTCCGAAGGAGCTGCCGTCGGGGCCCGAGTCAGAGGCTGCTGGGTCTCCTGAGCTTGGACTCAGGTTGACGGCCTTGGAGAGCAGTTTGGCTGCCTTCATGGATCAGCAGCAGGCATTGATCGCTGGCCTTGCCAATGCGTCTGCCCCGGCCACTGGGACGTCGACGTCCAAGTCGACCCCGGAGACCGAGCCGATCCTCGAGTCCATCCGAGCTCGAGTCGATCCTCGGTCGTGGTCTCCCTCGGCCTCCCGTTCGGGACCGAGGTCGTCAACACCGACACCTTCGGCGTCGGGGCGGAGGACATCAGTGCCCGCCCGACCGGAGCCACTCGAATCCTCCTCCGCGGAGTCCGCCTGGGAATCGGAGGACGAAGAGTCCCCTGGTAGTTTTCGGACTCGGTGTGTCCCATCGGACTCGCCCGAGTCCGAACCTCGGAGACGGTCCCCCCCGGAGGACACCCGGTTCTCGGACTTCGTGCGGGATATGGCCAAGGCCTTGGCATTCCCCGCGGATCCCGAGGAGGAGCCGAGGAGCTCGATGCCCTCCAGTATGATTCTCCCCCGAAGGAGGCCTTTACTGTACCGGTTCCTCCGATGCTGGAACGACTTCTCTTCCGCATGTGGGAGAACCCGGCGTCGGCGCCGGTATTAAGCAAGCGGGTTGATTCCATTTATCGAGTCCGCAAGAGCCCCGGGTTCCAAAAGGCACAACTACCATGGTGGTGGAATCGGCCATGTATAGACTCAAGAGTCAAAAGATGCACTCCTCGGTGCCTCCCGGCCGGGAGGCCCAGAGCCTGGATGCCCTCGGTAGAAAGTGTTTCCAGGGCTCTATGCTTGCTTGTCGAGTCCAGACCTACCAGCTCTATATGGGCATGTATCTACGAGATTTGGCAAAGGAAATTGCCGGGTTCTCTGCTGGTCTCTCCGAGGAACCTTTGCAGAGGTTCCAAGCCTTGTCCACTGGGATTCGAGAGTGCTTGAAGTTTATCTCTCGAGCAGCCTACGATGGCTTCGAAGCATCGGCTCGAGTAGCCGGAGCCGGCATCGGTGCCTGCCGACAGGCTTGGCTTCAGTCATCTGACCTCGAGCCATGGGTCCAGGACAAGTTGGTCGATGTCCCCTGCAGAGGTGAAAACCTCTTTGGCAGACCAATGGCTGAAAAGGCTGCACAACTCGAGACCGAGACTCTGACCAGAACTAGGCTGTCCAGAAAAACCTCTGCCCCTTCTCAGAAGAAGGGCTCGGGGAAAAAGCCCTTTTACCTGAGGAAGGCGGCTGCCTATAAATACTACCCTCAGTATCAGGCCTCAGCAGCTCCCCAAAAGGGTCAGCAGGCCAAGGGACGGGGTAATGGGTCCCATAGGCAGCAGGCCCCCAAGCCCACTACGTCGGCCCCTGCTCAGCAGGGTGGGGGTTTTTGACTCCATCAGCATAGCCTCTTCCCCTCAGCTGGTTTCTCTCGGCACAGGAGGCCGGCTGGTCCACTTTGCCCACAGGTGGTCAGCCATCACATCAGATACCTGGGTACTTCATATAGTTCAGAAAGGCTATCTTCTACACTTTCACCAGGTACCTCCCTCCTACTTTCCAGGGGAGCCTCCAAGACTCCCTCTACACAGGGACTTACTCCTTCAGGAGTTGGCAAGTCTTCTTCAGGAACAGGCGGTGGAACCGGTGCCCCACCACCTAAGAGGTCACGACTTTTATTCCAGGTACTTTCTGATACCAAAAAGAACAGGAGGCCTCAGACCCATCCTGGACTTGCGAAACCTCAACAAGTTCCTGGCAAGGGAAAAGTTCAAGATGCTTTCCCTTGGAATCCTGCTGCCCTACCTCCAGCAGGGAGACTGGCTATGCTCCTTAGATCTAAAGGATGCCTATACTCACATCCTTATTCATCCAGACCACAGACAATATCTCAGATTTGTTGTGGGAGGAAATCATTACCAGTACAGGGTCCTGCCCTTTGGCCTATCCTCCGCCCCCAGGGTTTTCACCAAATGTCTGGCAGTGGTGGGCGGCCTATCTCAGACTTCAAGGCCTTTTTGTGTTTCCATACCTGGACGACTGGCTCATCCGGGCCCAATCTTCCCAAGAGGCCACTCAAGCCACTCATCGCACTGTGTCTCTGCTCCAGCACTTGGGCTTTGTCATAAACTTCGCAAAGTCCACTTTGCTCCCCTCTCAAGATCTCGAATTCATCGGCGCAAGGTTAAGCACACTTCAGGCGCGGGCCTTCCTGCCTCTGGACAGGGCCCACAGGCTCATGAATCTCGCCATCCACTTTCGCAGCAATTCCCTGGTCTCTGCCAGGCAATTTCTGAGACTGCTCGGCCATATGGCTTCCACGGTCCATGTGACCCCCAATGCCCGCCTGAACATGCGACCTGCCCAGTGGTGCCTTCGCACACAATGGCATCAGGCCACGGGGATCCTGACGGACTCAGTACAAGTCTGGGACCTCATGGTCTCTTCTCTGCGGTGGTGGCTTCATCTGCCAAACCTAGTACTGGGAGTGGATTTTCAATCTCCTCCTTCTTCTCAGGTACTAACAACCGATGCTTCTCTCCTGGGATGGGGAGCACATTGCCAAGGGACATGTACTCAAGGCCTCTGGACTCCTTGGGAGTCTGCGCAGCAGATAAACTTCCTGGAACTCAGAGCCATCCGCCTAGCTCTGAGAGCCTTCTCCCACCTCACTTCTCACCAGTCTGTACTGGTCCAGACGGACAATCAAGTAGCAATGTTCTACGTGAACAAACAAGGAGGCACAGGCTCCTTCCTTCTCTGTCAGGAGGCACGACGGCTGTGCTCTTGGGCAGTCGGCCACGGCATACTCCTCAAAGCGGTCTATCTCCCAGGTCAGGAAAATTACCTGACAGACAAACTAAGCAGGATCCTCCAACCACACGAGTGGAGATTACATCCATTAGTGGTTCAGCAAATCTTTCTCAAGTGGGGACTCCCCACCATGGATCTGTTTGCCAGTCCTCTGAACCGGCAACTACCCAGATTCTGCTCTCGACAACCGCATCCTCTCAGAGTAGCGCCGGATGCTTTTCTGATTCCATGGTCCACAGGCCTCTTGTATGCCTTTCCTCCCATGCTGCTGGTGTCTCGAACTCTCTTCAAAGTTCTCTGAGACAAAGCCTCGCTGATCCTAGTGGCTCCCCGGTGGCCGAGGCAACCTTGGTTCCCGCTTCTAATGCAGCTGGCGGTGGACACTCCTCTTCCTCTGGGGTTTCAACCCGATCTCCTGACACAGAACCACGGGTCTCTCCTACACCCCAACCTCCGGTCCCTTCATCTGATGGCCTGGCTGCTGAAAGGGTAGTCCTTGCTCCCCTCCTGCTGCCTCGGGAGGTGGAAGAGGTCGTATTGGCCTCCAGGCAGCCCTCCACCTGGAAGTCCTACGCTCTTAAGTGGCGTCGCTTCTCTGTGTGGTGTGCTCAGCAGTCTGAGAATCCCTTCTCCTGCTTGGTGGCAGTGGTCTTGCAATATTTGCTTTACCTCTCCAATCTGGGCCTTAAGTCCAACTCTGTCAGAGTCCACCTCAGTGCTCTCTCTGCACATCACGCACCGGTGGATGGCAGGCCTCTTTCCAACCACCCTTTGGTGGCTCGTTTTCTCCGAGGCCTCCTTCTGCTTAAGCCTCCTTTGCGTCCACCAGCCCCTGAATGGGATCTGAATGTGGTCTTGCAGCGGATTACCTGTCCACCCTTTGAACCTATGGCTACCTGCCCTCTTCGTTTTCTTTCTTGGAAAACCTTGTTCTTGGTAGCTCTTACCTCTGCTAGGCATGTTAGTGAACTACAGGCCCTAGTGTCTGATCCTCCTTACACTAGGTTCTACAGGAATAGGGTGGTCTTACGGACTCACCCTAAGTTTCTTCCAAAAGTGGTTTCTCCTTTTCATCTCAACCAGGAGGTGGTTCTTCCGACCTTCTTTCCCAGGCCGCACTCCAGCCGGGCTGAAATGGTCCTGCATACCCTGGACTGTAGGAGGGCCTTGTCCTTCTACCTTGACCGTACGCGGGAGCATAGGAGGGCTGTTCAGCTCTTCGTTTCTTTTGACCCCAATAACTTGGGGCTACCTGTCTCCAAGCATACCTTATCCATTTGGGTAGCTGACTGTATCGCCTGGGCTTATGGGGCAGCCGGCCTCTCGTTGGAGGGTCGAGTCATGGCTCATCGTGTTAGGGCGAAGGCTGCGTCAGTGGCTCACCTCCGCTCTGGTTCCGTTGGCAGACATCTGCCGGGCCGCTACTTGGTCTTCAAGCCAGACTTTTGCGGCCCATTACTGCCTGGAGAGGGAGTCCCGCAGGGACAGTGCTTTCGGTCAGGCAGTCCTCCATAATCTCTTTGAGGTTTAGGCAACTCCTACCCTCCGGCCCTGGTGTTGGGCTACCGGTCGGGGGCGTTTTCAGAGAAGATTCCTTCCTTCTATGCTGCTGAGCTAGAGGGAGCTCATTTTTATGCTTGAGGTCTCCGGTAGCCTTAAGCTTGGGAGTCCCATATGTGAGGACTGACTTCCTGCTTGGTCCTGGAGAAAGGAGTAGTTACTCACCTGTAACAGGTGTTCTCCAGGAGCAGCAGGAATCAGTCCTCACAACCCTCCCTCCTCCCCTTGGAGTTGCAGTCCTATCATTTCGTTTTTTGCTAATTTTTTGCTGTCTTTTAGCTATGTCAACAGACTGAGCAAGATGGCACCCTTGGGCGGGAAGGGGACCGCGCATGCGCGCTGCAATTCCCAAAGGCTTTCTTTGAAAGCTGGGGAAATTGCTCCACGAGGGCTCCGTCGGCGCCGACGTCACCCATATGTGAGGACTGATTCCTGCTGCTCCTGGAGAACACCTGTTACAGGTGAGTAACTACTCTAACTCCACTCACCCCCTTACTGGAGAGGTTGTTTAATGGGGTACTAGAGGGGAGCCAATAAGCCCCCTCGATGCAACAGGCAGCTATTTCGGTCATTGCTAAACCAGGATGAGACCTCATTTTGTGTAGGTCATATCTACCTATTGAATACTGATGGGAAGATCCTGGCAAAAATTCTGGCTAATCACCTGGGAAAGGTGTTGCCCACTTTGGTGCAGCCAGACCAGACCGGGTTTGTTCAAGGATGTAGAACAGAAGATAATATTAGGAGGGCACTTCAGGTGGTTTGTCAGCTCAAAAGGAGCAGCAGGATACGATGCTTCTCACAATTGACACCGAGAAGGCATTGGATAGGGTCAGATGGGATTTTATGTTTGCGATGTTGCAGAAGGTGGGGGTCAGCTCAACCTTTTGGCATGATTCCATGCTTTGTATATGACTCCGGAAGCCACAATGAAGATCAACAGGCGCTATTTGGAGTTTTTCCCCTTGTGTCAGGGGATGAGGCAGGGTTGCCCCCTCTCCCTCCTCCTTTTCGCACATTATGGAACCCCTGGTGGAGCAATTGTGAGGTAACAGGGATGTCGCGGGAGTGCAAGTAGGGTTAGAGGAGCATAAACTTGCCCTATTTGCTGATGATTTCCTGCTGTTTGTGACCCATCCTCTTCTGACTTTGCTCGTGCTCCTTCGGGAGCTGGAGAAGTTTGGGGTCCTATCAGGGTTTAAAATTAATCTGGCGAAAACAGAGGCATTGAGTATTAATCTACAGGAAGCTTTGGTTCAGCAGTTGCAGGAGCACTCTACCGTCAGGAGGGTTACCAGCTCACTTAAGTATTCAGAGGTCAGCATTACCAAGACTCCTGAGGGGATATATGCGGTCAATTATCCTGCTTTCTTGCCGCAAACAGGGAAGGAGCTTGAGAATTGGAATAAGGAGGACAAATCGTGGTTGGGTCAGATAGCGGCCATAAAAATGATGGTTCTTCCTCGACTGTTCTATTTTTTTCAGGTTCTGCTGGTCTGGGTCCCCCTGCTGGAGTTGCACCACCTTCAGTGCAAGTTGTTTTTGTTTGTATGGAGGCACCACCCTCCATGTATTGCACAAAGAGTGTTATATGCTACCAGATGTAGGGGGGGGGAATGCCCATGATTTCAGATTACTATTTGGCCTCGCAGATGAGGCAGGGCATGGAAGGCAGGCATAAAGGAGGATGAAGCAGTTCTGGGCCCTTGAGCAATATTGGGTCCCAGGTCATGAGCTTTACCATATCTGCCATGTAAATACGGGGTGGCAGAGAGATCGGAAGAGAGTGCCTTCCAACCAAGCCTTTTCAATGCTGGCACCCATAAGAGACCTCCGAGTTTTGCCTGGGGAGAAAGGGAGTATTTAAAAACACTGGGCGAACAAGGGATTGGATACCTTTGACAAACTGATTGATACTGGGGAGGTGCAGTCATTCACAGAGCTTAAAGAGAACTACTCACTGGGTGCCAAATATTACTTTGCCCACCTGCAGGTCGCTCATTTCCTTAAACAAGGGAAATGCCGACCAGTATACAAGGAGTGGTTTAATGATTTGGAGGTGCTGTAGTGGAGTTAATTTAAATCCCGAGGTTTAATTCACCTTCTGTATGCTAGCCTGCGCTCTTGTGGGGCAGAGGGAAAATTTCCCTAAGGTTTAAGGTTTAATCATTTGATAAAAACCGCCTTTCTGTAACAATCAAGGTGGTGTACAATAATAAAATACATAAAAATACATAAAATACATAAAAGTACATAAAAATTTTGGCCAGAGCCAGAAAAGGAAAGGAAATCTACAAATTTATAAAGGACAGAGGACAAAAGTACAGGAGGTACAGGACAGGATACAAGAGGCAAATAAATACACTAAGGGTAAACTCATACAAAAGGAGAAGGAACGTTAAAGGCTAGGGAGAAGAGATGGGTTTTGAGGTTTTGTTTGAAGATGGGCGGGAGTGGGAAAAGATTTGGGAATTAGTTGGGAGGAGGATGAATGGAGGTTGGTATACATGGGGGTGACACGATCTGCAATGTGTGACCATTAAGGAGAATGCATATAAGCAGATGATGCGCTGATATTATATTCCAGTGAAGTTGAAGATGATGTTCCCAACAATGTCTGACCACTGTTAGCAGGGCTGTGGGGGGTTGGGTACTCTTTTTCAAGTCTGGTGGGAATGTCCTATTATACAGGCATACTGGACACAAATATGAGGTGGGGGGCAGTTATCTTCACTGTTGAGGTTGGAATGGACCTCGCCTATTATCTACTGGGCGTCTGGCCAGCAGACCAGCGCCTCCGTTGGTGCTGCCTGATACGGACCTGTATCATTGCAGCCCGTTGTGAAATAGCATGGAACTGGAAAAACAGTATTTCCTGGAGCTGGAGGCCTGGACGCGAAGACTCCAGAAAGTAATCACTATGGAGCAGTTTACAGCGCTCTGTAGAGATAAAGGCAGAATCCTTTGATAATAAATGGAATCCTTACAGACTCAATGAACCTTACTGAAGAAGGAGAGCATGGGAGGGAGAAGGGTTTTGGGTGAATTACTGGTTTGTAGTAGATAATGGTTTTGCTACTCCTCACAAGGGGAGGTGTTCAGTGTTTGCCTTTGATATATTGTTAAAACTTGTTATAAAATATAAAGATTAAAAAAAATGGAGGGAGGATAATAAGAAAATCCACTGTGCTAGCATGTAAACTTTCAAAAAGGAGACTATGATAAAATGAGGAAAAAATGGTTAAGAAAAAACTAAAAGAAGCAATTGCAAAGGTTAAGAGTTTACATCAGGCCTGTGCGTTATTTAAATATACTGTCTTAGAAGCTCAGACCAGATGTATTCCACATTTTAAGGTGGAAAGAAGGCCAAACAGCCAGCATGACTTAAAGGCGAGATCAAATAGGCTATTATAGCTAAGAGAAAATCCATCAGAAAATGGGAAAGAACCAAACAGGAAGTAACATAAGTACTGTCAAGTTAAATGCAAGGCAAGCAAAGAGAATTTGAAAAGAAGCTTGCCCTGGAAGGAAAAGTGCAAAAAATATTTTTTTAAGTACATTCATAGCAAAAAAACCTGTGAGAGCCAGTTGGACCATTAGATAATAGAAGGGTAAAAAGTGGCACTAAGAGGACAAGGCCACAGCAGTCTTTACTGAAGATGATGTAGGAAACTTACCCATGCCAGAAATTATATTCAAAGGTGATGTATCAGAAGAACTGAACAAATCTCAATAAATCGAGAAGATGTAATACAGCTATTTGATGAATTAAAGCGTATCAGATCACCTGGACTGCATGGCATACATCCCAGGATGCTGAAAGAACTGAAGTATGAGACTGAAGACCTACTTTTAGTAATCTCTGAACTATCATTAATATCATTGTAGTACCTGAGGACTGAAGAATGGCCAATGTAATGCCAATTTTTAAAAAGGGTTACAGGGGTGATCCAGGAAAGTACAGACTGGTGAGCTAGATGTCTGTACTAGACAAAATGTTAGAAACCATTATAAAGAACAAAATTGCTGAACATGTGGATAGTCATGGTTTAATAAGTCCACAAGAAAACACACTCACTTTCTTGCTAAAAAACAGGCAACAAAGGAAGCAAGAAAAAAAAAACAGTGGTCCTTCATTCAATCCCCAACATGGCCACGTTTCGGCTAAGACTTCGTCAGGGGGAACCTCAAAGAGAAAAATTGCACAAAATGAAATATGTATAAAACAATCATATAAATGTGGCAACAACTAATAAGAACTTAAAAACATGTGCGAATTTAAAACATACTTAAGTAAAATTGTGACAACTAAAAAAAAAAAAAAAAAAAAACCAGATCACATCATACATACATAATAAATAAAAAACTTTTGATTGCATTTGGCAAGACCAACATCAGGGAAGTCTGGTGTCAGGAGAAGTCCAGGACGGAGGGTAGGAGTTGCAGTTAAGTCCAAAAAGGTGCTGGAGGTCAGCCTGGCCAAAGACAGCATCCTGACTGAGGTTACCATGGCTTGCACATTGTGAGCCGTGACATGACCCTCAAGGGAGAGTCCTGCTTGAACGTAGGCAAAAGAAATGCAGTCCACAATCCAGTTGGATAGGGTACACATTGTAATTGGCAGTCCAAGGTGACTTGGATCAAAGGAAATGAATAAATGAGAGGATTTCCTGTGATTCTTGGTTCTGTCCAAGTAGAAAGCCAGTGCACACTTGCAATCTAAAGTGTGTGGTGCTACTTTAGCTCTAGAGCAGGGGTCTCAAACACGCGGCCCGCGGGCCGCATGCGGCCCGCGAGACAACTTTGTGCGGCCCGCGAAAGAGAAAAACAAAAAAACCCCAAAACCCTGACTTCTGCCGTTGCCGCCGTGGCAGCGGCAGAATCAATTGTCAAATAAAAAAAAAAAGACTTCTGCTGCTCAAGCAGCAATATCACCTGTCCTGCGGCCCCTTCCCCTGTGCCCGGAGATCCGAATCTGCTCATCAGCGGCGTGCTTTTCAAGCCGCGAAGAGTATTCCCCTCTCGCGCGGCTTGAAACCGCGCGAGAGGGGAATACTCTTCGCGGCTTGAAAAGCACGCCGCTGATGAGCAGATTCGGATCTCCGGGCACAGGGGAAGAGGCCGCAGGACAGGTGATATTGCTGCTTGAGCAGCAGAAGTCTTTTTTTTTTTTATTTGACAATTGATTCTGCCGCTGCCACGGCGGCAACGGCAGAAGTCAGGGTTTTGGGTTTTTTTTGTTTTCCTCTGTCGGGGGGGGGGGGGTATGACTGGAAATGGGCAGATGGGGGTTAGGACTGGAAGTGGGCAATTGGCAGGGGGGGGTTATGACAGGTAATGGGCTAAGGTGGGCGCAAGGACTGGAAATGGGCAGATGGGGGTTAGGACTGGAAGTGGGCTATTGGCAGGGGGGGGGTGTTATGACTGGTAATGGGCTATGGTGGGGGCTAGGACTGGAAATGGGCAGATGGGGGTTAGGACTGGAAGTGGGCTATTGGCAGGGGGGGGTTATGACTGGTAATGGGCTATGGTGGGGGCTAGGACTGGAAATGGGCAGATGGGGGTTAGGACTGGAAGTGGGCTATTGGCAGGGGGGGGGTTATGACTGGTAATGGGCTATGGTGGGGGCTAGGACTGGAAATGGGCAGATGGGGGTTAGGACTGGAAGTGGGCTATTGGCAGGGGGGGGTTATGACTGCTAATGGGCTATGGTGGGGGCTAGGACTGGAAATGGGCAGATGGGGGTTAGGACTGGAAGTGGGCTATTGGCAGGGGGGGGGTTATTAATGGTAATGGGCTAGGGTGGGGGCTAGGACTGGAAATGGGCAGATGGGGGTTAGGACTGGAAGTGGGCTCTTGTCCGGGGGGGTTATGACTGGTAATGGGCTATGGTGGGGGCTAGGACTGGAAATGGGCAGATGGGGGTTAGGACTGGAAGTGGGCTATTGGCAGGGGTGGGGTTATGACTGGGAATGGGCTATGGTGGGGGCTCGGACTGAACATGGGCAGATGGGGGTTAGGACTGGAAGTGGGCTATTGGCAGGGGGGGGTTATGACTGGTAATGGGCTATGGTGGGGGCTAGGACTGGAAATGGGCAGATGGGGGTTAGGACTGGAAGTGGGCTATTGGCAGGGGGGGGTTATGACTGGTAATGGGCTATGGTGGGGGCTAGGACTGGAAATGGGCAGATGGGGGTTAGGACTGGAAGTGGGCTATTGGCAGGGGGGGGTTATGACTGGTAATGGGCTATGGTGGGGGCTAGGACTGAAAATGGGGTGATGGGGGTTAGGACTGGAGGTGGGCTGATTGGGGGGTTAGGACTGGTAATGGCCTATGAGGGGAGGTAAGACTGAAAATGGGGTGATGGGGGATACGACTGCAAGTGGGCTATGGGGGGGACTAGGACTGGTAATGGGCTATGGGGGGGGGAAAGACTGAAAATGGGGTGATGGGGGGGTAAGACTGGAAGTGCGCTATGGGGAGGTTAGGACTGGTAATGGGCTATGGGGGGTCTAGGACTGGTAATGGGCTGGGGGGGTTGCTAGGACTGGAAATGGGCTGAGTGGAAGGGGGGCTTGAACTGCAAATGGCTGATGGGGAGGGGGGCTTGGAATGGAAATGGGCTGTGAGGGGAGGGAGCTAGGATTGGAAATGGGCTGATGGGGGGGCTAGGATTGGAAATGGGCTGATGGTGAGGCTAGGATAGGACTGGAAATGGACTGATGCAGGGACTAGAAAGGAGCAGATGCTGGGTGGGGCTGGAACTAGAAGGGAGCTGATGTTGGGGGAGGATTAGAATGGGATGGAGCTGGGAAAGTGAAATGGAGAGGGGAAAAATATTTTGTCTGGAAGAGAAGACAAATCTACAATTGGCCAGGTATTGGGAGAGTAAGTGGGGATTGAGGATGGAGGGGTAAAATTTGAGTGGATGAAATAGGAATGAGGAAAGAGCAAAAGGAGAAAGATTAGTATGTTAAAGCAGATGTAGGGAGAGAGAATGGAAAAAAACTAGAAGAGAGAAGAAAGGACAAATGGACAGCAGACGATGGAGATAGCAGAAGACACGAAGAAACCAGAAGTGGCTGGAGCAATTGCAACTGAAAAAAAATGCACAAAAGGTAGAAAAATATCTCTTTATTTTGAATTTATTAACTGGAATATGTCAGCTCTGGGAAATGTGCATCATTAATGTTTGCGCTTTGTTTAGTACAAGAGGAAATTAATTTATAGTTTTATTTCTACAGTGTTGTTGTACATTCCAAGTTTGGCTTTTGGGGTTCCCAGTTTAATTATTGTCTTCCTATTTCTGAATCTTTTAGTCTTTCTTTATCCATACTCATTAAGAGGCATGTTTACTAAAAGTTAGTGTATGGTAACATTATGCAAATATTTATGCAAATGAGGCCCCTTATGCAAATGAGGCCCCACGTCTTATGCGGCCCCCGGGTTACTTTACAAGTCCTCATTTGGCCCTCAAAGCAATTTGAGTTTGAGACCCCTGCTCTAGAGGCATCCGGTCTGGGGAAGACACCCAGTAGTATTCACTGATTGTTTGAGGTGGAAGGGTGAGACCATCTTTGGAAGGAAGTGTGGATGAGAAACAGAGAACCACCTTGTCATGGTGGAACCAGGTGTACGGAGGATCTAACGCTAAAGCCCACAGTTTGCTGATGTGGCAAGCTGAGATGAGGGCAATGAGGAAGATTACCTTCCAAGACAAGAATTTTAAAGAAGTGGTGGCTAAAGGCTCAAAAAGGAGGCTTTAGAAGTTTCCCTAGGACCACGATGAGGTCCCAGGCCACCGGTGGTGGTTTAATCGGTGGCTCGAACAGGAGAACCCGCATAAATCTTTATCTTTATTACATTGCTTGCTTGACTGCCCAGGCCGAAGCGTCAGGGCAGTTTACAAAATAATAAAAAAAACATAGGCTGTGTTAGAAAAGGGAAAGGAATGCCAATTTGTGACAGGAAAGACAAGATAAGAGACAGTGAAGGTACAAAGTGGACTGACTAACATCACACAGCTAAGTGGGAGAGAGAGATAGGTCAAAGGCCTTGCAGAAGAGGTGTGTTTTTAGGAGGGATTTGAACCGGGTGTAGGAGTGTTTGGTGCGGAGGAAGGTGGAAAGGGATTTCCACAGGTCTGGCCAAAGAAAAAAGAAAGCAGAGTGATGGGTGTGTTCTAGGCAGGCCCGGGCCGGGGTTGGAAGAGCCAGGCTGTCATTGTGGATAGCACGGAGGGTACGTGGAGGGAGGTGAACCTGGATGAGATCGGCGAGATACTGAGGCTGACCAGTATGGATTGTTTTATGGACAGTGTTAAGAATCTTATATTGGTAACGGTAAGTCATTGGGAGCCAGTGGAGTTGCATGAGAAGGGGAGTGACATGGTCTCTGTGACTGGCGTGAGTGAGGAGGCGAGCGGCAGTGTTTTGAATGAGCTGTAGACGGCATAGCTGGTATTGGAGAACACCCACCAAGACTACGTTGCCGTAGTCGAGGTGGGATAGGAGAAGAAACCGTGAGCGTGACCAAGAAAACGGGAGGAACGTACTGCACAAAGTTGTCGAAGAGTGCAGAATGATTGTCTAACAAGGGAAGAGATATGCTGGTGAAATGTAAGGGCTGAATCGAGAGTGACCCCCAAGTACTGTAGAGTCGGGGTGAATGGAACGGGAGTGTTGGAAAGGGAAGGTGAAAGGTCAGGAGTGAGGGCACCGGAAGTGAGCCACATAGCAGCGGATTTGGAGGGGTTCAAGTGGAGGTAGTTTGCTGACAGCCAGGAAGAAATATTGGAAAGGCATGTGTGTTAAGAGGAGAAAGACTGAGAGCAAGTGGACAGACATGAAAAAGCAGAACTATATCATCGGCGTAATAATACGCCGAGATTCCTGATTGCTGGACAAGCAAGGTAAGGGGGGTGAGGAAGAAGTTGAAAAGAAGCGTACAGAACCCTGAGGGACCTAACAAGGGAGAGAGGTTGGAGGAGAGGAGGAAGAACCCATACGGACCGAGAAGGAGCAAGAGGACAAGGACCAGAACCACTTGTGGATCATTCCATGCACCCCATAGTCAGCGAGGTGTGTGAGGAGCGTGGGATGGTCCACAAGATCGAAAGCAGAGGAAAGATCTAAAGAAGCCAGTAGGGAAAGTAAGTGTGAGTGTGAGTCTCACTGAGAAGGGAGAGAAGAATGGTATCAGTGTTGTGTCCAGGCCGGAAGCCTGATTGACGGGGGTGAAGTGCAGACATGGATCTCAGAAGAGATGATAGCTGAGCAAAGACTAAGGTTTCCAGAAGCTTAGAAAGGAAGGGAAGGTTTGAAATGGGTCTCCAGTTGGCAGGGACAGAAGGGTCTAGGGAGGGCTTTTTAAGCACGGGACGAAAAATAGCATGTTTCCATGTGGTGGGGAAGTAACCTGAAGAGAGGCTGGTGTTGATCAGACAGAGCAAAGGGGAGGAGGGCCAATGAAGGTTCTGAGAGCCAATTGGAGGGGATAGGGTCGAGGGGACAGGTCATTTTGTGGGATTTATGGATAGCCGAGAGAAGTTTGGTTGCTGTGACTGGGTAAAAGGAACTCCAGGAGTGCATGAGGGAGGGGCACGGTGAAGATGACGCCCCAGGAGGGGAAGTGGGAGTAGGAGGAGAAACTGGGGGATAGGAGGGAGGGAATGGTGGGGGGACGGGGACAGGGAGGGAAGGAAAGACGCAGGGAACAGATTTTCTCAGCAAAAAAGAGAGTCAGTCTGGCAGGGTCAGGTGAAACCATGGAGGCAGGCAGAGGGCCAGCAGAGGAGTGAAGGGCTGAAAGGGAGCAGAGGGTCAGGTAAAGATGGCGAGAGGAATTAGTGGTCGAAGCAATGGAGACTGAATAGTAGGTGAGCTTGGCAGAAGAAAGTTGGTTGCGGTAATACCTAGAGGCATTCCTGTAGGCTGAGAGAGATTCAGGAGAAGGGCACTTTTCACCAGAGATGCTCTGCATGGTGGAGCTGTGATCTTGGAGATAAAGGCCGGCATGGTACCATGGGTGATGGGAAGGGGACTAAGAAAGCAGGACAGAGACAAGAGGGGCCAGGGAGTCCAGTGCAGAGGACAATTCGGTGTTCCATGTTTCGGCTTGGAGGTCAACCGGTAGTAAAGAGAAGTTATGTGGAAAGAGAGTTTTCGCAGAAGGAAACTCCAAGATGGTAGATGGTGTAATGCGTCGCACTAAGCGGGAAGGTCAGCGAGCGGAATCGTTCCGGACTGAGGTAGAAGGGGTGGTGGGAAAAGAAAAAGAAAGAAGGAAGTGATCTGTCCAGGGCAAGGATGTGGTGGTGATGGGTAGGGGTGTACACGGGACGAGAGGGAAAGTGAGAATCTGGTCCAGGATATGCCCTGCAACATGTGTGGAGCAAGTCATATGCTTCCTAAAAGCAGCATCGTTGAGGAGCGACACCAGGGACTGGTCCCGTGGGCGGGAAGGAGTGTTGAAGTAGCAGTTGAAGTCACCTAGGACTACCAACTGGGGGAAGGCTAGGGCTGCTTCAGAGAAAGCTAAAATGAAGGCATCCCAAAGCTCAGGTTGTAGAGAGTGGGGGTATACACCAGGAGGAAATGCACAGGTGGGGCAGCATCCAGGCCGAGAAGGAGGGCTTCGGGATAGGGAAGAGGGGTATTAGTGGTCACTAAGGGGTCACTAAATCGTTGCACCAAGGGATGCAAAGAAATAGAATGCCTGTCCACTGGCCTATGATAGGCTGAGATGGCACTCAGATGAACTCTGAGACCTGCTGAGGGCAAGTGGAGGAGATATTGTAAAAAATTCCACTGGGCAAGGCAGAGGGGCCAATATGCTTTGGGGTACACCAGAGAGTGAACCTTTACCATTTGAAGGCATAAGAACGTCTGGTAGATGGCTTGCAAGATGCAAATAGAATGTACTTGACCTGTTGTGGAAGGTTAAGGTCTGCAAAGATTATGCTTTCAGCAGCCACGCTGTTGGATGGAGGGCTTGTGGATTGGGATGGAGAAGTGTCCCATGATCTTGAGAGAAGAGGTTGGGCACATGTCCCAGGCTAAGAGGTGGAGTCTGCGCTTAGACGAGTCAGCAGAAGAAACCATGGCTGACAGGGCCAGTAAAGGACTATTAGGATCATGGAGCCCCTATCGGCCTGAAGCTTGAACAGTGTCTTGGGTATTAAGGGGATGGGTGGGAGTGCATAAAGTAGGCCCTTTTCTCAATAGAGAAGGAAGGCATCTGTTGCCTGGCTGTGCTGGGAGGGAAGCCTCAAGCAAAACAGTGGAAGTTGTGCATTTTACTGGTTGTCGAACAGATTTATTCAGAGGGACTTCCACATGTGAAAGATCCAAGATGCCATTTCAGATTTAAAGTCCACTCATGCGGACATAGGATACGGCTAAGTCTGTCCACAAAGAGATTGAGTTTGTCTGGGGGATACATCACCCTGAGATGCGGTGTGCGATGTTGAAGAACCAGAGACGAAGGGCGTCCTGGCAGAGGGGATAGGAAACTGTACTCCCTTGCTTGTTCACATAGAATATGGCCGCCTGGTTGTCCGTTTGGGCTAAGACCTGTTTGCCCAAAAGTTGGGGTTGAAAAACCCGAAGTGCACTCGTGAGAGCATGAAGCTCCAGGAAGTTGATCTGCAACTGAGATTCCTGTGGTGTCCACTGCCCCTTTTTGGTGAGACTGTCTAGATGTGCTCTCCACCCCAGTTTGGAAGCATAGGTTGTCAGGGTGCACTGAGGTGGAGGCATCTGAAAAGGTGACCCTCCGAGTATATTTTGAGGGTAGCACCACCACTGAATAGGGTTGACAAGTGGAGGGCACTGTTCCCTCTAAGCTGTGCGCGTGTGCGCGTGCACACACCTCGCCGAGCGAGCGCACATACTTTACAACAGAGCGCACAAAAATTACGGCTCTGATTCTGATAGAAAACAACACAGACGTCTTAAAATGTAAAAGTTATGATTGTAATTACTAGAAATTTCCCGCTTCATTTAGTAATCGTCTATTTTCATTTAATTTGATTAAAATCAATGTGGTGTACATACTGTATTCTGACGTGTAGTCAAATTTTAAAGTATATAACTCCGAGTGTCGTTATGTGGTGCACAAAAATTTAACCTTCCTTCAAAAGCTGCACACAGCTGATATTTTATACGAACACAGCCTACAGAAAATTAGAGGGAACATTGGTGGCGGGAGATGCAGATGTTGTTTGAGAGACGCCTGATTGATGGTTTCATTGAGATGACAGAGTCCATTGGGCTTGCTGCATGTGCAGGCAGGCATAGGGAACGACATGGACTGTGGAGACCATGTGCCCCAGAAGGCACAGCATATCTCGAGCTGTCACAGCACTGTGGCTCTTTATGCTGTTGGCTAGCTCGATGAGGCGGGCAGAGTGATACTGTGGAAGGAAAGCTCAAGCCTGACGAGTATCCAGAAGCGAACCAATGAATTTGAGCTGCTGAGATGGGACCAAATGCAATTTTTAGAAGTTTAGGACAAATCCCAGATCTTGGAGCACAGTGATGGTGCGATGAAGAGAGAATTTTACCTCTTGTGGGGATTCCCTTCTGATTAGCCAGTCATCTAAGTATGGGAATATGAAGAGCCCCAAAGTACAAAGGTAGGCGGCAACCACTGCCATGCAGAGGCTAACCCAAAGGGGAGCACCCGATATAGGTAGTGGATTTGCTGGAACCGAAAACACAGATACTGTCTGTATTGAAGGTTGATCAGCAAAAGTGTATAGGCCTCCCTGAGGTCTAGAGAACATAGCCAGTCGTTCCTCTGAAGGTATGGCAGAAGTGTACAGAGGGAAATCTTGAATTTTTTTGAATGAGGAATTTGTTTAGGTTCCTTAGATTTAGAATGGGCCTGAACCCTCCTTAACCCCAAGATGACAAGTAAAGAGAGTAGAAGTCCCTGCCCTCCTGGGTGGGTGGAACTCTTTCTACAGTCCTCTGAGCTAACAGGGTGGACACCTCAACTGATATGAGATTTGTCTGCAAGATATTTGCAGGATAATCTCTTGTGGAAGGGGGGGGGGGAGCAAGTTTTAGAAATGAAGCAGATAGATCCTTTGGATGATGTGAGAGTCCACTGCTCTGATATGATGAGGATACAGCAATAAATCCCGATTAGTAAATAGTGCCTGTTTATAAGCTGTATCAATTACCTTAAAGGGATATCCCTGTTGATAAAAATTATTCTTTAAAAGTCTTGATTGAACTTTGAACTCTCTTATATCGGTACAGTTGCACCGATATCTGATGAATTGAGACAAAGGCAAACTATCGCGTAACTACTTTTATCAACGGGGATATCCCTTTAAGGTAATTGATACAGCTTATAAACAGGCACTATTTACTAATCGGGATTTATTGCTGTATCCTCTGAAAAAAGTAGATTCGGGTGATTCTCGACAGCAAGTTAATTTAATAACATCATTTTCCCTGTTTAGTTTTCATCTTAAACGCAGTGTACAATGCCATCTGAATGTTTAGGTTTAGGTTTAGGTTTATTGACTTGATTGACCGCCCTTCGTGGGTAAGCAGAGCGGTTTACAAAAACATTTCTTCATTGCAGTAGGCACAAGGCCGGAAAAGGAAAAGAAAGTTACAACTTGGTAAAAGTAGAAAAGCGAGTACAGGAAAGGAGGATCAAAAGGGGAAAGGGGAGGCTAGGGAGGAGAGAGGTTGAAGGCAAGGGAGAAGAGGTGAGTTTTCAGGGCGTGCTTGAAGGTAGGATGGTGGGGCTCCAGACGGAGAGTAGAGGGGAGGGAGTTCCAGAGGGCCGGACCTGCAAAGAAGAAGGCAGAGGAGCGGGTGGATTGGAGGTGAGCATGTGAGGGGGGAGGAAGAGTGAGGCGATTGAGGTGAAAGGAACGAGGAGTGTGCCGGGGGGTGTGAAAGTGGATGAGGTCAGCAAGGTACTGAGGCGTGGTGGTGTGAAGAACCTTGGAACACTCAAAGGTACGTTGTGTCTGGAAATGACAAAAAAATATCAAAGAACTGTTGAGCCCAGCAGTTTTATGGCCAGTGACATTTAGCGCAGTTCAATCCGCGGCAGGACATGTTAAATGTGGGGCATGTAAGAAACATAGAAACATGATGACAGAAAAAGACCACATGGCCTATCTAGTCTGTCCTTCCATATCAACAACAACAGTCCACTTTTTACCTTTAGAGATCCTCTGTGTTGGTCCCATGCTTTTTTGAATTCAGTTACTGTCCTCATCTCTACCACCTCCACTGGGAGACTATTCTATGGATCCACTACTCTTTCCGTAAATAAATATTTCCGCACATCACTCCTGAATCTATCTCCCTTCACCCTCATCCCATGTCCCCTCGTAGCAGAACTTGCTTTCAATTGAAAGAGGCTCTCTCCCTGAACATTTATGCCACGGAGGTATTTAAACATCTCAATCATATCACCTCTATCCCGCCTTTCCTCTAAGGTGTACATATTAAGATCCTTAAGTCTGTCCTCATATGCTTTATAATGAAGCCCACTAATCATTTTAGTAGCCACCCTCTGCACCGACTCCATCCTGTTCACATCCTTTTGAAGGTGCGGTCTCCAGAATTGCACACTATACTCCAAATGAGGTCGCACCAAATACTTATACAGAGGCATTATCACCTCCTTTTTTCTGCTAGCCATTCCTCTCCGTATGCACCCAAGCATCCTTCTAGCTTTTGCCGTCGCCTTTTCTACCTGTTTCGCTACTTTAAGATCATCAGACACAACCACGCCTAGGTCCCGCTCTTCTTTAGTGGACAAAAGTGCTTCACCTCCTATACTGTATTGCTCCCTGGATTGCTGCAGCCCAAATGCATGACCTTACATTTTTTAACATTAAATCCCAGCTGCTAAATTCTAGACCATTCTTCAAGCTTAGCTAGATCCCTCCTCATGTTATCTACACCTTCCTGGGTGTCTACTCTATTGCAGATTTTGGTATCATCTGCAAAGAGGCAAACCTTACCTGACAGCCCTTCCGCTATATTACTAACAACGATGTTAAAAAGAATCGGACCAAGGACAGATCCCTGGGGCACACCACTGGTAACATCCTTCTCCTCAGAGTGAGCTCCATTTACTTGTACTCTTTGTCACCTCCCACCCAACCAATTTCTAACCCAAGCAGTAACTTTAGGGTCCATCCTTGGGTGCTCAGTTTGTTTATAAGTCGCCTGTGCGGAACAGTGTCGAAAGGCTTTACTGAAATCTAAATACATCACATCTAGAGCTCTCCCTCGGTCCAACTCCCTGGTCACCCAGTCAAAGAAATCAATCAGATTTGTCTGACAAGACCTGCCTCTGGTGAATCCATGCTGCCTCTGATCCTGTAATCCGCTGGACTCCAGAAACCTCACTATTTTCTCTTTCAGCAGTGTTTCCAATAATTTACTCACCACCGAAGTTAAACTAACCGGCCTGTAGTTTTCAACCACATCCTTACTTCCGCTTTTGTGTAAAGGCACCACATGAGCCTCTCTCCAGTCCTTTGGCACCACTCCCGACTCCAACGAGTTATTGAAAAGGTCAGTCAGTGGAGTTGCTAGAACGTCTCCAAGTTCCCTCAGTATTCTAGGGTGTATCCCATCCAGTTGAGCTAGTTTCTCACGAACACAGTCTTCTGAAAATTCTTCAAGATGTCCCTCGCTTCTGTTCCTATTTGTGGGTGTTTTCTGAGGTCCTGCTCCTGGTTCTTAATCTGTGAACACAGAACAAAAATATTTGTTAAGCAATTCCGCTTTATCCTTATCAGCGTCTACATATTCCCCCTGCACCCTTGAGTCTGACAATACCACTTTTGCCCTTCCTCTTCTCACTAATATATATGAAAAATGTCTTATCCCCCCATTTTATTGCATGGGCTATTTCCTCCACCTTTTGAATCTTTGCCTTCTTGACTACTTTGCTAGCTTCTCTAAGTTTTTCCAAATACAAATGCCTGTCTTCCTCTCTCTGTGATCTCTTGTATTTCATGAAGGCCTCCCTCTTTTTCTTCACTTTTCAGCTACTTCCTTCGAAAACCATAGCGGTCTCCTTTTCCTTTTGCCTTTATTTACCATTTTAACAAAAAGGTTGGTTGCCCTTAAAATACCCCCTTTCAGTTTTGCCCACTGTTTTTCTACATCCCCCAGCTGTTCCCATCCCACTAACGACTCCCTGAGGTATTGGCCCATCTTCGCAAAGTTAGTCTTCCTAAAGTCTAAGATCCTCACCTTGGAATGGATTCTAACAGCCCTAGTCCTAATACTGAACCACACCATCTGGTGATCACTGGATGCAAAATGATCTCCCACTACAACATCAGAAACACTTTCACCATTGGTAAGCACCAAGTCCAGTATGGCCCATTCACGTGTGGGGTCTGTTACCAATTGCCTGAATAGTTCTCCTTGTAGAGAATCCAGGATCTCCTTACTTCTAGATGATACTGCAGCAGGAATGTGCCAATCAACATCTGGCATATTGAAATCTCCTATCAGTAGCACTTCCCCTTTCCTAGCAATGCTGCGTATGTCTTCAATTAACTCTCTGTGCACCTCTTCCTCTTGTGAGGGAGGTCTGTATATCACACCAATGCAAATGGATTTCTCTTTCCCTCTTTCTAGTTTAACCCACAATGCCTCCTCTCTCCCTTTTAAGCTCTGTAATTCCAAAGCTTTAATAGTAGTTTTTACATATAGTGCCACTCCTCCTCCCCTTCTTCCTATCCTGTCCTTTCTGAATAAAGTATAGCCAGGTATAGTTACATCCCAGTCATGGTTTTCTGTGAACCATATTTCTGTAACTGCCACTAAATCCAAGTCAGCCACTCCCACCAAAGCTTCAACATCAGGGATCTTATTTCCCATGCTACGGGCATTTATACACACTGCTTTCCATATGTTACCCCTGTTACCCATTTCCATAAAGGTATTTAATGTATCACCTATCTGGGGGCTTTCACTTACCTGGGGGCTTTCTTCACCTATCCCCAACGAATCTAGTTTAAAGCCCTCTTCAGTAGATTAGCCAGTCTACTACCGAAGATGCGTTGACCTTTCTTGGACAGATGGATGCCATCTCTGCTCTGCAACCCTTGGAACAGCATCCCATGGTCTAGGAAACCAAAACGCTCTCAATGACACCATCCACGCAGCCATGCATTCATCTCCAGGATGCGAGCCTCTCTGCCTTGGCCTTTACCCTCAACAGGGAGGATTGAAGAGAACACCACCTGTGCACCTAACTGCTTCACCCTCTGTCCCAGGGCCATGAAGTCACTTTTGATACGTTCCGAAGTATACCTGGCAGTATCATTTATTCCAACATGGATTAGCAACATTGGGTAATAGTCAGTGGGCTTGATGAGTCTCGGCAAACTCTCCGTAACATCTTGGATTTTGGCACCAGGCAGACAGCATACCTCTCTGGACATCAAGTCTGGTCGGCAGATGGACGCCTCAGTACCCCTCAGAAGAGAGTCTCCAACCACCACTACCCTTCATTTCCTTCTGGTCACTGATTCTGCAACTTTGGGGTACTTGAACTCTGGTTCTTCCCTTTCCAGGGATGCTTTCACCTCCTCCACTTCCAGGGCTGCATAATGGTTCTTCAATTCAAGGGTTGGAGAAGTTGGATTGGTGATTTTGCAGGCCCTGGTGACTTGTGTCCAACCATCGACATTCTGTTGGCACCCATCTTCTCCTGTGCTGGAGAGCTTGGTTGCTGCAAGAAGCATCTCATCAATGTACTTCTGTCTAGAATGCTCCTCAGCCTCACCACCTCCTCTCTGAGTTCCTCCACTTGTTTCCTCAGAGCTTCAGTATGCAGGCACCCTGCACATGGAACTGGTCCTTCAACTGGCATTAGGTCCTCTGTCTGGACCGAGGCAGAAGCTGTAACGGGGGCAACAGCTTTAGCAATATGATTTTTCCCAGCCATTGTTCTGTTCGTGGAGCTTAGGTATCTGTTAAAGCAAAAGAGAGAGATCTACCAAGTACCAGTCGGTTTCCCAGCTGTCCTTTCAGAGAAAAAGCAGTTAAATCTCTTTAATTATATTCAAAATGTGCTGGTCTAATTCTCTGTGATTTGTTAAAGGGGGAGGTGACCTATAAAGCAAGACTGCTCACTAGGGGTGGGTGGGAGTCGGGGTGGGTAGGGAGGGAACTAACACCTGATTAGGTGTTAGCAGTTCCAAACCTGAGGAGGTTACTAGAGTTCAGCAACCTACTGTGCTCAAGGAAAGTTCCCCTAAAGCACCAAAAAGAAAGTAACCTTGCTTTAAAGAATATACAAAAAACCCTTTTAAGAGCTCCCAGTCAGAGAGCTAGCAATGTAATATAATAAAAACAAACAAACAAACAAACCCTCAAATCCTTACTGTTTGTTGATCTGTAGAGCCCTGGTTAGGAAAGCCTCAACAGGGCAGGGCACTGGAGCCTTTTATGCAGGCCTCAGCTGCACTCAGGAAATCAGGCCCACTAACTCCTGATTAGGTGTTAGCAGTTCCAAAACTGAGGAGGTTACTAGAGTTCAGCAACCTACTGTGCTCAAGGAAAGTTCCCCTAAAGCACCAAAAAGAAAGCAACCTTGCTTTAAAAAATATACAAAAAACCCTTTTAAGAGCTCCCAGTCAGAGATAGTGTCTATATCATTACTCAGGAGTTATCTGAATTTAACCACAAAGGTATTAGATATAGACTTAGAAGCTCAACTTCATGTAAGTCTACACACGTGGTGTATTGTGTACGCTGTCCATGCATCAAACAGTAAGTAGGGATTTGAGGGTTTCTTTGTTTGTTTTTTTTTGTTACATTGCTAGCTCTCTGACTGGGAGCTCTTAAAAGGGTTTTGTGTATATTTTTTAAAGCAAGGTTAATTTCATTTTTGCTGTTTTAGGGGAACTGTACTTGAGCACAGTAGTATTGCTGAACTCTGTAACCCCCTCAGGTTCAGGAACTGCTAACACCTAATCAGGGGTTAGTGGGCCTGTTTCCTGAGTGCAATTGAAGCCTGCATAAAAAGGCTGCTTTGCCCTGCCCTTTGAGGCTTTCTTAACCAGGGCTCCACACATCAAACAGTAAGTAGGGATTTGAGGGTTTCTTTGTTTGGTTTTTTTTGTTACATTGCTAGCTCTCTGACTGGGAGCTCTTAAAAGGGTTTTGTGTATATTTTTTAAAGCAAGTTTAATTTCATTTTTGCTGTTTTAGGGGAACTGTACTTGAGCACAGTAGTATTGCTGAACTCTGTAACCCCCTCAGGTTCAAGAACTGCTAACACCTAATCAGGTGTTAGTTCCCTCCCTACCCACCCCGACTCCCACCCACCCCTAGTGAGCAGTCTTGCTTTATAGGGCACCTCCCCCTTTAACAAATCACAGTGAATTGGACCAGCACATTTTGAATATAATTAAAGAGTTTTAACTGCTTTTTCTCTGAAAGGACAGCTGCGAAACCAGCTGGTACTTCGTAGATCTCTCTCTTTTGCTTTAACAGATACCTAAGCTCCACAAACAGAACAATGGCTGGGAAAAATCGTATTGCTAAAGCTGTTGCCCCCGTTACAGCTTCTGCCTCGGTCCAGACAGAGGTCCTATTGCCAGTTGAAGAACCGGTTCCATGTGCAGGGTGCCTGCATGCTGAAGCTCTGAGGAAACAAGTGGAGGAACTCAGAGAGGAGGTGGCGAGGCTGAGGAGTATTCAAGACAGTGAGAAGTACATTGATGAGATGCTGCTTGCAGCAACCAGGCTCTCCAGCACAGGAGAAGATGGGTGCCAACAGAATGTCGATGGTTGGACAAAAGTCACCAGAGCCTGCAAAATCACCAATCCAACTTCTCCAGCCCTTGAATTGAAGAACCATTATGCAGCCCTGGAAGTGGAGGAGGTGAAAGCATCCCTGGAAAGGGAAGAACCAGAGTTCAAGTACCCCATAGTTGCAGAATCAGTGACCAGAAGGAAACGAAGGGTAGTGGTGGTTGGAGACTCTCTTCTGAGGGGTACTGAGGCGTCCATCTGCCGACCAGACTTGATGTCCAGAGAGGTATGCTGTCTGCCTGGTGCCAAGATCCAAAATGTTACGGAGAGTTTGCCGAGACTCATCAAGCCCACTGACTATTACCCAATGTTGCTAATCCATGTTGAAACAAATGATACTGCCAGGTATACCTTGGAACATATCAAAAGTGACTTCATGGCTCTGGGACAGAGGGTGAAGCAGGTAGGTGCACAGGTGGTGTTCTCTTCAATCCTCCCTGTTGAGGGTAAAGGCCAAGGCAGAGAGGCTCGCATCCTGGAGATTAATGCATGGCTGCGTGGATGGTGTCTTCGAGAGCGTTTTGGTTTCCTAGACCATGGGATGCTGTTCCAAGGGTTGCAGAGCAGAGATGGCATCCATCTGTCCAAGAAAGGTCAACACATCTTTGGTAGTAGACTGGCTAATCTACTGAAGAGGGCTTTAAACTAGATTCGTTGGGGATGGGTGAAGAAAGCCCCCAGGTAAGTGAAAGCCCCCAGGTAAGTGATACATCAAATACCTTTATGGAAATGGGTAACAGGGGTAACATATGGAAAGCAGTGTGTATAAATGCCCGTAGCATGTGAAATAAGATCTCTGAAGTTGAAGCTTTGGTGGGAGTGGGTGACTTAGATTTAGTGGCAGTTACAGAAACATGGTTCACAGAAAACCATGACTGGGATGTAACTATACCTGGCTATACTTTATTCAGAAAGGACAGGGTAGGAAGAAGGGGAGGAGGAGTAGCACTATATGTAAAAACTACTATTAAAGCTTTGGAATTACAGAGCTTAAAAGGGAGAGAGGAGGCATTGTGGGTTAGACTAGAAAGAGGGAAAGAGAAATCTATTTGCATTGGTGTGATATACAGACCTCCCTCACAAGAGGAAGAGGTGGACAGAGAGTTAATTGAAGACATACGCAGCATTGCTAGGAAAGGGGAAGTGCTACTGCTAGGAGATTTTAATATGCCAGATGTTGATTGGCACATTCCTGCTGCAGTATCATCTAGGAGTAAGGAGATCCTGGATTCTCTACAGGGAGAACTATTCAGGCAATTGGTAACAGACCCCACACGTGAAGGGGCCATACTGGACTTGGTGCTTACCAATGGTGAAAGTGTTTCTGATGTTGTAGTGGGAGATCATTTTGCATCCAGTGATCACCAGATGGTGTGGTTCAGTATTAGGACTAGGGCTGTTAGAATCCATTCCAAGGTGAAGATCTTAGACTTTAGGAAGACTAACTTTGCGATGATGGGCCAATGCCTCAGGGAGTCGTTAGTGGGATGGGAACAGCTGGGGGATGTAGAACAACAGTGGGCAAAACTGAAAGGGGGTATTTTAAAGGCAACCAACCTTTTTGTTAAAATGGTAAACAAAGGCAAAAGGAACAGGAGACCGCTATGGTTTTCGAAGGAAGTAGCTGAAAAAGTGAAGAAAAAGAGGGAGGCCTTCATGAAATACAAGAGATCACAGAGAGAGGAAGACAGGCATCTGTATTTGGAAAAACTTAGAGAAGCTAGCAAAGTAGTCAAGAAGGCAAAGATTCAAAAGGAGGAGGAAATAGCCAATGCAATAAAATGGGGGGATAAGACATTTTTCAGATATATTAGTGAGAAGAGGAAGGGCAAAAGTGGTATTGTCAGACTCAAGGGTACAGGGGGGGAATATGTAGAAGCTGATAAGGATAAAGCAGAATTACTTAACAAATATTTTTGTTCTGTATTCACAGATGAAAAACCAGGAGCAGGACCTCAGAAAACACCCACAAATAAGAACAGAAGCGAGGGACATCTTGAACAATTTTCAGAAGACTGTGTTCGTGAGAAACTAGCTCAACTCAAAGTAGACAAAGCGATGGGACCGGATGGGGTACACCCTAGAATACTGAGGGAACTTGGGGACATTCTAGCAACTCCACTGACTGACCTTTTCAATGCCTCGTTGGAGTCGGGAGTGGTGCCAAAGGACTGGAGAGAGGCTCATGTGGTGCCTTTACACAAAAGCGGAAGTAAGGATGTGGTTGAAAACTACAGGCCGGTTAGTTTAACTTCAGTGGTGAGTAAATTAATGGAAACGCTGTTGAAAGAGAAAATAGTGAGGTTTCTGGAGTCCAGCGGATTACAGGATCCGAGGCAGCATGGATTCACCAGAGGCAGGTCTTGTCAGACAAATCTGATTGATTTCTTTGACTGGGTGACCAGGGAGTTGGACCGAGGGAGAGCTCTAGATGTGGTGTATTTAGATTTCAGTAAAGCCTTTGACACTGTTCCTCACAGGCGACTTATAAACAAACTGAGCACCCTAGGGATGGACCCTAAAGTTACTGCTTGGGTTAGAAATTGGTTGGGTGGGAGGCGACAAAGAGTACAAGTAAATGGAGCTCACTCTGAGGAGAAGGATGTTACCAGTGGTGTGCCCCAGGGATCTGTCCTTGGTCCGATTCTTTTTAACATCTTTGTTAGTGATATAGCGGAAGGGCTGTCGGGTAAGGTTTGCCTCTTTGCAGATGATACCAAAATCTGCAATAAAGTAGACACCCAGGAAGGTGTAGATAACATGAGGAGGGATCTAGCTAAGCTTGAAGAATGGTCTAGAATTTGGCAGCTGGGATTTAATGTTAAAAAATGTAAGGTCATGCATTTGGGCTGCAGCAATCCAAGGGAGCAATACAGCATAGGAGGTGAAGTACTTTTGTCCACTAAAGAAGAGCGGGACCTAGGCGTAGTTGTGTCCGATGATCTTAAAGTAGCTAAACAGGTAGAAAAGGCGACGGCTAAAGCTAGAAGGATGCTTGGGTGCATACGGAGAGGAATGGCTAGCAGAAAAAAGGAGGTGATAATGCCTCTGTATAAGTCTTTGGTGCGACCTCATTTGGAGTATGGTGTGCAATTCTGGAGACCGCACCTTCAAAAGGATGTGAACAGGATGGAGTCGGTACAGAGGGGTGCTACTAAGATGATTAGTGGTCTTCATTATAAAGCATATGAGGACAGACTTAAGGATCTTAATATGTACACCTTAGAGGAAAGGCGGGATAGAGGTGATATGATTGAGATGTTTAAATACCTCCGTGGCATAAATGTTCAGGGAGAGAGCCTCTTTCAATTGAAAGCAAGTTCTGCGACGAGGGGACATGGGATGAGGGTGAAGGGAGATAGATTCAGGAGTGATATGCGGAAATATTTCTTTACGGAAAGAGTAGTGGATCCGTGGAATAGTCTCCCAGTGGAGGTGGTAGAGATGAGGACAGTAACTGAATTCAAAAAAGCATGGGACCAACACAGAGGATCTCTAAAGGTAAAAAGTGGACTGTTGTAGTTGTTGTTATGGAAGGACAGACTAGATGGGCCTTGTGGTCTTTTTCTGTCATCATGTTTCTATGTTTCTATATATCGGAAAAACCAACAGATCCTTCAAGGTACGAATGAATGAACATAAAAGTAAGTTGAAATGCTGTAGGTGGGAAGCGCCTATGGTAGAACATTGTATAGAGTTTCATCATACGTATGAAGAGTTAAGATGTTTTTGCATTGAACAGCTCCAGACACCACGGTTTGGAAGAACACGGGAATAGGCTTTACTTTATAGTGAACAACAATGGATCTACAGATTACAAACAGTAACTCCTGGAGAGTTGAATGCATGAGTAGAATGGGAAGCTTGTTTTTGATAGATTTATGATGTAAGAAGCTAGATTAATTGCCCCCCCCCCTTTAAATCAGTTTGCATGCACGGCGTTTTGTTGTCGGTATAGGTCAAGGTTAAGACCATAATCTTCTGAGAAGAAGTATTGAGTGCAGCACAGGTAAACGATAGAAGATTTTAGATTTCCTCAGTTTTCAGCTTTTACATTAAATAGAGAAAGAGTAGTTACTCACCTGTAACAGGTGTTCTCCAAGAGCAGCAGGAATCAGTCCTCACATATGGGTGTCATCAGCGACGATGAAGCCCCGGCAGAGCATTTCCCCAGCTTTCTATGAAAGCCTTTGGGAATGCAGGCACGCATGCGCGGTTCCCTTCCCGCCTAAAAGGTGCCATCTTACCTCAGTCAAATGACATAGCTAAGAACAGCACACAAAAATTAAAAATAAACTATGTACAACTGCAACTCCAAGGGGAGGAGGGAGGGTTGTGAGGACTGATTCCTGCTGCTCCTAGAGAACACCTGTTACAGGTGAGTAACTGCTCTTTCTCCAGGACCAAGCAGGAAGTCAGTCCTCTCACATATGGGTGACTCCCAAGCTCTGGGCTACCGAGGAACCCAGGCTGAACAAGAGTACTCCCTCTAGTCTCAGCAGCAAAGAAAGGCATTTCAAGGACACAACCTCCACCGGTAGCCCAACAGAGGGCAGGAGGGTAGGAGTTGCCTAAACCTCAAAGAGATTCCGGAGTACTATTTGGCCAAAAGCACTGTCCCTACGGGACTCCCTCTCCAGGCAGTAATGGGCTGCAAAAGTCTGGCTTGAAGACCAAGTTGCAGCCCTGCAGATGTCTACCAAGGGCACAGAGCGGAGATGAGCCACTGAGGCAGCCATTGCCCTGTCTCGGTGGGCCGTAACCCGACCCTGCAAAGGAAGGTCAGCCACATTATAAGCCCAGGTGATACAGTCAGCTACCCAGATGGACAAGGTACGCTTGGACACAGCCAACTCCAACTTATTGGGGTCAAAGGAGACGAAGAGCTGTGTAACCCTTCTATGCCCCTGCGTACGGTCAAGGTAGAAGGATAAGGCCCTCCTACAGTCCAGGGTATGCAGGACTGCTTCAGCCTGGCTTGCATGAGGCCTAGGGAAGAATGTTGGAAGAACCACCTCCTGGTTGAGGTGGAAAGAGGAGACAACCTTAGGGAGGAACTTGGGATGAGTCCTAAGGACTACCCTGTTTCTGTAAATCCTGGTGTAAGGCCTATCACAGACTAGGGCCTGAAGCTCACTTACTCGCCTAGCCGAGGTAAGGGCTATCAGGAAGAGTGTCTTCCAGGAGAGGAAGCGTAGTGGACAAGTAGCCATCTGCTCAAAAGGTGGGCGAGTCAGTTGCTGCAAGACCACATTCAGCTCCCACTCAGGGGCAGGAGGACGGACGGGAGGCTTGAGCAAAAGCAAGCCCCTAAGAAAGCGGGACACCAAGGGGTGACCAGATAGAGAATGTCCCTCCACCAGAGAGTGGTGAGCTGCTAGAGCTGAGAGGTGGACCCGAATAGAATTGCATTTAAGGCCTTGATTTGACAAGTGCAGTAAGTACTGAAGGACTACTGGCACAGTACAGGAGAAAGGATCAACTGTACGTAGCTGACACCACACAGAAAACCTTTTCCATTTGAGAGCATAGGTTTTCCTAGTGGACTGTTTCCTAGAGGCTAGGACAACCTCCTCAACATCCTGAGGCAGGCCCCAGGGAGCCAAGACTACCCTTGCAGCCTCCAGGCCATTAAATTGAGAGCTTTGAGATTGGGGTGCAGAAGGGAACCCTGCTCCTTGTGAGAGAAGGTCTGGTTGCAACCCCAGAGGTAGTGGAGGATCCACCGCCAGTTGAAGCAGAAGAGGAAACCAAGGCTGTCTCGGCCACCTGGGAGCCACCAGCAGGACCTAGGCCTTGTCCTGAAGAATCTTGAAGAGAGTTCGGGCCACCAAGGGTGTGGGAGGAAACGCATCCAGGAGGCCCTGAGACCAGGATATCAGAAAAGCATCCGCTGCTATCCGCAGAGGATGCGGTTGCCTGGAGCAGAACTTTGGCAGTTGCTTGTTCATGGGGCTGGCAAAGAGATCTATCAAAGGGAGACTCCATTTCAGGAAGATCTTCTGAACTACTGAAGGATGCAGCTGCCACTCGTGGGGCTGCAGTATTCTGCTTAATCTGTCTGCCAGGTAGTTGTCCTGGCCTGGAATGTACACAGCCTTGAGAAGCATGTTGTGCTTGAGGGCAAAAGAACAAAGGTCCTGAGCCTCCCGACAAAGGATCCTGGACCCAGTTCCGCCCCGTTTGTTCACATAAAACATGGCAACTTGGTTGTCTGTCTGAATCAGGACAGACTGGTGAGCCAGGGTAGGAGTGAAAGCTTTGAGTGCTAACCGAATAGCTCTGAGTTCCAGGAGATTGATCTGCTGTGCAGCTTCCCAGGGAAACCACAGGCCCTGGGTGCACTTGCCCAGACAATGAGCTCCCCAGCCTTGCAGGGAGGCGTCTGTGGTCACCACTACTGTGTACCCTGGAATCTGAAAAGGCACCACCTTCAGAAGATTGGGTGGGTGAAGCCACCAGGTGAGGGAGTGCAGAAATGGTCTGGACACCCTTATCCTGTCTCTGAGGCTGCCTGTGGCCTGTGACCACTGAGCCCGAAGGCACCACTGTGCAGGCCTCATATGGAGCCTGGCATTGGGGGTCACATGTACTGTCGAAGCCATGTGGCCTAGAAGCCTCAGGTAGAGTCTGGCGGAGACCAGGGACCTGCTGAGAAACTGATTTGCCAAGGCCATCAACCTTTGGGCCCTGTCTACTGGCAAGAAAGCCTTTGCCAGCAGAGAGTCCAGCCTTGCCCCTATGAACTCCAAGTTCTGGGAGGGGAGCAAAGTGGACTTTGCGAAGTTTATGACAAACCCCAGGCTTTGTAGAAGAGCAGTAGTCCTGAGGGTGGCTTGTTTGGCCTCCTGGCACGTCTGCCCCCTGATGAGCCAGTCGTCCAGATAGGGGAAGACAAAGATTCCCTGATTTCTCAGGTAGGCCGCCATCACTGCTAGGCACTTTGTGAAGACTCTGGGGGCGGAGGTGAGGCCGAAAGGCAGCACTCTGTACTGATAATGGTTTCCTCCCACAATGAACCTGAGGTACTTTCTGTGGTCTGGATGAATGAGGATGTGAGTGTACGCATCCTTTAGATCTAAGGAGCATAGCCAATCTCCCTGCTGGAGGTAGGGCAGAAGTGTCCCAAGAGTAAGCATCTTGAACTTCTCCTTCACTAGGAACTTGTTGAGGTTCCTGAGGTCCAGAATGGGTCGAAGGCCACCGGTTCTTTTGGGCACCAGGAAATACCTGGAGTAGAAACCGTGACCTTGCAAGTGGGGAGGCACAGGCTCCACCGCCCTGTCTACTAACAGATCATGAAGCTCTTGTAGAAGGTGGTCTGTGTGCAGGGGAGGCTTTGGAGGCTCCCCTGGAAAATATGGTGGAGGCAGTTGGTGAAAATGGAGGGCATAGCTCTTGTGGACTATCTCCAGCACCCAACTGTCCCCGGTGATAAGGGGCCACTGGTGGGCAAAGAGGGCGAGGCGACCTCCTGTGCAGGGCTGGGAGAGCAGTGGAGGAGAGGCTGCGCTCAAGGAGTCAAAAACCCCCACCCTGCTGAGTGGTAGCAGGGGCCTGAGGCTTGGGGGTACTCTGCCTACGGGGCCCATTACCCTGACCCTTGGCTTGCTGACCCTGGGGGGCAGCTTGGGCAGCCTGATATTGCGGGTACTGTTTGTAGGCAGTGCCCTTCCTCGGGTAAAAGGGATTTTTACCCGAGCCCTTCTTTTTATGAGAAGGGGCAGAGGTCTTCCTCGACAGCCTTCTCCGTGTGAGGTGCTCAGTTTCGAGCTGAGCGGCCTTCTCGTTCATGGGCTTGCCAAAAAGGTTTTCACCTCAGCAAGGGACATCGACCAACTTGTCCTGAACCCATGGCTTGAGGTCTGTCAGACGGCTGCCTGGGTGAGAATGTTCACAGTCTTGGCAAGTGCATATATCAATATGATTTGCAAGGGATTGTGGGAAATGCAGTCCATTCACACCAGACACAGCTGCTCACAATAATTAGTTGTGCTTGAGTGTAAAGCCAATAAAATATTTATTTATGGGGTTATTTCTCCCAACACAGATATGCTTGGTAGCACATAAAACAGGATACTTGCTTTCAGTGTTAAACTTAGAAAAACAAAATCAGGAAAACAACAGTTGAACTTGTCAGGCAATCAAATCAAAAGAATAAAGACCTGGTTGGTAACAAACTGGTCTTTTCTGTAGGCTTTAGCTAATATTTTCTTAGCAGTGTTTCAAACAACAAGCAAAACCCACAAAGAAGGGAAAAACTGTTCTTTTCAGGTTAACTTCTTATATCTTCACTAGAGGACAGCAACCTTGGGCCGGAAGGACTGGGGTTTCTAGTCCCACAGGTGCTCCTTGTGGTCTTGGGCAAGCCACTTAACCCTCCATAGCCCATGTTCCCTGTAAAATAGTTATCTCCAAGTTATAATGCCCTGTTCAATGTAATTTCAGTTTGTTCAATGTAAACCGCACTGATGCAGAATAGCGCGGTATATAAGAGAATGTAAATAAATAAATAAAATAAATAAATAAAATAAATCTTCACACATAGATTCAGAAGTGATTCCCTCAGAGCTCACAAGCAATTAGGTAAGGCTCAATTGCTAGCAGTTACCCAGCTGAAAACCCCTTAGCTGGCTTGTTTTCTACTGCGTGGCTCAAATCCTACTTCAGGAGCTTTTCTGAGTAGATTAAAGAACAAGTTTGTATTTCTTTGTGATGGTGGTTGTACTTTGTAGCAGAAAATTACCAAAGGAGTTTAGACAGAGAGCAATCCATGTATTCACAGCCTGTATCTAAGACTCCTCCCCCTTCTTCAACAATCATGGGTTCAATATCATGGATTGGCACAGAGGAATTTCTCAATGGAGCACTTTCAGGAGAATACTTGTTTCCCTGCTGTCTTTCAAGGTTATAGCTAGGGCATAGATCAGTGTTCATACCTGAGCTTCCATTGCTGTTAGAGTTCCTCTCTAAATAGCCTGGCCAGTATGTAGTCCAGTTCTTATGTCCAGCCTTCCAATCCAGATCCCTGGACACTGGATCTCTCTTCACATACCTTCTGGCACGGGTCTTAGGGTCCCTTCCACGTGCAGCCGTCTCCCTCACAGGTACCGTCTGGAGATTCCTAGCCCTGCAGCACCATTCCTCTGGCTTTCCCCAGTCCAATGGTGTATGCTGGCCTTTTGAATGTCCCCCAGTATACGTACTGCTCTGGACTCCTCTAGACCTCCCAAATGCTTTTCTCTTCTTTCTTCCAAAGGGTTTCTTGCCCTCTGTGTCCGTCCGGTCTGGCTTCTGCTTCTGATGATCCTCCAGATGATGAAGACCTCCAAGCTGAGGATATCCAAGCTGATTCTGAGGATCTCCCAGATGAAACTGAGGATAATTCTCTGTAGAATAAACTCTACCTTTATTCTGCTTAGATGAGTGCTCCACCCTAGCACAGCGCAGCTGTGCTGAATCAGGCCCTGCCCTTTGAGATGAGTGCTTAGGGATTACCTCATAGCCCTCTTGATTAAACACACGTTTCCCCACTTCAGCTCCTCTAATGGCTGTTGGAAACCTGGTGCATTCTGGGACTGGTAGTCTTTTATGGGAAAATTCTGTTTTCTTATTTCTACCAGAACTGACAGGTTGCTTGTTCAGAGTCACTTCACCTTTTCTATAGCTCCTTCCTGAGCTATGATAAGCTTCCTTATCACAGGTCCGATGACTGCAGCCATGCCTGGCGTCGAGCCGTGATGCCGGCTGCCGCAACTCGGGCCGAAGCCTCGAAGCCATTGTAGGCGGCGCGGGACATGAACTTCGAGCAGTTCCGAATCCCCAAGGACAAGGACCTAAATCTCTGCAAGGGTTCCCCGGAGAGATCAGCAGAGAACCTGGCCAATTCCTTGGCCAGATCCCGCAAGTACATGCCCATGTACAGCTGGTAGGACTGGACATGGCAAGCAAGCATCGAGCCCTGGAAGCACTTTCTACCGATGCCATCGAGGTTCTGGACCTCCCTGCCGGGGGGCACCGCAGAGTGCATCTTCTGGCTCTTCAGACGATGCATAGCCGATTCCACAACCATAGAATGGTGTGGTAGCTGTGCCTTCTGAAAACCAGGGCTCTTTCGGAGTCGATAGATCAAATCGACTCACTTGCTGAGAACCGGCGCCGAGGCCGATGCCTCCCACATATGGAAGAGGAGCCGTTCCAGCATCGGAGGAACCGGAACAGTAAAGGCCTCCTTCGGAGGAGAGTCATACTGTAGGGCCTCAAGCTCTTCAGCTCGAGGCTCCTCCTCGGGGTCCGCCGGAATAGCCAAGGCAGCGGCCATATCCCAGACGAACTCCAAGAACCGAGTATCCTCCAGGGGGGACCTACTCCGTGGCTCAGACTGCGGTGAGTCCGAAGGGACGCACCGAGTCTTGAAAGTATCAGGAGACTCCTCGTCCTCCGTCTCCCAAGCTGACTCGTCCGAGGAGGAGTCAGGGTCCGACCCCACGGGGCCCTGGAGCATCTGCCCCGACGCCGAAGGCACCGGCGTCGACACCCTCGGTCCCGAACGGGAGGTCGAGGGAGACCGCGACCGAGGTCGACTCCGAGCCACGATGGACTCGAGTATCGGCTCGGTCTCCGGGGTCGACTTCGAAGTCGATGTCCCAGTGGTTGGGGCAGATGTGCCAGACAGGCTGGCCATCAGTGCCCGCTGCTGCTCCATGAAGGCAGACAATCTGCTCTCCAAGGCTGTCATCCTAAGACTCAGCTCGGGAGACGCAGCAGCCACCGACTCGGGCCCCGGCGGCGGCTCCCTGGGAGGAGAGTCCTCGAGGACTACGGGGCATATGTGTCCAGCTCCACGCGAGGAACTTTTGCAAGCTTCTCGTGTTCCACGGGCCCGGGGTGACGGTCGGGGGTCTTAGACCTGGCCCTTGAGGAGCCAGGGACCTCCTCCGACGCCCTCGCGAGCCGCTTCTTCCTCTTGCGTTCCCGGTCGGGGGACCCCCTGTCCGAGGAGCTTCGATGGCGCTCGGGATCGGAATCCCGAGATGTCGAAGCCTCAGACGGGGTCCGGGCCCGGTCGGAGGCTGAGTCCGAGAAAAGCCTTTCTTTTTGCTGCTGTCGACTTCGGAGTGCCTTGGAAGACATCTTTCCACATGGCCCGCACTACTTAGGATCGTGGTCAGGGCCGAGGCACCGAAGGCAGCAGTCGTGTGTGTCGGTGAGAGACATCAATTTCTTACACCGATCACACTTTTTAAAACCGCTGGAAGCCATCGGGGAAAAAAAAGAGTCCCCGTGAGGTCAAAGGACCGGCCTTCCAGGGAAAAAATGGAAAAAAGGGCGCGAACGCCAGCCACGAAGGGCAAAAAACGAAAAAGAAGAATCTGGCTCGATACCAGTGTACCAAACCCGGCAGGAGGGGAACCGGCATAGAACCGGGAGAAAAAATAGCGAAAATCGCCGAAAAAAATCTAATTTTAACCGGGAGAACAGGACACATGTCTGGTGGGCTTCACGGAAAAAAAAGAGACTGAGGTAAGATGGCACCTTTAGGCGGGAAGGGAACCGCGCATGCGTGCCTGCATTCCCAAAGGCTTTCATAGAAAGCTGGGGAAAAGCTCCGCTGGGGTTCATCGGCGCCGATGACACCCATATGTGAGGACTGACTTCCTGCTTGGTCCTGGAGAATATTGAAAGTATGTACCTAATGCGCTTATTTCACTTGCAGTGCTTACTTGATTCCCCTGAGGAAACCCGTAAGGGTGAAACGCATTTCTACAGCATGCTTAACGGCGTCGGGAAAAAGAAAGCTAGAAGCTGGAGTTATATAAATTAAGCACTCAGTTTCTATAAGTTAAAATGTTTCAAAAAAGGTTTACTAATAAGTGGCTTTTAATAGAGGGTCGTTGGTGTGCATAGGGTTGTTAGTCCATTTCACTGTACATTACCCAGTCGATGGCAGCCCGGGTTTCTGAGACCTCTCTTGCCGCTGAGTAAACGGTTGTAATTATAAATTGTTATATTGTATCAAGTCAAGAGAAGACTACATAATACTTTCTGATAATAGTGCAGAGTATCATATAACATTAATACAGTATTGCTGTGACGGAAAGTGACCATAATTGGATTTTGTGAGGCACAAATGATACTGTCAAGTATCCCTCTGAGTGTATCAAAAGTGACTTCATGGCTCTGGGACAGAGGGTGAAGCAGTTAGGTGCACAGGTGGTGTTCTCTTCAATCCTCCATATTGAGGGAAAAGGCCAAGCTCACATCCTGGAGATGAATGCATGGCTGCGTGGTTGGTGTCTGTCAGCATACACCAGCAGGACATTATGCCTAGCATAGGTGTCATGGCTGTTCCCAGACCTTGGATTTCAAGCAGCTTTGTTACTCTGGTGATATCAGTCTCCAAACTTAATGAGGGTAGTTTACAAGATGAGATTAACTCTGATCCCCTGGTGATGTCAGTCTCCGGGCCTGATGAGATTGATCTGCAGCCCCTCCTTGCTAAATCAAGAATAGCAGACCTCAAAGGGAGGTGACTGGAAACAATAGCAGACCTCAAAGGGAGGTGCTAGAGAAAATTCACTATAAAGGACAGAAATACTTCCTCTTTCTCTCTCTCTCTCTATTCATCAGACATGAAGGACAGGAGGCTCTGACAATCACTTCTCTTCACCCCTCCCCCCTCTCTCTCTCTCTGATCTCTCTCACACACACATGCACACACATAGAGTCTTTCATATACTCTATTCTCTCTCACACTTCACACATGCACACACACACACACACACACACAGATTCATTGATGCACACTGAAGCAGCTCTTTAACAACCACTATATAACTCTGTTCTGTACCTATGTAATAAGCCTATTTCTGTATAAAACTCTTTTTCCAAGCCACCCCAGTTTTGGTTGTCTTATTTGTGCTGCTTACCCTACTGTCTCTGTGAAATGAACCCAGGACCAAACGGAGAGTAGACCAGAAGATTACATATTCAGAAGATTACAGTGTCATCAAAAGTGTTTTGGTTTCCTGGACCATGGGATGCTGTTCCAAGGGTTGCAGAGCAGAGATGGCATCCATTGGTCCAAGAAAGGTCGACATGTCTTCAGTAACAGACTGGCTAATCTACTGAAGAGGGCTTTAAATTAGATTCCTTGGGACTTCCGGTGACGTCGGGGAGCATGGTGGCTGCTCTCTGAGGGAGCTCCGGGGCACTGTTGAAATTTGCTAAAATTAGAGCGATCCTTACCCTTACTGCCGAGTCCCCCAGCAGAGCTTAATAATCCTGACCCAGGAGAGGATGTCGGCGAAAGCACGGCTGTCCGAATTTCGCTCCTCTTACGACGTGCTGGGAGAGAAGGTGGAGGGAGGCCCCACTGACCGCGTGGCGGGCGAGGAGAAGGAGCGGCCCGACTCAGAAGGGGATCCCGATGGCGGCCCCGATTCGATGGAGAGCTTGAAAGCATGGCTCACAGCTTTTAAAGAAGAGTTTAAAGACGAGATGAAGGCGGAAATGGGCTCCTTCACGAAAGAATTGAGGGAAACGCTGACGGTGCTTAAGCAGGATGTGCTGGAGATCGGGACCCGAGTGGAGGTAGTGGAGGAGCGCCTAGAGCAACAAGAGGAGATGGTGACTGAGCTGCGGAGTGGCTGGGAGGAGCTGCGGCAGGCACAGGAGGCACTCCGGGCAAAGACGGAGGACCTCGAGGATAGATCACGACGGAGCAATGTGCGTGTGCGGGGCCTACCGGAGGAGCAGCGCTTTCAAGACTGCGAAGGGACATTGACGCGGCTATTCTCCGCCATTCTAAAGGAGGTAGATCCCGAGGGGGAGGGGGCGAGAGGGCCACCGCTTATGGACAGGACTCATCGGAGCCTAGGCCCCCCGCGAGACAACAAACCCCGGGATGTGATTGCCTGCCTGAGCTCGTATAAGCTGAAAGAGAAGCTATTGGCGGCGGCGCGGAAGCTGGGCCCTTACCAATGGGAGGGGGCCAAAATAGAACTTTATCAAGATCTCTCGGCTGGCACCTTGCAGCGGCGGTGGGAACTCCGAGAAGTCACCTCAGTGCTGCGCCGTGAGGGGTGGCGGTACAGATGGCTCTACCCGTTTGGCCTTCTGGTGACCATCAAAGGCAACACCCGGCGCATCCAAAGCGTGGACGGGGCCTGGCAGACCCTGCGAGAAATGGGGGTGGAAAATCTCCCGGAGGCGCGGTTACAGAGCATGCCGAAGGGCCAACGCCCACAAGAGCGGCCCGCGACGACGAAATGGCAGAGGGTAGAGAGCAAGAACAAGAGCCGGAGGCTAACCCGGCTGTCTGGAGGCAGAGAGCGATCCTTGATGGGGGATGATAAAGGAGCTTAAACTACACCTTGGAAACTCCTACTGTTTTTGTTTGGGACTCAACTCGGGGCCCCACTGTGGTTTAGCGGGGGCCGGGTGCAGGCCGGTTTATGGGAGCCCTAGACTGGGGACTCACTACCCTCCGGGCCTTGTGACTATTATGGAGTTGGAGGTGCCTTTAATGATAACAATGCCTGTGGATGTTGTTTTGCCCGACCCCCCTTACAACTTACCCCCCCCCCCGCGTTGGAGGGAGCGTGGAACGGGGGGGGGGGGCCTCGGGTGGGCCTCCGACTGGGCAAGTTGCCCTACTTTGGACACTGGCTCATGGGACCTAAGTTTTTGCGCATTGCCCAGCCCCATCGTGCTGGATGGGCGTACGATGGGTGGTGACACCCCAACATTGAGCCTGCTTTGCCTGAGGAACTATTGGGAGGCTGGGAGCAGCGGGAGGGGGGGGGAGGGGGGGAATGAAGTGTGCTGGCTATGTTGTTGGATAGGCTGCTTTTTGGATTGATGTATAGTAGTAACAAATGCTGACCTTAACTGTGGGATACCTTGTTGCATGTGGGGAGAAGGATGTTAACGTGGGAGGGAGGGGGGGGGATTGGGGTGGAGGGGGCAGGCAGGGGGTAAGGGGACTGTCGCAGCGCCCGGGACAGTTGCTGGGGGGGTCGGGGTTACTCCGGAGGGAGTTGGTATGCAGGGCGGGATAGGGGGTAGGGGGGGCTGGGGAGGGGGGAAGGGGGAGAGCTGGGGGGGAGGGGTGGGCGAGGGTTGGGGGCTAGGCAGGTGAAGTCCGATGATACTGGGTGGGGAGGAAGGGGGGTGCAGGATAGGTTGCAATGGGGAGGATAGGATCCATCAATGTCAAAGGGCTTAATAACCCCCAGAAGCGGCGGCAACTCTATAGAGAGGCCACAAGGCTTGACTGGGAAGTAGTGTTGGTCCAGGAGACTCACCTGCGCAGGAAGCACGAGAGGCTGCTGAAAAATGCCCGCTACCCCCATCAGTATTTTGGGAGTGTGAGGGGAGCGACTGGGGGCAAAAAGGGGGGGGGGGGGGTAGCGGTGCTGATCAGACGGGATAGTACGTTCCGGGTGGGTAGGGTGGAGAGGGATGAGGCTGGACGGGTGCTCTTATTGGGGGGGGGGGGAATGGCAGGGTGAACGGGTTACCATGGTAAACATTTATGCGCCTAACGCGCAGCAAGCAGAATTTTGGGGAGAGGTGCAGGGTTTCTTAACTAGGCATGTCCAAGGGAGGCTAATTATGGGGGGAGACTTCAATTTGGCATTACATCCTAGGTGGGATAGGCAGGTGGGGGGGGGATGGGAAGGGGAGGGCCCGGAAGATCCTCAAGCGTATCTTGGCAACGCATTGCCTAAGTGATGTGTGGAGACAACTGAATGAAGGAAGTAGGGAGTACACTTTTTACTCGGCTCCACATGATAGCTATAGCAGGATCGATTACGTCCTGATACCGGAAGGGTGGAAGCCCCGGGTCCAAGATGCGCAAATAGGGAACATTACATGGTCGGATCATGCCCCGACCTGGGTGAGTGTGGGGAGCTCTAGGGAAGGGGGGGGGGGTGTCCGTTTTTGGAGACTAAACGAGAGCTTGCTCAGGAATGCGGAGGTGGTGCAGGACGTTAAGGGGTGCCTGCGGGACTACTGGGAATTCAATGACACGGGGGATGTGGGAGAGGTGGGTCTATGGGAGGGGATGAAAGCGGTGGTGAGAGGAAGGTTAGTGATGTGGTCCTCTCATCTTAAAAAACAGCGGGTGGCGAAGGAGGAGGTGCTCCAAACCGAGATTAAACGGGTGACGGAGCTCTACCAAGGGCGGGGGAATATGAGGGACCTTCGGCGTCTTAACCAACTGCGGATGGAGCTGAATAAACTGCAGGTAGATGAGATCGGGTTCCAGCTGGCGCGGTTAAAGCAGCGCTACTATGAATGGGGGGGATAGAGCAGGTCGCTTATTGGCCAATAAACTACGGAAGCGGGAGGCTCAGACCTTGATTGGGGGGTTGGTTGGGGCGGCGGGAGAGCTGCTGAAGACGGAGAAGCAGATCGGGGAGCGCTTTTGCCAATTCTATCGGGCTCTCTACAAGAAACCGGAGGGAGAGAGGGTAGGGGCTAGGGAGGCCTATCTCGATGGGGTAGAGTTGCGGCACTTGGATGAGAAGGAGACTCAAGCCCTAGAGCAAGACATCACTAGGGAGGAGGTGGCGCAGGCCCTCAAGGAGCTGCCGGCGGGGAAAGCCCCGGGGCTAGATGGGCTGCCGGGGGCCTTCTATAAAGTCTTCCGGGAGGACCTTTTGGACCAGCTGGTTCGGGTGATGAATGGGGTGCAGAAGGCAGGCGGAAGTTTGTCGACAGGTATGCTCACCGCGGGGATCACGGTACTGCCTAAGGCGGGCAGAGACCCGCTATACTGCGAGTCGTACAGGCCTATCTCCCTACTGAATGTAGATGTTAAAATCATTGCTAAAGTGTTGGCCAATCGGCTGGCACCAAAGATGCCCGGGTTGATTGGGCTGGATCAAACTGGCTTTATCCAGGGGCGACAAGCTTCGGATAACATCAAGAGGGCGCTGGAAGTTGTTTGGGGGGTACAAGCTCAGGGGGTAGAGGCCATGTTGTTGTCTATCGACGCCGAGAAGGCGTTCGATAGGGTGGATTGGGGCTTTCTCTTTCTGACGATGAAGCGGATGGGCATAGGCCCCAAGTTCCTGAGCTGGGTGCAAGCCCTATATAGGGGCCCTAAGGCTAGGGTTAAAGTTAATGGGCGGTACACGGAGGCCCTGGAGCTGGAGAGGGGGACCCGGCAGGGATGCCCGATGTCTCCTCTCCTTTTTGCCATTGCCATTGAACCCTTGGCTTGTGCCATCCGGGCTAACGGGCGGGTGCAGGGGCTACAGAAGGGGGAGGGCCACCATAAGATTTCGCTATTTGCGGATGATGTCCTTTTGGCGGTGACGCAGCCGGAGGACTCCTTACCTGTGATTCTTGAATTGCTGGGGCAATATGGGGAGGTGTCTGGGTTCAAAATGAATCCAGACAAGACGGAGGCCCTGAATTTAACTATGCCAGAGGCCAGGTTAGCGGGGATACAGAGGGACTACCTGTTTCGGTGGAAAGAAGGAGCTATCCGCTACCTGGGGGTCAATATTACCCCAAAGCCTGGTGGGCTCTATCTGGCCAACTATGGTAAATTATGGAAGGAGATAGAGCGGGATTTACAGCAGTGGGTAGGTTATGAGGTCTCCTGGCTGGGCCGGATAGCTTCAGTAAAAATGAATATTCTTCCTAGAATCTTATACTATTTCCAGGCTCTGCCAGTGGCCATCCCGGGAGCGCATATGCGGCGTCTGCAGCGACAGGTGAACTAGTATATTTGGCGGAGGCGCCCCCCCCCGGGTGGCATGTGCCGTGCTATATCGGCGGCGGGAAGAAGGGGGTTTGGGAGTTCCCAATCTGCAGGCTTATTACTGGGCCGCTCAGGCACGCCATGTGATGGACTGGAGGGGTGGGGGGGAGAGTAAAACCTTTGTTGAGCTAGAGCAGCGTAGTGGATGGGGTGGGTCCTTGGTGGGGCTTCCTTGGATGGGTAAGGGAGAGCGGGAGTTAGGGGAGGGGGACAGCCCGTATGTGCGACACGTGCTTGGGGAGTGGGACAAGGTTCGAAAGGGGGCGGGGGAGGGAGGGGGAGGGGGTTTCTCGCTGATGCGGGCCTTGTGCCAAACGGCGGACTTCCGACCGGGGAGGGAGGGGGGAGGTTATCGGCGGTGGGCGAAGGGGGGCCTACGCTTCTTTTACCAGTTTCTTGATGGAGGCGAGTGGGTACCGTTTGTGTCTTTGCAAGAGCAATATGGGCTGAGAGAGGGGGACCGCTTCTACTACGGGCAAGTCGTCTCCTTCCTCCGGCAGAAGCTGGGGAAGGAGGGGATGGCTCGGGACTATACCCCTTTGGAGGTGGTCTGGTATGGGAAGTGGTCATCCCCAGGGCTTATCTCGGCCCTCTACCGGGCGATCCAGGGGCCCCTGAGGGGGAAGCATTGGTACCAACGGGAGTGGGAAAGGGATTTGGGCGTGGTGCTTGCAGAGGGGCAATGGAAGCAGGTGTTCGACCAGTTGCGGTTGCTGCCCCTGTCGATAGCCATTCGGGAAAATTGGAGCAAGGTGATTATGAGGTGGTACTACACTCCCGACCGTTTACATCGGATGTATCCTGGGGCGCCTAATCTCTGCTGGCGGGAGTGTGGGGAAGTGGGCACTTTCTATCATATTTGGTGGACATGCCCGCAGATACAGCTTTACTGGAGGCAGATTCGGGGGTGGATTGCAGAGGTGGTGGGACGAGAGGTGTCGTTGGACCCGAGCGGGTTTCTAATGGGGTGGTGGAGGGAGGGGGGACCTGTAGGGGACCAGCGGCAGATCCAGGCGTGCCTGAGCGCGGCCCGCTGCGAGCTGGCCTATTGTTGGCGGCAGAGGGATGCGCCGCAGGTGGGGCACTGTGTGGAGCGCCTGCGACAGGTGTACTTGATGGAAAAGCTGACCGCAGTGCGGCGGCAGCGAGTGGATACTTTTGAACAGAGGTGGGAAAATGTAATGAACTATCTTCGCAAAGATACCCAGTGTTAGTCGGGGGCTTGTAGGGGAGGGGGGTAGGGATTAGATAGGGGAGGAGGGAAGGGGTGGGGTGGAGGGTGGTCATGGGGGGTGAGGGGGGGGAGGGGTGGGGTTTGGGGGAGGGGTGGGCGGGGAGGGGGGGATTGGGGGGTGGGCCCCCTCTTTTTTCTTTTTTTTGCCTGACCTTTGGGCCGGCCTTACATAAAATCCCTCACAACCGCACTTTGGACATGCAGGGAGGTGGGGGTCTAGCGGCTTGCTGAGGGCCGTGGACTCTGAATGTGGAGGGGTGTGGATTTGCAGCCCAATTTTTTGTGTGTATTTACCTGCAAGAGTTGTTTGTATTTGTCTATTATCTGTTGTGAATAAAAAGTTAAATATAAAAAAAAAAAAAAAATTAGATTCCTTGGGGATGGGTGAAGAAAGCCCCCAGGTAAGTGAAACATTAAATATCTTTATGGAAATGGGTAAAAGGAACAATATATGGAAAGCGGTGTGTATAAATGCCCATAGCATGGGAAATAAGATCCCAGATATTGAAGCTTTGCTGACTTGGATTTAGTGGCAGTTACAGAAACATGGTTCAGAGAAAACCATGAATGGGATGTAACTATACCAGGCTATACTTTATTCAGAAAGGACAGGGTAGGAAGAAGGGGAGGAGTGGCACTATCTGTAAAAAATAATATTAAAGCTTTGGAAATACAGAGTTTAAAAGGGAGAGAGGCGGCACTGGGTTAAACTAGAAAGAGGGAAAGAAAAATCCATTTGCATTGGTGCAATATACAGACCTCCCTCACCAGAGGGTGGACGGAGAGTTAATTGAAGACATACACAGCATTGCTAGGAAAGGGGAAGTGCTACTGATAGGGGATTTCAATATGCCAGATGTTGATTGGCACATTCCTGCTGCAGTATCATCTAGAAGTAAGGAGATCCTGGACTCTCTACAGGAAGAACTATTCAGGCAACTGGTAACAGACCCCACACGTGAAGGGGCCATACTGGACTTGGTGCTTACCAATGGTGAAAGTGTTTCCAGTGTTATAGTGGGAGATCATTTTGCATCCAGTGATCACCAGATGGGGTGGTTCAGTATTAGGACTAGGGCTGTTAAAATCCATTCAAAAGCAAGGGTCTTCAGACTTTAGGAAAACTAACTTTGCCAAGACAGCCAATACCTCAGGAGTCTTTAGTGGGATGGGAACAGCTGGGGGATGTAGAAGGACAGTGGGCAAAACTGAAAGGGGATATTTTAAGGGCAACCAACCTTTTTGTTAAAATGGTAAATAAAAAGGTAAAAGGAAACAGCTATGGTTTTCGAAAGAAGAGCTGAAAAACTGAAGAAAAAGAGGGAGGCCTTCATAAAATACAAGAGATTACAGAGAGAGGAAGACATAAGTACATAAGATATGCCATACTGGGTCAGACCAAGGTCCATCAAGCCCAGTATCCTGTTTCCAACAGTGGCCAATTTAGGTCATAAGTACCTAGCAGTTTCCCCAAAAGACACAGGTTCCACAATGATTGTATTAGGTCAAGCATTGATATCCTGGGTCCCTTTTTAATAATGGTTTATGGACCTTTCCTCCAGGAACTTGTCCAAACCTTTTTTAAACCCAGCTACACTAACAGCCTTTACTACATCCTCCAGTAACAAATTCTAGAGTTGGATTACACGTTGAGTGAAAAAAATATTTTCTCTTATTTTTCTTAAATAGTTTACCCTGTAGCTTCATTGCATGTCCCCTAGTCTTTCTATATTCTGATAACATAAACAGTCGATCTACGTTGACCCGTTCCACTCCATTCATTAATTTATAGACTTCTATCATATCTCCCATCAGCCGTCTCTTTTCCAGGTTAAAGAGCCCTAACCTTTTTAGTCTTTCTTCATAGGGGTATCCTTCCATCCCCCTTTACCATTTTGATGGCTCCTCTGAAACTTTTCTAATAACGCTATATCCTTTTTAAGATACGGCGACCAGAATTGCACACAATATTCAAGGTGCGGTTGCACCATGGAACAATACAGATGCATAATAATATCCTTTATTTTATTTTCCATTCCTTTCCTTATGATACCTAGCATTTTATTTGCTCTCTTGGCCGCCGCTGCACACTGGGCTAAGGGTTTTAACATGTTATCCACAATGACGCCTAAATCTTTTTCCTGGGTGGTGGTTCCTAAATGTGGAACCTTGCATCGTGCAACCATAGTTTGGATTGTTCTTCTCTAGGTGCATAACTTTGCACTTGTCCACATTAAATTTCATCTGCCATTTTGAAGCCCAGTCGTCCAATTTATTAAGATCCTCTTGCAATTTTCCACAATCCTCATGGGTTTTAACAACTTTAAATAGTTTTGTCTCATCTGCAAATTTGATAACCACTCTCCTTATTCCCTTTTCAAGGTCATTTATGAATATGTCAAAAAGCAAAGGACCCAACACAGATCTCTGGGGTACACCACTATTCACCTTTCTCCACTGGGAAAATTGGCCATTTAGCCCTGCCCTCTGCTTTCTATCTTTTAACCAGTTCCTGATCCACAATAGTACACTGCCTCCTATCCTATGACTTTAGTTTTGCCAAAAGTCTCTGATGAGGGACCTTGTCAAAGGCTTTCTGAAAGTCCAAATACACTATATCAACCGACTCACCTTTGTCTGTTTATTCACACCTTCAAAAAAACATAAGATTAGTAAGACAAGATTTTCCTTGTCTAAAGCCATGTTGGCTGTCTCCCATTAAGCCATGACTATCTACATGTTAAGCAATTTTGTTCTTTATGATGGTTTGTACCATTTTCCCCAATACTGACATCAGGCTCACCGGTCTGTAGTTTCCCGGATCACCCATGGAACCCTTTTTAAAAATTGGCATTACATTGGCCATCCTCCAGTCTTCATGTATTACAGATGATTTTAATGACAGTAAGACAGGCATCTAGAAAAGTGAGCAAAGCAGTCGGGAAAGCAAAGATTCATAAAGAGGAGGAAACAGTCAATGCAGTTAAATGGGGGGATAAAGACATATCAAATATGTTAGTGAGAAGAGGAAGGGCAAAAGTGGTATTGTCAGACTCAAGGGTGAAGGGGAGGAATATGCAGAAGCTGATGAGGATAAAGCGGATTTGCTTAACAAATACTTCTGTTCTGTGTTCACAGATGAAAAACCAGGAGCAGGACCTCAGAAAACACCCAGAAACAGGGACAGAAGCGAGGGACATCTTGAACAATTTTCAGAAGACTGTGTTCTTGAGAAACTAGCTAAACTTAGAAACATAGAAACATGATGACAGAAAAAGACCACATGGCCCATCCAGTCTGTCCTTCCATATCAATTACAACAGTCCCCTTTTTACCTTTAGAGATCCTCTATGTTTGTCCCATGCTTTTTTGAATTCAGTTACTGTCCTCATCTCTACCACCTCCACTGGGAGACTATTCCACGGATCCACTACTCTTTCCGTAAAGAAATATTTCCGCATATCACTCCTGAATCTATCTCCCTTCACCCTCATCCCATGTCCCCTCGTAGCAGAACTTGCTTTCAACTGAAAGACGCTCTCTCCCTGAACATTTATGCCACGGAGGTATTTTAAACATCTCAATCATATCACCTCTTTCCCGCCTTTCCTCTAAGGTGTACATATTAAGATCCTTCAGTCTGTCCTCATATGCTTTATAATGAAGACCACTAATCATTTTAGTAGCCACCCTCTACACCGACTCCATTCTGTTCACATCCTTTTGAAGGTGTGGTCTCCAGAATTGCACACTATACTCCAAATGAGGTCGCACCAAAGACTTATACAGAGGCATTATCACCTCCTTTTTTCTGCTAGCCATTCCTCTCCGTATGCACCCAAGCATCCTTCTAGCTTTTGCCGTCGCCTTTTCTACCTGTTTAGCTACTTTAAGATCATCAGACACAACCACGCCTAAAAGCGATGGGACCAGATGGGATACACCCTAGAATACTGAGGGAACCTGGGGACGTTCTAGCAGCTCCACTGACTAACCTTTTCAATGCCTTGGAGTCAGGATTGGTGCCAAAGGACTGGAGAGAGGCTCATGTGGTCCCTTTACACAAAAGCAGAAGTAAGGATGTGGTTGAAAACTACAGGCTGGTTAGTTTAACTTCAGTAGTGAGTATATTATTGAAAGTGCTGCTGAAAGAGAAAATAGTGAGGTTTCTGGAGTCCAGCAGATTACAGGATCCGACGCAGCATAGATTAATCAGAGGCAGGTCTTGTCAGACAAATCCGATTGATTTCTTTGACTGGGTGACCAGGGAGTTGGACTAAGGGAGAGCCCTAGATGTGGTGTATTGTGATGATGCAGAGGGCTTAAACACCAGAAATAGGGGTTTAAAACAGCTTCTTTCCCCAAAAGCAGACAGCAATACAGGCAGGGAAAGGGTTAAAGCTTCAGCCCAGAGAAACTCTCTGCACGGAAAGTCAGTGAGAAAGCCACACCCCAGCTCCATGACAACCCCAGGAGCTGATGTAAGAGGCAAGGGGGCGGAGTCAAAGCGGATAGGGCAGCCCCATGCTCTTAACCAGGAAGGAGATTCAGATAGAGAGAAAGGGAAGAGGAAGGAGAAGGAGAATAAAGACAGAGTTTTGGACTCTGGCTCAGGTTCTGGTTCGGATGCAGATCCAGAGGGAGACCTGAGGAACCGAGGAAGCAAAGGAAGGAGCAACCATTACCAAGGTAGCACACGGTGCTTGGGGAGTTGCCAGCAAGACTGCTTAGAGCAAGAAAGGTCTCTGGAAAAGCGTCTGAGAAAGCTTCCTGTAAAGGAGAGGAATTACCACGGGCCAAGCAGCCGAGAGAAGCAGGTCAGAAGTAACTTTAAACCTCGAGGGGAGAGGCTGGAAACCTTACCCAGGAGAGACAGGAGTTCTTCCCTGGAGTCTTCTCTGGAAGCTGTGGTTACAGGTGGGAGATTAGGCTGGAGTAAAGTTCCAGGTGAAAAGCTGCAGAAACGTTCCCAAGGCAGGCAGCGTGTCTCTAGCTCAAGCTCTGAGAATAGCCCAGCTGCTCATAAGCAAACAGCTGATTGTGTGCTATGGAGACGGAGGTTAGAGCCAGACCCTGCTGAGCAGTTTGCCACACGGGAGATAGTGAAGCAGTATCAGGACAAATACTTGCCTTTTAACCAAACTGGGAAAGCCAGATATACCAGAAGGTGAGCCCTTTTTACATTGATTCAGTTTTAAAGGAAGCTGGTAATTTCAATTCCTCACATATACCAAGAAGTAAAAAGGATTCTAAATGGAAACAGCTTAAAAGCTTGCTAGAGCAGTGGAAGCCTGTTACTCTGCAGAACCCTGACTATAACCAGGACCTATCAGACTCAGATGTAGAACCAATGCAGACTGAGACAGCTGTAATAGATAGCAGTTATTCTGATATGGAGACAGAGTGTGCTTACTGTCATAAGGAGTGAAAGCTGTATAACTTTGTGCAAGTGATAAGTGCTGGAGAAATCCAACTTCATGCAATTGAGCTTTTACACGGGGAGAGGCAGCGTACTGCCTAAGTGTAAAACTCAACCTCATTAAGCAACTGTGGAAAGCAAATGCAATGCTATTGAGTTATCTACAAAGTAAAGTTGTTACATGAAAGTAAAGCTTCTAGTGTGAAGAACAGACCTTGTTCAGAGCTGGAGAGAAGTTTGGATAATTTGTTTGGAACTGACAACCCTGAGAAGTATCAGGTGGACTTTGTTACATCTTTGACTTTATTTGGTTGGAAAAAGTATCCACATTTTGTTTCTGTTATTAGGGGTAGTAGATACGAAATTCCTGTGCTAACAATAGTTATTGTTACCCCAATTAACCTTGGCTGTTCGTGTCTTGGCCCACAACTACACGGAACCCGGACATCAGCACTTACAAGGATCTATAAATTTGTGGTCACGTCCCCCCTCTTCCAGGCAACCGCCTATACGGGGGAGCAGGGCGTGACAGCTGGCGTAGTTTTTAGGATAAAGCTACTACCTCACAGAGATGAGAGACTGATACTTATAAGCCAGTGAAGTCTTGAAAGAAGAAAAGCTTTTGGAAGTTTTGGAAAAAAAATAAAATTTCCAACACACATAGAGGTACCTCCTGAAGAGCTTACCAAGTCTGCAAAAAGGAAACTCGGTGTGGAGTGTCAGCGGAGGCGGACCGGAGCAGGTGTTCCTGGGCACTGCAGTGCTGATGAGCGAGACTCACCACTTGTAGCAGGTAACCCGTAGATGAGAGGGGGTTATCTTGGATACTGCTACAAGGGGGTGGGGGTATTGCAGAACCAGTTGGGAAGTGGAGTGAGGGTGTGATCGTGTGTGAGCCACACTTGGTTTTTGCTTTCTGTTTTCTTGCAGCCTAGACAGCGATGGAACCAGCACAGCTGTTAAGCTGGATGGCCGAGAGATTCCAACAGCAGCAGGAAATGTCAGCACAGGCCCAAGAGAGAACGGCGGAGATGCTGCAGGCCCAACAAAAGCCGCTGATGGATCTGCTGGGCACATGGATGGGCGAACAGAAGCAGACCACGGAAGCGCTGAGGACTGTCTCAGGTTCGCTAGGAACCCTATCAGGACTGGGAACCTTAAGCAAGGGCATATTATCTTTGGGGCAATTGTCTAAGGATGATGATGTGGATGAATATTTGGAGGTATTTGAACGCATTGCGCTCATGAGTGGTTGGCCGAAAGACCAATGGGTCATAAGGTTAGCAACATCCCTAACGGGAGAGGCTCTTGCAGCCTATCGAGCTATGCCCAATGATCTTGCCAACAACTATGAAGCAGTGGTCAAAGCCATTAGAGACCGAATGGGCCTAACTCCAGTGGTTTATCGCCGCCTTTTGCGAGGGTGCAAGTTAACCCCAGGCGAAACACCACAGGCCTTATGCCACCGGATTAGAACACTAGTATACAAGTGGCTAACTCCAGAGGGGAGGAGCATTGATACTATTTTGGAGGATGTTGTTTTAGAACAATTCCTAGATGCTGTACCAGGGGAATTTCAATCCTTCCTGACTTTGCAAGACTAGAAACACGAGAGATGCCATCTCACTTGCTGACCGCTTCTTAGAGGCTAAGGCCATCGGTCAGAGGAAGATGGGCGTTTTTGATCCAACAGTCTTGAGAAGGCCAGGAATGAAGGAAAAGGTAATGGCAGGGGAATCTGTACCCAGAAGACCCTTACCGAGAACTGGTTGGGAGCAACGAAAATGTTTTGCATGTGGTCAGAAAGGTCACCTGAAGAGGGATTGTAGAGCCAAGCTTGTGTTAGTAACCACCCAGTCCAAGGAGGTTGGGGAGGGATTTTTACTAACTGTTGAGGTTAACAATATCCAGGTCGAAGCGCTCCTAGATTCAGGCGCGGACCAATCAATGATTTCCGAAAGCCTGTGGAGGGAGATAAAAGCTCAGAGTGAGGATTCTTTAGGACACCCTGAGAGAAAAATAAGAATTAGATGTGTGCACGGCGCTGCTTCGTTGTATCCTCTGCACACAGTTACTGTTGAAGGGCTAGGATTAAGGAAAAATATCCCAGTGGCAGTAGTACCAAGACTACCACATTCCTTAGTCTTAGGTAGGGACTGGCCTCAATTCAGGAAAGGCCCAGTTAAAGGGCTAGCTGCCATCACTGAAGCCAAAGCCCCTAATCCAGCAAAGTTAGAAAAGGAACCCGTAAGGAGGGGAATAAAGGGAAAACAGGAGACGTCCTCTCAGAAAGAGAAATCTAGGTTAAGGATAGTACCAGTCCCTTTATTTGAAAAACCACGGGAGAAGCCAGGTAGGGAAAAAGCTCCTATCCTGAACCCTCCTAGTAAGACAAAGTTTCTCTTAAAATGTTGTCGTCTTACCCCGAATGCTAAAATTCCCAAGAGAGCCTCAGAGCAAGCAGCGGGCTTTGACATTTATAGTGCTGAGGACACTATTATCCCATGTCAAGGGCGAGCCTTGGTAGAGATGGGCATCCAGCTCGAGATACCGCCCGGATGCTATGGCCGGATCGCTCCACGTTCTGGTTTAGCGGTGAAAGATTATATTGACGTAGGTGCGGGGGTAATAGACCCTGATTTTAGGGGAGCTATAAAAGTCTTGTTGTTAAACTTTTCTAAGAAAGACTTTAAAGTAGCCATGGGTGATAGAATAGCGCAGCTCATTATGGAGAGAGTTGGCTTCCCACCCATAGAGGAGGTTACAGAACTGAGCACCACCATAAGGGGGTCAAGTGGGTTTGGGTCTACAGGACAGGCCGTTATGATAGGCTTGACAGCCACTAGTGTGGGGAAAAAGGCAGAGGAAGACCTTGCTCCTCAGTTGGCTGAGTGGAAGGCCAAGCCACTTCCTGGGGTGGATGAGGAGATCTCTTGGCATCAGCGGCAAGCTCTGCTGAAAATAATAGAGAATTTTCCGAACGTTTCTATGCCCACGCCCAGTGAGACTAAGTATGTGAATGTAAAAAGTGATACCTTTGTTAGTTACAGTCACCAAGATAGGATTCCGTGCTGTTCTGGAAGTAGCCAGCCAGCCCGGAATATCTTAAATGGGGGGTTATGTGATGATGCAGAGGGCTTAAACACCAGAAATAGGGGTTTAAAACAGCTTCTTTCCCCAAAAGCAGACAGCAATACAGGCAGGGAAAGGGTTAAAGCTTCAGCCCAGAGAAACTCTCTGCACGGAAAGTCAGTGAGAGAGCCACACCCCAGCTCCATGACAACCCCGGGAGCTGACGTAAGAGGCAAGAAGGCGGAGTCAAAGCGGATAGGGCAGCCCCATGCTCTTAACCAGGAAGGAGATTCAGATAGAGAGAAAGGGAAGAGGAAGGAGAAGGAGAATAGAGACAGAGTTTTGGACTCTGGCTCAGGTTCTGGTTCGGATGCAGATCCAGAGGGAGACCTGAGGAACCGAGGAAGCAAAGGAAGGAGCAACCATTACCAAGGTAGCACACGGTGCTTGGGGAGTTGCCAGCAAGACTGCTTAGAGAAAGAAAGGTCTCTGGAAAAGCGTCTGAGAAAGCTTCCTGTAAAGGAGAGGAATTACCACGGGCCAAGCAGCCGAGAGAAGCAGATCAGAAGTAACTTTAAACCTCGAGGGGAGAGGCTGGAAACCTTACCCAGGAGAGACAGGAGTTCTTCCCCGGAGTCTTCTCTGGAAGCTGTGGTTACAGGTGGGAGATTAGGCTGGAGTAAAGTTCCAGGTGAAAAGCTGCAGAAACGTTCCCAAGGCAGGCAGCGTGTCTCTTGCTCAAGCTCTGAGAATAGCCCAGCTGCTCATAAGCAAACAGCTGATTGTGTGCTACAGAGACGGAGGTTAGAGCCAGACCCTGCTGAGCAGTTTGCCACACGGGAGATAGTGAAGCAGTATCAGGACAAATACTTGCCTTTTAACCAAACTGGGAAAGCCAGATATACCAGAAGAAAGGTGAGCCCTTTTTACATTGATTTAGTTTTAAAGGAAGCTGATAATTTCAATTCCTCACATATACCAAGAAGTAAAAAGGATTCTAAATGGAAACAGCTTAAAAGCTTGCTAGAGCAGTGGAAGCCTGTTACTCTGCAGAACCCTGACTATAACCAGGACCTATCAGACTCAGATGTAGAACCAATGCAGACTGAGACAGCTGTAATAGCAGTTATTCTGATATGGAGACAGAGTGTGCTTACTGTCATAAGGAGTGAAAGCTGTATAACTTTGTGCAAGTGATAAGTGCTCTAGAAATCCAACTTCATGCAATTGAGCTTTTACACGGGGAGAGGCAGCGTACTGCCTAAGTGTAAAACTCAACCTCATTAAGCAACTGTGGAAAGCAAATGCAATGCTATTGAGTTATCTACAAAGTAAAGTTGTTACATGAAAGTAAAGCTTCTAGTGTGAAGAACAGTCCTTGTTCAGAGCTGGAGAGAAGTTTGGATAATTTGTTTGGAACTGACAACCCTGAGAAGTATCAGGTGGACTTTGTTACATCTTTGACTTTATTTGGTTGGAAAACGTATCCACATTTTGTTTCTGTTATTAGGGGTAGTAGATACAAAATTCCTGTGCTAACAATAAAGTTATTGTTACCCCAATTAACCTTGGCTGTTCGTGTCTTGGTCCACAACTACACGGAACCCGGACATCAGCACCTACAAGGATCTATAAATTTGTGGTCACGTTCCCCCTCTTCCAGGCAACCGCCTATACGGGGGAGCAGGGCGTGACAGTATTTAGTTTTTAGTAAAGCCTTTGGTACCATTCCTCACAGGGAACTTATAAACAAACTGAGCACCCTAGGGATGAACCCTAAAGTTACTGCTTGGGTTAGAAAACTGGTTGAATGGGAGGCGGCAAAGTGTCCAGGTAAATAGGGATCTGTCCTTGGTCTGATTCTTTTGAACATCTTTGTTAGTGGTATTGCTGAAGGGCTTTTGAGTAAGGTTTGCCTCTTTGCGGATGATACCAAAATCTGCAATAGAGTAGAGTAGACACCCAGGAAGGTATAGATAACATGAGGAGGGATCTAGCTAAGCTTGAAGAATGGTCTAGAATTTGGCAGCTGAGATTTAGTATTAAAAAATGCAAGGTCATGCATTTGGGCTGCAGCAATCCAAGGGAGCAATATAGTATAGGAGGTGAAATACTTTTGTCCACTAAAGAAGAGTGGGACCCCACAAGGCGTGATTGTGTCTAAACAGATAGAAAAGACGATGGCAAAAGCTAGAAGGATGCTTGGGTACATAGGGAGAGAAATGGCTAGCAGAAGGTGGTAGGTGATATACAGAGGCACTAAGTCTTCATATCTTTTTTGCCTTTTTTGTTGCTAATATAGAATTTAACTGTTGGTTATACATTAATTTTTGGGAATAATCTGATTGCCTACATTCCTTGTGTAGCCCTTAAATCAGATATCTGAGTGTACCCACAGTTCATTAAGGCCTACTTACTGGCCAGGAACACTTAGGTTCTCGCTACCCCCTATCCCTCACCCCACCCACCCCAGGGCCGCATTGCCTATATAGTGGTCACATACGTTGCAATCTATCCTTTTTAATATGGTGTTAAGCCACCTTTTCTTCTTCTTCTCCTTCTAGGACTGCTTAAAGCGTAGTTACTCACCTGTAACAGGTGTTCTCCAGGAGCAGCAGGAATCAGTTCTCACATATGGGTGACGTCGGCGCCGACGGAGCCCTCGCGGAGCAATTTTCCCCAGCTTTCAAAGAAAGCCTTTGGGAATTGCAGCGCGCATGCGCGGTCCCCTTCCCGCCCAAAGGTGCCATCTTGGCCAGTCTGATGACATAGCGAAAAGACAGCAAAAAATTTGCAAAAACTAAATCATATGACTGCAACTCCAAGGGGAGGAGGGAGGGTTGTGAGGACTGATTCCTGCTGCTCCTGGAGAACACCTCTTACAGGTGAGTAACTACGCTTTCTCCAGGACCAAGCAGGAAGTCAGTCCTCACATATGGGACTCCCCAGCTTAAGGCTACCGGAGACCCTAAGCACAAAAATGAGCTCCCTCTAGCTCAGCAGCACAGAAGGAAGGAATCTTCTCTGATTAATCGCCAACCGATAGCCCAACATCCGGGATGGAGGGTAGGAGTTGCCTAAACCTCGAAGAGATTACGAAGGACAGCCTGTCCGAAAGCACTGTCCCTGCGGGACTCCCTCTCGAGGCAGTAATGGGCCGTGAAAGTTTGGCTCGAAGACCAAGTAGCGGCCCGGCAGATGTCTGCCAATGGAACAGAGCGGAGGTAAGCCACTGACGCAGCCTTCGCCCGAACCCGATGAGCGGTGACTCGACTCTCCAACGAGAGGCCTGCCGCCGCATAAGTACAAGCGATACAGTCAGCTACCCAGATGGACAGAGTGCGCTTGGAGACAGGGAGCCCCAATTTATTAGGGTCGTAAGACAGGAAGAGCTGAACCGTCTTACGGTGCTCCCGCGTACGATCAAGGTAGAAGTTCAGCGCCCTTCTACAGTCCAGGGTATGCAAGACCCTCTCAGCTCGGCTAGAGTGAGGCCTGGGAAAGAAGGTCGGAAGCACGACCTCCTGATTGATGTGAAAAGGGGAGATCACTTTTGGAAGAAACTTAGGGTGAGTCCGCAGGACTACCCTATTCTTGTAGAACCGAATGTAGGGAGGATCAGACACCAGGGCCTGCAGTTCACTAACGCGTCTAGCGGAAGTGAGGGCTACCAGAAATAAGGTTTTCCAAGAGAGAAAACGGAGAGGACAGGTAGCCATGGGTTCAAAAGGCAGGCAGGTGATCCGCTGTAAAACCACGTTCAGGTCCCAGTCAGGGGCTGGGGGGGCGCAATGGTGGTTTGAGAAGAAGGAGGCCCCGGGAGAACCGAGCCACGAGGGGGTGGCCGGAAGGAGGCCTGCCTTCCACCAGCACATGATGTGCCGAAATAGCACTGAGGTGAACCTTGACCGAGTTGGACTTGAGCCCAAGATTGGAGAGGGAAAGCAAGTACTGCAAGACCACCGACACCGGGCAGGAGAAGGGATCTTGAGACTGTTGAGCACACCAGTTGGAAAAGCGACGCCATTTAAGGGCGTAGGATTTCCGGGTAGAGGGTCGCCTGGAAGCCAGCACGACCTCCTCCACCTCCGGAGGCAATAGGAGGGGAGCAAGGACTACCCTTTCAGCAGCCAGGCCATCAGATGGAGAGATCTGAGGTTGGGGTGTAGGAGAGACCCCTGATCCTGGGTCAGGAGGTCGGGTTGAAACCCCAGAGGCAACGGGGTATCCACCGCCAGCTGCATCAGAAGCGGGAACCACGGTTGCTGGGGCCACCGGGGAGCGATCAGGATCACGGAGGCCTTGTCCTGGAGAACCTTGAAAAGAGTTCGAGACACCAGCGGCATGGGAGGAAAGGCATACAGAAGGCCCGTGGACCATGAGAGCAGAAAAGCATCCGCCGCTACTCGGAGGGGATGCGGTTCCCGAGAGCAGAATCGAGGAAGTTGCCTGTTCAGAGGACTGGCAAAGAGATCCAGTGTGGGGAGGCCCCACCGCAGGAAGATCCGTTGAACCACCAACGGGTCCAATCGCCACTCGTGCGGTTGGAGGATTCTGCTCAGTTTGTCTGCCAGGTGATTTTCTTGACCTGGGAGATAGACAGCTTTGAGGAGGATTCCCCGGCCGACGGCCCAAGCGCAGAGCTTTTGTGCTTCCCGGCAGAGAAGGAAGGAGCCCGTGCCCCCCTGCTTGTTCACGTAGAACATAGCAACTTGATTGTCCGTCTGGACCAGCACAGACTGGTGAGACGTGAGGTGGGAGAAGGCCCTTAGAGCCAGGCGAATGGCCCTGAGCTCCAGGAAGTTGATCTGCTGGGCAGATTCCCACGGGGTCCAGAGACCCTGAGTACATGACCCCTGGCAATGTGCTCCCCAACCCAGGAGAGAAGCGTCGGTCGTCAGAACCTGAACCGGCGGAGGAGACTGGAAAAGCATTCCGAGCACTAGGTTGGGTAGGTGAAGCCACCATCGCAGAGAAGAGACTAGCGGGCTGGAGATGCGTACCGAGTCTGCCAGTCTCCCCGAGGCCTGACGCCATTGAGAGCGAAGGCACCACTGAGCCGGCCGCATGTTCAGGCGGGCATTGGGGTCACATGGACCGTGGACGCCATATGGCCAAGCAGCTTCAGGAAGAGCCGGGCCGAGACCCGGGGATGGCTGCGAAAACGGCTGGCGAGAGCCATGAGCCGTTGAGCCCTGTCGAGCGGCAGAAAAGCCCGCGCCTGAAGCGTGTCCAATCTGGCGCCGATGAACTCGAGGTCCTGAGAGGGGAGCAGAGTGGACCTTTCGAAGTTTATGACAAAGCCCAAGTACTGGAGCAGAGCCACAGTACGCTGCGTGGCGTGAGTGGCCTCCGTGGCGGACGGGGCCCTGATGAGCCAGTCGTCCAGGTAAGGAAAGACGAAGAGGCCTTGAAGCCGGAGATAAGCCGCTACCACTGCGAGACATTTTGTGAAGACTCGTGGTGCGGAGGATAGGCCAAAGGGCAGTACTCTGTATTGGTAATGATTGCCCGCCACCACAAACCTTAGGTATTGCCGGTGGCTGGGGTGGATGAGGATGTGAGTGTAGGCATCCTTTAGATCCAAGGAGCATAGCCAATCTCCCTGCTGGAGGTAGGGCAACAGGATTCCAAGGGTAAGCATCTTGAACTTTTCCCTCTCCAGGAACTTGTTGAGGTTCCGCAAGTCTAGGATGGGTCGGAGGCCTCCAGTCCGCTTTGGTACCAGGAAGTACCGGGAATAAAAACCGTGACCCCGCAGGTGGTGGGGCACCGGCTCCACTGCCTGTTCCCGAATAAGACTTGCCAACTCCTGAAGGAGTAAGTCCCGGTGAAGAGGGGTTCGCAGAGGCTCCCCTGGAAAGTAGGGGGGAGGTACCTGGTGGAAGTGCAGAAGATAGCCCTCTCGGACTATGTGGAGCACCCAGGCGTCTGACGTGATGATGGACCACCTGTGGGCAAAGTGGACCAGCCGGCCTCCCGTGCTGAGAGAAAGCAGCGGAGGGGGAGAGGCTATGCTGAACGAGTCAAAAACCCCCACCCTGCGGAGCAGGGGCCAGTGGCGCAGGCTTGGGGGCTTGCTGCCTACGGGATCCGTTACCCCGTCCCTTGGCCTGCTGACCCTGTTGGGGAGCTGCGGAGGCCTGATAATGGGGGTAGTGTTTATAGGCAGCCGCCTTCCTCGGGTAAAAGGGCTTCTTCCCCGAGCCCTTCTTCTTTTGGGAAGGGGCAGAGGTTTTCCTGGAGAGCCGAGTCCTGGTGAGAGTCTCTGTCTCGAGCTGAGCAGCCTTCTCGTCCATAGGTTTACCAAAGAGGTTTTCACCTCTGCAGGGGACATCGACCAACTTGTCCTGCACCCAGGGCTCGAGGTCGGATGACTGGAGCCAAGCCTGGCGGCGGGCTCCGATGCCGGCTGCGGCCACTCGAGCCGAAGCCTCGAAGCCATCATAGGCTGCTCGAGAAATGAACTTGGAGCACTCACGAATACCAGTGGACAAGGCCAGGAACCTCCGCAAAGGTTCCTCGGAGAGACCAGCAGAGAATCCAGCTAGTTCTTTAGCCAGGTCCCGGAGATACATGCCCATGTAGAGCTGGTAAGTCTGGACCCGACAAGCAAGCATAGAGCCCTGAAAACACTTCTTACCGATGCCATCCAGGCTGCGGGCTTCCCTGCCGGGAGGCACCGAGGAGTGCATCTTCTGGCTCTTGAGCCGATGAATGGCCGATTCCACCACCATGGAATGGTGCGGCAGCTGTGCTTTCTGGAAGCCAGGGCTCTTGCGGACTCGATATATGGCATCGACCCGCTTGCTTAATACCGGCGACGATGCCGGGCTCTCCCACATGCGGAAGGAGAAGTCGTTCCAGCATCGGAGGAACCGGTACAGTAAAGTGCTCCTTCGCAGGAGAGTCATACTGGAGGGCATCGAGCTCCTCGGCTCGAGGCTCCTCCTCGGGATCCGCAGGGAAGGCCAAGGCCTTGGCCATATCCCTTACGAAGTCCGAGAACCGGGCATCCTCCGGGGGGGACTGTCTCCGAGGCTCGGACTCGGGGGAGTCAGAAGGGACACACCGAGTCCAGAAAGAACCAGGTGACTCATCCACCTCGGATTCCCAGGCCGACTCCTCGGAGGAGGAGTCGAGCGGCTCCGGTCGGGCGGGCACAGACGCCGTCCGCCCCGACGCCGAGGGAGTCGGCGTCGACGACCTCGGCCCCGAACGGGAGGCCGAAGGTGACCTCGACCGAGGATCGACTCGAGCCCGCATGGACTCGAGGATCGGCTCGGTCTCCGGGGTCGACTTAGACATCGACGTCCCGGCGGTCAGGGCAGACGCGCCAGCGAGGCCAGCGATCAATGCCCGCTGCTGGTCCATGAAGGCAGTCAAGCTGCGCTCCAAGGCCGTCAACCTGAGTCCGAACTCAGGAGACCCAGCAGCCCCCGACTCGGACCCCGACGGCGTCGGGCCCGACGTCGGACCACTCGGAGGCGAGTCTACGAAGACAACAGCACTTACGTGAGCAGAGGAGTCCAGTTCCAGACGAGGTTGTTTGGACGGCCGCTCCAGCTCCAAAGACCCGGGACGGCTGTCGGGGCTATGCGACCTGGCCCTCGAGGAGCCAGGAGCGTCCACCGACGCCGCCCTCGCGGGTTTCTTCTTCCGCTGATGTTCCCGGTTAGGGGACCCCCTCTCAGAAGAGCTCCGGCGGTGTTCAGAGCCAGATTCTCTGGACACCGAAGCTTCTGACGAGGTCCGGGTACGGCTGGGGTCAGAGAAGATTCTCTCCCGCTGATGCTGCCGACTCCGCAAAGACTTCGCGGACATTTTGCTACAGGGCCCACAGATCATTTCTTCATGATCGGGGCCCAGGCAACGGAGGCAGCAATCATGTGTGTCGGTAAGAGACATAAGTTTCTTACACTTAACACACTTTTTAAAGCCACTGGCGGCCATCGGGGGAAAAAGGGCCCCTGCGAGGTCGAACGAACGGGCCGCCAGGGAAAAATGAAAAAAGGCGCGAAGTTGTCGCAAAGGACAGAAAAAAACAAAAAAGAAGGGGAGGCCTCGCAACCGGCGTCGCGAGGCCGGGCGGAAAAAGGACCGGCGTTGAACCGAAGAAATACTGAAAATAATAAGGAAAAAATCAACTTTTCGGCGGTGACTATTAGACAACATCTGTAGGGCTCCGCGGAAAAAAGAAGACTGGCCAAGATGGCACCTTTGGGCGGGAAGGGGACCGCGCATGCGCGCTGCAATTCCCAAAGGCTTTCTTTGAAAGCTGGGGAAAATTGCTCCGCAAGGGCTCCGTCAGCGCCGACGTCACCCATATGTGAGGACTGACTTCCTGCTTGGTCCTGGAGAATCAGCATGTCATGTATTCAGTGCAATAACTGTGGTGCTTTCATTCCGAGATGAATCATTTGGAACCTAAGAGCTTGTCCTATGTGCCTCAATTCACCTGCCAAGCATAAAGAATTGACTCTACTAAGGGAAGAACTAGCTGCAATGAAACACACCTCTTGTAGGATACAAACCAAACAAAGTCCACCACTGCTCCCACAAAGAATCAAACATCCCAGGAACAAATGGATCACAGTGGGCTCGGGTAGATTGTGACCTGTAACACAGAGACATCCTATACATCAAGAGATATCCCTGCATAATGCCTTCTCTGCTTTGGTTAATAAGGATGCCTAATCCATGGAAAGGGCCCTTAAATGAGTCAGTCAATGCCCAATCTCCTGCTAAAGCACCAAATATGAAGAAAAACTCACCAAACAGAAAACTACTACTACTTGGAGATTCCATCATCAGAGGCACCAACTTAGGAACACAGTTCAAAGGAGAGAAGATAGTCAAATGCCTCCAAGGCTCTTCAGCCAGCAAGAATACAAACCAAATTGTTGATGTACTTAGCGCAGAAAGTGAACACGCCAAAATTGATGTTGTCATTCACCTGGGTACAAATGACCTGGCTAGAAACAGTGCCTCTGCAGTTCAAAGAGACCTTCAGACTCTGGGAGAGAAACTCAAGCCCATTGTTAACACTGTAGCATTCTAAGAAGTTCTACCTGTTCATGGTAAGGGAGCAGAAAGGCTACATCACATAAACAGCTTTAATACATGGCTCCAGACTGGATGCGAACGAGAAGGATGCAGATTTATTGGCGACTGGGGAAACAGATGGACCAACAAGAGACTATACTGTGCTGATGGACTACATTTCTCTGTCGCAGGGAAAAGAATCCTAAGTGAAAAATTCAGGCAGTATGTGGATATGCATTTAAACTAGAAAAAGGGGGTGACTGATGGGGAAGGACAAGTTCAGGATGTCACCCCTGGCAAAAGCAGATCAGAAACAGCCACACTTTTAAACCACACATCAACAACAAGTGGGAAGAAGTGGGTAGAACAAAATCAATGCAAAATACATGCAAGCCAGTTAAATGCTGGAAAGCAATGAGCACAAATGCTCGAAGCTTAGCCAACAAAGTTCTGGACCTGGAAGCCCTAATGGTGGAAATGGACTTGGACATTGTGGCCATTACGGAAACATGGTTTAATGATTCGCATGAATGGGATTATAGCCATAGCTGGCTATAATCTATTCAGAAGAGACAGAGAAAGGGAAAAGGAGGAGGAGTAGCCTTGTATGTCAAAAGCAATATTAAAGCTACTGCAATGCAAGGGGCATGGGGAAAAGAAGAAGCACTCTGGATTGTGTTGGAAAAAGGAGATGGCACTGTCATCCATACTGCTGTAGTCTACAGACCTCTGACTCAAATAGAAGAAATAGATAACAAATTGATTATAGATATTGCCAAAATAGCCACAAAGGGAGAAGTGATCATATTGGGTGACTTTAATCTACCTGATGTGGCAAGAAGCAAAGCAACCTTTAATCTACCTTGCGAATCTGACAAGAAGCAAAACAATTGTGGATGCTTTCCAAGATGTGTCACTTAGACAAATGGTGATGGAACCAACCAAAGAAAGCGCAATGCTGGATTATCGCACAATCGCTCTGATCCCACATGCCAGCAAGATTCTACTGAAGATTATTCAAATGAGACTACAACCATATCTGGAACAAGAACTACCTGAAGTGCAAGCAAGGTTCAGGAAAGGGCGAGGAACGAGAGACATCATTGCGGATGTGAGATGGATCCTTGAAAAGACTAAAGAATACCAAAAGGATATCTATTTGTGCTTTATCGACTATAGCAAGGCTTTTGACTGTGTAAACCATGAGAAACTCTGGGCCACATTAAGAAGCATGGGTATACCAGAACACCTGATCGTTCTCTTGCGCAATCTGTACATTGATCAAGAAGCAACAGTTCGAACGGAACAAGGAGAAACAGAATGGTTTAAAATAAGCAAAGGTGTAAGACAAGGCTGCATACTTTCCCCCTACCTGTTTAATTTATATGCAGAACAAATCATCAGAGAAGCAGGATTGTATGAAGACAACAGAGCTGTGAAGATTGGTGGAAGACTCATCAACAACCTTTGCTGTGCTGATGATACCACATTACTGGCTGAAAGTGAAGATGATCTGAAACATTTGCTTCTCACAATCAAAGAACATAGTCTCAAAATGGGCCTGCATCTTAATGTAAAGAAGACAAAGATCATGACAACTGGCATAATCAACAGGTTCATCGTTGAAGGAGAAGAAATTGAAATTGTGAACAACTTTAATCTACTTGGATCAACTATCAATAAAGAAGCAACAAGCAGTCAAGAAATCAGATGACGCATTGCTCTTGGCAGAATGGCTATGAAAGACCTAGATAAGATTCTCAAGAGCAGAGATGTCTCTCTCCATACAAAGATTTGACTTGTTCAAGCCATGGTATTTTCAATAACATCATATGGATGTGAAAGCTGGACAGTGAAAAAGATAGACAGGAAGAAAATTGATGCCTTTGAATTATGGTGCTGGCGGCGAATACTGTGTATACCATGGACTGCCCGAAGAACAAACCATTCGGTACTAGAGGAGATCAAACCTAAGCTTTCTTTAGAAGCTCAGATGACAAGACTTCGACTTTCATACTTTGGACACATCATGCGAAGAGAGAGATCATTAGAGAAAGACATTATGCTTGGCAAGATAGAAGGTCAACGCAAAAGAGGAAGGCCAGCAATGAGATGGATCGATACAATAACAGCAGCTACGGGTACCAGTCTGTCAACAATGAGCCGCCTGACTGAAGACCGAACACAATTTAGGATAGCTATCCAGAGGGTCGCCATGAGTCGACTCCGACTCGACGGCACTTAACAAAAACCTTGCGAATCTGACAAGAAGCAAACAATTGTGGATGCTTTCCAAGATGTGTCACTTAGACAAATGGTGATGGAACCAACCAGAGAAAGTGCAATGCTGGATTTAGTGCTCACCAACGGTGAGAGCGGTTCAAATGTCTGGGTGGGTGCCCCTGTGAGCAGCAGCGATCATCACACGGTGTGGTTTGAGATAAAAGCCAAGGTGCAGTCCAATCATAGCAAGCTCAAATCCTAAACTTCAAAAACACTGACTTCAGTAAAATGGACAAGTACCTGAAGGAGGAGTTGGCAGGGTGGGAGGGGATAAGGGAAGTGGAATTGCAATGGGCTAAACTAAAGGTGGCAATAAAAGGGGCAACAGATAAATATGTAAGGCAAATAAATAAAAAGAAAAACGGAGAAGGACACCTATTTGGTTCTCCAAAGAAGTGGCTGCTCAAATAAAGGCAAAAGACACAGCTTTCGCAAAATTCAAAAGCTTGCAAACAGAGGAACACAGAAAGAGAAATACAGGATCAAACTAAAAGACAAAAAGAGAAATAAGGATAACAAAATCAAAGGCAGAGGAAAAGATGGCTAAAGATGTGAGATGTGGTGACAAAACTTTCTTCAGGTATATTCGGGAAAGGAGGAAAATCAGAGATGGAATTGCAGGACTCAGACGTGCTGGGAACGGATTCGTGGAAAGTGACATTGAAAAAGCAAAATACTTCTGCTCTGTTTTTACTAAAGAAAATCCAGGAGAAGGACCATCTGTGACTCCCAGATATAAAAATGGGAATGAAGTAGATATTACACCATTCACTGAAGATGTGTTAGAACAACTTGCAAAACTGAAAGTGGACAAGGCCATGGGACTGGATGGGATACATTCCAGGATACTGAAAGAGCTTAGAGAGGTTCTTGCAGGGCCGTTAAATGATGTTTTCAACAGGTCCTTGGAAACAGGAGTAGTTCCTCAGGACTGAAGGGCGGATGTGGTACCTCTTCACAAAAGTGGTGACAGGGAAGAAGTGACAAACTACAGGCCCGTGAGCCTTACCTCGGTGGCGGGAAAAATAATGGAGGCGCTTCTGAAAGAGCGAATAGTGGATTTTCTCAAAACCAACAGGTTGCATGATCTGAGGCAACATGGTTTTACCAAAGGACGATCTTACCAAACAAATCTGATTGAGTTCTTTGACTGGGTGACCAGAGAACTAGATCAGGAGCATGCGATGGATGTCATCTACCTGGATTTCAGCAAAGCCTTTGATACTGTTCCTCATAGGAGGCTTATCAAACTCAGTAGTCTGGGGATGGGTCCCAAGGTGGTGAACTGGATCAGAAATTGGTTGACTGACAGATGACAGAAGGTGATGGTAAATGGAGCTCACTCGGATGAAAGGAGGGTGATTAGCGGTGTGCCCCAGGGTTCGGTCCTGGGCCCGGCACTATTCAATGTATTTCTGAGTGATATCGCTGAAGGACTGCATGGAAAGTCTGTATTTTTGCAGGTGACACAAAAATTTGCAAGAATGGACTCCCCTGAGAGAGTGGATAACATGAGAAAAGATCTACAAAAGCTGGAAGAATGGTCTAATGCTTGGCAGTTAAGATTTAATGCGAAGAAGTGCAGCGTCATGCACTTGGGAAGCAGAAATCCAGGGGAAATGTACGCAATAGGGGGGGCGAGAGGTTAGTGTGCACAGACCAGGAGAAGGACCTTGGTGTGATTATTTCTGAGGATCTCAAGGTGGCAAAACAGTGTGATAAGGCAGTGGCAAAAGCCAGGAGGATGTTGGGTTGCATACAAAGAGGAATTACCAGCAGAAAGGAAGAGGTACTTATGCCACTGTATAAGTCACTAGTGAGGCCTCACTTGGAATACTGTGTTCAGTTTTGGAGATCATATCTTGCAAAGGATATAAAAAGACTGGAAACTGTTCAGAGGAAGGCGACCATAGTGATTTGGAGCCTGCATCAGAAGCCTTATGAGAAGAGACTTGAAGACCTAAATATGTACACTTTGGAGGAGAGGAGGGATAGGGGAGATATGATTCAGACCTTTAAATACTTAGAGAAATAATGAACAAACAAACCTCTTCCAAAGACGGGGAAGCTGTAAAACTAGAGGGCATAACATGAAGTTGCAAGGGGGTAAATTGAAAGGCAATGTCAGGAAATATGTTTTCACTGAAAGGGTGGTGGATGCTTGGAATGCCCTCCCGATGGAAGTGGTGGGGGCAAATACAGTGACAGAATTCAAAATGGCATGGGACAGACACAGTGGATCCCTTTACAGCAACAGGATAAAATCAAAAGAAACTTATCTAATTTCTCATACAGGGGTGTCCTACACAGAGTGGTGGGTTCACCCCTAAAACAAAGACATGGGGAGGAGTGGCCTGCATGGAGCGGCAGGTGCACCTACTCTTGCTATCTTACTGGGCAGACTAGATGGACCACACTGGTCTTTATCTGCCATCATTTACTATGTTACTATGAGTATTGTGTGCAATTCTGGAGACCGCACCTTCAAAAGCATATAAACAGGCTGTACAGAGGGCAGCTACTAAAATGGTTAGTGGTCTTCATTATAAAGCATACGAGGACAGAGACTTAAAGATCTTAATATGTGCACCTTAGAGTTGTCGTGGGAGGCGCCCCCTACGCCTATTAGAAATTATGGGCAATCCACGGCAAAGATTATTTTTAGAGAGCCACAGGGAACGTAAGGTTCACTGACGTAGTAAAATGTCCTTACCAATTCCGGCTGCCTAAAAGAACTCAGTAACAAGACCAAGTGGAGGGAATTAAGGCTTTTATTCCCCGTCAGTGCAAGGGTTCAACATAAGAGATGGATAATGAAACAGAAAGTCCTTTGTTTCAAAAGGTACCAGCATTCAAAAACATGTGCTTAATTGTTACACTTCACAATTAATGCCGAGCTTGGGTAACAGGAATTCAGTTCATTCCAAAAGCATAAAAACTCTATAAACTCTTCTATGTTACTCAGAGACTACAGACTCTTGACATGAGGCTGTGCACAGGTCACACTCCATCTGTTCTGGTGGAGATAGGGAAACTGTATTATTGCATTCTATTTCCATGCACTCTTCATCACTAGAATCATCAGGGGAATAAACACTGTCCCTGTCTGACTCGGGTCCGTGTGCTATGCCTCTAGGGCCTTGTCTCCAATAACAGTCTGTTCTCAGGGCTTTAGGGATTTTATTAAACCAGTCTGGTTTCTCCTTCTTTGTGGAGTGAGGACTTGTTTTAATAGGGCCTCTAGGCTTCAAGCATTCAATAGCATCAATAAAGGTTTCATACCTGGAGCTTTGCTGGCTGGAATCCACAGTGTTTTTCCTTTCAGCAATTTTCCTGCTGTAGCAATTTCTCTGCCTGTCAGCATTAGGCAGGGCTGTGCTTCTTGGCAGTTTGTTGAAACCTGGTATGAATTCTCTTCTCTCCCTTGGTAAGAACTCAGGTTTATTATAAAATGCCTTTCCTTTCTTGCTTGGTAAAACTGGGTAATTATTTCTCAGAGACTCTAAGCTTCTCTCCAAACCATTCCCTTTGGCTCCTTGCTTAGGTCTCTCTGTTCTTGAGTCAGGAACGCTGTGAGAACAGGGCGTGGCACAGCCTCTAACTTCAGAGCTGGCTCTAACAAACTTTCTTGGGACTGCTGCCCAGTCAGCCTGGCCCTTCTGGATTTCACCCTTGTGAACCCTGTACCTGTGGGCTTGCTCCTCTAGGATTTCTTCAGTTATTCCTTCTCTTGGAGATGATCCTCTGAATATAGCTGTTCCTCCTTGGGAAGACGTCCCTCTGTCTCTGTTCCTTCTCAGGTCCTTCTCTTTCTCCTCTTTCTCTTTCTTTGGTGAAGCCGTGCTCCCCTGTGTAGCCGTGCTTCTCTTCTCTGATGCAGCCGTGCACCTCTTCCTTAAGGCAGCCGGGCACACCTTCCTTACTGCAGCTGGATACCCCTGTGTAGCCGTGCACCTCTTCCTTACTGCAGCTGGACACCCCTGTGTAGCCGGACACCTCTTCCTTAATGCAGCTGGACACCCCTGTGTAGCCGTGCATCCCTTGCAAGCATTCAGCTCTGGCTTATAAGGAAATCTTTCCTGCCTGACTTCCGGGGTCATTTCCAGGTGCAAGTCCTTAGGCTTCTCAAGCTCATTAGCTCCTGAATGTTCCTTCCTGCTCCCTCTAGCTGTGCCTGGAGGTAATTGCACATCTAGATTCTTAAAAGAAACAGGATTTCTTTTCAAGTTTTCAACTTTATCAATACCCACATCATGACAGAGTAAAGGCGGGATAGAGGTGATATGATTGAGATGTTTAAATACCTCCATGGCATAAATGCACAGGAGGAGAGCCTCTTTTGACTGAAAGAAAGCTCTGCTACAAGAGGACATGGGTTGAGGGTGAAAGGGGATAGATTCAGGAGTGATATGTGGGAATATTTCTTTATGGAAAGAGTGGTGGATCCGTGGAATAGTCTTCCAGTGGAGGTGGTAGAGACAAGGACAGTATGTGAATTCAAAGAAGCATGGGACAAATATAGAGGATCTCTAAAGGAAAAAAGGGGAATGTTGTAGTGATTGATGTGGAAGGACAGACTAGATAGAAACATGACGACAGAAAGACCACATGGCCTATGTTTCCATGTTTCTATAAAGGGCATCTGCCAAAAAAGCAGACACAGATTCTAGTCTTGCTGCTGCTGGGTCTTCTAGGAGGAGCTAAATCCAAGAGTGCCTGATGGCCAGGCCTCCACAAACTGAGGCCTGGAGGGCAAGTAAGTCAAAAAGGCCATCTTTAAAAGGCCTTCCACCTTGTGGTTCTGCTGATCACCGAGAGCTGCTCCGTCCTCCACAGGGATAGTGGTATGTTTAATAACAGATGTTAGCAAGGTATCTAACCTTGGGATAACAGAGTCAAGTATCAAGGTCAGCCGACAACCAGACATAATAGAGGCAAAGGTGTCTTGCGGAGCACAGGATGGCTTCAAGAGAGGCCCATTCCAGTGAGACCATGTATTGTAACTCCAAAGGAAAAGCTTTAGGAGCTCTCTTAATGCCCACTAAGATCGAGTTGGCCTGAGGCTCTCCCGGAGTGGACTTCTGTTGGTCCGGAGTCTCTGAGATTCCGAGTGCCTCTGAAATCTGCACAATAAGCATGGGCAGTTCACAGATGTTCAGCGTGTTATCTTGATCTTCCTCGAGATTGTCCAAATGGGGTTATTTGCCATCCTCACGATCAGACACGCTGGCTAGACTGCCACCATCTGAATGACATTCCCCATCTTCCAGAGTAGCAGCAGACCAATCTCCAGAGGCTCAGGCCACCTCCTTGGGTGGGCATGATGACCCTAAGGAAGGAGACTGTCTCTGGGTATGTTTTCTGGATGAAGAGCTGCTCACCTGTGCAGCTGCCACCTCCAATGGCATAACTGAGCAGTATCAGTATCTGAAGGCTGAGAGACTTCCTCAGAGCCCTGAGGCAACAACCGGGGGTGGGAAAAGGTACTTCTGAAGGCAAGTCCTGAATTGCGCTGTCCAGCTTAGGAGGGATCAGAGGAAACCCTGTCTGAGGCACTTGATCATGATCAGGGCAGTCTTGACACTCATGAGAGGCCACTCCTGATCTGCTGAACATGGCAGTTAACCAAGTACTGGCATTTACAGCTGCAGGTGATGCAACACGATAAAGTCACCGGCATCACAGCTTAAGGCAGATAAAATGATTTGCCAACAACCGTGGCTAGTTCAGATGTTTTCCAGTCAGTTTCACTAGCCAGGAAGTATTCTAAGGCTTTTAAGCAGAGCAGAACTGATAGCAGGGAAATCCAAAATGGCCACCGCAACATGGCATGGGTGATCAAAGGAAATTTTGGCAGGAAGTTCACAGCCAAGGAAGTAACTGTTAGCTGTGGCTGAAGAGCTGATGATCCCTGGAGATATGGTGAAGAGCAAGTCTGATACACCAAAAATAGTCAAGCCTGGGGAGCGGGGGGGGGGGGGGGGGGGATAGTCTTACTCATTGCAGTCTTCAGATCCAGTGCCTGTCAGTGCTGCTGATAGGGAGAGCTATTTTAAAAATGGAGTAGTTAAACACTAAGGAACAAGCTGTGATCAGTGCACTGTTCCATCTAAGCTGTGTGCGTGTGCGCACACCTCCCCAAGCAAGCGCACATACTTTACAACAGAGCGCACAAAAATTATAGCTCTGATTCTGATAGAAAACAACACAGACGTCTTAAAATTTAAAAGTTATGATTGTAATTACTAGAAATTTCCCGCTTCATTTAGTAATCTATTTTCATTTAATTTGATTAAAATCAATGTGGTGTACATACTGTATTCTGATGTGTAGTCAAATTTTAAAGTATATAACTCCGAGTGTCGTTATGTGGTGCACAAAAATTTAACCTTCCTTCAAAAGCTGCACACAGCTGATATTTTATGCGCACACAGCCTACAGAAAATTAGAGGGAACATTGGATCAGTGAGCAGGGTATAGTGAGGTTTTCCCTTCGGGCTCAATCATCCTGCCTGACCAGGAGCCTGCCCCCATCCCCCACGATAGGAGCAGCTGCACAGATTCTCTTGATCTGGAGCTGAGAAAGAACAGCTACACTGGATCCTCTTGATCAGGAGCTTTCTTCAGTATGACATTGGGAAACTCCAGAGGAGCACCTCTTGTACACACTGAAGTCTAGACTTCCACAATAAGAAGCTGAGCTCACAAACTGTTTACCAGCAGAGCCTCACAGAGGGCCTGCCGGGAGCAAAAGAAACACATCTCCACATCTGCTGGAGACAGAGAAATACTGAACGCAACCCCTAGGAGAGTCTCTCTCTCTCTCTATATATATATTTAGCTATCTCTATATACCTATATATATACACCCACACACCCACCAGGGCTCAACACTGAAGCTTCTGGTGCTTTTCTCTGTCTCCAACATCTGCCGGCAGGGGGGCTTAACCCACTTGTCTGGACTGGTCTAGCAGGATGAATTGGAACAATAACTATTAGAACCATTGGACACGAAAAGACACACTTTACAGTGGTGCTGGCCTGCTGTGCAAGTGGAAAGAAGCTGCCACCTATGATTATATTCAAAAGGAAGACAACGCCACGTGAAGCTCTACCAAGCAACGTTGTTGTTGATGTGAATGAGAAAAGATGAATGGATGGACGAGGGCATGTTGAAATGGTTGCAGCACTGCTTTAGTAAGTGGCTGGATGGATTTTTTGAGACAGAAAGTGGTACTTGGCATGGTTAGCATGAGAGCCCATTTCACTGAAGACAAAGAAGAAAATAAAATCTCTGAAGACTGTCCTGGTTATTATACCTGGTGGTATGACAAAAATGGGTTGCAACAGCATGGTGGTTGTGATGATGGTGGTGGTGGTGGGGGGGGGGGAGGTGTGTGAGTAATAAAATAATCAAATCAGGTTTTGTGAAGGCTGAGATACTAATGAGTCCCAATAACCATGGAACCCCCGCCCCACCCCCAACAACAAACATGAACTGGCACCTGAAATTGCAGAATTATTTCACAGTAACACTGAAGATGAGGACTTCCATGGCTTTCCCGAAAGTGATACAGAACAAATCTGATATGGAATGAGCTGCTATATTAACACGCTTGAATAAAGTGCATATTGTAAACTGAAAGTGAAACAGAATATATCAGACTTTAAAAAAACAGCAGTGTTGTTTTTGTACTGGCGACTTATACTATGATTTTACTAATGAAAACACCAAATTTGGCCTCTACGATTTATAATCCAGGAAATACGGTACCTGCTTTTGGATTGTAATGCTCCTCACTCTTGTTCACATCTTGTGTAGCTTACAATACTCTAGTCCCCACTGTTGTGACGTTCATCTTGATTAGCTAAGCTCTACTCATCAGGGTTTACGTCTTACATCTATTATGTACAGCGCTGCATATGCCTTATAGTGCTATACAACTAAGTAGTATTAATACCCCACCCCCAAAACCACCGTCCTACAATTGGCATCAACCCCCAAAATATATTTTACAAAAATGCCCCACCACCCTCAGCTACCTCACAGATGCATGTTCTGTCTTTACTGTGCAGGGGTTGCAACAATGATACACACACAGAGATTACGAATCCCTTAGCTGTGATGCATTACATTTTAAATTTGCTGTTACTTCAGTGAAAATGTTACCAACTGATCTTGTACTGGTTTCTTATTGGTTGCTATTTATAATGTCAGCTAGCATCTTTTGGCACAGTCAGGGCTAAATTTACTGACAAGATAGGAATATACAATATACTTAGGGTCCAAAGTATGGTGGTGGTGGTGGGGGGTACTACTATCAGATGTGCTCAGTACTTGGCAGGTTAGGATTGACAACTGTCTGGCCTTTTTCATGATTTTTACATTAATGTCTGAAAGCTAGGAGGGAAGTCTACCATTTTTCAGTTTAAAAACTATTTGCATATTTGCAGCTCTATCAGCCACGCATAGAGGGGCCATGTAAAGAAAACAGCATGCACCACTACACCAGTGTAACAAACAATAATAATTTTTTAGCACAATAGCAGACACCTTCAGTGAAACCAGTTTTTTAATTTATTATTTAATCTTGCAAGATTGGTGGCCACAATTTGTTATCCGTGAGCACAATTTGTCATATGAACAGTTCCATATTTATTACATTCATTTCTCCTACAAATTCCTCCATTACTCTATTGGTGCAGGTACTTCTAATCTCCTACCTATTAGTGATCTTTATTCAGGTCATGTGAATCTCTGCCTCCGTTTACTTCTCCTAACTCCTGCCCCTTTTGCCCCTCTTCCCTTTTTTTACCTTATTCCTTTTATGGTTATATTACCGGTCTCATGAGTTCTCAGAAATCCCTCTTAATTTTCATGTTTTGGAAGTTTCTTTCGTCCCTTTCTCTGCACCTAGCAAATTTTGTATCAGTTTCACAGGGTTCTTTCTTGTCCTTGAGCTTCTAAGTCTCATATGCAATAGCCTGGAAGCTAAGGGAGGGGTGTATGGGGAACCTAGGATTTGCAAGGCCAGGAGAAAAAATGTTTTATTCTGTATAGCATAAGAAAATGGAATATGTGAGCCAATGTATTAGAGCTAGCAAATAACATCCTCTAGATTTCTACTTCTATTCTGTGTTCTGCATGTATTTTGTAAAAACAACAAATTAAAACTTTAAAACATTTCTAACACTAGGGAAGGTGCAGAAAGGGCACACTGACAATTAGCAAAGTCAGGAAAATAGGAAACACCAGCCCCAAACCCAACTTAGCACCCTAGCAAACGAATGAAGGCAGGAGCCCCCACAGATAAAATAAAGAAGCAGGCTTAACCTTTGGTAAAAACCATGCTGGGCTCAGAGCTACTCCCCTGTTGCCAGACCGACAATCGCATCCCTCTGAAGAGCCTTCTTCTAAATTTTGGGGGAGAACGGGGACGGAGGAGGAGGATGGAGGGGGAACAGAGGTTGTGAGAAGCTCAAAGAATACTTCCAAAAATTCTTTCCCAATCTTCAGGCTGTTCAACATATCCATAACCAGATAAGAGCAGGGAGCCGAACCAATTTCCCTTATCCTATGGAGTCCAAAAAAGCACTTGTGTTTTAAGTGGTGACAGTAGTGGAACTCCCCCATCACACTTTAGTGAGAAATCCACAATCAAGGATGGTTACACACGGGCGAAAACAAACAAGCAAAAAAACCCAATCACTTTCCATCTTCCTAAATCTTCCATCTGCTGGAGACAGAATTAAGTCTCCCTCTGGTGGTTCTGGCTGATAGAGCATGATGTCATACAGAAGCCTATGGAAGTTTCCTCTCTCCACATCTGCTGGTAGGGGAACACAACCCACTTATCTGGACTGGTCTAGCAGCACTCAAGGACATTATCTGGATAGTAAACCATCACCATCTGCAGCTCTCCAATCCTCTCTCCTGTGTGAGTGAGCATGCCCTGCTTTCTTCCAATGTAGCTAGCAACAGAAACTAGGGGTGGGATCTAGCCAATGGGAAAGCTGTGGGGTTAGAGCCCTGGAATGTTGCTACAGTCACAAGAATGGAAGTGAACTAGGGGATGTTCCTGCTGTGTACATGTTTCATTTCTCCAGAGACAAGCAGAGGGAGGCAGGCACATTGTACTATTGATACCCTCGATGGCACTAGAGGTGCCACACTCTCCCTTAGTACAGAGAGGTTTTTTGGACTTAAACTGTAAAATGGCAGCTTTACCCGCACTGCATGGGAACTCCCCGGCACAACCACATGGCTTTGTAAATTGTTTGCAGCCCTCAGAAGTCCAGATGGGGAAATTAGACCTTGTCTGCTAATTTACTTTCATGGAATCCCTCCAATCCAGTCAAGATAAAATCAGGTTGTGTCAGTCCACCAGCACATTATTATGCACATCTTTGATGTCACCCCATATACCCCTGGGAATTTGCCTCCTTCCTCCAGTATCCTAATGTCAAAACAGCTACACTTCACTTTCCTACATAACACACCAATAACAAACTGCCGAAACGGATACAAACCGCTGCAGCAGAGACTGTCTAAACTGCAGAGTTCTCCTGAGCCCCCCGTTGGATCCAACAGCCCCATTAAGTGTACAGACAGACAACTGACCATGGGACCATAGAGCAGACAGCTCATCTCTCAATATGGGTGCTTGCTCCACCGACAGACAGACAGATAATCAGGGCGGGTCCTGGACTGGATTGAAGAGACTCCATGATAAATTAGCAGGTAAGATCTCATTTCCCCTTCATCCACATCCCTCCAATGCAATCAAGTCCAATCAGGATTAAACCATAGCAGTACCTAACTAAGGGCAGGGCTCCACGAGCCCCGTGTGCAGTACCTGGGCCCTAATTGGGCTTCCTGTCCTGCTTGCACACATAAGAAACAGGACAAGGAACACCGTAGGAAGAACATAAGATATGTCATACTGGGTCAGACCAAGGTCCATCAAGCCCAGTATCCTGTTTCCAGCAGTGGCCAATGTAGGTCATCAGTATCTAGCAGTTTCCCCAAAAGATGCAGGTTCCACAATGCTTGTATTGAGTCAAGCAGCAATATCCTGGGTCCCTTTTAATAATGGTTTATAGACCTTTCCTCCAGGAACTTGTCCAAACCTTTTATAAACCCGGCTACACTAACAGCTTTTATGTTTAAATTTGTTTATTCAACACACAAAGCATATTAATTAGATACTCAGTTGCGCATTCCTATAAGATATCAGGTAAAGGCCATACAATGAATGGTCCGAACACAAGATGTAACATGCTTATTATACAAAACTCAAAAAGGAACAAGAAAGTACAAACTGTCCACAGAACTGGATATATTTCATCTACCCCCCTCCCCCAATGAAGAGTCCCCCCCATATCTTCTCCCCCTTTACTCCTCACTCCCCCCCCCCTTGCCCTGGAACTACCTACTCCCCTGACGAAAGGCTAGGGGTGGTTTCTTCTCCCCAGCCCAATAGACCACTTCTTCTGACCATACCCACTCCAAACCCCCAATGAACCCCTCCCCTCCCATCTTCCCCTTTACCCCCCTCCCCCCCCCCCCAGAATACCTTCACAAATCAGGTTGCCACCAATTCCTATCAATATTAAGCTAGACCCCATCACCACCTATTATCCTACTCCTTGCCCTGGCCGGTAACGTCCAGATATGTGGGCCCTATCCCTTCAAGAAGACCTCCCACCATTTAGGATGACCCCGCGCCCTAAATCTCTCCATCCACATCAAATTATGCAAACGAATTCTCCATTGGCCATACAGGGGACCCCGTGAATCCAACCAATTATGTAGTATAGTCATTCGGGCTGACACTAACACCAACCGCATCCAGTCCCACTTTATCTTACCTAACACTGCCCCAACATCCTCATTCCAAATGTCGAGCACCATGCTCATAGCCGACAATGTCCACAAAGGTCCCAAACATTTCTCTAAATGTCCTGTGACTTTACCCCAAAAGACCTTCACCTTCGAACAGTGCCAAAACATGTGTCCCAGCGTAGCTTCCACGACCTCACATCGCGGGCAACGATTCATACTTGCTATCCCCGCCGCCATGCCCTATTAGGGGCAAAATAGAGCCTAGGTATCAGCCTATATTGCATGTCTCGATGGTCCACAGACACACTCAAATTGGGAATTCTCGCTATAGCATTCACAACCCACTCTCCCTCCACCGCATCTCCAAGATCACATGCCCAGGCTCCCGCCAAGTCCTCTTCAAGCTTGTATGACTCGAGCCCCATCAAAGATTTATATAACTGGGCCACTTTCGCCACTTGCTCCCCCCCCAGCAGCAACTCTTCCATCCGTGAGCACATTTCCCCTTGCAGTGAAATCCCCGGCAACGAGCAAATATAACTTCGAATCTGAACATATGGAAACACATCCCCTCCCTTCCTTGCATACTGCTCAGTTAGTTTGGCAAAAGACTCAATGACCCCCTCTCCTGTTAACAACCGCTCAAGGGTGGTAATTCCCATCTGTTCCCATCTCAGAAAGCTTTTATCTGTCATTCCCGGCATAAAATCTTTGTTCCCCCTCACTGGAAGACAGGGTGAGCAACATGCCAAGCACCCTATTTTCTCACATAGGTATCTCCAAGCTCTCACGACCGGATGTAGTATGACAGACCACGTCCTACTATCTATGCCCTTAACAGACTTCATATGTAGTATATACCTCATGTGCAATGGCTCAACCAATGCCCCAATCATCTGGATCGGAGTATAATCTCCGGACCCCCATCGCCAATCCCGTACGTGCCTAAGAAGACACGCCATATTATATTGTTTTATATCAGGGAAACCCATGCCCCCCCCCCAATCCACGGTCTCTTCAACACCGCCAGGCGAACCCGGGGTCGCCGGCCCTTCCAAAGCAAAAGATTTATCTGCTTTTCCATCTGAAGGATATCTTTCCGTTTCAACAACAATGGGAGTGTTTGAAGCACATATAGCCACTTAGGAAACAACGTCATCTTGAATAGGGCAATCCTACCCCCCAGTCCTAATGGTAAGTCCCTCCATTTCTGTACCCTATCCGTTAAGTCCTTCAATAAGGCTATGACATTGATGTGATAAAGGCGCAACAAATCAGCCGTCAGGTAAATCCCCAAATATTTAAATCTGTCTCCTGCCCATTGTAACGGAAAAATGCCCGGCCACCGTTGGGGCATTGTAGCATCCATCGGCATGGCCTCAGACTTCTCTAAATTCAATCAGAAACCCGAGAACTGGCCATATTCTTGGAAAAGTTTCAGCAAGGCTGGCAACCCTTCCTCAGGATTCTCAATATGCACCAAGAGATCATCGGCAAATGCCACCACCCGAAATTTGGTCCTCCCGACTGGGATCCCACGAAAGTCGAGGGAAGTTCTAATTTTACATAATAAGGGTTCCAGCGTCAGCACAAATAGAAGTGGCAAGAGAGGACAACCCTGTTGGGTACCCTTCTGGATCTGAAACTCTGAAGACATATTACCATTAACCATAATCGCTCCCCTAGGATCCGCATACAACAACCTAACCACCTGTACAAAAAAACCTTGGATCCCCACTGCCTCTAGCATGCGGTACATAAACTCCCACTCTACCCTATCAAACGCCTTTTCCGCGTCGAAACTTATGAGCATAGACCGTCGATTAACCTGCCTACTAGCACACATGGAAGCCAAAATGCGTTGGAGACTGTATGCCACGTATCTACCTTGCACAAAGCCTACCTGGTCCCTCTGTATCAAGGCCGGCAAATATTCAGCCAACCTATCCGCCATTATCTTCGCTAGAAGTTTAATATCCACATTCAACAACGAAATAGGCCTGTAGGAACTTGGTAGAAGTGGATCCCTGCCCGGCTTAGGTAGAACTGTAACTAAGGCTTTATTTGCCTCATAGGGGAACTTCCCTTTCAGGATCATATCCCCGTAGTATTCAGTTAAAGGGATCACCACCCTGTCTCCCATTACTTTATAAAACTCCCCCCGTAGGCCGTCTATTCCTGGAGCCCTCCCTCCCTTGAGATTTTTAATCGCCCTCTGCACCTCCTGTGCGGAAATTGGAGCATTTAGCACCTGCAGCTGGTCTTCTGTCACTTTTGGCAGGGTACAACCCCGCAGAAAGTCCCATCCCCCCCCGCCCCCCGAATTCTCACCATCCGCAGCATATAACTTTTGGTAATAGTCACAAAACACTTGCTCAATGTCCGCTGCTTCTGATTTTAAAGTACCATCCTCATGTCTAATTAGCCCCACTTGCTGAGGCCCCCCTTCAGCTCGCACCAAGGAAGACAATAACTTACCAGCCCGATTCCCATGCCTATAGAGTTGGTATCTGTAATACATCAACAATTTTTTAGCCCTTTGACCCAACAACAACTCCAACTCATTTTGCAATTCCTTCAACCTAACCCTAGCTTCCCCACTCCTATGCTGAGCATGCCATCTTCGCGCCTTCGACAGTTCTTTCTCTAACTGTACTATTCTATTATTCATCCACCTACGCTTTTGACTGTGATAACTAATAATATCCCCTCGCATCACGGCCTTTCCCGCCTCCCAAAAGAGGGCCGGATTATCCTCATGTTGGGCATTGTTTGTTGAATATTCCACCCATTTATCCCGTATATGTTTCTCAAACTCCACATCACCGACCAAGTCTAGAGGGTATCTCCAAATCTTCCTTCCGCCCTGGTCGCGCTGCTGCATCTCCAGTACCACCATGGCATGATCTGAAATAACTGAAGGGCCAATATCCACCCGAGAGACCCAACTAAACAAGTTTCGGGCGAGGAGAAAGTAATCAATTCGCGACCACGTCCCATAGGCCCTAGACAGGTGCGTATACTCTCTATCCCCTGGGTGTAGGGTCCTCCACACATCCAATAATTCATAACCATCACACAACCCCCGAATACACCATGCACTCCGCTGATCCCGGATCTCAGGCATACCCAAACGATCCATACTTTCATCCATCACTGAATTAAAATCACCTCCCAAAAGCAATTGATAGTTTCCTATATTGGAAACCAGTCGGGACACTTGCCGATAAAACCTAGCCTCATACACATTTGGCGCATAAACCGAGCCTAAAACCACCCTCACCCCATTCAGGGCCCCCCAGAGAAAGACATAACATCCCTCTGGATCTATCTCCACCTGCTCCTCCACCCAGCCCACCTTTTTACCTATCAAAATGGCCACCCCCCTTTTCTTCCCCACTGCCAGAGCCCCATAAACTTTACCAAACCATCCTTTACACAACTTGTCATGCTCTGCTGACGATTGGTGTGTTTCTTGCAACATAGCTATTTCAACCTGTTTTAATCGCAACTGTTGCAGCACCTTATATCTCTTTATGGGCGAGCCCTGTCCACAGACATTCCAGGATGCGATTTTCAAAGTTTTACCCATTATCTATTGGCCACATCATCACTCTCCAAATGATATTAATATCTCTGCATTGGCATGGGCCCCCCCAGCCTAGAACCCGCACCACCCGCCAGACACCCCCCCTCCAGTACCAAGAGCCTTTCAGCAGCAAACCCGACTATCCGCACCAAATACTCCACCCCCTTTCTCCCCCTACCTCCCTTGCCCCCCCTCCCCCCCATAACTGCAGTATCACCTAACCTTCCCCCCCTCAAATTCACTTTCCCCAACCCCCCCTCCCCACCCTTCTCGACCTCCTATCCAGTCCCTTCCCCCCTGGGACCCCATTCCAATGACATTCGGGCCTACCCCAAGTATTCTTACCTAATCATTCACACAGCCACCGACCTATCCCCCTTATCTCCTCCCCTTTACTTCCCCCCATACCTCAATATAAGTACTGTGAGCATGGATCTTCTCACCACTACACCCCTCATTGCCCTTTCTCACCCCCTCCCGCCACCCACCTCCCCCATTCATAATAACAAATTTGCCAAACCTTAGCTAAAGAGAGAACAATAACACTTGGAACATGAACATTAACCTTGGTAACATTGGTAACAATAAAACTTTACAAGGCCTCTCCAATATCCCCCAAGCATGGAACCCTACTTCCTCCCCACAATGTTAAACAAGTCGCAAAAGCGACAGCTTTATTGCTTTTCACTAACGAAAACACCGTAATCTGACCCACTGCCCCCTCCCATACCCACCTCTCAGCTCATCCCCAGGCAGACTTTCACAATATAAGTCCAGTGCTTACAATCTATGCACCAATTTCACGAGGCAGAGTCTCCACTCATCTGCACCAAAAAAGCCTGGGCCGCCTCGGGTGTGGGAAAATACTTTGTGCCCCCTTGATACTCCACTCGCAGCTTAGCTGGATATAATAAAGCAAAACGCACTCCTCTATTCACTAGTTATCCACACACTGCAGAAAAGGCCCGTCGTTGTTGGCTGACTAGCAGGGAGTAATCCTGGAACACCAAGATCTGATCACTGTCTCCCGACTGTCTCTTGCGGCCCCGAGCCGCTCGCAGGACCTCCTCCTTCTGCCTGAAGTCCAGGAAACGTGTGATAACCGCACGTGGCCGCTGCGCCTGATCCCACCGAGGGCCAATCTGTGTACCCGCTCCAATTTAATGGGGCCTTCCACCCCGCCAGCAAAGGTCTTCACAATCCAATTTGCCAGGAAACTAGAGAGAGCACTGTCCACCACACTCTCCGCGATTCCGATGAAGTGGAGATTTTTCTGACGCCCCCGGTTCTCGAGGTCATCAATCTTCTCCCTTTGTTGCTTCAGCGTTTCCTCCAAAACTTTCACCTTTGCCGCTAAAGTATGTTGCGTGTCTTCTAGATCCGCAATCCGTGTCCCTGCCAACTCCATCCGCCCAGTAAAGTCTCCAATGTTCTGGTTAAGAGTCTGCAATTGCTCCCCCAGAGATTGAAACCGGTCATCCAGTGCACACACCACCGCTGCACTCACCTCCGACACCAATGCCTGGCTATGCTCCGCGGACGGGCTCGCTGGTGCTCCCTCCGCCATCTTTCTCTCCGGCAACCGACTCTTTTCTTTCCTGGCCGTTTTTGAGGCCATCAGACACACCGCTGCACTCGGGACACGCACTACCACCCTCCTCTTATCCCCTCTGAGGAGCTCAGGAGAAGCTGGGGGCATTCACCAACTGCTGTGCAAGGAAAATCGCCGTTTTTCAGGGTAGGTTACCCGGAATTGGTCCTCCCACGTCCTACCAGCTCATTGCCACTGGAAGTCTCACACTAACGGCTTTTAATACATCTTCAGTTAACACATTCCAGAGTTTGATTACATGTTGAGTGAAAAAATATTCTATTAGTCTTAAATAGGTTACTCTGTAGCTTCATTGCATGTCCCCTAGTCTTTCTATATTCTGATGACATAAACAAATCAGTCTACGTTTACCCATTCCACTCAATTTATAGACTTCTATCATATCTCCCCTCAGCAGTCTCTTTTCCAAGTTGAAGAGCCCTAACCTTTTTAGCCTCTCTTCATAGGCATATCCTTCCATCCCCTTTACCATTTTGGTGGCTCTTCTCTGTACCTTTTCTAATAACACTATATCTTTATTAAGATACAGCGACCAGAATTGTACACAATATTCAAGGTGCGGTCGCACCATCGAACAATACAGAGGCATTATAATATCCTTTGTTTTATTTTCCATTCCTTTCCTTATGATACCTAGCATTCTATTTGCTCTCTTGGCCGCAGCTGCACACTGAGCAGAGTGTTTTAACTTGCTATCCACAATGACGCCTAAATCTTTTTCCTGGGTGGTGGTTCCCAATGTGGAACCTTGCATTGTGTAACCATAGTTTGGGTTGCCAGTCTTCGAGTTTATCAAGATCCTCTTGCAATTTTCTACAATTTTCATGGGTTTTAATAACTTCAAATTGTTTTGTGTCATCTGCAAATTAGATAACTTTACTTGTTATTCCCATTTCCAGGTAATTTATGAATATGTTAAAAAGCAGCGGACCCAGCACAGATCCCTGGAGTACTCCACTATTTACTTTTCTCCATTGGGAAAATTGGCCATTTAGTCCTACCCTCTGCTTTCTATCTTTTAACCATTTCCTGATTCACAATAGTACACTGTCTCCTATCCCATGACTTTTTAATTTCACCAAGAGTCTCATGAGGGACCTTGTCAAAGGCTTTCTGAAAATCCAGATACACTATATCAACTGACTCAACTTTGTCTACTTTTATATTTTTTTTTGGAAGGTGTGAATAAACCAGATTAGTAAGATAAGATCTTCCTTGGCTAAAGCAATGTTGGCCGTATCCCCATTAAGCCATGACCATCTACATGTATATTAATTTTGTTCTTTATAATGGTTTCTACCAATTTTTCCCGGTACAGACATCAGGCTCACTGATCTGTAGTTTCTCAGATCACCCCTGGAACCTTTTTAAAAATCAGCGTTACATTGGCCATCCTCCAATCTTCAGATATTACAGATAATTTGAATGATAGTAGGTCTGCAAACTGAACTATTAGTAATCTAATTTCTCAGTTCTTTCAACACCCTTGGATGTATACCATCTGGTCCAGGCAATTTGCTACTCTTCAGTTTATCAAATAGTTGTAATACATCTTCCAGGGGTATCAATATCTCTTTCAATTCTTTGGTGGCATCACCTTTAAATACCATTTCAGTCATGGGTAAAATCCCTACATCTTCGTCAGTAAAGATTGAAACAAAAGATTCATTTAGTCTCTCCACTATGTCCCTGTCCCGTTAGTGTCCCTTTTACCCCTCTATCATCTAATGGTCCAACTGACTCAAAGACTTTCACTATATTCGTGGCAAAAAATCTATTATGTGTTTTTGCTTCCACGGCAAGGCTTCTTCTCAAATTCTCTCTTTGCCTGCCTTATCAATGCCTTGCCAGTGCTTATGTTTCCAGTTTGTCATTTGGCTCCTTTTTCCATTTCCTGAAAGATGTTTTTTTTGGCAACAGCTTCTCTGACCTTGGCTTTAATCCATGCTGGCAGTTTTTTGGGACTTCCTTCCACTTTTCTTAAACCATGGAATACAGCTGTTCTGGGCTGTCAAGATAGCATTTTTAAACACTCATGTTAGATGTAATTCTTTAACCTTTGCAACTGCTCCTTTTAGTTTTTTTCTTAACTATTTTCCTCATTTTATCATACTCTCCCTTTTGAAAGTTAAAAGATAGTACTGTGGATTTTCTTGCCATCCTTCCTCCATTTATTAAATCAAACACGATCATGCTATGATCACTATTGTCAAGTGGCCCCAACACAGTTATCTCTTGCACCAGATCTTGTGTTTGTCCTGGTTTGTCACATTACAATCTTTATTTATTTATTTAGTATACATTTGTATACCGCTACTTCCAGCGATCAGCAGCGGTTTACTTTACATATCAGGGTTGATTGTACAGGACAGGAATTAGCAAAATATACATTTTGATTATGAGGCTTGGCACACAACACAGCAGCTAGGTTACTAAATTTACACTCGATTGATGGAGGGGTGCCTTTACATATATACATTATTACAGGTCCACGATTGCAATTTCTGTTGACCTATGGTCGGGGGTAAAGTGAATACACTTTGGCGCAGTGAGCGAGTAGGAAGAGGGCTCGCTACCTAGGACAGGTTGTAATGAGTCTGGAATAGGTGAGTCTTGAGCTTTTTCCTAAAGTCATTTAAGTCGTTGGTTGAACATAGCTCGTAAGGCAGCTGGTTCCAGAGTAGTGGTGCTGCGTATGAGAATGCTCTGTTACTCGTATATGCTTTGACAGTTCTTATGCTGTTTGGGACGCAGAGGGTGTTGAGGTTTGCGGTTCTTCTGTTTCTGTTGAGTGGTTGTGTGGTGATTAGTTTGGTGAGGTATGAAGGTGCTATGTTGTGTATGAGTTTGAATGTGGTTACTAGTGTTTTGTATTTGATGCGGGCAGTAATGGGGAGCCAATGCAGTTCAATTAGTACTGGTGTGATGTGCTCGGCGAAGCCTTTTTTCATGATGATTCTTGCAGCAACGTTTTGCGCCATTTGCAGGATGTTTAGGATTTTCTTTGTTAAGCCTTGTAGAATGGCGTTGCAGTAATCCAGGTGGGGAGTGATGAGAGCTTGCGCCACTGTTCTGAAGTCGGATTGTTCAATGATATTACGTAGTGGTTGAAGGACTTTTAATTTATGGAAGATGGCCCGGTTGGTTATCCGGAGGTGTTTGTCCATCCTTAGGTTGCTATCAAGCATTACCCCTAGGTATTTTATCTCGGTCTTTATGTGATAGATGTTGTTGTTCAGGGTGACTGTGGCAGGAGGGCTGAAGTCCGGTTTCCTGGAGATGTACGTCACCTCCGTTTTTTTATGGTTTATCGACATGTTGTTTTGTTGCAACCAGGTTTGCAGCTTGCTTAGGCATTCTTCTAGTTGGCTGTAACTTCGTTTATTTACATCGAGTTGAGCATAAAGCATTAGATCATCTGCATAAATGTGGTAACTGATCTTGTGCTTCTGGAAGATTTGGCAAACTGGTTGTATGTATAAATTGAATAGGAGGGAGGACAGCACTGAGCCTTGAGGAATGCCTTGGGTTTGGGGGAAAGCGTCTGCCTTTTCATCATTGAAGTGGACCTGCTGCATTCTGTTTGTTATGTAGGATGAGAACCATTTCAGAGGGGTTCCCGTTATTCCTATGGATGCGAGTCGGTTCATGAGTGTACTGTGGTGTACTGTATCGAATGCAGCTGATATGTCTATAAATATAAGCATGAACATCTTGTTTTTGTTTTCCAGGCCTTTGAGGAGGTTGTCTAGCAGTGCTATAAGGAGGGTTTCAACTCCATGATGTTGTCGGAATCCATATTGATGAACATCTAGGGCTTTTTTGTAGTCGATGTGGTCTTACAACTGTTGTTGGACTGCCTTTTCGATGATCTTGGCTAGGAAGGATATGCTTGATATTGGGCGGTAGGATGTTGGGTCGTCCTTGTTGAGAGTTTTGCTTTTTAAAATGGGTCTTATGAGGGATTTTTTGAGTTGCATTGGCATGGTTCCTTACTGAAGTGATTGGTTCACAATATGGGAGATATGTTGGGCAATTTCTTGCTTTGTCGCCTTGATCCAGGCCGCTGGGCATGGATCGAGTGGGGAGGTTGTGGTGTTTAAGTTGGTGATTATGTTTATAATTTGTTGGTCTTCGATATGTTGGAAAGCGCTCCATTCTTCGTTTTGATCTGCGCTTGTGGAAATGTTGGTTTTCTGTGGTATGGTGGCTGCATCCAGGTCTTGAGTGGGGAGCGTGGTGTACTGGTGGGTTTAGCTTGCTGGCATAATGATCCGCTAACGTTTGGGCCTTTATTGCTCCATTATAGTTAACGTCTTGGGAAGTCTTGGTGAGGGATTTAACAAGTTCGAACAGTTCTCTGGGCCTATTAAGCGCCTTATTGAGTATGTTAGTGTGGTGTGTCTTTTTAGCCAGGTTGACCTCGTTCTTGTATTTTGAGAGGAGTATTAGGTATTCCATCTTGTGTTCCTCGGTTTTGACTTTTCTCCATTTTCTTTCCAGTTTTCGTAGGTCTTTCTTCATTCTGCTTAGAGTTGTAGAGTACCATGGTTCTGTTCTAGTTTTAGTTGTGTTGCTTGCGACTTTCCAGGTTGGGCTTGCAGTTGCTTCGATTCCTGAGTTCCATAGGTTTACCAGAATTAAAATGGAATTTTGGGGAATAGCACCATATGATATACACAATATGCCTGTGACTTTGAAGGTGTTAAATATTCTTTATTCTGACACAATTTTAAAAAATTCCACCCCCCCCCCATGTCAAGTGTTGTAGAGCCACACTTTGCTGTGATTACAGCTGCAAGTCTCCTGAGCTATGTCTCTATTATCTTAGCACATCTAGCCACTGGGATTTTCACCCATTCTTCAAGGCAAAACTGTTCCAACTCCTTCAAGTTAGATGGTTTGCATTGGTGTACAGCAGTCTTTAAGTCATGCCAGATTCTCAATTGAATTGAGAGCTGGGTTTTGAGTAGGCCATTCCAAGACATTTAAATATTTCCCTGTAAACCAGTTTTAGCAATATGTTCAGGGTCATTATCCTGCTAGAAAGTGAACCTCCATCCCAATCTCAAATCTCTGGCAGGTTAAAATAGGTTGTTCCCCTAAGAATTGCCCTGTCTTTAATGTCACCCATTGTTCCTTCAATCCCGACCATTTTGCCTGTCCCTGCTGATAAAAAAACATCCCCATTGCATGATGCTGCCACCACCAGGTTTCAGTCGGTATGTTGTTCACAGGGTGATGGGAAGTGTTGGGTTTGCGCCACACATGGGTATTTCCCATGATGGTCCAAAAGGTTAATTTTGGCCATATCTAACCAGAGAACCTTCTTCCATGTGCTTGGGGGGGGGGGGGGGTGGTCTGCCATATGCAGTTGTGCAAACTCCAAATGTGTTTTCTTATTTCTTTCATTAAGAAATGGCTTTTTTTCTGGCCATTCTTCCATAAAGCCCCACTCTATGGAGTGTACGGCTTAAAGTGGTCCTATGAACAGATACTCCCATCTCCTTCAGTGTTATCCTTGGTGTCTGTAGCAGCTCTGATTAATGCTCTCCTCACCCAGTCTGAGTTTTGGTGGGTGGCCTTCTCGCCAGGTTTGTAGTGATACCATATTCTTTCCATTTTTTTATAATGGATTTAAATGTTGTTCCCTGGGACATTCAGAATTTAGGCTATGTTTTTGTATAACAATCCTGATCTACACTTCTCCACAACTTTGTCTCGAACCGGTTTGGAGCACTCCTTGGTCTTCATGTTGCTTGCTTAGTGGTGTTCAGAACAGGTATATTTATACAGGCATTATGTGACACAGAATACACACAGGTGGATCTTACTCAATGAATTATGTGAATTTTGCAGTTAATTGGTTGGACCAGATCTTATTTTGGAGTTTCATACAAAAAGGGAGGAATACATATGCACTCCCAACTTTTCAGTTTTGACTCTTTATGATATATATGAGGGTTATTTTTAAATTAAGGTCCGATTGGCTGTAGCTTTGTAAATTTATTCCCCCTGTAGAAACAAGCATGCGTGCCAGCTCCCAGCATGCCTTGTGCAAAAGCAGATGCCATTTGCAGTCGTAGCGTCACTTTGTACGGTTTATACTGAGACGTTAAAATGTTTAAGACAATTGAGCGGCCCCTCCCACTGTGAAATACGGTCTGTGATTTGGTTTTTGAAAGCAAGGACAGTGTCATCAGCAGACATTCATCGCCAGATATGTGAGGTGTATGGCCCCAATGCGATGAGTGACAGCAAAGTGCATAAATGGGTGAGATTGTTCAAGGACAGGCGGGACAATGTCCATGATGAACCGCAATAGGGTCAACCTTCAGTAATCACAGATTTGATGCGCACAGTTGACACAAAAGTTCATGAGGAACAGCGATTCACGATTTCCACTGTCACTGAAATTTCCACAAGTTTCAAGGTCAGTGCTATATAAAATTGTTTCTGAAAAATTGCAGTGGCACCATGCGCACTTTGTAAATAGCAGCATGTATATACCCCCACTTTTGTAAAAACTCACTCTTCCCGATAGTCCTGCTCAGACCTGACTTGATTCCTACCTGTAAATAGTTACCCCAGCAATAGCCAAGTTAAAGCACCTGTTTCATTGTAAATACAGAGCAGTCTAGTCTGCATGGTATAAGCTACTGTTGTATGTAAACCACACTGATTTTAAATAGCACAGTATAAAAGAGACATTAAATAAAATAACTGCTCACTATGGGTTCCCAGGCTGCTTTCTGCGGAACACAGTTGCCATAATCTTGCGTGTTGAGATTGTGTGTTTGGCTTTCACTTTGACTGGAGATGACATGTGTCTCCATTCCATCGACTGCTGCTTTGATTCTGGAGTCATGTGAGAAACCCATGTCTTGTCCGCTATGACAATGTGGTCCAAAGGTTTGTCTCCTTTCTCACTGTATCAGATCAAAAATGTCAAAGCACTACCCATTCTCCTTTTTTTGTGTTCCTTGGAAAGCAGCCTGGGAACCCATCGTGAACACAGTTTGTCCTGCCTATCCTTGAACAATCTCACCCATTTACACACTTTGCTGTTACTCATCGCATTTGGGCTGTACACCTCACAGATCTGGTGATGAATGTCCGCTGACCGTATTTCAGTCAGAGGGCCGCTCAATTGTCTTAAACATTTTAACAGCTCAGTATAAACCGTACAAAGTGACGCTCCGACTGCAAATGGCATCTGCTTTTGCACATGGCATACTGGGAGCCAGCACGCATGCTCGTTTCTACAGGGGGGAAAAAAAATTTACAAAGCTACAGCTAATCGGACCTTACTTTAAAAATAACCCTCGTACAAGGCATTTTATTGTCATTCCACTTCATCAATTTGGTCTATAGGATTAGGTCCATTACCTTACCTACAAATGAACCTCCATTTTCATTCCAGGTTGTACATAATGTGACAAAACAGGACAAAAACTGAGGTGATTAATACTTTTACAAGGCACTGATATTATCCATGTTGATGTCATATAGATATGACATGCTCTGTCTCCAAGCTGCTGTGAGGGGGCGACAACCCACAGGACTGGACTGGAGGGACAATAAGGAATCCAATATTTCACTATATTCTTTGAGTTCTCAGATACCATATCTAAATGCTTTTCCCTTTATCATCTCCAAGTTGAGCTTTAAGTTTATAGACCTTTCCCTTTCTGCACCACTTTAAGTGGTGGAACATAATTAGTACACAATCTAATTATGAAATGTAAAAAAAAAAAAAAAATGGATTAGATCAAATAAGCAGCTCAGTTATTAAATTTCTCTCCATGTTTACCCAAGGAACGCCATACTAAATCCTACTTGTGTCTTTCTATATTTGCATCAGCAAAATTAACCCAATGTAAATCAATCCTCAGAGCCCCTAGGAGTTGATGAGCTTGCCAAAAACCACCCACACATCACAGCATTAACAAATTCCAAAACATTGTTTAATCAATCCATCCCATTAGTTTTTACAAAGGCATCTGTGGTTGGTAGTGGACAATACAATAAACCTATCCCATCTCTCCCTCTTCCCTCCTCTTAATTTACCCAACAAACCATCCCAACAGCTGAAGCTCACCTTCAGCTTTCAAAGTTTATTTCAACTGTGGCAACCATTCTACTTCATAGCACTTCAAGCATAATGCACTAAAGCAAGAGTCATTTAATATTAATTAGCTGTTTCATTCATAGAAACAGTACCGGACTGTTCACTTACATCATATATAAAGCATAGCCATATTAAATGCAGACTGAGCTAATAGGAAACCTATTTCATACTGTCACAATGCCACCCTGGTGGTTAATGGTGGTCAAGGCAGGTCGGGCATAAAAGTAAAGTTGGGTTTGGTACGTTTCTCTTTCTAGAGCCCAAGGTTGTATAGCCCCGGTAGCATCCTGTATTACCAAAAATACCCAGAGAACAAAAGGTCATCGAGTGTAGGGAAAAAATAAGGCTTTATTTCCCCTGGTTTGCACAAAGGTTCAAAGGATCGGCTTCAAACACCAACAGAAATCTCCTTACCTCAGGTTACAAAAATCACAACTCAGATTCAAAACAAAAACTGTTCTTTTCACAGAAAGGTTACAAAGGCAGGCATTCCTATTTACACCGGTTTTAGTGCTCACTGGTTACACAAGCATTCTACACTTCCCGTGATGCAACAGCTGCAATCCATGTCTTCCTCTGAAAGGGATTCTACCTCTTCCACTTGCATCGGTTCTTCCAGCAAAGTATCTGAGACAAAGTCAACAGTTCCCGGCAAGCTATAGTTAGGTTTCTCATCCAAATGCTGTATGACCTCCCAGTGTTTGGAGTTTAGCGTGGGGCGTCAGCCATGAGCATTTTTACAGTGTGAATCTTTCTTTCTTCCAAGGGTTTACATGCACTTCCTGCAAACCTGGCTTACTTAAAAAAGTTTCTTATTCAATAAAAACTTTTCATACCTTTTCTTTTGAGCAGTGGGACATGTACAGGGAGCTTCTGTCTCTTGCCCTTTCCATAGGCTGTTTCCAATACAATATGGTTTACCTTGTAACTCTTGCTTCTTTCCTGAGGATGAGGCTTGTGGCCTACTCCTAGGGAGATTCTGCCTTGCTCCAGCAATATGGCTTGGGTTCTGCCCACAGCAATCACAATGCAGCTTTTGCGTACCTGAATCTCTTGGACCCTTTTGTAGTCTCTGTCCATTCAGGTTCCTTTGGCTTGTACCTCTTTCCTGCACTCCAGCAGTCTGTAGCTTCTGCAGCTCCTTCGGCTTCTGAAGGTTCTGCAGCTTCTCTGCTGCTTCTGGCTTTAAGGCTACTTCTGCTCGGTACAGCACTTCTTCCAGAGCTCTCACTGCTCCCACTTCTCCTCCTGTACTCCCTGCTCCTCCTGTTCTCCCTCCAGTAGTCTTGACTTCCTTTAAAAGGAGTTCCTGTCTTCCTGGATTGGAGGCTGGCTGGTTTCAGGTTACACCCTGTAGGGCGTGGATCCTCGGTCTTCCAGAGGTCCCTCTTGCTCCCCCTATCAGGCTCCTGCACATACTGCAGCTTGTACACGTCTTTTTTCAAGTTTAAAACATTTTCTTCTATGCCCTGCTGGTCTGCTGCATCACAATACTCATTTCCTGCATTCTCAAACATGGTTGCAGTGAGAAGAGAAACTTGAGTTAGCCCAGATTTTATTTACCCTTTTAAGATTCTTCAGTAGTTGCCCCTACCCCTATTGTAATGCCTTTATCTATGTCTCATGGGAAAGGAGGGTCAAGATTATGTACTTGAGATCTTCCTTTATAGAAATTCTATTACCTCTGTCTAATGTTCCATCTAAGTTGGACTGGGTCCGCCACCAACATTCCTGCCAGGAGGAGGGGGGGGGGGGGTACAGTGTGATCGATCGCTTTGCCCCTCCCCCCCACCAGCAGAGGACCCAGCCCAGATGAAAGGGAACATTGCAAGGGTGCTGTGGCATTTATTTATTTTATTTATATTCTCTTATATACCGCGCTATTCTGCATCAGTGCGGTTTACAATGAACAAACTGAAATTACATTGAACAGGGCATTATAACTTGGAGATAACTATTTACAGGGAACATGGGCTATGGAGGGTTAAGTGGCTTGCCCAAGACCACAAGGAGCACCTGTGGGACTAGAAACCCCCATCCTTCCGGCCCAAGGTTGCTGTCCTCTAGTGGGATTTGAACCCCTGACCTTCCGGCCTGAAGTACCTTGCCCCAACCACTAGGCCACTCCCCCACTCCTGTGTCTAACACACGCCGCAGCACCCTCGCACTGTGCATCTGCACCAGGTCCGCTGCCGGCATTCCCATCAGTGGGGGAGGGGGCAGAGAAAGCAATCACACTGCACACCCCTGCCGGCAGGAATGCTGGCAGCAGACCCAGCACAGCTTAGAGGGAAAATTGCCTCTGTCTCTACCTCCCCCACCATTGGAAAGAAATAGTTTCCCCTTTTTCATCTCTCCTCTATATCATGTACTAAACTAAAAAAAAATTCAAATCCTATTCTTACATCTATAGACAGAATATCCACAAAGAGAAACTTTACTTACTGTTAAATTTCCTTTCCTGGAGTCCTGCTAGACCAGTCCAGAGTAGTGGGTTATTTCCCCCCTGTCAACAGATGGGAAAGAGAAAAGAAAGCAAAAACTATGCCATGACATCATCACTTTAAACCAGGGGTCTCAAACATGCGGCCCGCGAGAGACCCTTGTGCGGCCCGCGATGCATAGGGGGGAAAAAAAAAAACCCGGCTTCTGCTGCTGCCGTGGCCGGCAATAGCAGCAATATCGCAAGTCCCGCGGGCTCCCCCCCACCCGGCAGATCCCTTCCTGCTTGCCTGCCAATTCTCCGCTTCGGCTTTCAGAGCCGCGAAGGGAGAACTTCTCCCTCGCGACTCTTTTAAGCTCGCCGGGGCAGATGGGAAATTTCCCATCTGCCCCAGCGGGCTTAACAGAGTCACAAGGGAGAAGCTCTCCCTTCGCGGCTCTGAAAGACGAATCGGAGAACAGGCAGGCAAGCAAGAAGGGATCTGCCGGGTGGGGGGAGCCCGCGCGGGACTTGCGATATTGCTAGTGCCGGCCACGGCAGCGGCGGCAGCAGCAGCAGAAGCCGGGTTTTTTTTAAAGTTTAATTTTCCCGGGGGGGGGGGGGGGAGCAGGACTTGATGTGGGGGGGGGAGCAGGACTTGATGTAGGGGGGGAGCAGGACTTGATGGGGGGGAGCAGGACTTGATGTGGGCTGGGGGGGGTAGTACTGAAAATGGGGTGATGGGGGTTAGGACTGGTAATGGACAGATGGGGGTTAGGACTGGAGGTGGTCTGACTGGGGGCCTAAGACTGAAAATGGGGTTATGGGGGGGCTAAGAATGAAGATGGGGCGATGGAATGGTTAGGCCTGGAAGTGGGCTGTTGGGGGGCTTAGGACCGATAATGGGCTGGGGGGGGGGGTGCTATGACTGGAAATGGGCCGAGTAGAAGGGGGAGCTTGAACTGCAAATAGCTGATGGGGACAGGGTCTTGGAATGGTAATGGGCTGAGTGGAAGGGGGTTTGGAATGGAAATGGGCTGATGGGGAGGGGGGCTTGGAAAGGAAATGGGCTGTGAGGGGAGGGAGCTAGGACTGGAAATGGGCTGATGATGCGGGGACTAGAAGGGAGCGGATGCTGGGTTGGGCAGGAGCTAGAAGGGAGTTGATGTTGGGGGACGATTAGAATGGGATGGGGCTGGGAGAGTGAAATGGAGAGGGGAAATATATTTTGTGTGGGAGGGAAGAAAAATCTACAATTGGCCGGGTATTGGGAGAGTAAGTGGGGATTGAGGATGGAGGGGTAAAATTTGAGTGGATGAAATAGGAATGAGGAAAGAGCAAAAGGAGAATGATTAGTATGTTAAAGCAGATGTAGAGAGAATGGAAAAAAACTAGGAAAGGAGAAAGGAGAAATGGACAGCAGACGATGAAGAGTTAGCAGAAGACACAAAGAAACCAGAAGAAAGTGACTGGAACAATTGCAACTGAAAAAAAAATGCACAAAAGGTAGAAAAATATCTCTTTATTTTGAATTTATTAACTGAAATATGTCAGCTGTTGGAAATGTGCTTATTTTACGTCTGCAGTTTATTTAATACAAGATGAATTAAATGTATAGTTTTTTTTATAAAGTTTTGTACATTCTAAGTTTGGCTTTTGGGGTTCGCATTTTATTTGTCTTCCTGTTTCTAAATTGTGATTCCTTGTTTGGTGATGGTGTATGTTCTGCATGTGTAACTGAGCTGAGGTATTCTGTTTATGTAATTCCTATTTGACATTGCCACTTGTTCTCTTTCCCGAGTAGGTCATGTATTGTTATTCTCTGAAATGTGTTGATTTAATATTTGCAGTGTTGCCTTTTGATAGTTAGGGTATGGTGCTTTGTGAGTCCTGGTAGTGCTGTTAGGACACGGCAGGTTTGTTATGGGTTCTAAATGGGCAGTGTTTCTAGTAGTTCCTAATGTGCCTGGCGGTTGGCACTGGTTTATAGTAATGTAGAAATCTTTTAGTCTTTCTTTATCCATACACTCATTAAGAGGCATGTTTACTAAAAGTTAGTGTATGGTAACATTATGCAAATATTTATGCAAATGATGCCCTTATGCAAATGAGGCCTGCATCTTGTGCGGCCCCCGGGTTACTCTACAAGTCCTCATTTGGCCCTCAAAGCAATTTGAGTTTGAGACCCCTGCTTTAAACCATATTATCAAAGGAAATAAAATATCCTATTAGACTACATTTTTTTGTCGGAACGTTTAGACTAACGTCTTTCACTGGTTTCTCTAACTTTAGGGTTGCATCCCTATTTAAAGAATAAAAAGGAACAATCAGCTACAGGAAGATGTTTCCCTTCACCTTCATGGCGATAGTTCCGACAAAAAAATGTAGTCTAATAGGATATTTTATTTCCTTTGATAATATGGTTTAAATAAGAAGCAGGGAATAAATATAGGTTAAATTAATTGAGTATGACATCACCACTGGCATAAATCCTAGCACAGCTAGAGGGGAGAGTATTTTTCTAACAAGCAATGGAAGGTGGTCAAATCCTCCCAGGGAGGCCCTCAACAAGGACTATATACAGTCTACTATATATTTATTCATTTAACAGGTTTGTTTGTTTTTTAATAGTTTTATCATTTTAGTCAAAGTAGCTTACATTGTAACAAACTTGGCAAGGTACATTAAACAGGGACATTGACAATTTGGATTTTGAGGCAATGGAGAATTAAATAACTTGCCCAAGGCCACGTGGAGTGCTAGTGGGAACTGAACGGTTGTCTCTTGGTTCCCAAGCCAGTGCTCTAACCATTAAGCTACTCCTAATGACCTGCCTTAGAACATCTGTGCTTTACCTAAAACAAAGGGAAAACTACCTATGGCTACTGAACTGTAGCATTAAAAAAAAGGAACAAGTCATGAAACACTCTGAAGGACTGCTAATCATCCATCAAGCTGGTACCAGTTAGGATACATGCTGAGCAGTAGAGAAACGGAGTTTGAGAGTGTATGGATATGGACCATTTGGACTTTTCATCTGGAAATGATTCAATAAGCTCAAAGTCTCCAAAGCATTTTTTGATTCCCATTCCAATAACCCAGAGGAGCTTCTTTCACTTTTTCCTGAAAAACGCTTTCACAGAAGTTGGCTTCTATCACTTCTGGAGGAGCATTGAAGAAATGAAGGATGTTACTAGGATGCTGGATTCTGTTCTTGGCAGCCTGCTCAGGGAGGAAAATCTGTTGTTGCATGAACCACTGAAGTCCTTGAAACAGCATGAACCATCTTCCAGCCCATATGAATGACCAGGCATTATTGCTTGCTGCTTGGACACACATACATTCAGCTTTTGGCCAACCATGAAGCTGTTCAGATTGGTAATAGCATGATCCACAGCATAACCATCTGCCATCTCTACCATAGCAGCAGCAGGTTTGCTTTTCATGAATTTAATCTTCTCAACATTTCCGTAGAGACAGAATACATTACAAACACAATCACAATTAGTCTTGGACTGATCTAAGCCATACACCATTAGTACAGGGCTGTCAGCATGGGGACCATACTCTGGCTGTGGAGGATGTCCATACTGAGGTGCTTAATGGTTAGGGCCCTTCCCTCATAATGGTGGGAAGGGGGGAGGTAGACTATATTCCTTTTCATGGTAGTGGCCATATCCACCATGAGGTCCCCCATATTCCACTAGGTGGTCTCCAAGAAGAGGAGGCTGTCTGACGTTTATTCAGGGTATTACCAGGATCAGCTTGGCCACTGAGATTAGGGTTGGTATAATCCCAAGTGCCCTGATCGTTCTTAAAACACATTTAAATGTGTGGGCTTTGCATATTCAATCTTTACAGTACAACGGCCAGCTTCAGGGTTGCAATCGCTGCATGGTCCAAACGGACAAATATACAGAAGTTTGCAGTCCAAGGCACAAGGTTGAACTGGGCAAGTCCTGGATTGGTGTAGTCTAACAAGACTCCAGGAAAGAAAATTAACAGCAAGTACAATTTCTCCTTCTTGATCTTCCTGCCAGTCCAGACTAGGGGGATGTACCAAAGCTACTCCATCCCAAGGCAGGAAGAAAGTGCAGTGGAAGAATACCAGAGCCAAACCTCATGGCCACTTGGGCATGCACATCTAGCCGGTAGTACTGCATGAAGGAGCCAAAGAGGACCAAGTAGCCGCCCTGCAATTGTTAAAAGGGCAACACACAAGATGACTCTGCCCAGGAAGCTGCTATACCAGTCAAATGAGCCTTAAGGCCTGGGAAATTTGCCTCAGCCTACCTGATGCAGGATAGGCCTTAGTGTCCTTCATCCAGTGACTTCAGGTCACCTTGGACATCACTTGTCCCTTCCAGAATCCGACAAAAAGGACAAAGGTGAATGGAAAGACCAAAGTAATTTGTCACTTTCAAGTACCACAAGAGCATACAACAGATGTCTACAAAACACAAGCCCTTATCTGGTCAGATGCATTGGTCTGGCAAAAAGGCCAGCAAGAACAGCACCTGATTGACATGAAAGCACACCTTGGGCAAGGAGAGAACCAGACAAAAAGGTCACCCCTTCAGCCAAGAATATCAATAAGGGGTCACAACAGGAAAGTAAAGCACCTACAATTCCAAAATCCACCACGCTGAAGTGATAACTACCAAGAACACATTTTCAGGAACAGATCCTTGATGGTAGCCCGCCTGAGCAGCTCGATGGGCATACACATGAGTACTCAGAACAAGCGTTGAGTCCCAACAGTGGGACTGTTTTGGTGGACAGGGGTCTGAATCCCACAGGGAAAGTGGCCCATATCCCATTGCGCTGCCAGCATATAGTCTGCTACTGGATAGTAAAGACCGGAAAGTACTGCTACCTGCACCCTAATTGAGCTCTATAAGCTCTTGGAAGGCAACATCAACAACACCAGATCTCAACATAAGCCAGTGAGGTGGAGCACCATCTGGCCTTCAACAGGGAAGAGCCCTTATACCTTAGATGGCCTTACTGTTGCAAGCCCCTCCTGCCCCTGAGGCCCAGGGGATGGGAAGCAGGCAGGCAGACAGACAGACAGACAGACAATGACCATCAAGGCCAGTCTAGGGTCACCAGGATCATCAGACTCGGGTGCCCCTCAATCCTCCAAAGGACTCTATCATGGCCCATGGGACAGGACAGAGGAGGATATCCAGGGACCAGTACATCCACTCTCTTGGACTTGAGCTCCAAGCAATGGCTGAAGGAAGGGACCTTGGCATTTACTGCTGTTGCCATCCAGTCCACCCTCCAAGAAGCCCCATCAATCCACTATCTGGTTGAAGACCCATGGGACAAGTTCACAGTTCCAGGGATAGAGGTGGTGACGGCTGAGGAAATCAGTTTCCTGATCGTCCTCCCCTGTAATGTGCTGGGCTGTAAGCGCCTGGATGTGCAGTTCCACACAAGGAACCAGACATTTCCCCAAGCTACTCCCAGGCACTTTATTCTTCCCTGGCTATTGACATAACCCACCACAGTTGCTCTGCCCGAGAGAACATGCAGCACTCACATGGAGCAGCTTGCTTGGGCAGCAATGCCAGATGGATGTCCTGGCCTCTAGGTGATGGATGGACCATTTTGCTTCCATTGAAGACCACTGACCTTGTGCAGTCTGGCCAAGCCAATGAACTCCCCATCTGGAGAGACAGACATTGGTGGTGAGGAGTACCTAGACTGGAGTTACAAGGGGCATCCCCCTCAACATGTTGTCAGGGGAGGCCCTCCAGAGGAGGCTGTGTTGATATGAGAGAGAAGTGAGAAGTGGACACTATAATCTTGCAAGCACAGGAACCAGCATGCCAGCAAGACCTGCTGTAGAGGACATGTGTGGCTTATGTCCTGGGCACCAGCTTCAGGATTACAGCCATAAACGCCCAAAAGCTGAAGGTAGCCCCAAGCTACAGGAGTGGAGTTCCTGAGAAAGTCCTGATGTTGGCCGTGGAACTTTGTTCAGTGCTCCCCATAAGGAAGCCTTTGCTTATGCGGGTGTCAAAACAAGCTTCAAGAAAGTTCAAGTTCCGAGATGGCATCAGGCAGCTCTCACCGCTGTTGATGACTCAGCTGAGTCGCTCAAGGAGTTGGATCACTCAACACAGCACCTGAATGGCTTCTGACTGAGACTTGGCCCAGATAAGCCAATCAATCATCAAAGTAGGGGTGTAGGCAGATGGCCTCATGCCTGAATCTTGCTACAACTACCATCAGCCTTGGAGAACATCCAAGGGGCAGTGATCAGGATATAGGGCATCATACCTAAAACAAGTAGTGAGACTGATCGCAAACCAGAGAAAATGCTCCCGGATGGGAATGTGAACACAGGCCTCTGTTAAATCCAAGGAGGCAAGGACTCATCCTTCTGAACGGCCTGGATAAGAGATCACAGTGTTTCCATGCAAATCCATGGAACTCTCAAGCTGCAGTTGACCCTTTTGGGTACTCTTATCTTATAGAGCACCCGGCAATCTGTCAGACGGGCCCATTCGCAATAAAATTGTCACAGATTGCCTCCCATTTGTGGAAAGTATGAATGGGCCCTGTAACAATCAGTGGGAGAGGCAGGAGGAAGATGACCTTCCTGCCACTGAAGTCTACAAATAGGCCCAGCATCCTCCTTGAAAGGACTGTGACTTGGATCCAGTTCCAAAGAGGAGGTAGTTTGCTTATTCAGCTGATACAGACGAGAATCATGGAACTTTAGCAGTGAAGATGCTCCCAATGACGAAGAAGAGTGCTTGAAGTAGCCCTTGGGTTTGCTGCTGGGGCTTGACCTTGCCGAGGTCCTTGACTAACTTTCACAAGTGCTTACCAAAACAGGAGCCCTTCCCTAAAGGGTAGATTTGGCTAACCACCACTTAGATGTGACATTCAAACAATTTGAGCCATCGCCCCCGCTGAGCCACTGTCTCTGCCGTGATTCCCCATACAAAAAAAAGTGCAAGAGATCATAAAAGGCATCCACCAAGAAGGTTGCCAGATTCGAGGCAGGCTGACAACTCATCCTCAGGAAGGAGTTGAACCCAGCTGAGGAGGGCACATACCCAGAGGCCATCCCATGTTGGCACCTGAAGGGCTAGGGAGAAAGCAGAAAAGGCTTTCTGAAGAAGTCCTTCCACTTTCTAGCCCTGCAGGGCTGCTCCACTTCTACAAGAATGGTGGTACACTTTGTGACCGCCGTGATCAAGATATTGACGCTGGGAAACTGCAACCACTTTCCAAGCCTGTTGGTGACCCGTTGCTGGGCCTTCCTGAGGAGCACATTGGGAGAAGTTCGGGTGGGAAAGGAAAGGCCCTGGAACGGCCCCCAATGCCAGAATCAGAAATGGAGAGAGAGTCTAGGCTGGTCCAGAGAAATCTGGAATACACAGTTCAGAAATCATCAAGGGGGGGGGGGTGCAGCTGAACTGGAGTAGTTATAGGAAATGTCCTCAGGGTACTCACTGCTAAGAGATTCCATCTCGCTCCAATAAGGAACTTAAGGGGGCTGTGTACTCTCCCCAGGCAGAGTCCTGCCCTCGATCATTTGCAGGAACCATTCACAAGGTCTATCGGAGAAGCAGCAGAAGATGGGCCTGCCAAGAAGGAACAAGGCTTTGACGACACCCCCCCCCCCCTTTCTATAGCCCCCAGGCATCATGGAAGATGAGCAAAAAGGGGACATTTTACTTACCATTAATTTCCTTTCCTGGAGCTCTGCTAGACCAGTCATCAGCCCTGGTATTATATCCAGTACAGCTAGGGGCACTCTTCAGTTATGTAGCAAGCCGATGAGTGAACAAAGAGGGCTCTTGAACCAAAGTAGCCCGCAAACCAGAAACTATATACAATTGTATTTGTTCTTATGCTATGGACAGATACAGGTTTTAGAATAGCAGAGCTCCAGGAATAACAAGTAATTCCCACAGCAAACCGCAATCAGAGGGCAGGTCCTAGACTGGTCTAACAGAGCTCCAGGAAAGGAAATTAACAGTAAGTAAAATTTCCTCTTCCAGAATGCTTCTGCTAGACCAGTCCAGACCAGACCATAGGGGAGTGCCAAAGCTAAACTCCCCCAAAGGGTGGGATGACAGTGCAGCAGCCAACACCTGCGATCTAAAATGGGCTGCCACTCCAGCCTGCACATCCAGGCGGTAATGACATGCAAACATGTATAGAGAAGACCACGTTGCCGCTTTACAAATATTTATTTAATTTATATACCACCTTATCATTCAATCAAAGCGGTTTCCATGGCAAACAAACAATCAAGGGGGCAAATGTTTTCATGCAGTGTACAGAGTGGTGTGTGTGTGTGTGTGTTGGCGGGGATGTGATTAGATTTGGTTTATCTACATAGTGCGCTATTATACATCATGAGCTATTATACAGTCTTGGGGTGGTGGGGGGGGGGGGGTTATGATCTGACTTGTATGCTGGTTCAGGGGGTATGTCCATAGTAATCGATGAACAGGGTTGTCTTTATAGCTGTTTTCAGAAGTCCTTGATTTCTGTGGTTAGTCTCAAACCATCTGGGAGGGAGTTCCATATGGATGGAGCAGCCAGGGAGATTGCTCGTTGTGCAGTGTCTTTTGGGGTGTTAACCCGATTGGAGGTGCCTCTTCTTCTTGGCCGTGTGCTTGTGTCGGGTTGTATGTGTGTGTATAGGCTTATGGCGGAGGAGTGTTTGATCTTGAATATGTTTGTTTATGATAGTCTTGTATTTGATGCGTGAGATGACTGGGAGCCAGTGCAATTCTTTCAGTATGGGTGTGATGTGATCGTGTCTTGTACTACTGGCTATTATGCGGGCAGCTGTGTTTTGGGCCAGTTGTAGTGGTCTGAGGGTCTGCTTTGGTAGCCTGGTGAATATTGGATTGCAGAAGTCTAGTAGAGGGGTTATCAGCGCCTGGCAAATATCCACAGGTGTTACCACTGCAATCTCCACCCAGAATGCCACCTGCACCTGCATAGAGTGTTCATGCAAACCCTCTGGCACTTGCTTGCCTGCCAACAGGTAGGCAAACAAAATGGCTTCCCTTATCCAGCAGCCTACAGTTGCCTTGGAAGCAGCTCAACGCTTATGTAGGCCACCGAACAAGACAAATGTTCAGAGAAACTAAAGGGATGTGTCACTTCCAGATACCATAATAAAATCCTACAAACATTCAGCTTTCGCAAGGATGCATCTGCTCCAGCACACTGTTCTGAAGAAAACAGCAATGAAATTTCTTGATTAAGATGAAAAGGCCGCAAGTACCTTTGGCAAAAAAGGAAGGCACTGGACGCAAGGTTACTCCCTCTGGGGAAAAGGAAAGGAACAGATCCTGGCAAGGGAATGCCTGTAGCTCAAATATCCACCCTGCTGAGGTAAAGGCTACCAGAAAAAAAAACTGTCTTCAAAGTGATGTCTTTAAGGTTTGCGTGGCGCAGAGGCTCAAATAGCTCACACCAAGGCCCTGAGGACTATCGAGAGGTGCGAAGCAGCTACCAAAGCCCATACCGGTGGCCATGGACTCCTTTCAGGAAGCGACTAACAGCCCGCTGTTTGGCAAGAAAGCATCCCTGAATGGGCCCCCAATAGACAGAGGGTGGCCAGCTGCACCCACAACGAACTGCACGCCAAGCCCTGCTGGAAGCTGGCCTGCAGGAAATCCAAGATCTGTGGTACGCCTGCCCGCCAGGGCAAAATAGCAAGTTGAACACCAATACTCAAACTTGCCCCAAGCACACACATAGGCCAGAGAGGTAGAACGGTGCCTGGCCTGCAACAGCATGACAACCACTTCTGTCGAGTAGCTTTTGCACATCAGTCACCTCCTTTCAATAGGCATTCCTGCAAAAAGTGAGCCATGTTGTCTAGACACACAGGCCCTTGTCACAAGAGGCCCCTGCGAGCCCCAAGAGGCAAAAGGGGCTGGACCTGCAACTGGACCAGATCCGCATACCATGGCCACCGGGGCCAATCCGGAGCTACTAGGACTACCCGATGCAAATGGTGCTTTATTTTGCACAGTACCTGGGGAATCATGGGCCATGATGGGAAGATGTAAAGGAGCGATGCAGGTGGCCACAGCTGCATCAAGGCATTCTACCCCCTGGAACCCAGGCTCTGCCAGTGGTAAAAGGCAGCCACCACCTTCATGTTGGTCAAGCTCACCATGAGATCCATCTCTGGTTGCCACCACTGGTCAACTATGCATTGGAACACCCAAGGCACAAATTTCCATTCGCTGGGGTCCAATTTATGTCGGTTGAGATAATCAGCCTGGACGATGTCCTTGCCTGCAATGTGTTATGCCGAGAATGTCCAGAAATAAGGAGGGACATCTTTCTCCCTACACCAGGACACTTGGTGCCCTCTTGGTGATTGACAATGCAATGGCGGTGGCTTATCTCAGACAGGACGCGCATTGCCTATCCTTGAAGCAATGTTGGAAAGCGCAAGAGTGCTAAGTGAATGGCTCGAGCTTTGACGATTGATGGGCCATTTCACCTCCCATATTTATTATGGACAGCAAGGTAGAAAAATATACAAACATCTAGCTAAAGATATATAATTAGAAACATGAGGTAGAAATTTGTTGCGACACAGAATTACCATTGGACAAAGTAATAAATCACTAATTAGTAACCAGACATCACTGATTCGCTCTGCACTGAGAAGAGTTATGGAATAAGTTGCTAGCTAACCCTTGCCCATCCAGAGGAGGAGAGAGATAAGTCGGTACCTTAGCTTCGTCTGGCACTCTGGTGGCTGATGTCTGGAGACTCTGGAGCAGCACAAGTCCAAGGAGGCAGCTAAGCTAGATAAACGCAAGCTACAGTCCTTTCGGAGGCAAGCCACGGGAGAACACAGAACCAAAAGGTATCTGTGTAAGTCTTATCCCAGTCCTTAGAATAGCCTTGCCCACACAGTGTGGCTGTCTTGCAGGCAGATCAGGTAGCAGAAACCAGGTAAGCAGGGCACAAACAGCAAAAGACCCTAAAGTTCTTCTGCCCAGACTGTATAACTTTGTGATGAGTCTCCATCCTAGGTCCGGTGATTGGTTGGCACAAGACAGTCCAAGGTGTTCTCAGCAAATCAGGAGATAGGTGACAGACATCTTTCTTGCAGACAAAGTATCCATAGTAAGAAGTCATGCGGAGAAAACAATATGTAGTTTTCTAGGCATAGGTAAAAGTGTCCAAGGCTAATAGAACAGTAGAACCATTTATTAGATAAGCACCGGAGAAGCAGATGTTCTTGCATGTGGGCAGTGAATTAGCCAGGAACAATGGCTTCTGTATGCACACATAGAAACGCTGCACAAGCAGTTGCTTGGAGGTCAAGTCTGTAGCTGAACACAGCAAAAGTGTAGCAGGAATCCATCTTGTTAGATCAGCTTGGTTCAGGCCTGAGCTGCTAAGCAGGCCAGAGATCTGCAGGTGCAGAATTGCAGGGGTACCAGTCCTACAAGCCAACTTCCGTCAACAGTGGTAGCTGGCAGTTGTCGTTCTCAGACAACGGGGACCACCGGCTCAGCAGCAGCTGTTGAAGGGGACACATGTGTGCTCTGGCCCAGGGAACTTTGTCTAATGTTGTTGCCATTGCACAAAGAAGTGGAAGGTAGTTCCAGGCATAGGGCGCTGCACCGTTCTGGAATCTGAATAGTTAAAATTGAAATGTGTTCCAGCGCTCCTTCATGAGGGACACAGTGCCCCTGGTGGTGTCAAAATGCACCCTGAGGAAGGAAGGCCAACTGCTGGGAAGGATCCAAGGAGCTCTTGCTGTAGTTGACCACCCAACCAAGCTGTTCCAGCACTTTTAGAACTCACCGCACAGCCTGTAGCACCATTGCATGACAGCATGCCTGAATGAGTCAGTTTTGTGTGTAACAAATGCAATTGTGGTCTTTTATACAGAGTTAAATCTTGACAAGCAAAATAGGATACTCTGTAAACCTTACCATGAAAGTGTAACTTATATATACTGGAACCTGATAAGATCTAAATAGATCAAGTCTCAGAACTAACTTATAATATTTAATATGACTAAAGTAGCCAAAAAAGGTCTCAGAATTAGCTGCAATCGTTGACTTTGGCAGCGGCAATTCGTTTGACGGAGAATCAAAGTCAACGATTGCAGCTAATTCTGAGACCTTTTTTGGCTACTTTAGTTACATTAAATATTATAAGTTAGTTCTGAGACTTGATCTATTCAGATCTTATCAGGTTCCAGTATATATAAGTTACACTTTCATGGTAAGGTTTACAGAGTATCCTATTTTGCTTGAATGAGTCAGTTGTCAAGATAAGGATGCACCCAAAACTCCCTTGTGATGGAGCGCTGCCGCTACTACCCTGACCTTGGAAAAGGCCTGGGGCATGGTTGCAAGGCTGAAAGGCAGTGCACAGAATTGGTAGTGATGCCCCAGGACAGCAAAACGCAGGTAGCATTGGTGGTCTCTGCAAATAGGAATGTGCAAGTACACCTCCATGAGGTCGAAGTTGGCAAGGAACTCACTGGGTCACATGGCTTGGATCACAGTCCGTAGCATTTCCATATGAAAGTGCACACAAACTCTGATTGACTCCTGGGAGGTTAAGGAGCAGCCTGAATGCTCAGTCCTTCTGTGGTACCAAGTAGTAAATGGAATAGCATCCTTGCCCTCATTTGCATGCTGGGACAAGCAGTAGTGCTCCAAGTTGTTGGAGCTGATGCAGCTTGTCTGCTACAGCTATGTGCTTGACCCCTGTGCAAGGAGACACAAAAAAGGCATTGTGAATGAGTCTGGTGAGGTCAAGAGCATATCTGACAAATAATCTCGAGCACCCAGGCATCTGAGGTGATTTGACCCCATACCTGGTAAAACTGGCAAAGTCACCCATTGACCGGCGGCACCACTAAATGGGCCCTGGGCCCATCAGTGGGAGAAGGGAGAAGTGAGAGGACCAGATCGTTGAGAGCTGGCTGCCAAATCCTGTGGACGCCGAGCCCCTCGAAAGGGACATCCATGGTTGTTGGAGGCATAAGGCACTGATGGTCGACTGGCACAGTAACATCACGTATCATGACCACTGGAAATCTGAGTGCCGGGACTATAGGTCTGGGTCAAGCATGCCAAGCCCCTAGGCTTAACCTCTGGCAAGCACTGTGGCTTGACCTCACCCAGATTCTTGACTAGTTTCTCTAAATCTTCCCCAAAGAGCAGCCCACTTTTAAAGGGCAAGCCAGCCAAACGAGCCTTCAAGGCGGTATCTGCAGACCAATTGCGAAGGGACAGCCAATGCAGAGTGACATTTGCAGCCGCTGCAGCCCTTGCAGCTAAACAAAATAGGTCATAGAGTCCATCCACCAAGAATGCAGCCACAGACTCCAGGCGAGCAGACATGTTCTCCAGTAACAGATGAATCCAATGCATGTGCTGAGAGACTGCTGCAGACCGCCATTTGTAGGGCTAACGTGGACAAGGAGAAAGTAGTCTAACATATTCTCCACCTTGCGGTCCTGTAGATCCTCGAGGGCCACCACCCTTGATCAGAATTGTAGTCTTCTTGGTCACTGCAGTGACCAGGATATCTATTTTAGGATACCAGAGCCAGTGCTGAAGTGCCTTCTGAGGCCAAGCATAGATCTTTCCAAGGTGGTGAGCCGATTTAAGAGAAGCATCGGTGACTCCCACTCCTCAGAGACCAGTTGTTGCAGCTCTGGAGGAAAAGGAAAGGCCTTTGATGGTGGTCAGACCCCTTGGAGGATAGGATCCAAAGCAGACTGCTCCAGCCACCTCCTGAATGTGGAGCTCTGAAGTGACCTGTTCAATAAGGGCTGCAAGCTCCTCCTTACGAAACAGGCAAACCACCTGTGATGATTCCTCATACTCAGAGGGTCCATATTCCCCCTCTTTGCGGCTTGAGTCAGACAATGAGCCCTTGCTGTCCTGGTCTGCATCTTCAGGAGATTTGAGGCCCCTGAGAGCCCAGAGCAGTGCCTTGTCTCTTCCCTAGAAGCCCCCGAGTGCTTGCTCCCCGAAGCAACCTTGCCTGCCACCTCCAAGACCTTCCACGGTTCTGGTGCTGCCAGCAAAGGAGGAGAGTATGGCTGCAGACTGCCAGGCCTTCCAAATGTCCCAAGCCTGCCGAAAGAGCATGGCAAACTGTGGTATTGTCTTGAGTTGCCTCTTCGGCAGGCTGAACATCCCCCCTGAAATCAGTGGGAGCTCTGTGGGCCTGTTTTCCACCCTCTGTGCCAACAGCATTGGTGGAGATGGACTTTGAGACTGCTGGAGTAGCATAGTGCTGGACCCAGAAGCCTGCCCCAGGTCCATGGCTCAGGAGGCACACCTCTGGTCAACTAACACCCTACGTTACCTGCAACAGCCCAAATATCACAGTGCTGTGCTAAGCATCCCACCTCAGCAGAACACTACTGCAGTAATCTGACTGATTGCAGAGCAGGAACCCTCTGAAGTATCATCAGGTGAAGCGCCAGCAAAGAGTCAGCCTGTCTGATGCTAGCAAAATGAGGTGAATCAATCAGGCACCAGTCCGTCAGCCAGAAGCACATAGCATGGGCGGGAACCAGGCTGCAGGGCTGAAGCACATGACAGCCCGACACTAAGCCTGGCTCCTTCTTCGCTAGTCTTCCTCTCTAGCATGCCTGACACTGCCGTTGAACATGCAACCCATGCAGGCCAAACAGACCTTTGAAGCCTTTGCAATCTCTTTCCCTTTTTATTCTGCAACACAAGCCCCCTGCATACAATACCTACAAGTAAGAATGCCAGTGTAGGCTACTGCCACATGTCGTCCAGACCTCAGGCCTTCAGAGGCTGAGGTGATGAGTGGCAATGGGGGGGGGGAAAAATTGCCTTAGGGGATGGGAAGACTTGCAGTGAAGCCCCGCTGCCCAAATCTGTGCTTCTCTGAAACCCCATGTGCCCTCCAGAATTTTTCCTTTTTGCTAGCACGCAGCTGGGCTATAGCAAAATCAGGTATACTCTTGATCCTCCTTCCCACTGATCTGCTGCTGAGCTGTTGCCGCCCCCCCCCCCCCCATCCCAGAGTACGTTTCCTACATGCCCGTGGGACCCGAGGATCAAACCACTCAGGCCCTCATCGCCTAGGATAGTCCATACAAGAGCCGTATAGTCAAACACCATATGCTGAGACAGAGAAAACTGAAGAGTGCCCCTAGCTGTACTGGGTATAGTACCAGGGATGATGTCATCGCATTCTTCTGGTGTTCTCTCCCACATCTACTGGTTGGGGGAGACAACTCTATGGTCTGGTCTGGGCTGGTCTAGCAGAGGTGCTTGGGAAAATCTGTTGCTGTGGGATCAGCCAGCCACTGTGGCTGAAACACTTATGACTGCTATGGTTGGGAGCACTGGAACTGTGGAAACAGGGGGAGAGCAGACTGTTGGCCACAGGAGCCAGTCCCATGGTAAAATTCAGCAAAGGAACAGCAGTTCTGCCTGGAGAAGGCGGAGGGGCAGGCATCCCATGGCAACAGAGCTTCAACTGCATCAGGAGCTGGAACTGCTAACAAGGACGCTGAAGAGGCAGAAGTCTCCTCTGGATCAGCTGTGCAAGTGGCACAGACATCAACAAGGGTACCATCGCCACTTGCTACAGCTGAGGCATCAAGGCAATAAGACATTGATCCTAACACACCACTGAATTAAACTGGCTCTTGTAGCAAGCAGCTTGCCCGAGGAGGATGAGAGAACTGCCAGAAGGGTATCCTTGTATACACCTTGGGGTCTTGGCTAGCCAAGCTGCACTGAAGCCAGTCTCAAACTGACCAGGAGCTGTAGGCCTTAAGGAAGAAATAAATGGTGCACAGGCAAGGGATGTTGGATGGGAAAGGCAGGATTGTGGAAAAAAACAACTCACCATTAGGTGTACCAGCACCTTTTTGCCACTGGCAAAGTTCAGCTGGTGATCTTCTGCAGTTGCCCACCAGAAAAGGTAGCAATCCACTACAGCCTGAGTGCTGTGGTCCCTCAGAAGTGCAGGCTGTGGTGGGTGGGTGCAGGGAGGAATACCTAATCAGTCACATGCTAAGGAGCCACAGGGAGCTGTGCAGAAGACTCAGACCTTTTATACATTTTTTTTTAAAGAAATAAAAGTAAATGGAAGTAAGAAAAAAAAAAGAGGCCAAAATATAGCTAAGGGTCCCCCTCAGGAGGATCCCTGTGATCCAATGCCCCCCTCCAAGTTACACCAGCTCTCCTAGCCAGGAGCTAGCCCCAAAGTAACAAAATCAACCAGAAAGCATAGTTACTCACCTGTAACAGGTGCTCTCTGGGAACAGCAGGAATTTAGTCTTCACATATGGGTATCAGCACCGACAGAGCCTGCGTGGGAACGCTCCCCAGCGTCCAATAGGAAAGCTTTTGGGAGCATCCCACAGTGCCTGCGTGCTGCCTTCCTGCCTTTCCAACTGTCCCTCTCCAGGAGTTTATAGCTGAGACAAAAGAGAGAGATATAACTCCTAGGGGAGGTGGACGGGTTGTGAAAACTAAATTCCTGCTGTTCCCGTAGAGCACCTGTTACAGGTGAGTAACGACGCTATCTCCAGGAACAAGCAGGAATGTAGTCTTCATATATAGGGCTCCCTAGCTGCAGATGCCAGGGAGATAGCCTCAGGAAGTTGTTAGCCCTTGTGAAAGGGCCATACTTCCCCCCATGGATCTCTGGCATCGTACCAGGGACGGTGGGTAGGAGTTGATTAAGTTTGAAAAAGGTGTTGAAGAACAGCCTGACCAAACAAGGCATCCCAGCAGGAGTCCTTGTCTAAGCAGTAGTGGGCTGTGAAGGTATGTACCGAAGCCCAAGTAGCTGCTCGACAGATGTCGTCGATAGACACAGAGTGAAGATGAGCCATTGAGGCTGCCATGGCTCTCACATTGTGAGCTGTGACATGGCCTTCAAGAGGAAGGTTCTTACTCTCATAGGCAAAGGATATGCACTAAGCAATCCAGTTAGATAGAGTTCTTTTGGAAACTGAAAGTTCCAAATGACTAGGATCAAAAGCAACAAAGAGTTGAGAAGATGTTCTATGTTGCTGTGTCCTTTGCAAGTAAAAGGCCAAAGCTCTTTTACAGTCCAAGATATGAAGGTTCCTTTCTGCACTGGAGGCATGAGGCCTTGGAAAGAACACAGGAAGGTAAACCGCTTGGTTTAAATGGAAAGGCGAAACCACCTTTGGCATAAAGTGTGGATGAGTCCTAAGAACTACCTTATGGTGGAACCTTGTATAAGGAGGATCAGCCACTAACGCTTGCAATTCACTGATGCAATGTGCTGATGTGATTGCAATGAGGAAGATTACTTTCCAGGAAAGGAATTTCAAAGATGTAGTGGCTAATGGTTCAAAGGGCAGTTTCATGAGCTGCCTAGGCACCAGATTTAAGTCCCATGCCACCAGTGGTGGCTTAATGGGAAGCTTTTTTAAAAGAAGGCCTCTCAAATCTTGCTATGAGAGGAAATAGTATCGCAAGAGGGTTAAGACCCTTCTGTGAGCACCATATGGTAAACCTTTTCCACTTAAAAGGCATACGAGCGTCTTGTGGAGGGTTTCCTAGAAGCATGAAGGATATCTTTTACCTGTTGGGAAAGGTTAAGATCCTGAAGTTCTAGTCTTTCAGCAACCAGGCCCTGAGATGCAGAGACTGGGGATTCAGATGCCAGAGCATCCCATCCTCTTGGGAGAGAAGATCTGGAGCAGATCCCAACTCCCGAGGTGGAGCTTGAGAGAGATGTAGGAGCAGAGGGTACCATGTTTGCCATGGCCAACGTGCAGCTAGGAGGATCATATGACCTCTGTCTCTCTGACGCTTGAATAGGGTTTTGGGGATGAGGGGAATGGGTGGGAAGGCATTTAGGAAGTCCTGACCCCAGTGAAGGAGGAAGGCATCCCTTGCCTGACATCGAGCCAGAATTCTGGAACAGAACTGGGGAAGTTTGGCATTCAGCAGACTTGCAAAGAGGTCTATGTCCAGGGTTTCCCAAATCTGAAATATTTGGGGAACCTGGTCTGCATGGAGACCATTCGTGTGGAAACCGAACTAGACTGAGTTTGTCTGCCCAAGAGTTTGAATGCCTGGAAGATACACAGCAAGGAGATGAATCTGATGCTCTCTGGCGAGGGCCCATAGTCGTAAAGCTTCGTTGCATAGTGACAGAGCCTGTTCCGCCCTGCTTGTTCACATAGAAAACATGGCTACCTGATAGTCCTAGTTCAAACGGACAGTCTTGTAGCTGAGCTGGGCGTGAAATACTCGAAGAGCAAAGAAGATTGCTCTGAGCTCCAGGAGATTGATGTGAAGACAGGCCTTCTGTGGAGTCCAGCTACCCTGGGTAGAGAGATCGTGCAGGTGGGCTCCCCATCCCACCTGTGATGCATCTGTTAGGGTGGCTTGGGATAGAGATTGCTGGAAAAGAGACCCCACCAGAAGGTTTCTGGGTGATTGCACCATTGGAAGGACGAAATAAGATGGTCTGAGTTTGTTATTTTGTCCGACAGGCAGCCTGAGGTCTGTGTCCACTGGGCTGCAAGCATATGGAGGCAAGCATAAGAAACCACATGCATGGTGGATGCCATGTGGCCTAGCAATTGTACCATTTCCCGAGCATGAGACAAGGTTTGAGCACTGCTTGGGAAGCTAGTTGTACTATGTGAAGACAGCGTGGCTGCAGAAGGAAAGCCCTTGTCTGTCTGGTATCCAGATGAGCTCCTATGAACTCTAGGGACTGAGTGGAAACAAGATTGGATTTTGGGAGGTTTATGAGCAGTCCCAAATACTGAAGGATTCAAATTGTGCGAAACAGAGCAGAGCTGGCTTCTGGCACTGTAGGGGCTCGAATGAGCCAGTCGTCTAAGTAAGGGAAGACAAATATTCCCAGAGTGCAGAGAAATGCTGCTACCACAGCTATGCATTTTGTGAACACTCTTGGCACAGAAGCCAGGCCAAAGGGAAGAACCTTGTATTGGTAGTGCTTTCCTTGAAACAGGAATCAGAGGAATCTCCTGTGATTTGTATGGATGAGAATGTGTATACGCATCCTTGAGATCTAGAGAACAAAGCCAATCCTGACTTTGAAGGTATGGCAGCAGAGTTCCTAGAGAGACCATTTTGAACTTCTCTCATAACAAATATTTGTTCAATTCTCTGAGGTCTAAAATGGGTTTGTGTCCTCCTGTTTTCTTTGGAATAAGGAAATAGGGGGAATAGAACCATGTACCCTGATGGGGAATGGGTACTACCTCTATTGCTCCTTGAGCAAGGAGCATTGTGACTTCTTGACCTAAGAGACTGTCGAGAGAGGTCTGAGAATTGAACTGTCTTAGAATTGTAAGAGGGGACATGCTGTGAAAATGAAGCTTGTACCCCTCTCGTACAATGGACAGAGTGCAATTTTCTGCTGTTTGGTACCATCTGTGGGCAAAATGACATAACCTGCTTGGGATGGTTGAGTGTTCTGGACCATTCAGGAGCAGGAAGGCAAAATTCTCTAGAAAGGCGTCAAAGCCCCTGAGGAGGCTAAGCCTACGGAACTGGCTGAGGTTTTGCAGCTTTTGGCTTCTTTTGTTGTCTAGGTTGTTGCTGTTGTCCCTTTTGGGCAGTCTGACCTGGACGGTGTCCCTGTTGGGTATAGTAGGAAGGATAAAACTTTTTTCTTATTGACAAATGGTTTCCTAGAGGATTTTTTCCTTGCGGGATCGGCTGTAGATTTGGACAATCTATCCAAAGTGATATTCTCAGCATCTATCTCATTAGCCTTCTCCTGCCAATTCTTGCCAAAGAGATTTTCTCCTGTGCAAGGAATGTTTCCTAATTTATCCTGTACCCAAATTTCCAAGTCAGATGCCTGAAGCCAGGCAATCCGATGTGCACCAATGGCAATAGCAGAGGTTCTGCTTATGCATTCAAAACAGTCAAAGGCTGCACGATTTACAAACTTGGAAACATCCTGAGCATGTTTGACTAGAGTAAGATAGTCTTGCCTTTTGTCATCCGGAAGGAGGGGGCTCATAAGCTCCAAGTCTCCTGTGGCCTCTTTAAGGAACATTCTCATATACAAGATACAGGAACTGATCCTAGCTGAGAGCATGGAAGCATCGACGCCCAAAGGCATCGAGAGTCCTACATTCATGACCTGGAGGATTAGATGCATGTCTCTGCACTTTTCATCCTGCTCATGGCTGATTCCACCGCCATGGAATGGTGTGGTAATTGAGTTTTTTTGAAAGCCAGGACAAGGTGGAGAACGAGCTACGTGGTATCGAGTCTTCGAGAATGAGGAGATGTGGTTAAAGGTGTTTTCCCACATGCTTAGCATAAGATCATGTAAGATCTCATGAATAGGCAGAGTAGCTGCCTCTTTGGGAGCCTTAGGGTATTGGAGAATTTCCAACTCTTTTGCCCTAGGCTCTTTTTCAGGAGCTACTGTGATGGAAAGGCCTCGGGCCACATCACAGATGAAGTCCAGAAAGGACATATCCTCTGGCGGAGACATTCTGCGCTGAGGAGAAGAGGAATCCTCGGGGAGAAGTACTCTTGTATTGGCAGAGTCTTCGGCGTCTTCAGACTCAGGATTCAAAATACCTCCGATCCCGGTGATTGTGCAAAGCACTGTACCAGTACCGACTGAAGTCGGTATCGGGTTGATCCGGTACCAATCTGTCGATGCCAGAGACAGACGCATAACTCAGTATGGGTGGCATACCTACTGATGTTAATGCAGTCGGTACTAGTTCCAGTACCGGTTGAGGTGTCTGAAGCAGTTTCAACGGTACTGAAGCCGTGAGAAGAGCCGCTAGACTGCGTTCAATAGCAAGGAATCTCTGGTCTATCAACGCTGCCAATGCTTGGGTGTTGGTACTGGTAGAAGCGGCCGGAACCCCAGAGCATGGCACCAGTAGTTCTGCCACGGTTGAGGCCTCAAGAACATCCTGGAGCCCTGTTAGTGCTTTGGAAGTCGAAGCCTCCTGCCAGGGAAGTTTCGCTGGTGAAAATTCCTCAAGGGCAACGCCAGGGGCATCTCGATACTTAGATCTACCTTTTGAGGACTGGCTAGATTTATGTTTAGTTACCCGATATCCATGGGAGGAAGATGAGGCCCTGGGGGACATCGATGCAACAGACGCTGCGTCTGAGGGAAAAAGGGTGCTAAGTTTAGCAGCTCGGTTCTGCCAGCCCCTTTTTGACATCATTCCACAGGAGAAGCACTCTGAAAGAGTGGTCAGGATCTAAACATTTGAGACACCAATCATGGGTGTCGGTGACGGAAATGGTACCGCCACATTTAGAACATTTCTTAAAACCTGAAGTAGGTTTTTCCATTTTTAAGGAAATAAATTGGGCCTAGTGCCCAAAATGGCACCTAGCACCAAGGAAAAAAGTTTCTAAAGTAAAACACCTCAAACTATAATTTTTTTTTTTTTTTAAAGAAAAAAAAAAAAAACCAAAAACCTGGCAGTCCTGGTATGGTGTCGAAGGAAGGCAGACACGACCACAAAAACAAAAGATTAAAGATGAAATTTTTCTGTGGCGACAGGGTATGTGACCTGTCAGCTCTGCAGAAAACAAAGAACTGGAGAGGGACAGTTGGAAAGGCAGCACGCAGGCGCTGTGGGATGTTCCCAAAAGCTTTCCTATTGGACGCTGGGGAGCGTTCCCGTGCAGGCTCAGTCAGTGACGACGATATCCATATGTGAAGACTACATTCCTGCTTGTTCCTGGAGATAAAGCACAGTTACTTACCTGTAACAGGTGATCTCTGGGAACAGCAGGAATAAGTCTTCACATATGGGTACGTTGGTACCGACGGAGCCTGCGCGGGAACGCTCCCCAGCTTCCCAAAAAAGGAAAGCTTTTGGGAGCATCCCACAGCGCCTGCGCGCTGCCTTCCCGCCTTTCCTAACCAACTCTCCTCAGTTCGAGTTTAAAGCTGAGACAATAGAGAGAGAGAGGAAAGGAAAGATAGAAAAGAGATACAACTCCTAGGGGAGGTGGGTGGGTTGTGAAGACTTATTCCTGCTGTTCCCAGAGATCACCTGTTACAGGTAAGTAACTGTGCTATCTCCAGGAACAAGCAGGAATGAGTCTTCACATATGGGGACACCCTAGCTGAGATGCCTGGGAGATCCCCAAGGATATGAGACCCTAAAAGGGGTCTGCGTCCTCCTATGGATCTCAGGCATCCATCCAGGGAAGGAGGGCAGGAGTTGTTTAAGAATGGAACAGGTGTCTGAGGACAGCCTGACCAAACAAGGCATCCCGGCGGGAATCCTTGTCCAAGCAGTAAGGGGCTGTGAAGGTATGAACAGAGGCCCAGGTGGCTGCTCGACAGATCTGGTCGATGGACACAGAATTTAGATGAGCCATAGAAGTGGCCATGGCCCTCACATTATGAGCTGAGACATGGCTCTCCAGAGAAAGGTTCTTACTCTGGTAGGCGAAAGAAATACACTGAGCAATCCAATTGGACAGTGTTCTCTTAAAGACTGGAAGTCCCAAATGAGAAGGATCAAAAGCAACAAAAAGCTGGGAAGACTTTCTATGTTGCTGTGTCCTATGTAAGTAAAAAGCAAGAGCTCTTTTACAATCCAGAGTATGAAGATTCCTCTCTGCACTGGATGCATGAGGAGCTGGAAAAAAGACAGGTAAATATACCTCTTGATTAAGATGAAAAGGTGAGACCACTTTAGGTATAAAGTGTGGATTTGTCCTAAGGACTACCTTGTCATGATGGAACCTTGTATAAGGTGGATTAGCCACTAAGGCCTGCAGTTCACTGATGCAGCGAGCAGAAGTGACTGCAATGAGGAAAATAACCTTCCAGGAAAGAAATTTCAAGGAGGTAGTGGCTAAGGGTTCAAAGGTGGCTTCATAAGCTGACCAAGAACCAAATTTAAGTCCCATGTCACCGGAGGAGGCCTAATGGGAGGTTTAGTTAAAGTTAGGCCTCTCATGAATCTTGAAATAAGAGGATGAGAGGAGATAGGTTGTCCATTGATGGGCTTAAGGGATGCTGCAATAGCACTCAAATGGACTCTTACTGAATTTGTCAAGTCCTGCATTGGAGAGATGCAGGAGATAGTCTAACAAAGAGTTAAAAGGTAGTGCCAGAGGGTCAAGACCCTTTTCAGCACACCAAATGGAAAATCTTTTCCACTTAAAAGCATAGGAACGCCTGGTGAAAGGTTTCCTGGAAGCATGGAGGATATCCTTCACCTGCTGAGAAAGATTCAAGTCTTGAAGGTCTAGGCCTTCAGTAACCAAGCTCTGAGGTGAAGGGACTTGGGGTTTGGGTGCCACAAAGTACCTTCCTCCTGGGACAGAAGGTCTGGAGCAGCTCCGAAGTCCAGGGAGGGGGCTTGGGAGAGATGCAGAAGTAGAGGGTACCACACTTGGCGTGGCCAGCGTGGAGCTATAAGGATCATAGATCCTTGATCCCTCTGGAGTTTGAATAGAGTCTTGGGAATCAAGGGAATGGGTGGAAAGGCATACAGGAAGCCCTGACCCCAATGAAGGAGGAAGGCATCTTTGGCCTGAACTCCCTGACACAGAATTCTGGAACAGAACCGGGGAAGTCTGGCATTCCACGGACTTGCAAAGAGGTCTATGTCCGGGGTTCCCCATTCTTGGAAGATTCTGAGTACCTGATCCATATGCAGGGACCATTCGTGTGGAAGCAGAACTCGACTGAGTCTGTCTGCCCAAGAATTTTGGATTCCTGGGAGGTATACTGCCAGGAGATGGATTTGATGCTCTCTGGCGAAGGCCCATAATCTTAGAGCTTCATTGCAAAGCGACAGAGAGCCAGTTCTTCCTTGCTTGTTTATGTAAAACATGGCTACTTGATTGTCAGTATGAATAAGGACTGTCTTGTAGCTGAGGAGGGTATGAAAGACCTTGAGAGCTAGAAACACTGCTCTAAGTTCCAAGTGGTTGATATGAAGAGAGGTCTCCTGTGGAGACCAAGTGCCTTGGGTGGAGAGGTCCTGTAGATGAGCTCCCCAACTTGTTTGGGAGGCATCTGTTGTGAGGGTTGCTTGGGGCAACAACTGTTGGAAGGGGGACCCCAGCAACAGATTTTGAGTGGACATCCACCATTGGAGAGACCAAAAGAGACGTTTGGAGGTTGCTATTTGGTCTGAGAGAGCTCCTGAAGCTTGAGTCCACTGGGTGGACAAAGTCCATTGAGCTGCTCTCATGTGTAGGCGAGCATAGGGTACCACATGTACTGTGGAAGCCATGTGGCCTAGCAGTTGTAGCATCTCCCTGGCAGTTAAGTGGCTCTTTGACTGAATCTGGGAGGCTAGCTGCACTAGACATTGGCAACGGGCCTGAGGAAGGTAGGCCCTTGCAGTGGTGGTATCCAACCAGGCCCCTATAAATTCTAGGGACTGAGTAGGGGTGAGCTGAGACTTTGGGAGGTTTACCACAAGTCCCAAATACTGCAGAATGCGCCTTGTGCGGTCTAAGGAAATCTGGGCCTCTGATTGAGATGGGGCTCAGATGAGCCAGTCGTCCAGGTATGGGAAGACAAATATTCCCAGAGCGCGTAGAAATGCAGCAACTACTGCCATGCATTTGGTGAACACTCTTGGGGCAGAGGCCAGACCGAAAGGAAGCACTCTGTATTGGTAATGTTTTCCTTGGAAAAGAAAACGCAGGAATCTCCTGTGAGATGGATGGATGAGAACATGTGTGTACGCATCCTTGAGATCTAGAGAACAAAGCCAATCCTGACTTTGAAGGTATGGAAGGAGAGTGCCCAGGGAAAGCATCTTGAACTTCTCCTTGCATAGAAATTTGTTCAATTCTCTGAGATCTAGAATGGGTCTGTATCCCCCTGTCTTCTTTGGAATGAGAAAATAGGGGGAGTAGAACCCTGACCCTTGTTGAAGAGGAACTTCTTCTATTGCCCCTTGGGCAAGAAGGGTAGTTATCTCCTGACCTAAAAGGTCGAGAAGAGATGTAGGAGAATTGAAGTGTCTCACCATGGTGTGGGGAGGAAGGTCTGAGAAATGAAGTTTGTAGCCCTCTTATGATGGAGAGGGTCCACTGCTCTGATGTGATTTGCTCCCATCTGGGAGCAAAATGAGCTAACCTTCCTGGAATGGTGAGAGGTTCTGGCTGTGTTAAAGCCAGAAAGGCTAAGTTCTCTAGCATCAAGTCAAAAACCCTGAGGGGGTTGGGACTGCTGAGTTACAGCAGCCCCTGTAGACTTAGGCCTGGCCTGCTTAGGTTGCTGACGCTTAGCGGTAAAGCGACCTGTAGAAGATTGTTGGCCAGAAGTGGAAGGAAACCTGCCCTTTTTGAAAAAAAAGACTTTTTAAAAGTCTTTTTCTTGGCAGGATGGAGGTAGACTTTGAAAGTCTATCCAGAGCAGAATTCTCTGCATCCATTTGAGTGGCTTTAATTTTGCCACTCTTTGCCAAATAGATTTTCACCTGTACAGGGCAGATTTCCCAAGCCATCTTGAACCCAGGGTTCTAAATCAGAAGCCTGGAGCCAAGCAATTCTGCGAGCAGCTATGGCAATGCCTGAGGCTCTACTGGCACCTTCAAAGGAGTCAAAGGCTGCCCTGTTTGAAAACTTGGAGATGTCTTGAGTATGCTTAAGCCACATGTGGAATTCTTCCCTTTTATCTTCTGGAATAAAAGGGAGGAAAGTGTGCAGCTTTTCTGCCACTTCTTTTAGAAACATACCCATGTAGAGGCTATATGAGTTGATTCTGGCAATAAGCATACTGGCCTGGAAGATATTCCTACCAAAAGCATCCAAGGTTCTGCATTCTCTTCCTGGAGGAGCAGAAGTGTGTCTCTTTGTACTCTTTATCCTCTTCATAGCTGACTGCACCACAATGGAATGGTGAGGAAGCTTAGTTTTATGAAAGCCAGGACAGGGAGGGACACGGTACATAGTGTCCAACCTGCGAGAATGAGGAGAGAGAGTGAGAGGAGTCTCCCATAAATCAATCATGTGTTCATAAAGAATCTCATGAATTGGTAAGGTGACTGCCTCTCTAGGAGCCTTAGGGTATCCTAAAATATCCAAATTTTTTGCTCTAGGCTCTGATTCAGAGGCTACTGAGATAGATAGTCCTTTAGCTACTTCTCTTATGAAGTCTTGAAAGGACAAGTCCTCTGGAGGAGACATTCTTCTTTTTGGAGAAGGCGGCTCTTCAGGAAGGGCTATGGATACTTCAGGTGATTCATCTGATGACTCAGAATCACCAGAGGAATCGAAGTACCGCCTGTCAGGGTGCTCTTCCAGCCCTCGATACGCGTATCGAGCGGTATCGACATCGGGCGTTTTCGGAACCGGATCGGTACCGAGAAACAGCCCTGGACAAGGAACCGCTGTCCTAGTCGATGCGGTCGGAACCGGTATCGGCGCTGGTGCCAGTACCGGAGCCGATACCGACAACGGAGCTTGTTGCGGTACCGCCGGCGTTGCAGCTTGAATGAAGGCTGAAATAGCCTGCTGCATGGACAGAACATTCTGATCCATCGATGCCATGAATGCCTGGAGATCGGTACCGGGAGATTGTGCCAGTACCCCAGAGCATTCTAACAGGTGATTGGTCGAGGCCGTGCCATCGATGTCAACCTGTAACCCTATGAGGAGCAGCTTTGGAAGCCGGAGCTTCCCGCTGGGGTTGTTTGGCTGGTGCAGGGTCCTCAAGGGCAAGCCCGGAGGCATCTCGATGCTTAGAGGGAGATCTACCCTTCGAGGTTTATGTTTGGTTACCTGAGATCCTTCAGGAGAAGAAGGCCTGGAAGATGTCGATGCTACTGACGGTGCCTCAGCGGGAAACAGCACATGGAGCTTAGCTGCTCGGTTCTGTAACCCCCGTTTAGAGATTAGGGAGCAGGACGGACAATCCGGAATGGAGTGTTCAGGACCCAAACATTTAAGACACCATTCATGGGTATCTGTAACAGAAATAGTACCGCTACACTTAGTGCATTTTTTGAACCCGGAGGTTGGTTTTTCCATGAGGGAAATTTTCTTGTGGGCCCTGAGGCCTTAAGAAGAAAAATACACCAAGTGAGGAAAAATATCGATTTATTTATTTTTTTTAAAGAAAGAAAGGACCGGCGGTACCGGTCCGGAGTCGGCGACCAAAGAAATAAAATAAAGAACTTCTTCAGCGGTGACAGGGCTCGACCTGCTGGCTCCGCGGCAAAGAAGAACTGAGGAGAGTTGGTTAGGAAAGGCGGGAAGGCAGCACGCAGGCGCTGTGGGATGCTCCCAAAAGCTTTCCTTTTTTGGGAAGCTGGGGAGCGTTCCCGCGCAGGCTCCGTCAGTACCGACGTACCCATATGTGAAGACTCATTCCTGCTTGTTCCTGGAGATATTTCTCATACACCCCCTGGGTTCTAAAGTGGCCAAGCTGCACTGCACCCAGACACAGATTGGGCAGGAGCTATAGGCCTCTCTGGAACTAAACCACCATCTGCTGACAGAGAAAACAGCGGTGCTAGGTTTTATGCTAGTGGTGGTGTCATGGTATAGTTTTGCTTTCTTTTCTGTCTCCCATCTGCTGGCAGGGGGAAATAAACCACTAGTCTGGACTAATCTAGCAGGAAGATCTGGAAAAATATTCTTAAAAACAGCAAATCACAAACCACAACCAAACTCTTAAATGTGAACACACTCTAGTGTGGCAGTTGCAAACAAGCATGTAACTGTTACCACTCAAAACATTCCACTCTTAACCCCCAAATTAAAAGTAAAGTACTTACATAATGTACCACATTAATCTTCAAAAAGAATAAATCTCTTTGGCTACTGTAAGTGCACATTAAAAACCATACCAAGGCCATTTAGTTGGGCAACTTGGTCCTTTGTAGGGTGGCATCAGCTTGATGACTACTTCTACCAGCAAGGTGGCAGGTGTCGAATGTACCTGTAATAAGGCTCCCCCAGTAACTGGTTATCTTCAATTTAAAACAAAAACAAAACTGCACATAGGTTGTCAGTGTGTGTTTATTAACAATACTACCGGTACAGTAGATCAGATGATCCCATTTCCAGAATCAGTACACAGAGAAACCTTCAATTCAAAGTTTGGTCATTAAACAAACCAGAAGTGAAGCAGGTTAATGGACATGTTCCACATGGATTATCTGCTCTGGCCATCGTCCGTCTAGCAAGTGAGTTAGTCAAATTTAGCTCTGGTTTCAAAAGCAGGATGAAAATGACCAATGGAGGTGGTAGTATCCCCTGCTCCATCAACAACAAAAAAAAATGGAAATCGAGGCAACAGAAGTAGAAACAGAAGCATTTGACAGTAACAGAGATATAAAGTATTCTAAGCCCAACAGAAGTTACTTTTACACTACATGCATATTCTGTAGACGTAAAATTAGTCAACCATTAGGCAGACCTGCTTAAGTTAATTCCCACAAGGCCATCAGAATTCCTCCACCATCTCCTATGCACTTGTATGATGCTACCGACGTGGATGCTGTAGGAGTAACGTTCTCCTCCACTGTAGGACTAGGCCCATACACCTGCTCAGACTGCCAAATCACAATTCAAAGTAGAACTACCTCCAAGTGGCCAACAGCTCTTGATACTGAATGAGCTCTGTTCAGTCACATGCTAGCAGAAGGTGCAAGGATGTTCTTATCTTTAAATCCTACTTCCATTCAAACTATGGACCTCAAGAGTCCTCTGAACCTCTCCCTAACCAAAACGATCTTCACGTTATCCTTAACGAATAAGTGTGAGAATTGCATATGTGCAGTCTAAACCTAGACACCGTGTATGTACATTATTAAAGGCATGTTTAAAACTACATTAGCTTAGGAGGAGGAGAAGGGGGGGGAGGGTGTCTGGAAGACCATTTCAGAGCCATTGCCAGAAAGATACAAGGGTGAAGGTATCCCAGACATGCTACTTGTTTTATATTAATATCCCTTTATAGGTAACTCTGTATAAAACACGGAAGAGACAACAGGCTGTGTCTTTGGTGAGGGAGAAAGAAGGGAATAACCAAGCTGACCAAACAAATTCTGCTCCCACTCCAGAAGCAGTTAAGAAACAAGTGGAATGTGCCGAGTCATTGCCCTGACAGACCCATGCCAGAATTGTAGGGCGATTCACAGGTCTCTTACACTTGACCTACCCAGCAACAAGATAAGAGATAAGCAACTTCAGTTTGCAAAGGTGGATTTCACAGCCTCCATGATGGCCTTGGCACTGATCCCAAACATGTCCAGCAGCTCTGCAGGCTTCCCACTGCGTGGCACCTCTCTCACAGCCAGCTGCTGCACTATAATGCCAGGCTGCCCAGACACAGCAGCACACACTGCCTCACCAAGGCCTCCTGAAAGGGAAGGAGAGTGCAAAGAGAAAAATAAAGGTAACATCCCATAGGAAATGACACTACATGGTTTAATATAATAAAGTCTCCAAGATGATGCTCTGCTTAAAGAACAGGGGCTCTTGACTCAGTTTTCAGGATACACTCATCTAATATGGTTCCCAGGACACAGTGAATATGTACCTAAGGCATATGCATATAAGTGAAGCAATTCATACAATCTCTTATGCATATTCTTTATGGCTATCCTGCAAATCAGATATGATGGGTGCATCCAATGACTTAGTAGAGAACCACTATCCTAGAAAAATAATGTTTTGATGTATTGGGTAGGCTTGCAAGGTTAAGTATAGGGTTAATTTTTAACCATTAAGTTTTTCCAGGCTCACTAGGCCAAACTGATACTAGTTTGTGCTTCCATAAACAAAAAAGCACTGGTCTTGAGCTGCACCACAGATAAAACACATTACACACACACCCTGTGGAAGGGGAAGAAGGTGGTTGCTATAGTAGCAGCAGCATCAGCCTCTGCCTGCTGACCAGTGAGATTTGGAGGCACATACAAGGTGGCATGCCTCTGACCATAGGTATCTGCTCGAGAAGCGGGAAGGGCAGGAGGGACAGAAGGTGAAATTAGTCCTTATCTGCTAATTGGCTTTCCTTGAATACCCAAACACAAAGCCATTGTAAACACAAACACAAAGCCATTTCCTTGAATACCTCCAATCCAGTCCTGACGAATAGGTTTTCACCCCTCACCAGCAGCTTGGAGACTGAGCATGTCCAAATTGATACCACCTACTTAGGCAGCTGGCACCACTTACCAGCTTCAGACTCACAGGTGCAACAATTAAAGTATAAATGTACCATGGTAAACCTTAATACCTCTATTTCCCATGAAACAAAGAACAAACCCTCAGGAGAAATAGAAATGCCATACTCTGCACAGCTGTAAACAAACTCCGGCTGAATGTGCAGTTGCCTACTGTACACATGCACCTACATAGACTTTACACAAATTTTATTCATACCTGTACTTCTTTATACTGTAAAACCCCAGGAAATTTGAGCCCCTGAAGAGCAGAATCCAGACCCCTACACTGGAGTCCCGATGTCCCCACTACCATTCCCAGACCCCATGCATAGATAGAATTCTGGCCCGGGATTGCTACCACGCAAAACAGCACAAAGAGCAGGGGGGGCTCTGGGACTGGACTAGAAGTATTCAAGGAAAGCCAATTAGGACGTAAGAACTAATTTCACCTTCCTTATCATACCTCCACAGTCCAGTCCTGATGAACAGGATGTACCATAGCAGTACTAATCTTGAGAGGGACCAGTGAGCCCAGCCTGAAGAACCGCAGAAGCTAAAAGGCACATCCCACACTGTCTGCACATCCAGGTGATAATGATGTACAAAAGAATGCAAAGACAACCATGTGGCTGTTCTGCAAATATCCAGGGGAAGGATGAGACTAGCCTCAGCCCACAACGCTGCTTGAGCTTGGCTCAAATGAGCCTGCCCTTGCACGGACCCCCAAAGATGAACAAGTGGTCTGACTTTCCAAAGACTCCATTCCCTTCAAATATCTTTTAAGCGGCAGATGTCCAGAAGCCAGAGCTGCGACTGATCTCCTGCTATCTCTACTCCTGAAAAGGACGGGAGAGTGACCGGTTGGTTGAGGTGATAAATCAAAACCACTTTAGGCAGAAAGGAGTGAACAGGCCTTTTCCTTGGTAACAGAGAAACGGCTCACAACAGGAAAGCACCCGCAATTCCAAAATGCACATGGCAGAACAGATTGCTACCAAAAAGCTAGTCTTCAACATGAGATTCTTCAGAGTGCACGCACCCAGCAGCTCGAACAGCTCCCCTGCCAGCATGGACAGCACCAGATTAAGGTCCCATGGAGGAACCAGCAATCTCACTGGAGGCCAGACCTGTTTCACCGCCCAAAGTAAACAGACTATGTCCGGGTGAGTTGCCAAGAACATGCCCTGGATCCTACTGCAACAAAAGGCTAACGTGCCACTTGCACATAGAGTGACCTGCAAGCTAGCCCTCTTTCCAAGCCCACCTGCAGGAAGGTCAAGACATCTGGCACAGAAGCAGCCAATGGCCGGCAAAAGCACCTCACGCACCAGTCCTCAATCTCGTCAGATTTGATCACTGACAGAGATGGACAGTTTCCTGGCCTTTAGCAATGTAGCCATTCCGGGATGAGAGTATCCTCTCCTGCTCAATAGCCAAGTCGTAAGAGAAATCGATCCACTTGAGGCATCACTATGGGTCCCTGCATGAGGTCATTTCATTCGGGAGCCTCCATGGACGATACACCATTAGCTGCACCAAATCTGTGCACCACAGCCAATCTGGGGCTCACTAGAATGACCAGCCCTTGATGAGCTTTGATACACTGCACCATCTGCCCAATGAGGGCCCATGGTGGAAAGACAAAGACCAACCTCCAAGGACCACCACGGCACTAGAACATTGAAGCTCTCTGACATCAGTTCATTGCAGACTGTAAAACCTCTCCACCTTTGCGGACTGGAACATGGAATTGTTAATAAATAAATAAAATAAAAATAAATGGCTATCAGGTCCATGATGGGCTGTCCTTACTGCTGCATTAGCTAAGCAAAACCCTGTTGGATGCAGCATCCACTCTCCTGGATCGATGTGGACCTGACTGAGATAATCCACAGTTATGTTTTCCTTTCCTGTCACATGCACTGTGGAGAGTGCCTTAAGTTGAATTCTACCCAGTCCATCAGAGCTATCTCGTCCTCCAGTTGGGTGCTGCCAGTGCCCCCTGGTCGATTGATGTAAGTGACAAAGGTGGCATGGTCTGAAAACTTGCACTGCCTTGCAATGCACGTGGTCTTGAAAGCTCTGCAATGCTAGAAACACTGCCCACATCTCCAACTGGTTGATGGGACAGGCCGAATCAGCTGTCTACCAGCAGCCCTGAGTTATCCGGGCCTCGCAATGTGCTCCCCACTGGTGAGACTGGCATCTACATAACATAGTATATGATAGCAGATAAAGACCAGTATGGTCCATCTAGTCTGCCCAGCAAGGCAGCAAGAGTAGGTGCACCTGCCACTTCATGCAGGTCACCCCTCCCCATGCCTTTGTTTAGGGGTGTACCCACCGCTCCGTGTAGGTAACCCCTATTTATTGAGATATAGCATAGTTACTCACCTGTAACAGGTGATGTCCGGGAACAGCAGGAATTTAGTCTTCACATATGAGTATCGTCGGCACCGACGGAGCCTGCGCGGGAACGCTCCCCAGCGTCCAATTAGAAAGCTTTTGGGAGCATACCACACTGCCTGCGTGCTGCCTTCCCGCCTTTCCAAATGTCCCTCTCCAGTTGAGTTTATAGCTGAGACAAAAGAGAGAGAGGGAGAGAGAGATACAACTCCTAGGGGAGGTGGGTGGGTTGTGAAAACTAAATTCCTGCTGTTCCCGGAGATCACCTGTTACAGGTGAGTAACTATGCTATCTCCAGGAACAAGCAGGAATGTAGTCTTCACATATGAGGACTCCCTAGCTTTAGATGCCAGGGAGAGACCCCAGAAGTTGTGTCTCCCTGTGAAAGGGCTCCACTTCCCCCCCATGGATCTCTGGCATCCAACCAGGGATGGCAGGTAGGAGTTGATTGGGTATGGAACAGGTGTTGGAGAAAAGCCTGACCAAACAAGGCATCCCGGCAGAAGTCCTTGTCCAAGCAGTAATGGGCTGTGAAGGTATGAACCGAGGCCCAAGTGGCTGCTCGACAGATGCCGTCGATAGACACAGAGTGCAGATGAGCCATTGAAGCTGCCATGGCTCTCACATTGTGAGCTGTGACATGGCCCTCCAGAGGAAGGTTCTTACTCTGATAGGCAAAGGAAATACACTGTGCAATCCAGTTGGACAGTGTTCTCTTGGAGATTGGAAGTCCCAAATGAGAAGGATCAAAAGCAACAAAGAGTCAGAGAGGACTTTCTCTGTTGCTGTGTTCTTTGTAAGTAAAAAGCTATTTTACAGTCCAAAGTATGAAGATTCCTTTCTGCATTTGATACATGAGGCCTTGGAAAACAGGCAGATAGACCGCTTGGTTAAGATGAAAAGGCAAGACCACCTTTGGCATAAAGTGTGGATGAGTCCTAAGGACTACCTTGTCATGATGGAACCTTGCATAAGGTAGATCAGCCACTAGTGCCTGCAACTCAGTGATGCGACGTGCTGATGTGATTGCAAAGAGAAAGATCACTCTCCAAGAAAGGAATTTCAAGGAGGTAGTAGCTAAGGGTTCGAAAGGCGGCTTCATGAGCTGGCCAAGAACCAGATTTAAGTCCCATGCCACGGGTGGTGGCTTAATGGGCAGCTTAGTTAGAAGGCGGCCTCTCATAAATCTTGCTATGAGAGGATGGGAGGAAATAGGTTGTCCATTTAAAGGCTTGAAAGAAGCCGCAATAGCACTTAAATGGACTCTTTACCGAGTTAGTTTTAAGTCCTGCATTGGATAAATGAAGGAGATACTCTAGTAATGATTCCAGAGGTATTGCAAGGGGGTCAAGACCCCTTTGCAAGCACCATATGGTAAGCCTTTTCCACTTGAAAGCATAACAGCATCTTGTGGAAGGTTTTCTGGAAGCATAAAGGATATCCTTTACTTGCTGAGGAAGGTTAAGATCATGAAGATCTAGGCCTTCAGCAACCAAGCCCCGAGATGCAGAGACTGGGGATTGGGATGCCATAACATTCCATCCTCCTGAGACAGGAGATCTGGAGCAGAGCCTAACTCCAGGGAGGGAGCTTGAGAGAGATGTAGAAGCAGAGGGTACCACACTTGCCGTGGCCAATGTGGAGCTATGAGAATCATACGGCCTCTGTCTCTCTGAAGCTTGAACAGGGTTTTGGGAATCAGGGGAATGGGTGGAAAGGCATACAGGAAGTCTTGACCCCAATGAAGGAGGAAAGCATCTTTAGCCAGAGAGCCCTGAGCCGGAATTCTGGAACAGAACCGGGGAAGTTTGGCATTCAATGGATTTGCAAAGAGGTCTATGTCCAGGGTTCCCCAAATTTGAAAATTCTTGGCCACCTGGTCTGCATGTAGAGACCATTCATGTGGAAGCAGAACTCGACCGAGTAGGACCAAGAGTTTTGGATACCTGGAAGATACACTGCCAGGAGATGAATCTGATGCTCTCTGGCGAGGGCCCATAGTCGCAAAGCTTCGTTGCAAAGCGAAAGAGCCTGTTCCTCCCTGCTTGTTTACGTAGAACATGGCTACTTGATTGTCCGTATGGATGAGGACTGTCTTGTAGCTGAGCAGGGTGTGGAACACTCGCAGAGCAAGGAAGATTGCTCTGAGCTCCAAGAGATTGATGTGTAGATGAGTCTCCCGTGGAGTCCAAGTGCCTTGGGTGGAGAGGTCTTGCAATTGAGCTCCCCAACCCACTGGAGAAGCATCTGTTGTGAGAGTTGCCTGGGGTAAAGGTTATTGAAATGGGGACCCCAGCAACAGGTTTTGAGTGGACTGCCACCATTGGAGGGACAAAATAAGGCTACTTGTGTTTGCTATTTTGTCTGACAGGCACCCTGATGCCTGGGTCTATTGAGTGGACAAAGTCCACTGGGTTGCTCTCATATGGAGGCAAGCATAAGGAACCACATGCACGGTAGATGCCATGTGGCCTAGTAGTTGTTACATTTCTCGAGCAGTGAGATGAGGCTTTAGCACTGCTTGAGAAGCTAACTGCACCATGCGAAGGCAACGGGCCTGGGGGAGATAGGAGCATTGCTGGAAAGCAAGGGCCTATGAACTCGAGACTGAGTGGGAGTTAGACTGGATTTTGGGATGTTTATGACCAGACCCAAATACTGAAGGATACGCATCGTGCAAGATAGAGAAATCCTGGCCTCTGACTCTGATGGGGCTCGAATGAGCCAGTTGTCTAAGTAGGGGAAGACGAATATTCCTAGAGTGCGAAGAACTGCTGCTACCACAGCCATGCATTTCGTGAACACCCTTGGTGCTGAGGCCAGGCCAAAAGGAAGCACCCTCTATTGGTAGTGCTTTCCTTGAAAAAGGAACCGAAGGAACTTTCTGTGAGTTGGATGGATGAGAACATGTGTATGCATCCTTGAGATCTAGAGAACAAAGCCAATCCTGATTCTGAAGGTATGGCAGCAGAGCTCCCAGAGAAATCATCTTGAATTTCTCTTTGAACAGGAATTTGTTCAATTCAATTCTCTGAGGTCTAAAATAGGTCTGTGTCCCCCTGTTTTCTTTGGGATAAGGAAATAGGGGGAGTAAAACCCTGTACCCTGTTGAGGAATGGGTACCTCTTCTATTGCCCCTTGGGCAAGAAGCATAGTGACCTCTTGATCTAACAAATTGACGAGAGTTCTGAGAATTGAACTCTTACCATTGTGGGAGGGGGAATGCAGATAAAATGAAGCTTGTACCCCTCTTTTATAATGGAGAGAGTCCAATGTTCGGCTGTTATCTGCCCCCATCTGGGGGCAAAGTGACACAACCTTCCTGGAATGGTGGAAGGCTCTGGTCCATTGAGGGCCAGGAAGGCTAAGTTCTCTAGATGAAAGTCAAAGGCCTTGTGGAGGCTGACTTTCGGGCAGGCTGACCTGTAGAACGTCCCTGCTGGGAATAGGAGGGATAGAACCTCTTCTTTTTGGAGAAGAATGGTTTCTTGAAAGATTTCTTCCTTGCAGGATCAGCTGTGGCTTTGGATAACCTATCCAAAGTGGAGTTGTCAGCATCCAACTCATTGGCTCTCTCTTGCCAATTTTTGCCAAATAGATTCTCACCTGTACAAGGGATATTGCCCAGTTTGTTCTGCACCCAGAGCTCCAAATCGGATGCCTGGAGCCAGACAATTCTACGTGCACCTATGGCAATGGCAGAGGTTCTGCTTATGCACTCAAAACAGTCAAAAGCTGCACGATTGACAAATTTAGAAACATCCTGGGCATGTTTAACCAGAGTGAGAAAATCCTGCCTCTTATCTTCAGGAAGAAGAGGGCTTAGAACCTTTAGATCTCCTGTGACTTCTTTAAGGAACATTCCCATATATAAAATATAGGAACTGATCCTGGCAGAAAGCATGGAAGCCTGGAAAGTACGACGTCCAAAGGCATCCAAGGTTCTACACTCACGTCCTGGAGGATTAGAGGCATGCCTCTTTGCACTCCTGATCCTTCTCATAGCTGATTCCACTACAATAGAGTGGTGAGGAAGCTGAATCTTCTGGAAGCCAGGACAAGGGGGGGACTCGATACATAGTATCTAGTCTACGAGAGTGAGGAGAGGTGGTAAGAGGTGTTTCCCACATTCTTAGCATGAGATCATGTAAGATCTCATGGATAGGCAAAGTAGCTGCCTCCTTAGGAGCTTTGGGATATTGAAGAATCTCCAACTCCTTTGCTCTGGGCTCTGTTTCGGGAGCCACAGTAATGGAAAGACCTCGAGCCACCTCCCTGATAAAATCCTGAAAGGAGATATCTTCTGGAGGAGACAAACTACATTTAGGAGAGGAAGGCTCCTCCAGGAGAAGTATTCCAGTACCGACAGAATCGTCAGAATCCTCAGACTCCTCCGAGGATTCAAAGTACCTTCTGTCCGGATGCTCTTGTAGAGCACGATACCCGTACCGACCAAAGTCGGTACCGGTGTATCGGTACCGGAAGACATAGCATGTCTGGGTGCCGGCAAAGCAGACACCGATGTCGATGCTGTCGGTACTGGTACAGATACCGGTGCCGAAGTCGATGCCGGTACCAGTTGAAGTGTCTGACGCGGTTCCGAGGGTGTCGATGTCGCAAGGAGAGCCGCCACACTGTGTTCAATAGCCAGGAACCTCTGGTCTATTGACGCTGCCGATGCTTGGGTGTCAGTACCGGAGAAAGCAGCCGGTACCCCAGAGCATGGCACCAGTAGTTCTGCCGAGATTGAGGCCTCGAGAACATCCTGGAGCCCCGATAATGCTTTGGAAGCAGAAGCCGCCCGTCGGGGCAATTTTGCCGGTACAGAACCCTCAAGGGCAACGCCAGAGGCATCTCGATGCTTAAGAGATCTACCCTTTGAGGACCAGCCAGACGTATGTTTAGTTACCTGAGATCCATGGGAGGAAGACGAAGCCCTGGAAGACGTCGATGCCACAGAAGCTGCATCGGAGGGAAAAAGGGTGCTGAGTAGCAGCTCGGTTTTGTCGACCCCTCTTGGACATCATGGCACAAGCCATACACTCAGAGATGGAGTGGTCAGGACCTAAACATTTAAGACACCACTCATGGGTGTCAGTGACGGAGATGGTACCGCCACACTTGGTGCACTTTTTGAAACCCGAAGCGGGTTTTTCCATGGTAGAGGAAATTTTGGGACTAAGGCCCAAAATGGCGCGTGCACCTGGAAAAGAAAAAAAAAGTTTGGAATAAAATACTATATTTTTTTTAAAAAGAAAGAACCGGCAGTACCGGTATAGTGTCGAGGAAGGCAGACGCGACCACAAAAAAAGTGGAGAATAAGGAAAAAAAACCTTTTCTGCGGCGACAGGAACGACGACCTGCTGGCTTTGCGGAAAACGAAGAACTGGAGAGAGGCAGTTGGGAAAGGCAGGAAGGCAGCACGCTGGCGCTGTGGGATGCTCCCAAAAGCTTTCTAATTGGACGCTGGGGAGCATTCCCGCGCAGGCTCTGTTGGTGCCAACCAATGTTCCCTCTAATTTTCTGTAGGCTGTGTGCGCATAAAATATCAGCTGTGCAGCTTTTGAAGGAAGGTTAAATTTTTGTGCGCCACATAACACTCAGAGTTATATACTTTAAAATTTGACTACATGTCAGAATACAGTATGTACACCACATTGATTGCACTAGAAAATATTGTAGAACTTGTGAAAACCTTAAATACACAACTTTAAAATTTTAAGACGTCTGTGTTTTCTATCAGAATCAGAACCGTAATTTTTGTGCGCTCTGTTGTAAAGTATGTGCGCTCGCTTGGCAAGGTGTGTGCGCGCGCACACGCGCACAGCTTAGAGGGAACAGTGGTGCCAACGATACCCATATGTGAAGACTACATTCCTGCTTGTTCCTGGAGATAAAAGATAGTTTGTTTTGATTTTATACTGTTGCTATAAAAAGGGATCAACTGTGTCTGTTCCATGCCATTTTGAATTCTGTCACTGTATTTTCCCCCACAACTTCCATCGAGAGGGCATTCCAAGCATCCACCACCCTTTCAGTGAAAAAGTATTTCCTGACATTGCCTTTCAGGTTACCCCCTTGCAGCTTCATGTTTAGTTTTGCAGCTTCCCCGTCTTTGGAAGAGGTTCATTTGTTCATTAAATACTCTTAAGTATTTGAAGGTCTGAATCATATCTCCACTTTCCCGCCTCTCCTCCAGTGTACACATTTAAGTCTTCAAGTCTCTTCTCTTAAGTCTTCTGATGCAGGCTCCAAATCATTTTGGTTGCCTTCCTCTGAACCATTTCCAGTCTTTATATCTCCAAAGGATATAGTTTCCAAAACTGATCCCAATATTCCAAGTGAGGCCTCACCAGCGACTTGTACAGCGGCATTAGTATCTCTTCCTTTCTGCTGGTAATTCCTCTTTGTATGCAAGCCAACATCCTTCTGGCTTTTGCCACTGCCTTGTCACACTGTTTTGCTATCTTGAGATCCTAAGAGGTCCTTCTCCTGGTCCATGCACACCAACCTCTCGCCCCCCTATTGCATACAGCTGCCCTGGATTTCTGCTTCCCAAGTGCACAACACTGCACTTCTTCATATTAAATCTTAACTACCAAGAATTAGACCATTCTTCCAGTTTTTGTAGATCTTTCCATTCCCTCAGGAGAGTCCACTCAGCTGCAAATTTTCATGCCATCCGCAAAAAGACAGACTTTTCCATTCAGCCCTTCTGTAGTATCACTCACAAATACATTGAACAGTACTGGTACTGGTCCTAGGATCGAACCCTGAGGCACACCACTAATCACATTCCTTTCATCTGAGGGAGTTCCGTTTACCATCACCTTCTGTCATCTGTCAGTCAACCAGTTTCTTATCTAGTTCACCTCCTTGGGACCCATCCCCAAGCTGTTGATAAGTCTCCTATGAGGAACAGCATCAAAGATTTTGCTGAAATGTAGGTAGATCACATCCATCGCATGATCTAGTTCTCTGGTCACCCAGTCAAAGAATTCAGATTTATTTATTTAACATTTCTTATATACCGCACTATGTGACATCAGCGCAGTTTACATGGAACAGAAACATCCGACAAAATTACATATGTCTGGTCTTACAATTAACAGGAAGTAGAACATGGATAACAGGGGAAACTATTTACATGAAGAGTGTCGCAAGAAAAGGCAAAATAGTACCTTTAGTAAAACCATGTTGCCTCGGATTGTGCAATTTGTTTGTTTCAAGAAAGTCCACTATTCTCTCTTTCAGGAGCACCTCTATTACTTTGACTGACAGAGGAAAGGCTTACTGGCCTGTAGTTTGTCACTTCTTCTCTATTATCACTTTTATGAAGAGGTACCACATCAGCCCTTCTCCAGTCCTGTGGAATTCTTCCGTCTCCAAGGACCTATTAAAAACATCTTTTAACGGCCCTGCAAGAACTTTAAGCTCTTTCAGTATCCTGGGATGTATCCTACCCGGTCCTATGACCTTGTCCACTTTCAGTTTTGCAAGCTGTTCTAAACACATCTTCTGTGAATGTGTGGTATCTACTCCATTCCCATTTGTATATTTGTCAATCACAGGTGGTCCTTCTCCAGGATTTTCTTTAGCAAAAGCAGAACAGAAGTACTTGTTTAGTAGTTTCGCTTTTTCAATGTCAATGTCACTTTCCACAAATCCATTCCTGGCACTTTTGAGTCCTGCAATTCCATCTCTGATTTTCCTCCTCTCCTGAATATACCTGAAAAAAAGTGGTCACTATACTTCACATCTTTAGATATCTTTTCTTTTGCCTTTAATTTTGCTATCCTTATTTCTCTTTTTGTCTTAGTTTGATCCTGTATTCTGTTCTATGTTCCTCCGTTTGTGAGCGTCTGAATTTTGTGCAAGCTGTGTTTTTTGCTTTTGTGCAGCCAGTTCTTTGGAGAACCAAATAGATACATATGTAAGGAAAGTAAATAAAAAGAGGAAAAGGAAACCTCTGTTGCCCCTTTTATTGCCTACTTTAGTTTAGCCCATTGCAATGCCACTTCCCTTATCCCCTCCCATCCTGCCAACTGCTCCCTCAGGTTTGGTCATTTTACTGATGTCAGTGTTTTTGAAGTCTAGGACTTTGAGCTTGCTGTGATTGGACTCCATATTTACGTTTCTCTTAAACCACACCGTGTAATCAATCATCGTTGCTGCTCACATGGGCACCCACCCGGATATTCGACACTATCTCTGTTGGTGAGCACTAAATCCAGCACCAAGCTTTCCCTGGTCGGTTCCATCACCCTTTGTCATAAGAACATAAGATATACCATACTGGGTCAGACCAAGGTCCATCAAGCCCAGTATTCTGTTTCCAACAGTGGCCAATCTAGGTCATATGTACCTAGCAGTTTCCCCAAGAGACACAAGTTCCACAATGCTTGTACTGGGTCAAGCATTGATATCTTCGGTCACTTCTTAATAATGCATCTTGGAAGGCATCCACAATTTTCTAATGCATCTTGGAAGGCATCCACAATTTTCTTCTCTTTCCAGATTTGCAGAAGGAATACTTCAATCCACATAGGGTAGATTAAAGTCACCTAATTCTGGAGACCGCACCTTCAAAAGGATGTGAACAGGATGGAGTCGGTGCAGAGGGTGGCTACTAAAATGATTAGGCTTCATTATAAAGCATATGAGGACAGACTTAAGGATCTTAATATGTACACCTTAGAGGAAAGGCGGGATAGAGGTGATATGATTGAGATGTTTAAATACCTCCGTGGCATAAATGTTCAGGGAGAGAGCCTCTTTCAATTGAAAGCAAGTTCTGCTACGAGGGGACATGGGATGAGGGTGAAGGGAGATAGATTCAGGAGTGATATGCGGAAATATTTCTTTACGGAAAGAGTAGTGGATCCATGGAATAGTCTCCCAGTGGAGGTGGTAGAGATGAGGACAGTAACTGAATTCAAAAAAGCATGGGACCAACACAGAGGATCTCTAAAGGTAAAAAGTGGACTGTTGTAGTTGTTGATATGGAAGGACAGACTAGATAGAAACATGATGACAGAAAAAGACTACATGGCCTATGTTTCTATGATCACTTTTCAATATCAATAATCAATTTGAAATCCATTTCTTCAGTATGAGTTGGAGGCCTGTAGACTATATCAATATGGATGACAGTGCCATCTCCTCTTTCCAACAATCCACAGCGCTTCTTTCCCCCCAGGTCCCCTGCTTTTCAGAAGCTTTAAATAATGTTTTTGACATATAGAGCTTCTCCTCCTCTTCTACCCTCTCTCTCTCTCCTAAATATATTATATTATAGCCAACTATGGCTATATCCCATTCTTGCAACTCGTTAGACCTTGTTACTGTAATGGCCACAATGTCCGTCCATTTCCACCATTAGGACTGCCAGGTCAGGAACTTTCTTGGCTAGGCTTTGAGCACTTGTACTCATTGCTTTCTAGCATTTGTTGACTGGCTTGCCTTTATTTTGCATGGATTTTGTCATACACGCCTCTTCCCACTGATGTGTGGATTAAAAGTGTGGCTATTTGCAATATTATTATGCTTTTTCTGGGAGTGATGTCCTGAACTTGTCCTTCTCTATCCATCATTCCCTTTCCCTAGTTGAAATGCCTGTCCACATACTGCCTGAATTTTTCACTTAGGATCCTTTCCCCTGCGATGGAGAGATGTAGTCCATCAGAACAGTATAGTCTCTTGTTGAGCCATCTGTTTCCCTAGTCGCCTATAACTATACCAACAATTTGGTTTGTATTCCTGCTAGCTGAAGAGCCTAGGAGGCACTTGACCATCTTCTCTCCTTTGAATGGTGTTCCCAAGTTGGTGCCTCTGATGAGACCTTCAAGTAATAGTAGTTTTCTATTTTGTGATTATTTTTTTTTCATATTTGGTGCATCAGTAGAATGATCATTGACTCTTTAAGGGCACTTCAATTTCCACGGATTGGACACCCTCATTATCCAAGGCAGAGAAGATATTATGCAGGGATCTCTTGATGTAAATGGTGTCTCTGTGTTACAGGTCGCAACCTACCAGAGCCCACTGTGATCCATTTATTCCTGGGCTGTTTGATTCTTTGTGGGAGCGATGGTGGATTTTGTTCAGTTTGTAACCTAGAAGAGGTGTGTTTAATTGTAGCTAATTCTTCACTTAGTAGAGTCAATTCTTTATGCATAGCAGCTAACTTTAGGTATATAGGGCAAGCTCTTAAGTTCCAAATGATTCTTCTCAGAATGAAAGCACCACAGTTATTGCATTGAATACAAGACATGCTGATTAAGCAGTCTTCTATGTATTAGCCCACTATGCAAAAGTCCCTGTATCCTTAAAATTTATACCTTTGCTGCATAATTAATTAGGAGACTTAAGTAGAAGACCAGATCTCTGCAAATCTAAACACAAAATGTGTATTTCTATTCCAAGTAGCTATACTGTATATCACAAGCGTCCCTGGCCAGTAGACCTTAAATGAACTGAGGGCACACTCAGATATCCAATTTAAAGGCTATGCAAGGAATGTAGGCAGTCTTTTTTTTTAGGTATATTCAAGCCACCACAAAACACCCCACTATATCCAATAGTTAAAATTTATATTAGAAAAAAAAAAACAGGCTTAGCTATGTGTAGTCTCTTGGAGCTGTGATGACCAGACTGTAATCAACACAACTAAACAGGCATCTCTAGGGGCATTCTTGCCAAAAGGTTTTCTCCCTGCAACCATCAGTGCAGGGTCTGCCGAGCAGCCAGAGGGCAGGGCAGTGGTTCCATCAGCAACTGGTGCTGCGCTGATCATCTCCTTAAGAGTGTACACGAGCTCACCATACCAACTCAGCTGACGCTACCATCAACCAACAGCTGAAGATAATGCCACACTGTCGGGACCCCTCTCGTGAGGAATTGCTGGACCTGTTCGTGCAGAGTCTGCATCCTGTCTTCCGGCAGAAACACCTGACCAGGGTCTGTGTGGAATCAGGCCCCAAGTACACCATGTCCTGTGACAGCTGTAGCCGACTCTTTCCTACATTGATGACCCAACTGAGCTCCTGGAAATTGGGCGATGACTCTTCATGACTCGTTTGCTTTCCTCCTTGGACTGCTCATATGAGCCAGTCATCCAGGTAGGGATGCACCAGAACTCCCTCCTGTTGCAGGGCTGCCACGACCACCAACATGACCTTTGTGAATGTACAGGTGGCAGCCGCCAAGCCAAAGAGTAAGGCCCACAACTGAAAATGCCCCATGGGCACAGCGAAATGGAGAAACCACTGATGTTCTGCTTGGATAGGGATATCTAGATATGATTCCGTGAGTTTGAGTGATGTCAAATGTTCTCCTTGGCGGACCACCATGACGAACTGTGATGTTTCCATATGAAAGCGGGGTACTTTGAGACAACGATTGATGCGCTTGAGGTCCAATATGTGCCGGAACGAGCCCCCTTTTGGAATCACAAAAATCAATGAAGTATCTGACCAAGCTGCACTGGTTTGAAGGCACCTCCACAATGGCCTGCAACTCCAGGAGTCACAATAGGGTGTCCTGCACAGCCTTGCGCTTAAAGTTGCTTTGCAAGGGAATGTTATGAACGCCTCCTTTAGAAAACACGCAAACTCCAGAGCATACCTGTCTTACTACCTCCAGTACTCACTGATCGGTTGTGAGCTGGGTCCAGGCGGCATAGAAATCCTGTAACCTTCCTCCTATGGGGACCACCCTCACTGAGACACACACTCCTCCCTTGTTTCACTGACTTCTTTGCCGCATTTGTGGTCGAGGGAAAAGCCCCTGGTTGGCCCCTCAAAATCCACGAAAGGTTTGGCCCTGAGAGGGGAAAAACACCCACTTTGGTATGGTACAAACTGCATTGTGCGGAACCTTCAAAAGTCAAGGGGCTGACACACGTGGGTTTAGCTCAGATTGCCTCTGTGTTCTCTAAGAAGAGGGGTGCTTCCAGAGCTCTTCCAAAAGGTGATTTTTTTACTGAGTTGCTGCATAACTGTGAGTCTTGTTTGCAAATAACTGTGAATCTGTGTCTCCACATAGCTCTCTATCTGTCCATCTTATTGGGTTCCCTTACCCACTCCATTGCTGTAGACGTTTAAGTTTTAAACTTTCTCTTACCCTTTCTCAGCTGTAACTTACCTTGCCTCTCTCAACTAACTGGGCTTTATCTGGTACCCCTCTCCCCCCCTGCTGAGGGTTCAGGACAGGGTACCTTGTACCTGCCCTCTTTAATAGGACTTATCTCCCTCCCTCCCTCCCCGGCACCCACCCACCCCTGGGGTAATTGTAGTTTTATAGGTACTTGCACATCTTAGAGGAAAGGGGCTGATCTCAGGTGCAGCTCGTTATCCAAATCAGTCATACACGGAGGACCTGAGATTAATTAATTAAGCTTCAGGTACACAAGGTGTATTAGGGGTATTAGATACACTTTTATTGGTATAAGCATCTACACCAATCCTTATTATATACAGAATTTAAAAGACCTAAACACAAGCTTTAAACTAAGATGCAGACAGAAGTCCAGCAACGAGATGGGGGGTTCTCCGGTCTTTTGCATTGAATGTCACATGTATGATTTTCTCCCAGTTGGTGAGAGGTCTTACATATGCACTAAGTGCAAAGAACTCCTTGCTCTCAGGGAACGAGTCCGTTCTCTAGAGGCTAGAGTAGCAGACCTGGAAGACATAAGAAAGACAGAGAAGTACATGGATGTGACCTACAGGGATATAGTCCTGAAGTCCCACCTCCAGTCTGGCAGCATCCCTGTTGCCATGGAGGAGAGAGGTCACGTGACAGGGGAGCATCACCCTGGTGTGGCAGGAAGTGATCCTGTAACTAGGACCTGTCCTCCAGGTGATGTAAAACCCTCTCGCACCGAGGACGTTTCTCCAGGGCCACATGCCCATGAGGGGAGGGTCAGGACAGCTGTTATAGTTGGTGATTCAATCATTAGGAGTGTAGATAGCTGGGTGGCTGGTGGACGTGAGGATCGCCTGGTAACATGCCTGCCTAGTGCGAAGGTAGCGGACCTCACGCACCGCCTAGATAGGATCGTAGATAGTGCTGGGGAGGAGTCTGCTGTCTTGGTACATGTTGGTACCAATGACATAGGAAAATGTGGTAGGGAGGTTCTGGAGGCTAAATTTAAGCTTTTAGGTAGGAAGTTGAAATCCAGAACTTCCAGGATAGCATTCTCCGAAATGCTTCCTGTTCCACGTGCAGGACCCAAAAGACAGGCAGAGCTCCGGAGTCTCAATGCGTGGATGAGACAATGGTGCAAAGATGAGGGTTTTGGATTTGTTAGGAACTGGGGAACATTCTGGGGAAAGGGGGGGCTCTTCCGAAGGGATGGGCTTCACCTTAATCAGGATGGGACCAGACTGCTGGCATTAACCTTTAAAAAAGAGATAGAGAAGCTTTTAAACTAGAAAGCAGGGGAAAGCCGACAGTCACCCAGGAGCGCATGGTTCGGACGAAGGTATCCTTGAAGGATACTACCAAAAGCAGTGGGGTTCCAAAAGGGAGTATAGTAGCCGAAATGCCCTTGAGTAAGGAGCAGACAGAGCATAAAGATGCCAAATTACCCATGCCTACCAATAGCCAGATTAATATGAATAAAATGCAGTCTCTAAAATGCTTGTATGCCAATGCTAGAAGTCTAAACAATAAGATGGGAGAGTTAGAATACATAGCACTAAATGAGAGGTTAGATATGATTGCACTCTCAGAGACATGGTGGAAGGAGGATAACCAGTGGGACACTGATACCTGGATACAAACTATATCGTAATGATAGAGCTGATCAAATTGGTGGAGGGGTTGCGCTCTATGTTAGAGAGGGCATTGAGTCAGAAAGGATTAAAGTTTTGCAGGGAACAAAATTTGCTGTAGAATCTCTATGGATTGAAATTCCACTTATGAAGGGGAAGGTGATGGCAGTGGGAGTATACTATCGACCGCCTGGCCAGAATGAACAAATGGATGATGAAATGCTCAAAGAAATCACGGAAGCTAACAAAAGTCACAACAGAGTAGTAATAATGGGTGATTTCAATTACCCCGGTATCGACTGGGTCAGTGTCACGGCAGGACAAGCTAAAGAGGTAAAGTTTCTAGATGGAATAAATGACTGCTTCTTGGAGCAGCTGGTTCATGAACCGACCAGAGGGGAAGCCATACTGGACCTAGTCCTTAGTGGAACGCCAGATCTGGTGCAAGAAATAAGGGTGTTGGGACCACTTGGCAATAGTGATCATAGTATGATCATGTTTGATTTAATTATTGGAGGACAAATAGTAAAGGAATCCACAGTACTACCTTTTAACTTTCAAAAGGGAGACTATGATAGAATGAGGAATATAGTTAGGAAAAAACTAAAAGGAGCAGTTCCAAAGGTTAAAGACTTATAGCAAGCTTGGGCGTTATTTAAAACTACTATCCTCTAAGCCCAGACCAGCTGTATTCCACGCATTAAGAAGAGTGGAAGAAAGTCCAAAAAACTGCCAGCATGGTTTAAAGGTGGGGTCAGAGAGGCTGTTGCTGCCAAAAAAGCAACCTTCAGGAAATGGAAAAAAGAGCCAAATGATGAAAACTGGAAACAGCACAAGCACTGGCAAGTTAAATGCAAAGCATTGATAAGGCAGGCAAAGCGGGAATTTCAGAAGAAACTTGCTACGGAAGCAAAAACACGAAATAAAGACTTTTTCAAGTACATTCGTAGCAAAAGGCCTGTGAGAGAGTCAATTGGACCGTTAGATGATAGAGGGGTAAAAGGGGCAGTAAGAGGAGACAAGGCTATAGCAGATAGACTGAATGAATTCTTTGCTTCGGTCTTTACTGAGGAAGATGTAGGGATGTTACCCAAGACTGAAGTGGTATTTAAAGGTGATACTGCAGAGGAATTGAGAGAAATATCGCTACACCGGGAAGATATATTACAACTATTTGATAAACTGAATAGTAGCAAATCACCTGGACCGGATGGTATACATCCCAGAGTGTTGAAAGAACTGAAATATGAGATTGCGGACCTGCTTTTGGTAATCTGTGAACTTTCATTAAAATCATCTGTAATACCTGAAGATTGGAGGGTCGCCAACCTAACACCAATTTTTAAAAAGGGTTCCAGGGGTGACCCGGGAAATTACAGACCGGTGAGCCTGACATCAGTACCAGGGAAAATGGTAGAAACCATCATAAAGAACAAAATTACACAGCATGTAGATAGTCATGGCCTAATGGGAGACAGCCAACATGGCTTTAGACAAGGAAGATCTTGTCTTACTAATCTGATATGTTTTTTTGAAGGTGTGCATAAACAGGTAGACAAAGGTGAGTCGGTTGATATAGTGTATCTGGACTTTCAGAAAGCTTTTGACAAGGTCCCCCATCAGAGACTTTTGGCGAAGCTAATAAGTCATGGGATAGGAGGCAGTGTACTATTGTGGATCGGGAACTGGTTAAAAGAAAGCAGAGGGTAGGGCTAAATGGCCAATATTCCCAATGGAAAAAGGTGAATAGTGGAGTACCCCAAGGATCTGTACTGGGTCCGCTACTTTTTGACATATTCATAAATGACCTGGAAAAGGGAATAACTAGTGAGGTTATCAAATTTGCAGATGACACAAAACTGTTTAAAGCTGTTAAAACCCAAGAGGATTGTGGAAAACTGCAGGAGGATCTGGATAAATTGGAAGACTGGGCATCCAAGTGGCAGATGAAATTTAATGTGGACAAGTGCAAAGTTATGCACCTAGGAAAGAACAACCCACACTATAGTTACACGATGCAAGGCTCCACATTAGAAACCACCACCCAGGAAAAAGATTTAGGAGTCATCGTGGATAACATGTTAAAACCCTCTGCCCAGTGTGCAGCGGCGGCCAAGAAAGCAAATAGAATGCTAGGTATCATAAGGAAAGGGATGGAAAATAATACAAAGGATATTATAATGCCTCTGTATCGCTCCATGGTACGACCGCACCTTGAATATTGTGTGCAATTCTGGTCACCGTATCTCAAAAAGGACATAGCGTTATTAGAAAAAGTACAGAGAAGAGCCACCAAATTGGTGAAGGGGATGGAAGGCTACTCCTATGAACAGAGGCTAAATAGGTTAGGGCTCTTTAACCTGGAAAAGAGACGGCTGAGGGGAGATATGATAGAGGTCTATAAATTAATGAATGGAGTGGAACGGATAAACGTGGATCAATTGTTTACACTATCAGAATATAGGAAGACTAGGGGACATGTAATGAAGCTACAGGGTAAACTATTTAAGACAAATAAGAGAAAATATTTTTTCACTCAACGTGTAACCAAACTCTGGAATCTGTTACCGGAGGATGTAGTAAGGGCTGTTAGTATAGCTGGGTTTAAAAAAGGTTTGGACAAGTTCCTGGAGGAAAGGTCCATAAACCACTATTAAAAAGGGACCCAGGATATCAATGCTTGACCCAGTACAAGCATTGAGGAACCTGTGTCTTTTGGGGATATTGCTAGGTACGCATGACCTAGATTGGCCACTGTTGGAAACAGGATACTGGGCTTGATGGACCTCGGTCTGACCCAGTATGGCATGTCTTATGTTCTTATAGAGCCCATGGTTCTCAGCTTAATCTTATCTTCTGGAAGCTGGCCTCCTTTAGACTCCCCCAAATCCTTTACTAATTTATCTAAGGTTCCCTGAACAAGTGCTTCCCCTTGAACAGAAGCTTAATTAGCTGGCCTTTGGAGGAGAAATTTTCTAACCAATTGTGCAACCACAGATAGTGTCGAGTGGTGACCACAGCAGTAATGCTCTTGAACAAACCTCTAAGATCATAAAAGGCATCTGCCAAGTAGGCTGCCCCCAACTCCAGCTTGGTGACCCTCTGGCAGCAGGGATTGGGACATCCCTGTTGATTCCAAAATCCCTTGTGCCCAGCACAAACACGTGCAAGCTACAAAGAACCCAGAGAAACACCTGTAAATACAGTGTGTTCACACCTGATTCAGCAGGGTTTCCAACTTATGTTCTTGCACATCCTTGAGTGCTGAATTGTCCTCTACCAAAATGGCGGTCGTCTTTGTGACCACGGACACTGCTGTGTCCACCTTGGGCAAGCTTAAGAGCTCCCTCTTACTCCAGGAACAGATACAGCCTAGTCATTGCTCTCGTGCCTCTCAAGGCAGCCTCTGGAATGTCCCACTCGTCCTGTATCATCTGCTTGATTACCCGGTGAAGAGGAAACACCGTCTGCAGCTTCTGGGTGGCCTGAAACAACTTATCTTCCAGGGGCTCTTCTTTCAATGGGGCCTCCATGGACATGTTAAGAGCTCGCAGAGAATGTGTGATGAGAGCCACTAGCTCCTCGTTGTGGAAGACCTGCACAATCTGTGCCTTGTCCTGTGGGAACTCACCTTCCTTGAGCTCAGGCCCCAAAGCCATCTCGGCTTCTGTCTACCCCCTCTTTCGAGTGGATGCTCATCCCACGTACCATCGTCAAAATGCTGGCGACTAAGCCCTGGTTCCTCACCCTGCCTGACGCTGCTCTTGGGCAAACTACACTTCCCCCCCTTTGTCCTGCACCCCTAATGCACCTTCGTCCACGCCGTTTCATGCAGAATACTTTATATAGGAGCAGGATGAACTCTGGGGAAGGGGCTCCCTGCAACACCCCTGTAGCAGCTTCCCCTAATGTAAAAGGCCCTTTGAGACCTGTCCTCCTTACCCTGCTCTTCTAAAAGGGGTGGCTTGGGCTCCTCCTCCCCCTCCTGGGTGGTGCTGGCTGCCCCCCTCCCAGGGAAACTCCGTTCACCCCAACTAAAAACCGGGGTCTGGGAAAGCACTGAAGTGGGCCCACTGCCTGCTGTCTGATCATTCTGAGAGCAGACTGTCCTCTGCAGGATTAGCCTCTCTCTCGCAGCTGCGACAACGGTGCTTCTACACAAGCCACATGCCAAACATATTGCTTTAGAGGATATCCTGCTCAACTGCCTTACTTCCAGAAACTAAGCTAGGATCTGGGCTGCACCAAGAAAAAAAAAATTTGGTTATTTATTTTTTAACCAATTACCTGAAGCTTTAAGGTTCTTCTCCCCTGCAAAAGCCAAACGCGAGAAAGGCCCCAACATCCATGCCCACCCTCCAGCATTCCTGAAAGCAAAAATTAGCACTGCCCTAAAATGGTGCATTCCCATGCTCTGCAGGCTGGCTCCTTACTGGCTTACTGTGCTCACTGCCCAGCTCCACACATCCTGTAGCAGCCCAAATAAGCCTCCTCTGCTTACTACTGTCAACACTTCATGCATGCTCACTAAGACCTGTGCTTTCAGCTTCGGCGACAGTGAGAAATTAAGTGTTGGGCTGTTTCTGGCCTTTCATGGCTTGCCACCCTCCATTGTAATTGCCCCTATTCCCACATTAAGCGGCCAGATCAGGGAAGGCAGGTATTTCCTCTCCTGGAGCAGTCCTGCTCATTTGCACTTTCCCCCACTCTTAGTTTTGCTCTACTTTAATACTTACAGCCAACTTTATTCACCCATGGCCTGCACCAAAATGTAATGCAATAGTTTAGCTGTTTCTGATAATGAGTCCACCCTAAGGGATTCACCCATCTCCAGCTGCTTGGAGACTGAGAATACTGAAGCTGGTGGGTGGTGCCAGCTGCCTAAGTATGCAGCGTCATCAATTTTGACATGTTCAATCTCCAAGCCGCTGGTGAGGGGTGAAAACACATTCGTTGGGAATGGACTGAAGGTATGATAAGGAAGCGCGAAAGTGGTTTTAAAAAATAGGGAGGGGGGAAACCAAAACCAAAACCAAAACCAAAAAAAAAAAAAACCCCACAAAAGATCAGCAACAAATTCTTCATTTGAAATGCAGTCAAAAAAGGAAGGAAAAAAAAAGTTGGTTCCTTTCCACTGAACACAAAATAATTTTCAACAGAAATGGAGAACAGAGTATAAGGAAACAAACCTCCACATACCTTCTTTGTAGTGGTCCTCAACAGTGATAATGCGTCCCCCAGTAGCTCGAGCACATGACAGAATAGTGGCAACATCCAATGGCTTGATAGTGAATGGGTCAATCACACAGATGCTGGTTCCTGGGGATAAAGAGGCCAGCATGAAGGCTTTTGAAGCCAAGATCCCTTGATTAGTCTAGTCCCCATTCAAATACAGAGAAATTCAATTCATGCACTGAACAGTCAAACCAAATCTTTGGTATCAAATTCAGATTAAAAAGACTGAAGCTTCTGTGTCATGTTCTATGGAAGACATAAGATGAAATTTAAGAACTGTGGCCTACTTCAGTTTCTCCACACCAGTCTTCTCTTGGAGTTCCTGGACCATGAGATGCTGTTCCAAGGGTTGCAGAGCAGAGATGGCGCTCATCTGCTCAAGAAAGGTTGATGTGTCTTCAGTAACAGACTGGCTAATCTACTGAAGAGGGCTTTAAGCTAGATTTGTTGAGGATGGGTAAAGAAAGCCACCGGGTAAGTGAAACATGAAATATCTTTATGGAAATGGGTAAAAGGGGCAACATATCAAAAGCGTTGTGTATAAATGCCCATAGCAAGGGAAATAAGATCCCAAATGTTGAAGCTTTAATGGGAGAGGATGACGGATTTAGTGGCAGTTACAGAAACATGGTTCACAGAAAACCACGACTGGGATGTAACTATACCAGGCTATACTTTATTCAGAAAGGACAGGGTAGGAAGAAGGGGAGGAGGAGTGACACCATATGTAAAAAAATATTAAAGCTTAAGGGAGAGAGGAGGCACTGTGGGTTAAACTAGAAAGAGGGAAAGAGAAATCTATTTGCAGTGGCGTAATATACAGACCTCCCTCACAGAAGGAAGAAGTGGATGGAGAGTTAATTGAAGACATACTCAGCATTGCTAGGAAAGGAGATGTGATACTGATAGGGGATTTCAATATGCCAGATGTTTGGCACATTCCAGCTGCAGTATCATCTAGAAGCAAGGAGATCCTGGATTTTCTACAGGGAGAACTATTCAGACAATTGGTAACAGAACCCAAACATGAAGGGGCCATACTGGACTTGGTGCTTACCAATGGTGATAGTGTTTCTGATGTTACAGTGGGAGATCATTTTGCATCCAGTGATCACCAGATGGTATGGTTCAGTATTAGGACTAGGGCTATTAGAATCCATTCAAAAGCAAGGGCCTTAAGACTTTAGGAAAACTAACTTTGCCAAGATTGGCCAATACCTCAAGAAGTCATTAGCGGGATGCGAATAGCTGGGGGATGTAGAAAGACAGTGGGCAAAACTGAAAGGGGATATTTTAAGGGCAACCAACCTTTTTGTTAAAATGGTAAATAAAGGTAAAAGGAAAAGGAGACCGCTATGGTTTTCAGAAGAAATAACTGAAAAGGTGAAGAAAGAGGGAGGTCTTCATGAAATACAAGAGATCACAGAGAGGAAGACATGCATCTATATTTGGAAAAACCTAGAGAAGCTAGCAAAGTAGTCAGGAAAACAAATATTCAAAAAGAGGAGGAAACATCCCCCCCCCATTTAATTGCATTGGCTAAGACATTTTTCAGATATGTTAGCGAGAAGAGCAAAGGCAAAAGTGGTATTGTCTGACTCAAGGGTGAAGGGGAGGAATATGTAGAAGCTAAATGAGGATAAAGTGGAATTGCTTAACAAATATTTCTGTTCTGTATTCACAGATAAACCAGGAGCAGGACCTCAGAAAACATCCACAAACAGGAACAGAAGTGAGGGGCATCTTGGACAATTTTCAGAAGACTGTGTTCGTGAGAAACTAGCTAAAACTTAAAGACGACAAAGCGATGGAATCAGATGGGATACACCCTAGAATACTGAGGGAACTTGGGGACGTTCTAACAGCTCCACTGACTGACCTTTCAATGCCTCGTTGGGAGTGGTGCCAAAGGACTGGAGAGAGGCTCTTGTGGTCCCTTTACACAAAAGCAGAAGTAAAGATGTGGTTGAAAGCTACAGGCCGAGGGGGGGGAGGGGGTCCAGTTCAAGATGGAGGCAGCCGGCTGTGCCGAGTGTGAGCGCGTGTGTCTTCAATAATGGGGAAGAAGTGTAAGGGGAGAGGTGGGTCATTGCCCTCCGAACCCCCTCTTACCTCTATGCCGGTCACCTTTCAGGTTACTGGCCCCTTGGATGCCTTTGTTCGCGCAACTCGGGATCCGGTGGTGGCTGGGGAGGAAAGCTGAGCTACAGTTTCGCCGGAGTCAGGGAACTCGACGTCCGTTTTGGCGTCATCACTCTCCCCAGCATTGAGCCCAGCGCCGAAAGTGCTCCATTATCAGCCCTTGCCTTAAGGTTTCCTGGAGCTCGATTCTTCCTTCAAACAAGTGGAAGTCTCCGGTTCGAGAGGGTCTGGAGTGGAAGGGCTGTTGGAGGCCGAGTGTGCATCCTCTGGACGGCACTGTTCATTACAATCTGAGGCGTTGGCAAGTGAAGATCAGGCAGGGAAAGATTCCTGCACTGCGAGGAGAGTTGCCAGCAACAATGGAAGCTGTTTTGCCACCTGTTGAATCAGTGATGGCTTTCTCCCTACAAATGACCTGCAAATTTTATTTTAGAGGCTATTTGGCACGCTATCGTCTTTGGGAGAAGTGCTACTGCCTCGGGTTTCATCTTTGGCTTTGAAAGTGAATAACTCTTTGGTAGCAGTTGAGGAGTTGGAAAGGAAAGTGTTGGCGATTCAGTCTGACGTGGAAAATCACGGAATAAGGTTGTTTCTCTTGAGAAACACTCTGAAGCCCATAGAAAGCACAGTTACTTACCTGTAACAGGTGATCTCTGGGAACAGCAGGAATAAGTCTTCACATATGGGTACGTTGGTACCGACGGAGTCTGCGCGGGAACGCTTCCCAGTGTCCAATCAAAAGCTTTTGGAAGCATCCCACCATGCCTGCGTGCTGCCTTCCCGCCTTTCCCAACTGCCTCTCCTCAGTTAAGTTTTAAAGCTGAGACAGAGAGAAAGAGAAGGGAAAGATAGAGATAGAGATAGAGAATACAACTCCTAGGGGAGGTGGGTGGGTTGTGAAGACTTATTCCTGCTGTTCCCAGAGATCACTTGTTACAGGTAAGTAACTGCTATCTCCAGGAACAAGCAGGAATGAGTCTTCACATATGGGGACTCCCAAGCTAAGATGCCTGGAGTCCCAGCATGTTATAGATTGGAACATGCTACACCTCATCACCAGGCATCCTCAGGATGGAGGGTAGGAGTTGAAACAGAAAGGTGCTGTAAAAGACAGCTAACCTAGCATAGGACTGCAGAAAAGCAGTCCTTGTGTGGATGACAATTATCAAATATATTGAAAATGAAATATTGCAGTATGGACCTCCCCTAACAGGATTGCAGAAAAGTAAGGAGGTTCATGAGATCTACTGGGAATCCAGTAGAGGAACCTCAAGGAGGACCTCACTGTGAAGTGGAGGTAATAAACCTGTTGGAAAAAAATAGTGGAGGTCAGAATCCTGAAAGGTGAGAGGTAACCCCAGGGATCAACTGGGGTAGTATAAAAACGGTAGGCTTTCAGCGGAAGGCTTTATGGAAATAGCCCAAACTCTTGGCTGCAGAGTGGCTCACTCTTAGGAGCAAAAAGAGGAAAGGCTGACCGATTTGGACAAACCGGCCTAGTCCTTGTGGGAAGAAGGGGTATGAAAAAACCCTTGTATCCCAAAAAGAAAGGACAGGTGTCTGAGGCGTTAGAGCCTCAGATTAACTGAAGATCCGCAATGTCTTTCCTAACTGGTGATAGCTAGGAAAGATACTGGAACATGGAGAGCTTCAGGGGTACCTAACCTTTAAGGTTATGGTAGAAAAGTTGTTAACTACCACGGGAGTGGTTGTGTGTGTTGCACCCCAAACATGCTGGAACAGCATGGGTATGGGTAGAGCCCAACTATCAGAATCATATAGAGATATATATAGCTATATGAGCATAGACAGTCAGATAAGTATGTAAATACATATCTACCTATAATAAATTGACAGATTATCAATATCTATATATATAGATATAGATAGATAGACATATAAGAATATATATCTATGTATATATCGATATATCTATATCTATAGTGAGATATAGAAGGGCATAACATATACACACGACATATCTATAGAGATGTATACATATATAGATATAGATATGAATATATAGGCCTATATATAGATGTCTGCAATTAAGCAGACAGATATGCCTATAGAAAGTATATTCACATAGATGAATCTTTCCTCTTCACATCTCCTAACAAGAAGGTGGAACCTACTTGAGAAGATATATAGAGAATCTATTCCCCCTGGTTATGATGGAAGGAGTCAGGGGAAAAATCTCCCTGACAAGGAGCAGACTAGATTGCTGCAAGAATGCTAGCCAGTGAAATAACCAGGATGGTTACGTGAAAAGCAGAGGATAATATCAGTCTGCAGGCAGCAAGTCCCGAGTCCACCAGAACTCTAGCATGGTAAATGGACAGAAGGCGCATAGGAATGAGATACCATGTTGACCTACTTGAGGGGCAAAAAGGGTATCATGCGTTCTTTAGCTAAATATGCGCTGTCCATGAAGGATTAGGATACCATGAGGACGAGCTGCAAGGAAAAAAAAGAGCATATTCCCAGTGGGAAACCTGAGGACCAAACCAGGGAATTGAACAACTCTAAGCTTTCACGTAAGAGAAGGCCCACGTCCTTTGTTTTAAAAAGGAGATAGTAGGGTAGGAAGAACCCTTCCAGTCATGAGGGGCATGACTGAGGGAGCCTTTTCCAACCATCTAGGACAGCTGTTTGAGAAAAACCTAATGCTCTCTAGCAAGGGCCCATGGTGGAAAGCTTCTCTGTAGAATTGCAGAGAGCATAATGCAGGAGAATTAGGAGATAGAACTGGCTGCTGGAAAAGCCAGTACCTACGTCAACTATGCTGCCAAACCCAAGGGAATTGGAGATGGCAAGAATAGAAGACAATCCGAGAAGCCTGTAGTGATAAGATTTCCCAAGAAAGATGAATCCACTGTCTTGGAGTCACTACTAAGGCCAGAAAGAATGTAGTGGAGGACAACTCTGGATGCTTGTGGAGAAGAACCAGTGGCCCAATCACTAGGGCTCCTGCATGGGCAGCTGCTGGTAAGACAGCAGAAAGAATCTTTGTTTAAAAACAGAAAGAACAGACAGAACAGGAGTAAGAAAACTCTGGACCTGTCTGATAAGCTGCCCCAAAGCAAAAATGAAGAAGGGCGTTAACTCAGAGGAAAACTCCACACTGGAATAGTGACAAAAACTAGAGGGGCTGAAGAAGAAGCCCTCCAGTGTAATAGTACCACTCTTACAGAGGAAATGCTTGGTAAGAGGGTAGAGAAGATGGAGCTGAATGGAGACTTACAATGTGGTAAGTCTGTAGAAAGGAAAAATTCATGCTGGTACAGAAAACTATCATTTGATAGTTGTTAAACCTCTTTCCCTAGCAGGAAGAAGAGGAGAAACCTGTGACCTATAGGCATGAATATCCTAAGAGATCGTATACAGAGAAAAAATGGATGTCTTGTGAAAAGAGATCCATGCCTAGAGTTTAGAATGAAAGCAGTGGAAGGCTTCTACTGAGAAGAAGCCAACTGCAGGTTCTAAACCCCAAGAGGCACAAAAATGATGATGATTAATCAGAAACCCTGCGGTTGCTGGGTTTGCTGAGCCTGGTGAGAGTTTGGATTCTTCAGACCAGGGCGATGTTTCCCCTGTTTGGGAACATCTGTATGATGGGCAGAAGATGAATAAAACCTTCTCCCCCTAGGGGAAGAAAGTTTGGTAGGACATTTCCTACCTACTGGGAAAGAAGGCGTAGAACAGCCCTTAGAAACAGGTAAGTCAGTGGACCACTGAGTAACCTGACGTAAAGACTCCTTATTGAAGAGATTTTCTCCAGTGCAAGGAGTATTACCCAGTCTTTGTTGTGCCCATTTGTCTAAGTCTGAAGCTTGGGGCCAGGCTCTACGTCATGCCCCTATAGCTATAGCAGAAGTCCTGCTAACAGACTCAAATGAGTCTAGGGAAGCACGAGTAAGAAACCAAGAGATATTTTGAATATGACTAAGCAGTGAGGAATAGTCTGCACTCTTGGGCTCTGAAAGAAAAGGAGTCAAAAGATGTAATTTCTTTGTGACCTCCTCAAGAGATAAACTCATAAAAAATATATGAGAGAATTCTTGCTGAAAGCATGGATGTCTAGAAGGTTTGACGTCCAAAGGCATCTAGTGTCTTAGACTCACGACCTGGCGGATAAGAAGAGTGTTTTTTCTTACTCTTCACCCGCCTCATTGCTGATTCCACTACAATGGAATGATGAGAAAGTTGAGTCTTTTGAAACCATGGAGAGGGGGGCACCTGATATAGGAGATCAGTTGCTCTGGAAGGTGGGGGTACCCTTAAAAGGTGCTTCCCACATTCCTAGAAGAAGATCCTGCAAGGAATGATGCAAAGGAAGCATTATGTTCTCCTTTGCTTCGGTAGAAAGAGCCTTGTGTAGGATCATGTCCAGGGATAGGAATGGCAAGTGATCTTGCCACATCCAGGAGGAAATTCTGAAAAGAAGAATCTCCAAAGAGAACCTCCTTTGGACAGGTTAGATCTGAAGAACTAGCCTGGGCACCGAAGGATCTGAGTATATAGGAATATAAGATCCTGCACGGTGCAGTATGGGATGCTTAATGGACGGACGCTGGTACTGGAGGTCAGGACCAGCGACAGTCAGTACCACATCGTCCATGCCAGGTATCGACTCCAAACTTGGTATAGAAGGGAGCAATCCTGTTGAAAGAAGCATGGAAGGAGCTGGCCACGATGCTACTGTGGATACCGGTACCGATACTGGTACTGCTGTCGGAACCGAACTTGACACCAACATCGGAGCAGCAATCGGTGACAGCCCAATCGGTACCGAGGTAACCGAAAGCCTTCGGCAGTCACCCTTGGTACCGAGCGTCCGGTACCAATAGGTGTCGGTACCCAGTCTTCCAGACTAGAGATCGATTCCAGACTCGGCATCGAAGGAAGCGAGTCTATCGATGCACGTCTGGAGGGTACCGATGTCGGTGGTAGTATCGGTGCCGGTACCGATACTGGAAAGTCAGTCTGGAAGGTACCCACCGGTCCCGTAGGTACCGAGGATGCCAGACGACGATCCCTGGTGAGGAGTGTTTCGTCCAACACCAGTGCCAATGCCGGGGTATCGGTACCGCTCGAAGCGGATGCCACCACCGGGCATGGCTCAGGTATGTTCTGTGAGGGGTGAGCCCCAGGAACAACCTGAAACCCCACATAGGCTTTGGAGGCCGAAGACTCCTGCCAGGGTTTTGAAGCCAATGGGCCCTCGAGGGCAAGGACGGAGCCGTCTACATGCTGTGCATGAGACCTACCACTCGAGGGTTGGCTAGTCAGAACAGACTGTTTGTGGGTTACCTGATCCTGTGTAGAAGAAATGGTCGGTGCCCTGAAGTTGGAAGGGAACCTCATATCGAGGGAAACTCGATGTTGAAAACCTCTTCTCACAATACTGTTGCCCGAGGGCTCCGGAGGAAAAAGGTCAGGACCCAAATAGGTTAAACACCAATTTTGGGAGTCTAAAAATAAAGTTGTACCGCCACAGTTTGAACATTTCTTGGAGAAAGTGGCTGGCGGTTCCATGAAGGACATGGAGAGGCCTAGAAGGCCTGAAAAACCGTAAGACACTCAGAAGAAAAAATATTCCCTTAAAGGGAAAAATTTACAAGAAAAGAAGAAAGAAACACCGGCGGTACCGGTGGCATCGGGGATGACAGCCGCGACCACAAGAAAACTAAAAAATTAAAAGAAGAATTTTCTGCGGTGACAGGAGGACGTCCTGCCGGCTCCGCGGAAAAATGAAAACTGAGGAGAGGCAGTTGGGAAAGGCGGGAAGGCAGCACGCAGGCGTGGTGGGATGCTTCCAAAAGCTTTTGATTGGACGCTGGGAAGCGTTCCCGCGCAGACTCCGTCGGTACTGACGTACCCATATGTGAAGACTCATTCCTGCTTGTTCCTGGAGATAGCATTTTTCTTCTGTTCAAGTTAAGTTGGAACATTTGGATGATATGTTTAGAGCAAATAATTTGAGTGTAATTAACTTTCCAAGGCTTGCTACAGTTTCAGCTAGAGATATGTTCAAACAATACTTAGTTGATGTATTGGGGGTTTCTCCTGAATTGATTTCCCCCCCCCCCCCTTGTTAAGATTTATTATCTACCCAAGGCGAAAGGAGCTCCAGCTTTGGTTAATTTAGGGTGAGAACATGAGCAGGGGAATACTTTGAATGTAACAGATTTGTTGGAAAAATTCAGGTTATGAATCTCAGGTTCCTTCTACTTTGTTAATAACATTCGCATTACTTTCTGACAAAGAATGGCTGTTTAAACTTTTTTTTTTCAGAAAAGGAAAACTATTGTTTTGAGGATTATTGATACGTATCTATCCCGATTTAGCTAGGGATACCCAGAAACAACGCAGAGAATTTCTCCTGCTACGCCCTGGGATAGTGCAGCTGGGTGGGCTCTTTCTTGAAGCACCCATGTAAATGTTTAGTGAAATATCACTATTTCTTATATTTTTTATGAGCCCTCCCAGTTGACGGCTTTCATTAATGCAAGGCGCTTGGAGTCATCAAATGATTCTTCTCTTGTGCTCTCATGAAGTTAGGTTATTCCGGATTAAGCTGTCTGACTTACCTTTTTCTTTTCATATGTTGTTTGTGTTTTATAATGCTGTATCTCCCCTTTTTCATGAGCTAGGGTGGGCGGACATATGTATATTTCGTTTTGAAATTGCTTGATTGTTTTTTTGTAAAAAGAATTTGTTTCTGCTCTTTTTCTGCAAGAATGCTTGTTTGAACTTTGATTTATTTGTAAAAATGTTATAAATAAAAAAATTAAAAAAAAAAAAAAAAAAAAAAAGCCAAAACACAAAACCACAAACTACAGGCCGGTTAGTAAAGTATTGGAAACTCTGCTGAAAGAGAAAATAGTGAGATTTCTGGAGTCCAGCGGATTACAGGATCTGAGGTAGCATGGATTCATCAGAGGCAGGTCTTGTCAGACAAATCTGATTGATTTCTTTGACTGGGTGACCAGGGAGTTGGACCGAGGGAGAGCCCTAGATGTGGTGTATTTCGATTTCAGTAAAGCCTTTGACACCATTCCTCATAGGCGACTTATAAACAAACTGAACACCCTATGGATGGAACCTAAAGTTACTGCTTGGGTTGGAAATTGGTTAAGTGGGAGGCAACAAATGATACAGCTACCCTCAGAGTGAGCTCCTTTTACCAGTGGTGTGCCCCAGGGATCTGTCCTTGGTCCGATTCTTTTTAACATCTTTGTTAGCGATATAGTGGAAGGGCTGTTGGGTAAGGTTTGCCTCTTTACAGATACCACCTAAATCTGCAATAGAGTAGACACCCAGATAGGTGTAGATAACATGAGGAGGGATCTAGCTAAGCTTGAAGAATGGTCTAGAATTTAGCAACTGAGATTTAATGTTAAAAAAATGCAAGGTTATGCATTTGGGCTGCAGCAGTCCCAAGTACTTTTGACCACTAAAGAAGAGCGGGGCCCCATAGGCGTCATTGTGTCTGATGATCTTAAAGTAGCTAAACAGGTAGAAAAGGAGACAGCAAAAGCTAGAAGGATGCTTGGGTGCATAAGGAGAGGAATGGCCAGCAGAAGTTGATAGTGCCTCTGTATAAGTCTTTGATGCAATCACATTTGGAGTACTGTATGCAATTCTGGAGACCGCACCTTCAAAAGGATATAAACAGGATGGAGGCAGTACAGAGGGTGGCTACTAAAATGGTTAGTGGTCAAATTTATAGAAGGCTAAAATGGTTAGTGGTCTTCATTATAAAGCATGAGGACAGACTTAAGGATATTAGTATGTACACCTTAGAGGAAAGGCAGGATAGAGGTGATATGAGTGAGACATTTAAATATCTCCATGGCATAAATGCACAGGAGAGCCTCTTTCTTTTGAAAGCAAGCTCTGCTATGAGGGGACATGGGATGAGGGTAAAAGGGGATAGATTTAGAAGTGATATGAGGCAATATTTCTTTACGCAAATAGTGGTGGATCTGTGGAATCTTCTCAAAGTGGAGGTAGTAGCGATGAGGACAGTATCTGAATTTAAAGACGCATGGGACAAACAGAGGATCTCTAAAGGAAAAAAGGGGACTGTTGTAGTGTGTGATAAGGAAGCTCATCATGACCTAGGAGAAAGGGATAAAGAGAAGGAATTCACCCTTATCAAAAGGACCTATTTTACAAGGTCAGGAGACACAAAACTCCATTTACACCTAGAAAGCAGGTAATTCCTAGCTGCAATAGGTTGAAGAATGCCCCTAGTGGAGAAAAGGAGAGGGAAGTCCAACGCAAAAAGCACAATACCACGTGCATCTGGTAATTTGGTTTCCTATTAGACGGTGGTACACAATGGTACATCTGAAATTTGGTTTCCTATTAGACGGTTTACATAATATGATTTAGAATTGAGAGACAATCATACTCAAGAAGGCTCCCCTTTGCGGTCTTAGGGTCATCTCACTCCCCCCCCCCCCCTTTTTTTTGTATAACACATTTGTTTTTTTCCTTGACAATTGGGGTTTGGATATTATAGATACATATTTTAGAAATTTTATATATATTTTTAGGTCAGGTTCTTATTATCAATTGGTCCTTTTTTAGTAGCACAATGTTTTTAAAGGGGAAGTCAATACACATATGTACACCTACAGAGTTTCTTTTTCTTTTTAAGTTTAAAAATGGTTGGTATCATATCCAATGGTATATTATAAAAGTTTATTATTTAAATTGGATTTATTTTTTAACAGTTCAATTTCACATTCCTTCCACTTTTTTCATCATTAACATATATTTGTTTTTTTCATATTTCGTCTCTGTTTATACAAATATAGAATGACCCAGAGATAGTTCGATGAGATATACAGGTACGTTTCTCTTAACATTTTTCGTCACACCCTTGGGGCAGTAGGACCCTTGAATACTCCACATACAATATATAATTGTATTATATTAGTCATTATTAAGTATTTTATGTACTTTTAACGGTTTATTTATTTATTATGATGTTGATATTACTATGTGTGATATTTATTAGCTCTCCGGTCTTATATATGTGCTAGAAGTTTGGTTTAGATGTTGATTTATTTTATTGCATATTGTATTTGTTGTTTGTTGTTTGTTTTTAATCCTATTTATGATTAAAGTTTGTGATAAGGAAGCTTATCATAGCTCAGGTAGGAGCTATAGAAAAGATGATGTGACTCTGAACAAGCAACCTGTCAGTTCTGGTAGAAGCAAGAAAACAGAGTTTTCACATAAAAGACTACCAGTCCCAGAATGCACCAGGTTTCCAGCAGCCATGAGAGGGGCTGAAGTGAGAAAACGTGTGTGCAATCAAGAGAGCTATGAGGTAATCCCTAAGCACTCATCTCAAAGGGCAGGGCCTGATTCAACACAGCTGCGCTGTGTTAGGGAGGAGCACACATTAGGACAGAATAAGAATAGAGCTTATTCTACAGATAACAGCTACAGAGACAGCTTCAGCAACAGCTACAGAAAGAGCTTCAGGAAAGGAGACAGCAACAACTTCAAGCTCAAGCACCAGTATCACATGGAGAAACAGAAGCCAAGCCAAGCCAAGCGGATAGAGAAAGAAGGAAACTCTCTGGAAGGAAGAGAAGAAAGCCCATTGGATGGTCTGGGAGAGTCCAAGGCAGTACCCATACTGGGAGGTATTCCAAGTGCCCGCAGAGTCCATTGGACTGGAGTCAGCCAGAGGAATGGAATGGCAGAGATAGGAATCACCAGTGGCTACCTGGGAGAGAGAAGACTGCACGTGGAAGGGATTTCCAGACCTATGCCAGAAGGTATGTGAGAGAAGATCCAATGTCCAGGGATCAAGATTGGAAGGCTGGACATCAGAACTGGATTACATACTGGCCAGGCTATACAGAGAGGAATTATGATAGCAGGAGAGGCTCAGATATGAACACTGATCCAGACCCTATCTATAATAGTGAATGGCAGCAAGGGAATAAGCATTCTCATGATAGTGCCTTATGGAAAGACTCGTCTGTGCCAATGTATGATAGTGACCCTATGCTGATTGATGAAGGGGGAGATACAGCAGATGAAACTATTCATTACATGGACTGTTCTCTATCTAAATGCTATTGCTAGCTTTCTGTGAGCAAACACCTCAGCCATCACAAAGAAACCTAACTTTGTTCTTTATTTCCACTGCAAACAGCTCTTAAAGCAGGATTTGGGTTCACACAGTAGCAGCCAGCCAGCTAAAGGGTTTCAGCTGGTCAATTGATAGTAATTAAAGCTGCACCTGATTGTGTGTGTGAGCAAGGGAGAATCACTGCTGGGATCTGCATGGAAAATAAGCAGAAGTTAACCTAACAAGCAAAGTTTATTTATTTCTTTGTGCCTTTTTAGTTGGTAATTATTTGCTAAGAAAACATTAGCTAATTGCCTGACAAGCTGAAGGTTGTTTTCTGATTTGCTTTGTGACTTTATGTTATCCATTTAAACACTGCAAGCAAGTAACCTCATTTATATTGCTACCAAGCATATTTGTGCTGGGTGAATTAAACCCCATCAATAAAAGAAGTATTTTATTGGCCTTACCACTGGTATCACAACTCAATTATTGTCTTCAGCTGTGTTTGGGAGTGAAAGAACTACATTACCCACAATACCTTGCAAGAATCATATGAATATATGCATCGTCAGGATTGTGTAAGTTCTCACCCTAGGCAGCCGTCTGACAAGTTGTTTTAGTATTTTATTATTTATAAATGTATATGTTTTATCAATTTTGCAGCCAATCTAGCCCCTGAAGAAGGTTTTTGCGAAACACGGCCTGTGTTGGGCCGTTGGCTGAATTTATTCAAATAATTTAATAAAACATCTTTCTTTGCTATCCACGGTTTGAAAAGGAGAGGGAATGCAGGCCCCAGGGTAAGGAACCCTTACGTCACTGAATTCCCCAATTACTCAGCTGCCATGAGGCAGTTTGATCTCCAACACCTGAGAGGAGAAGGGGTGGGGCTGGAGCCTGAGAGGTTTAAGACTAGGTCAGATTATCCAGAGAAGGAGAGGAGTAGGAATGCTTACTGGAAGAGGAATGGAGCTGGAACAGTAAGAACAGCAGGAAGGTGAAAGAGTAGTTACTCACCTGTAACAGGTGTTCTCCAGGAGCAGCAGGAATCAGTCCTCACTTATGGGTGACATTGGCGCCGACGGAGCCCTCGCGGAGCAATTTTCCCCAGCTTTCGCAGAAAGCCTTTGGGCATTGCAGCGCGCATGCGCGGTCCCCTTCCCGCCTAGGGATGCCATCTTGCTCAGTCTGATGACATAGTGGCAAGACAGCAAAAGTTAGCAAAAATATGCAAAAAGAATGACTGCAACTCCGAGGGGAGGAGGGCAGGTAGTGAGGACTGATTCTTGCTGCTCCTGGAGAACACCTGTTACAGGTGAGTAACTACTCTTTCTCCAGGACCAAGCAGGAAGTCAGTCCTCACATGGGACTCCCAAGCTTAAGGCTACCGGAGACCTCAAGCCTAAAAAGAGCTCCCTGAGGCTCAACAGTACAGAAGGAAGGAATCTTCTCTGAATACGCATCCGGCCGGTAGCCAACGCCGGGGCCGGAGGGTAGGAGTTGCCTAAACCTCAAAGGGATTGTGGAGGACTGCCTGACCGAAAGCACTGTCCCTGCTGGACTCCCTTTCCAGGCATTAATGAGCCGCAAAGGTCTGACCTGAAGACCAAGTAGCGGCCCGGCAGATGTCTGCCAATGGAACAGAGCGGAGGTGAGCCACAGACGCGGCCTTCGCCCTGACCCGATGCGCCGTGACATGACTTTCCAAGGAGAGACCGGCTGCCCTGTAAGTCCAGGCAATACAGTCGGCCACCCAGATGGACAGAGTACGCTTAGAGACAGGTACCCCCAACCGATTGGGGTCAAACGAGACGAAAAGCTGGACTGCTTTTCTATGCTCTCGCGTACGGTCAAGGTAGAAGGATAAGGCTCTTCTACAGTCCAGGGTATGCAGCACTGTCTCAGCTCGGCTGGTGTGCGGCCTGGGAAAGAAGGTCGGAAGAACCACCTCCTGGTTGATGTGAAAGTGGGAGACCACCTTTGGAAGAAACTTGGGGTGGGTCCGCAGAACTACCCTATTCCTGTAGAACCTAGTGTACGGGGGTTCCGACACTAGGGCTTGTAGCTCACCCACTCGCCTCGCGGAAGTGAGGGCTACCAAGAAGAGAGTTTTCCAGGAGAGGAAACGAAGAGGGCAGGTAGCCATGGGCTCAAAAGGTGGGCAGGTAAGCCTTTGCAGAACCACGTTGAGGTCCCAGTCAGGGGCTGGGGGGCGCAACGGAGGCTTAAGTAGAAGGAGGCCTCTGAGGAAACGCGCCACCAAGGGGTGCGAAGAGAGAGGCTGGCCTTCAACCGGTGAATGATGTGCAGAGAGAGCACTGAGGTGGACTCTGACAGAGTTAGATTTGAGACCTAGATCGGATAGGTGAAGCAAATATTGCAGTACCACCGATACTAAACAAGCGAAGGGGTCCTCAGCTCGCTGAGAACACCAGATCGAGAAACGACGCCATTTGAGGGTGTAAGACTTCCGGGTGGAAGGTCGCCGAGATGCTAGGACGACGGCTTCCACCTCCGGGGGTAGCAGAAGCGGAGCTAGGACTACCCTTTCAGCAGCCAGGCCATCAGATGCAGAGCCCGGAGGTTGGGGTGCAGAAGAGTTCCCCGATCCTGGGTCAGGAGATCGGGCTGAAACCCCAGAGGGAGAGGGGCGTCCACCGCCAGCTGTAGAAGCAGAGGGAACCACGGTTGTCTCGGCCACCGGGGCGCTACCAGGATCACGGAGGCCCTGTCCTGACATTGTGGTTGGTGATGCGTATAAGCAAACACTTTCCTAGGGTAAAAAGGCTTTTTGCCCGAGCACTTCTGTGAAGGGGCCGAGGATTTCCTGGAGAGGCGAGTCCTGGTGAGAGAGTCTCGGACTCAAGCTCCGCCGCCTTTTCAGCCATGGGTTTGCTGAAGAGGTTTTCCCCTCGGCAAGGAACATCGACCAACTTGTCCTGCACCCATGGCTCGAGGTCGGATGATTGAAGCCAAGCTTGGCGGCGAGCCCCAATGCCGGCTCTGGCTACCCGAGCTGAAGCCTCGAAGCCATCATAGGCCGCCCGAGAAATGAACTTCGAACATTCTCGAATCCCTGAGGATAAGGCCTGGAACCGCTGCAAGGGTTCCTCGGAGAGACCGGCAGAGAAACCCTCAATTTCTTTCGCCAAGTCTCGGAGGAACATACCCATATACAGCTGATGTCTGGACCCGACAAGCAAGCATAGAGCCCTGGAAGCACTTCCTACCGAGGGCGTCCAGGTTCCGGGCCTCCTTACCCGGGGGCACCGAGGAGTGCATCTTTTGACTCCACCACCATGGAGTGGTGCGGGAGCTGCGCCTTCTGGAACCCGGGGCTCTTGCGGACTCGATACATGGAATCGATCCGCTTGCTCAACATTGGCGTAGAGACTGGGCTCTCCCACATGTGGAAGAGAAGCCGCTCCAGCATCGGGGGAACCGGTACAGTGAAGGCCTCCCTCGGGGGTGAGTCGTATTGAAGGGCCTCGAGCTCCTTGGCTTGGGGTTCCTCCTCCGGATCTGCGGGGAAGGCCAAAGCCTTGGCCATGCCCCTCACGAAGTCGGAGAACCGGGTATCCTCCGGGGGGGGGGGGGGAACGCCTCCGAGGCTCCGACTCGGGCGGATCGGAGGGGGCGCATCGTGTCTGGAAAGAACCGGGTGACTCGTCCTCCTCCGTGTCCCAGCCCGACTCCTCCGAGGAGGAATCGAGCGGTTCAGCGCGGGCAGAGCCCGGGGACCGCCGCCCCGACGCCGAGGCCGGCGTCGAGGACCTCGGTCCCGAACGGGAAGCCGAGGGAGACCTAGGTCGAGGATCGACTCGAGCTCACATGGACTCGAGGATCGATTCGGCCTCTGGGGTCGACTGGAGCGTTGACGTCCCGGTGGTCGAGGCAGATGCACTGGCGAGGCCGGTGATCCATGCCCGCTGTTGGTCCATGAAGGCAGATATACTGCGCTCCAAGGACGTCAGTCTGAGATCAAGCTCAGAAGACCCAGCAGCTGCCGACTCGGGCCCCGACGGCGGTTCATCTGTGGGGGAGTCCAGGAGGACTATAGCACTCACGTGTCTAGGAGACTCCACTTCGAGGCGAGGAAGCTTCGAAGGCCTTTCCCCCTCCAACGGCCCGGGGTGTCGGGCCGGGCTAGGTGACCTGTCCCTCGAGGGACCGGGGTCGCCTCCCGGCTCCACCCTCGCGGGCTTCTTCTCCCGCCGGTGTTCCCGGCCGGGGGAGCCCCGGCTCAGAAGAACTCAGACGATGCTCCGAGCCGGAGCCACGAGGCGTCGAGGCCTCTGACGAGGTCCGCGCGGAGTCAGAGAAGATCTGATCCCTTTGCGACTGCCGGCTCCTGAGCGCCTTCGAGGACATCTTGCTGCACGGGCCGCAGCTCATAGGGTCATGCTCGGCCCCGAAGCAGCAGTCATGCGTGTCGGTGAGAGACATGAGTCTGATACAACGATCACACTTTTTAAAACCACTGGCGGCCATGGGGGGAAAAAGAACCCCGGCAAGGTCGAAAGACCGCGCTGCCAGGGATGAAGGAAAAAAGTGGCGGGAACGCCAGTTGGAATAAAATAAAAACATAGACGGGCCCAATAGAGGATATCGAGGCCCGGCGGGAAGAGGAACACACGAACCGAGAAAAATTTAACGTAAAAACAAATCAAAGAAATCAACTTTTCTGCGGCGGTAACAGACTACGTCTGTAGGGCTCCGCGGAAAAAAGACGACTGAGCAAGATGGCATCCCTAGGCGGGAAGGGGACCGTGCATGCGCGCTGCAATGCCCAAAGGCTTTCTGCGAAAGCTGGGGAAAATTGCTCCGCGAGGGCTCCGTCGGCGCCGACGTCACCCATAAGTGAGGACTGACTTCCTGCTTGGTCCTGGAGAAATTAGACTTACCTGCTAATTGTTGTTCCTTTAGGAACTCTAGTCCAGTCCCGGAACCATAGAGTTATCAACCTCCACCAGCAGCTTTGGAAACTGAAAGATGTCATCGTTCTGATATCACTGGTATAAATAGGCAAGGACCACCCCCTTCCACCAGTACCTATTGACAAAGCAGACTCAGCAGAGCAACAAATAAGTAGTTAAACAATTAACCAAAGGAACTAGGAACACCAGGCAAAAACATAGCCAGGCTTTTTTTTTTTATATATTACAATTTTACTTTATTTTATCCTCTCTCGGAAAGAAGTGGACTCCCCGCCACAAGAGAACCCCACCCCCCAGGCAAAGGTAGCTGTGCTGCGAAAAAGGGCTCCCACGACGCCTCCACTGAGAGACCACCCAGGAGCCCGGACTATGTAGCGCCCTACCTAAACTTCAGGCTATCGCTGAATAACTGGGAGGGATCCAGGACTGGACTAGAGTTCCTAAAGGAACAACAATTAGCAGGTAAGTCTAATTTCAACTCCCTTTACGTCCCTCTAGTCCAGTCCCGGAACCATAGAGGATGTAACAGAGCAGTGAATCTCAACGGGAGGGACCAGCTAGCCCAGCCTGAAGCACCACCGAGCCAAAATCCCCATCTCCCGCTTCCTGCACATCAAGCTTGTAGTGTTTAACAAAAGAATGTAACGACGACCACGTCGCCGCCCTACAAATGTCCGTGACAGGAACCAAACTAAACTCCGCCCAAGTCGAATGAGCCCGGAGACCCTCCGGAATTGCTTTACCATTCAGAATATACGCCGACGCTATGGCCTCCTTCAACCACCGCGAAATGGACGCCTTAGCCGCCGCCTCCCCCTTCCGCGCACCCCCAAAGGTCACAAACAACCGATCAGACCTCCGGAAGGGAGCAGTCTCGCGGAGGTATCTCTTCAAAGTGCGATGAACATCCAGACGGTGCAACTTTCCCCCCGATTTATCTTTGTTCCTTGGAAAACACTGGCGACACGACCTGGTTAAGATGAAACAAGGAAACCACCTTCGGCAAGAAAGCCGGCACCGTCCGCAACACCACCTTATGATTAAAAAAGGATAAATACGGTTCCTTACAGGACAACGCTTGCAATTCTGAAATCCGTCTCGCGGAGCAAATAGCCACTAGAAACACAGTTTTCAAGGTCAGATCGACGCCCTGCTCAGCGGCTCAAAAGGCGCCCCAGTCAGGGCCTCCAACACCAAGTTCAGATCCCACGCTGGAACCGACCTACGCCTCGGCGGCCGCATGAGCAAGACCACCCGCAGAAACCGCCTGACATCACCGTGCGCCCCCAACAACTGACCATGTATCCTACCGCGATAACAAGAAATCGCCGCCAACTGAACCCGCAAGGTGCTGGCTGATAGGCCCTTCACCACACCATCCTGCAAGAAGGAAAGGATATGCGACACTGACGCCTGCAACGGCCGCAGGTTCCGCCCCGAACACCAGGCTTCAAAAACGCGCCACACCCGGATGTACGCCAATGAAGTAGAGCGTCTGTGGGCCTTCAGCAAAGTAGTAATGACCGCTGCGGAATACCCCTTGGCTGTCAGCCGCGCCCTCTCAAGAGCCATGCCGTAAGTGAGAATCGATGTACCTGGGGCATGCGTAACGGCCCCTGCCGCAACACATCCTCCTGACCAGGGAGCCTCCATGGCCTGTCCGCCAACAGCCCCACTAAATCCGCGTACCAGGGCCGTTGGGGCCAATCGGGCGCTATCAGGACCACGAGGCCCTTGTGCTGTTCTATACGCTGGATCACGCAGCCTACCAGCGCCCAAGGCGGGAAGACAGAGAAGGCCCTCTTCCGGCCATCTCTGGGCTAATACATCGAGACCCTCCGACATCCATTCTCGGCGTCTGCTGAAAAACCGCCCCACCTGGGCTGACTCGAAGGTTGCCATCAGATCCATGAGAGGCATTCCCCCAATGCTGAACTAGGAGCGCAAAGACGTCTGGACGTAGCATCCACTCTCCCGGATACACTCTGCGACGACTCAGGAAATCCGCTTCGACATTGTCCACTCCGGCCACGTGTTGTGCCGACAGACCCTTCAGATTTCTTTCCGCCCAACCGAGAAGGAGACTGGCCTCCTCTTCCAGCGACACACTTCCCGTGCCGCCTTGCCGATTGATACAAGCCACGGTCGTTGCATTGTCCGATAAACACACGCACCGCCGCCTGCCGCAGGCTGCTCTGAAACTGCCGGAGCAGCAACAGCACTGCCCTCATCTCCAACTTGTTGATGGGCCACCCGCTCTCCACCAGAGACCACTGCCCCGGGGCAAAGTATCCCTTGCAATGCGCTCCCCATCCTAGAAGACTCGCATCGGTCGTCAGAAGCCTCCAGGACACCCGCTTCCAAATTTTCCACTCGTAACCACCAGAGCAGCTCCCGACACACCTCCTGAGGGCAAACCAACCGCTGGGACAACGCATCCCTCTGATGAGACCAGCGCCGGAGCAGCGAGCTCTGCAATGGCCGCATATGGAACCTGGCCCACGGCATCACCTCGATTGTGGCCGCCATCGTCCCGAGCACCTGCAGGTATTGCCACACCGTCGGCACCGGCCTGGACAAAAACTCACGAGCGCTCGCAACTTCTGCGCCCGGAGGGCCGGGAGAAATACCGCCGCCTGACCCGTCTCGAAACGGGCCCCGAGGTACTCCAGGGACTGTGAGGGTACCAACCGGCTCTCTGCAAGGTTGATCACCCAACCCAGGCTCTCTAAAAATTGAACTACTCGAGTGGTAGCCACTGCACTCTCCTCTCGAGACTTTGCTCGAATCAACCAGTCGTCCAAGTACGGATGCACCAACACTCCCTCCTTGCGGAGCGCTGCCGCTACGACAACCATGATCTTTGTAAACGTTTGCGGCGCCGTCGCCAGACCGAAAGGCATAGCTTGAAACTGAAAATGTCCCATGGGAACCGCAAACCTCAGAAACTTCTGATGCTCCTGCCAAATAGGGATGTGCAGGTACACCTCCGTGAGGTCCAGCGAAGTCAGGAACTCTCCTGCCCGAACCGCCGCAATCACTGAGCGCAACGTTTCCATACGGAAGTGGGTCACCCTGAGACACCGATTTACCCGCTTCAAATTGAGAATTGGCCAAAAGGAGCCCTCCTTTGGCACCACAAAATAAATGGAGTATCGACCGCACCCGCACTGATCTGACGGGACGGGCACCACCACCTCGAGTTGCAGAAGCCGCTGCAAGGTTTCGGAGACTGCCTGCAGCTTGTGAGGAGACCGGCAAGGCGACCGGACAAAGGAATCTAACACGGGACGATGGAGCTCTAGGGCATAGCCTTCCCGCACGACCTCCAACACCCACTGGTCTGAGGTAATTTGGAACCAGGCAGGGTAGAAATCCCGCAACCTTCCTCCCACGGGCACTCCCACCACCTGAGTCCACCTCATCTCATTGGGACTTTCTTAGCATTTGAGGACTGGAAAGGCACGAAGCCTCTGCCTGCCCTCCACCCTGAAGCCCCGAAAGCCCTGGCCCTGCGCCGGAAACCTCCCCCGCTGAGGCTGGCTAAAACGAGAGGACTGAAACCTCCAAAACTCCCTGAGGTCCCCCCGGGATGCCAAGGCCCCCCGCGGCTGCTTTGGCTTATCCTCCGGGAGACTGCCGCCCTTGGACTCCGAGGTCCTTCACTAACTTTTCTAAATCCTCTCCAAACAAAAGCTTACCCCGAAAGGGAAGCTTGCTGAGGCAAGCTTTGGACGAAGCATCCGCCGACCAGTTACGCAACCAAAGGTATCGTCGCGCTGCTACCACCGATGCCATGCTCCTAGCCAGGCCCCGGATGAGGTCATAATGAAGTCCGCCAAATAAGCGGTACCCGACTCCAGCCGCGCAACTTTGTCTACCTGCTCCCCCTGCAACCAGCGCAAACAGCCACGCGCCACCCATGCTCCTGCTATAGAGGCTTGCAACGAAAGGGCCGAGACATCGAACACCTGCTTCAACAACGAATCCAACTTTGTCCTGCATATCCTTCAATACCACCACACCTTCAACCGGGATCGTGGTCTTTTTAGTGACTGCTGATACTGCCGCATCTACCTTAGGCGAGCAAAAAAGCTCCCTGTCCTGGTCAGAAAGCGGATAGAGACGAGCTAAAGCTCGCGAACCGTGCAGGGCTGCCTCCGGCAAGTCCCATTCTTCCTGAATCATCTTGCGAAAGACCCTATGAACCGGGAAGACCTTTCGGGACTGACGCACTGCCTGCAACAACGGATCTTCCAGCGCGTCCTCCGGCAGAGGCTCCACGGACGGCATATTGAGCGTCTTCAACGTCTCGGAGATCAGAGCTGGGAGCTCTTCCCGCCGGAACACCCAGACCACTCTACTCTGCTGCTCCGAGTCTGGCAACTCCCCCTCTTCTAACTCCTCTTCCGAGACCTCCGCCAAGACCCCCGCGTCCTCATCCAAAAGCGACGGCGGACTGTCTGCCACTAGCAACTTCCCCTTCTTAGCCAAAACTGTCTCCTCCTCAGGGCGATCCAGCGGCCTCGTCCGCTTTCGTCCCTCCGGACTCTGAGGAGGGGCCGCCAACGGCTGCAGCAAAGCCAAAGCCCGCTGCATAAGGGCAAAGAAATCCTGCGGAATCCTGGGTTGGACAGACCCCTGGCCCAGAGCTAGCTGCCACTCTGGGTCCTCAGCCGAGGAAGTTCCCGCAACTGGTTCTGCAGGTACCAAACCTGGAGGCAGGGCCACCTCTCCCACCGATGAAGGCTCCCCTTGCTCCCGAGGGGATTCATCCAGCGGCTTCTCCATGAGCACTGCCCCCACTGTGCAGGCCTTACAGACCCCTGAGTTTAAGACTTCTTCACGCCGAATGCCACACAGCAAGCAGCGTGGCTTGGCAGGCATCCTATCTGCCAGGAGGAAAACTGAGATGTGCACACTCAGCCCCCAACCCCAGCTTTAAACTTTATGAAGCTTTGTCCTGTGAGATTCCCAAATGCAAAGGGTCTCCGGACGCTGCACCAACGGATTAAACTTCCGTCCGTTTATGGTATATATATATATATATATTTTTTTTTTTTAAATCCTCTCCCTGCCGAGCCACCCAGGCCTAATCTGTGCAGACCTTACCAAAACGAGGGAGAGAAGTGCCCGAAATTGCCTGGCAGAGGCTCCCCTGACACTTAAACACAAAATTCGCCGCTCACAAAATGGCCGCCGGCATCGAGCTTCCCGCCCGGAGACATGCGGCCCCGCTAATGGCATGCTGCGCGCTCAAGCTCCCATGTACAGGCCGAGGAGGCGGCCCAAATGCCCCGTCGGTCCTGCCTGGACAAACACCAAATCCCCCAAAACAACTCACCGCGACAGAAAAAAGGGGGGGGCCTGGGAGCACCGCCGCAACTCAGCCTTTTTTCGCAGCTTCGGCTCCAGCGCTCAAGAACAGCTGACTGAAGCCGGTCGCTGCATTGCCGCGGCTGCCACTGCCTTCCACCTGTTCCTCACCCTTCTGAAGGCGGGTTCGGGAACAGGGAGACCCCAAAGTCCGCAGGCTGCCCTGCGTGCTCGTTTCAGGCAATGGGGAGTAAGTACCCGGGGGGGGGGGAAAGGGGGGGGGAGGGAGAGACAGAAAATAGTAATTAGATCTTACCTGCTAATTAGTGTTCCTGAAGGAACGACAGTCCAGTCCCTTTACTTCTGGGTTACGCAACCCTTCCAGCAGCTTGGAGGCTGAGCCCAACCTTTTTGGGAGTGGGGCGGTATAAATACCCCTGGGACCACCCACCAACTCCAGTATTCGAATGAAAAAGCATACTTAACGAACATCCATGCAAAAACTTATCACGGCATACCCTAACCTAAACCAATAACTCAATACTCTGAACAATAGGATATATATATATATATATATTTTTTTTTTTTTGTTTTTTTGTTTTGTTTTGTTTTTTGGAAATATAGGAGAAGGAGAGGAGGAACGGCAACGGACGGAGGAGGAGGCTGCTTCTATCCAGCCCGGGCTTCCCCCGCACTTGCTCCCGCTGACCCAGCTCCGCGCTCGGTCCAGCGCTCCTCCATGCACGTGAAGACTTGCCAGTTGCCGGAACCGGGTGGGATCAGGGACTGGACTGTCGTTCCTTCAGGAACACTAATTAGCAGGTAAGATCTAATTACTATTTCCTTATCGTCACTCCAGTCCAGTCCCTTTACTTCTGGGATGTGCCAGAGCAGTTCAACCCTGGGTGGGATCCGGCAAACCGGCCCGAAGAACCGCTATCCCGAACCGAGCATCTGCAGTGCTCTGCACGTCCAGCCTATAGTGTTTGGTGAAGGTATGCAGCGAGGACCACGTCGCTGCTCTGCAAATATCCAGTGGGGGGACAAGACTGAATTCCGCCCAGGAGGTCGCCTGTGCCCGAGTGGAGTGAGCCCTCAGACCCACTGGGACCTGTTTCCCCTTGAGAATGTAGGCGGAGGCAATTGCCTCTCGGATCCACCTGGAGATCGAGGCCTTTGCCGCCGCCTCCCCTTTGTGTGGACCTCCAAACTGAATGAACAGGCGGTCGGACTTCCGGAATGGAGCTGTGCGAGCTAGATACCGTTTCAAGGCTCTCTGGACGTCTAGCAGGCGCATCTTGTTATTCCTTCCCTCCTGCCCCTTGGCCTCGAAGGCCGGTAGGGTGACTGTCTGGTTCACATGAAAAGGAGAGATAACCTTGGGTAAAAAGGACGGCACTGTGCGCATGACTACCTTGTCCTTTAAGAAGGTCAGGAAAGGAGGCTGGGCGGAGAGCGCCTGGAGCTCCGAAACCCTCCTGGCCGAGCAGATCGCTACCAGGAAAACTGTCTTCAGGGTCAAATCCTTTAAGGAAGCTCTCTTCACTGGCTCAAAGGGCTCCCCGACCATGGCATTCAGCACTAGGTTAAGGTCCCAAGGGGGGACGACCACCCTCCGCTGAGGGCGAAGTCGACTAACTGCCCTCAGGAACCTGGATACGTCTGGGTGTTCCCCTAAGGGTTTGCCCCGGACCTTGCCTCTATAGCAAGCGATCGCCGCTAGCTGGACCCGTAGGGTGCTGTGCGCCAGGCCCTTATCAAACCCTGCTTGTAAGAATTCCAGAACCTCTGGGACAGAGGCCGAGAGAGGTTTCCGTCGATGCTCTGCACACCAGGCTTCGAAAATGCGCCAGACCCTTACATAGGATAAACAGGTCGATCGCTTCTTCGCCTTCAGCAGCGTCGAGATCACTGCTCCTGAGTAGCCTCGTTTTAGGAACCGCGCCCTCTCAATAGCCAGGCCGTAAGCGAGAATCGATCCACGTGAGGCATGTGCACCGGACCTTGCCTTAGCAGGTCCCTTTTGCAAGGGAGCCGCCATGGGGGGTCGGCGATCATCCTCACCAGATCCGCATACCAGGGGCGGCGAGGCCAATCCGGGGCTATGAGGACTACCAACCCCTGGTGAGACTCCACCCACTGCAGTACCTTTCCGATCAGAGCCCACGGAGGGAACACATATAGGAGCCCTTTGGGAGGCCACCTTTGAGACAGGGCATCCAAGCCCTCGGACATTCTTTCCTTCCTTCGGCTGAAGAACCTGTCTACTTTGGCTGTAGAGAACCGCGCCATGAGGTCCATGACTGGGATCCCCCAGCGTGCCACTATCTGTTCGAAGATCTCCTGATCTAGTTCCCACTCCCCGTGGTCTATCTTGCATCTGCTGAGGAAGTCGGCCGTGACGTTGTCCTCGCCCGCCACGTGCTGAGCTGAAAGGGCTAGTAGGCTGTGCTCCGCCCACCGGAAGAGGACGTCTGCCTCCTTCTCCAGGGCCGGACTGCTGGTGCCCCCCTGGTGGTTTATGTATGCCACCGCCGTGACGTTGTCGGAAAGGACGCGGATAGCCTTCCCTTGAACTAAGGTCGAGAATGCCTTGAGCGCCAGCGTGACGGCCCTCAGTTCCAGTCTGTTGATGGGCCACTGAGACTCCACCTGTGTCCAGCGGCCCTGGACGAACTGGTCCTCGCAGTGTGCTCCCCAGCCTGACAGGCTGGCGTCCGTTGTCAATAGTAACCACAGATGAGGTTCGAGGGGCATCCCGCGGTCCAAACTGCTTGGACACTGCCACCAGAGAAGGGACTGTTTGGTCCTCGGGGCGCAAGGTAACTGCATTGCCAGAGGATGATGCTGAGGAGACCATCGACGTAACAGTGCCCGCTGAAGCGGACGCATGTGTGCCCTGGCCCACGGGACTACCTCTATCGCCGCCGCCATAGTTCCCAGAAGCTGAAGATAATGCCAAGCCGAGGGACTTCGCCTGCCGAGAAACTGCGTGACCAGACGCCTCAGCTCTCTTGATCTTGATTGTGACAGGAAGACCTTGCCCCTGAGAGTGTGGAATCTTGCCCTGAGGTACTCCAGGTCCTGTGAGGGAGTCATCCTGCTCTTCAGGCGATTGATGACCCACCCCAATTCTTCTAGAACCTGAACCACTCTGGCCGTTGCCGCATGACTTTCCTCTTGTGACTTTGCTCGAATCAGCCAGTCGTCCAAGTAGGGGTGCACTAATATTCCCTCCTTCCGAAGGAAGGCCGCCACTACCACCATCACCTTGGTGAATGTCCTGGGGGCCGTAGCTAGACCGAAGGGTAGGGCCTGGAACTGAAAGTGGCCTCTTGGCACTGCGAATCTCAGGAATTGCTGATGGGACTTCCTGACCGGGATATGAAGGTAGGCCTCTGTCAAGTCGAGGGACGTTAGGAACTCCCCTCCCCTTACGGCCGCTATGACTGAGCGTAGGGTCTCCATTCGGAAGTGTGGTACCCTGAGGCAACGGTTGACCTGCTTTAGATCCAGGATCGGTCGGAAGGAATCTTCCTTTTTTGGCACTACGAAGTAAATCGAGTATCGACCAGAGCCGCACTGGTCTGGTGGAACTGGGACCACCGCCCCTAGAGCTATTAGTCGGGCAAGAGTTGCCTCTATTGCCGCCCCCTTTGATGGGGAACCGCAGGGTGACTGGACAAACGCTGGAGGAATTTGTTTTGAAAATTCGAGAGCATAGCCTTCTCTGATTACCTCTAGGACCCATTGGTCGGACGTGACACGGGACCAGGCGGGAAGGAAACCGCCTCAGGCGACCGCCTAGTGGCTGTCCTTCCTCCTGGACCCCCGTCATCTCATTGTTGTTTTCTGGGTCCCGAGAAGGAGGAGGAGGCCCCAAAACCCCGTCCTGCCCCCCGAAAACCTCTGAAGTTATGTCCCTTCGAGGGAAAACGGCCCCTAGGAAAGGAGCCTGACCTGGCTGGACGAAATCTCCGCGAGTCCCTAGGTTGGGAGCGCACCGGGACTGGAGGGCGCCCTTGTTTTGGTCTATCTTCCGGGAGCCTGCCTCCCTTTGACTCACCCAGGTCCTTAACTATCTTCTCCAAATAAGAGTTTCCCCTTAAAGGGGAGTCGGCTCAAGCGTGACTTTGAGGACGCGTCAGCTGCCCAATTTCGGAGCCACAGGTACCGTCTAGCTGCCACGACCGAGGCCATGTTCTTGGCTAGGCTTCTGATGAGGTCATAGTGACTGTCCGCCAAGTAGGCCGCTCCGGACTCCACCTTAGTCGAGTTGGCCTGTAACTCGCCCGTTGAGACCTCTGACTGGAGCTGTTGGGCCCACTGCAAACAGGCCCGGGCCACCCATGCTCCCGACACGGAGGCCTGCAAGGCGATGGCGCTTACATCAAAGGCTTGTTTCAGGAGCGTATCCAACTTCCTGTCTTGCGCGTCCTTTAGGGCCGAACCGCCCTCCACTGGTATCGTGGTCTTCTTGGTCACTGCTGATACCGCTGCATCTACTCTGGGAGATCTTAGAAGCTCTTTATCCGCCTCCGGGAGCGGGTATAACCGAGCCATGGTCCTGACTCCCCTTAAGCTTGATTCAGGCTGGTCCCATTCTTCCTGGATCATCTGGCGTACGACCCTGTGGATAGGGAAGACCCTTTGGGATTTCCTAAAGGCCTGGATTAAGGGGTCCTCCAACTCTTCTTCCTGCGAGGGCGTGTCTGAGGCCACATTGAGGACCTTTAGGGACTCATTAACGCCGGGAGCTCCTCACGGCGAAAGACCCTGACTACCCGTGACTGATCTTCTTCCGGGATCTCTCCTTCTTCTAGCTCCTCTTCATCCTCCTCCAAGTCTTTAACTGAGCTATCCTCCTCTGGAGTACCCTGGGACAGGGATGCTAGGAGCTCTTCGCCGCCCAGACGTGGGCGCTTAGCAGGGATACCGGCGTCCCGAATGGTAGCCCCGGAGGCACTAGCTGATTTGTCCTCTGCTGGCGGGACAGCCTCTTCTGCCCCCCGGCCCTGCTTACGTAGGCAGTAGGCCTTATGGAGTAAGAGGATGAAATCAGGAGAGAAAAGTTCTCCGGGCCCCCCCGCACTGGTGTGGGGGGAGGTAAAGGCTGAGGAGGCATAGGCAGGTCTGCCGGAGTGGAGATAGGAAACTGGGACTCCCCTTCTTCTTCCAGAGGATTGCCTGATCCCTGGGAGGGCTGCGACATGGCCATGCTAATCTCCTGTTCCACTGATGCAGCCTCCGCGGCACAGCCCCTACAGATTCCTGACTCTGCGGAGGTGCCCCTGCGCGTCCCACAGGAAGGACACCGCGGCTTGGATGCCATGGAAGTAAATCAAATCCCTGATAAAGCAAATAGCTTGTAATGCTTTCCTAATATGGGAGCAAACCAAGACTGGATAAGGGAAACTAAACAGCTTAACTTAAAAGTAAAATTAAATTAAAATTAACATTAAATTAAAATTAAAATTAGCTTCAATGTGAAGAATCTGTGCCACACATTATGCACAAGCAAACTCCCCTGCCAACATAAGACTCTGTACTTGCGGTTAGGAGTTCTTCCAAGCTGTGCAGAGAGCCGATTCAGCAATCTCGGGCCGTAGGCTCCACACGTGGTAGGCCTCAGCCACGTGGAGCTCGACCCGGGGCAAAGGACGGCGCTGGGAGAGAAGAGCCAGGGCCGGGAACACCCTCCAGCGCCAGAGGCGGCTTCCTCCCGCTGCTGCCGACAATCTCCGCGGGCCTGCTGCGATCGCGGCTCCGGGGCTCAATTCCGCGTCCCTTCGGGCAGAAGCGGGACGAACGGAGGCGGCTAGATGCGGCGTGCCTCCAGCGCTCAGCCACCGGGGGGCTTCGGCGCGAGGCAGCACAGTAGCACAGGACTCTGAAGAAATGCGGGGTAAGCCCGGGGCAGCCGCGAGAGGATCCTGACCTGTCCTCCTCGCTGCCGCCGGTGAAAGAACTCTCCTCCGACGTCCGTCCCCGGGGGGGGGGTTGGAGGGGAGAAGGCAGGAACAATTTAAAGATACAGAGACAAAATAAATACCATACTTAAAATAAAAGGGCTAGAAATAACCTAAGCTCAATTAAGATTAAAATTAAAGTAAAATTTAAAGAAAGGGAGACTCCAGTAAGCCCTAGGCTTACGGAACCCTCCAGCTGCTTGGAGGCTGAGAATACTGGAGTTGGTGGGTGGTCCCAGGGGTATTTATACCGCCCCACTCCCAAAAAGGTTGGGCTCAGCTTCCAAGCTGCTGGAAGGGTTGCGTAACCCAGAAGTAAAGGGACTGGACTGGAGTGACGATAAGGAAAAGAGAATCCAGCCGAGAGAAGTAGGATCCCTTCCTGCAGCAGCACACCAGCTAGAAAAAGAAAAACAAACCCAGGGTAAATAAAATGTATAAGGTAAAATTTAAAGGGTACAAAATTCAAAAGCTCTGCTTATTTGCGCTGAGCCCAGTCCCAGGCTCAGACCTCTCTCCAGCTGCTTGGAGACTGAAAGTACTGGTGGAAGGGGGCGGTCCTTACCTTTTTATACCAGTGACATCAGAACGATGACATCTTTCAGTCTCCAAAGCTGCTGGTGGAGGTTGATAACTCTATGGTTCCGGGACTGGACTAGAGGGACGTAAAGGAACAAGGAACATAAGTTGGAGGACAGGACGAGGAAGCTCAGGTGAATGGTGGCCAGAGCATGAGCGAGGAGAAGCTGGTACAAGCCTTGACCCAGGTAGGAGCTTTAGAAGCTTGTCTAATTTGGAGCATTACAGAATTGCAAGAGACAGCTTTTTCCCTAACGGGAGGCAGTCAGCTAAGCCCTCTGAGCCAGATACAAAGGTAGAGCCAATGCAACTGGGTGAACAAGACCTAGCTGTAGAAGACGACTCATACATGGATTGCTCTTTATGCCAGTCTTCAAATACAGAGGGTTTGGAAGGGAGTCAACCGTAAGGAAAACCTTCAGAGTCCGGTAACCCTGAGAGCCTGTTGATAACTTGTGAAAGTCCTGTATTAAAGGAGAAAGACCTTTGCTGAGCAAACTGCAGCTGTCTAATTACAACTTGTTAAACAGCTGCTAGCCAGTGCAGTGCACAGCCTGAAGCCGTGCTGATGGTGAAAGTAAGAAAAGCTTTGATTTTGTTTTCACTGTTCCTGAAAGCCTTGCATAGAGAATTGTTTGCCTATGAAGAGTTTAACTTCTTGTTGAAAGGACTTTTCTTTATGCTGAAGAACATTATAAGCTGTTTTGTTTTGAGTTCAGTTATATCCTGATGTATTTTTGAAAGAATCCTGGAGAAGCAATCCAAAGGTGTTATTTTGTGAACTTTGCGTTACCCCATAAATAAATTTCTGTCAAAAAACTTACCACTCAAAGCCAACTACAAATGTGTTGTTTTTTTTTACCTGAAGCCAAGTACCTTCTGACTGGACTACATTTTCCATGAGGCATTACAAGGCAGCCAGTCAGGTAAAGGCTAAATGGCGAATCTCTCCTATGACAAGCACGCCCTTCCATACTGTCTGTAAGGAGCTAAGGGCGTGACAAGTGGTTGATATGGAAGGACAGACTAGATAGAAACATGGCGACAGAAAAAGACCACATGGCCTTAACCCCCCCCCCCCCCCCTCATCCAAAGTGGGACACAAGTATCACTGCTCTACAGTTCAGAGCTGAACTTTGACCAACAAGTCTGGGCAAGTGATGGCCTGGAGAACAAGGTTAGGATCTATGTGAATATGCAAGGTTTAGGTGGCAGCTCCCAAAATAATTTTTTTTCCTGAGGCAGGCCAGAAACCCTGGAGCTCCTCCAGAGATTCATTTTACTCTGCTGTAGCTGCTGCTGGATTCCGTGTGTTGTTCACAACATGCTTCTAACCATGGCGATGTGTCTTCCTCGATGTGTTTGAGCCATCTTTTCTTCAGTGCTGCTTGTTGAACCCTCCAGTGGACAGGTCACTCTCCGAGTTTGTATGGCAGCCAACTGGTTTTCATTCTGCAAACGTGGTCAAATCAGTCTGTTTGTTCTTCAATTGAAGGCTGATGTCGACACCTTGTGCGAATTGTCTCATTTTGATGGCGATCACAAAGACACTCAAAATCTGCCTCTGGCATCACATTTGAAAGACCTTGAGCTTGTTCATGTCAGGTTTGAGCAGAGTCCATGTTTCCACTCCAAACAGGAGAATTGGTAGGATCACTGTTTGGAAGGAGAAATTTTACTTACCTTTAATTTCCTTTCCTGGAATCCTGCTAGACTAGTGGGTTATTTCCCCCCGCCAGCAGATGGGAGACAGAGAAAAGTAAAATTATGCCATGACATCACCATTCCTACTAAAATACAGTGAAACTCAAAAATCCTAACACTTCACCTATTTTAAATGATTAACTTATGTTTTCTTGTCAGAGTCCACCTTGGGAGAATACTCCCCCTTGTAGTGAATGTCTCCTTTTTAATCAAATTTATAGAAGGCTAAATATCAGGTGATGTCAGCCCCTTTGGTGCCACATTGTGTTCAAGTGGAACATTCTTTGACAGATCTACGGTGGTTAATCCTGGTTGAAGTTCAGCTGTCTCCCGGGGGGGGGGGGGGGAGGGTGATCGAGCGAAGTGGTTGCATTTCATAGAACAAACATTGGCTCTTTGAATTGCGAACGGTAGCCCCGGGGGGGGGGGGGGGGGAGGGGGGGTTGAAAACTGATGTAGAATGGTGGTCTTCACAATGAATTGAGTAACTTCTTTAATGATCATTAGGGATATTCAGAAGCTGTAGTGAATTAGATCTAATTTAATTGCTGATGATTGGGTTAGAATTTATAAACCGGAACTCTGATCGAGTTACATTGCTTGAGAAAGAGCCATGAGGAGCTAAGGCTTGAAACAGTGTGGCGGTTCTCGATCTTTGGGCTGAACCAACATTACGGCGAATGGAATTCATTCGACTTCTTGGGATCCTCAGCCAAGTACCCGCAAAGGGAAAACGAAAATGACATTTTTATTGTTTGAAGCTTGTCACTTGAAGGATAGTAGAGTGGTTTATCCGCTCGTTGGTGAATGAGATCACGGTATTCAAGTGTGCCATTGTTAATGACTGCAGTGCATGAGAAAGATGCAGCGGCTTTGAACTAACATTTTGTGGCTCAGGCTTCATTTCAATTACCATGGAATACTTAGTGGATGAGGGTGTTGATGGGAGCATTCTGGTGAGTGTCTTGTCCATGGTACACTGGCTGATTTTCAGCCTTCTATAAATTTGATTAAGAGAGACATCCACTACAAGGGGGAGTATTCTCTCAAGGTGGACCCTCCGACAAGAAAACATGTGTTAATCATTTAAAATAGGCATAGTGTTAGGATTTTTGAGTTTCACTGTATTTAGTAGGAATATTTAGTAGTGAATTCATGGAGTTTAGATTTTTGTAAATGACATCACCATTGGCATAAAACCTAGCACAGCTAGAGGGAGCCCTTAGTATTTTCATAACTAGCAATGGAAGTTAGTCAAATCCTCCCAAGGACAACTATATACAATATCTGCATGGTCCGAAGGGACAATATACAGAAGACTGAATGGGGCAAGTCCTGGACTGGTCTAGCAGGAAAGGAACTAACGGTACGTAAAATTTCTCCTTCCAAATCTTCCTGCTAGACCAGTCCAAACAAGTGGGATGTACCAAAGCTACTCCATCCCAGGGTGGGATTAAAGTGCAGTGGAAGAACATGCAAGCCAAACAGTGTGGCCAATTGAACAATTGCAGAGTGTCTACTTTGTCCCTCCTTGGCTCCTTTGTGTGGCACTACTGGCTAGATGTGCATGTCCAAGGGTAATGCACAAGATAACTCCACCCAGGAAGCTGCCTGGATCTAAGTCAAATGAGCCTTCAGGCCTGGGGAAACAGGCATACACTGGGAAAACAAGCCTACCCTGCACCAGATGAGCTGAGGTGATTTAATGTCCTTGGATACAGCGACCTAGGGTCACTGTGAATGCTGCTTGTCCTTTTGGTGTCTGGCAAAAAAGGACAAAGAAGTGATTGGAAAGACAAAAGTAATTAGTCACTTTCAAGTACCACAAGAATGCACGACGGAAGTCTAAAAAAATATAAGCCCTTGTCTGGTTTGGTGCATTGATCTGTTGAAAAGGCTGGCAAGAACAGCACCTGATTGATGTGAAAAGGAGAACACACTTTGGGCAAGGAGGGGGGAACCAGATAAAAAGGTCACCCCTTTGGCTGAGAATGTCAATAAAGGGTTGCTGCTGGAAAGCACTTGCAATGCTGAAATCCACTGCATTGAAGAAGTGACAGCTACCAAGACGACCATTTTCAAGGACAGATCCTTGACTGTAACCTGCCTGAGCAGCTCAATGGGCAGACACATGAGTGCTCTGAGAACGAGCGTCAAGTCCCACAGCAAGACTATGGGGTCTACTAGTGGACAAAGGGTCCAGACCCAATGGAGAAAGCGGCTCACATCCTGGTGCACCTCCAGCACATGGCCAGCCACCATACCACGAAAACAGAAAAGTGTTGCTACCTGCATCCTGATCGAGTTTGACAAACCCTTCAACTCCCTCTTGTAGGAAGGCTAGAATTGAGGGGGATCAAGACCCCCCATGGGGAAAGGCAACATAGATGACACCAGTTCTGTAAGAGATACAGACCCAGGCATAAGACAATGAGGTGGAGAGCCACCTAGTCTTCAACAGGGAATAGCCCTTACACTTTAGGTCATAGTAAGCCCCTCCTGTCCCCGAGGCACGGATGTCCACATCCCACGACCGATGCGGCCAGTCTGGTGGACCGGGATCAGATTCAGGTGATCCTCAATGCTCCAAAGGACTCTGGGTAACAACCCATTGGGCGGGAGACAGAGCAGGTGATCAGTACATCCACCCTATTGAACTTGGGCTCCAAACAATGTCTGAAGGAGAAGACCTTGGCATTGGCTGCCATCGCCATCCAGTCCACCCCTGGGAGGCCCTACTGATCCACTATCTGGTTGAATGCCTATGAGGCAAGTTTGCAATCACTAGGATTGAGGAGGTGACAGCTCAGGAAATCCACTTCAACTGTCCTCACTTGTGATGTGCTGGGTTGTACTATTGCTACCACTACTTAAGCGCTTGGGAGGTGCAGTTCCATGCAGGGGAACAGTAGAGCCATTTCCCAAGCTAATCCCAGGCATTTCGTTCTGCCCTGGCCATTGACATAACCCTCCATGGTTGCTTTGCTCGAGAGGACTTGCAGTCCTCCCATGGAGCAGCTTGCCTAAGTGCAGCAATGCCAGACAGATGGTCCTAGCCTCTATAGACAGTGGATGGCCCATTTTGCTTGTATTGGAGATCACTGACCCTATGCAGTCTGGTCAAGACGAACTCCATAACTGGAAAGACTGACATTGGTGGTGAGGAGCACCCAGGCTGGAGTTTCAAGGGGCATCCCTCATCATGTTGTCAGGGGAGGCCCACCAGGAGGCTGTGTTGATATGAGAGAGGAAGCAGGCGTCGAACTTGATAGTCCTGCAAGCACAGGAACCAGCCAGTCAGCAAGCCCGCTGTAGAAGACACATGTGTGCAGCCATAGCTCCCAAAGGCAGAAGGTAGCCCCAAGTCATAGGAGTGGAGTTCCCAAAAAAAGTCCTGAGGTTGGTCATGGAACCTGGCCCTGTGCTCCCCAAAACGAAGACTTTGCCTACACAGGTGTCAAAAACAAGCCTCAAGAAAGTTTAGGTTCTGAGATAGCATCAGGCAGCTCTCGCTGCTGTTGATGACCCAGTCGAGCCACTTGAGGAGTTGGGTCACACAATGCAGTGCCCGAATGGCTTCCGACTGAGACCTGGCCCAGATAAGCCAATCATCCAGGTAGGGGTGTATGCAGATGCCTTCATGTCTCAGTCTTGCCACAACTACCACCATCACTTTTGAGAACATCCAAAGGGCAGTAGCCAGGCTGAAGAGCATCACACAAAACTGGTAGTGAGACCAAAATTGCAAACTGGAGAAAGCGCTGCTGTCCTCCCGGATGGGAATGTAAACACAGGCCTCTGCCAAATCCAAGGAGGCGAGGACTCATCCTTCTGGACAGCCTGGATAACGGACCACAGCATTTCCATGCGGAACCATGGAACTCTCAAACTGCAGTTGACCCCTTTTGAGCACACTAACACATATCCCTGTCTTATACTGTTGAGTACCCAGTGATCATTTATCAGATGGGCCCATTCATGATAAAATTGTTGCAGATGGCCTCCCACTTGTGGAGGTAGGTACGGGCTCCAGAAAAATCAGCGAGACAGGCGAGAGGAAGAGGGCTTTCCTGCCATGAAAGTCTACGAATAGGCCTGGCATCCTTTTTGAAAGGACTGGGACTTGGATCCTGTTCCAGAAGAGGAGGTTTGCTTATTCTGTTGATACTGACGAGAATCGTGGAACTTCGGCAGCGAAGATGACTTCCCTAATGTTGAAGAGTGCTTGGAGAAATCCTTGGGTTTATCCTCCAGCAGCCAATGGGGCTTGACCTTTGAGGTCCCTGACTAACTTTCCCAAGAGTTCACCAAACAGGAGCCAATCCCTAAAGGGCAATTTGGCTAAGCGCCCCTTAGATGTGACATCCGCCATCAATTTCTGAGTCACAACCCTTGGCGAGCCACTGTCGGCTGCTGCGACTCCCCATGCAGAAAGGTGTAAGATCTTTATCTTTATTACAAAAGGCATCCACCAAGAAGGCTGCCTGATATTCAAGACAGGCTGAATACTCATTCTCAGGAAGGAGCTGAACTCAGTGTAGGAGGACATGTGCATAGATGCTGCCCCATCTGAAGGGTTAGGGTGGAAGAAGAAAGGGTCATATGAAAGAGTCCTTCCACCTTCCGCCCTGCAGGTCCTGAAGGGCAGCTCCACTTGAATGTGGATGGTGGTATGCTGATGTCTGCCATGATCAAGACATCGATCTTAGGAAAATGCAATCACTTCCCAAGACCGTCTGTGGACCAGGCATAAATGCAACCCAATCGCTGGGCCTTCTTGGAGGTGGTACATCAGGAGACGCTCCAGCAGGAAAGGAAAGGTAAGGTTCTGGAAAGCCCTATGTCGCCAGGATCAGAAGTAGAGGGAGGTCAGGGCCGGTCCAGAGAGCTCTGGAATTTGCATTTCAGTGGCAATCTAGACAATTAAGTGTGTGGGGGGGGGGGGGGGGAGGGGGGACCACCATTCGGCAACAGACACCATGCGAGAATCGCTATGATCCTCTCTGAAAGAATTCCCCCTCCTCTGTGTTGGAGGCAGCTCAAATGGAGTCATCATGGGAAACATCGCCAAAAAATTCTGCCTCTCTCCAATAAGGAACTTTGGAGAGGGGCCCCAAGAACCCTCCTGGACAGAGTCCTGCCCTTTTGATCATTTGTGGGAGCCACCCGCAAGGACTATCAGAGGAGCAGCAGAAGATGGCCCAGCTGAGATGGGACAAGGCCTTGACTCTCCTTCAACAGCCCACAAACATGTTGGAAGATGGGCGAAAAATCTATCACTGCAGAGTCTGACAGTTGCTGTAGCTGAAACACTTGACTGCTGTGGCTGGGGGTCCTGCGACTGTGGAAAAAGAGGATGAGAAGACTCCGTGTCAGCCACTGGAGCCTGTCCCATGGTGAAATTCAGCATCATGGGAACAGCAGGTCTGCCTGGAGAAGAGCACTGATAATCCCTGATGTGGAAGGCGACAAAGCCTCAACTGCATCAGGAGCCAGAACTGCCAACAAGGATGCTGCATTGGCAGAAGTCTCCCTCAAATTGGCAAGTGGTGCAGAGACAATCAAAGGAACCATCGCCACTTACTGCAGCTAAGGCATCAGGGCACTGAGCCTAACACATCACAGAGTTACACGCTCTCAGACAAGAACTTGCCCCAGGAAGGAGAGAACCACCAGAGTAGTATCTCATTGCCATATTAGCTGGCCAAGCAGCACTGAAACCAGTCTCAAACTGACCAGAAGTTGTAGGCCTTAAGGAAGGAAAAATGGTGCGCGGCCTGCACAAGCCATGGACATAAGGCAGGACTGCAGCAAACTTCCAGTTAGATGCAGTGGCCTTTTTTGCTGCTGGTGCATGGCCTGCACAGGTCAGGGATGTCAAGCGGGATCATAGCAAATACTCCCGGTTAGGTGCAGTAGCCCCTTATTGCCACTGGTGAAGTTCAGGCAGGCGAGCCTCTGCAGTTGCCTGCTGGAAAAGGCAGCAATCCACTGCAGCTTCAGTGCTGCAGTCCGCCGGGAGCACAGGGGAGCAGGGAGTGTCGGGGCACAGGGAGGAAACACCAATCAGCCATATGCTAAGGAATTACATGGAGCCTTGCAGAAGACTCATACCTTTTATACTTTTTTTTTTTTTAATTTAAATTAAGAAAATAAAGGAAAAACAGAAAAGGCCAAAATACAGTTAAGGGTCCCTCAGAAGGAGCCTTGTGATCTAACGCTCCTACCCAAGTTACCCTGGCTCTCCTAGCCAGGAACTAGCTCCAAAGTAACAGATCAACCAGAAAAGGGTGTCTTATACACCCCCATGGGATCTACAGTGGCCAAGCTACACTGCACCCAGACGCAGACTGGGCAGGAGCTATAGGACTCTGTAGGCCTCTCTGGAAGAATGCACCATCTGCTGAGCAAAGAAAATACTGAGGGCTCCCTCTAGCTGTGCATAGTTTCTCTTTTCTCTGTCTCCCATCCGCTGGCAGGGGGAAATAACCCACTAGTCTGGATTGGTCTAGAAGGAAGATCTGGAAGAGGCAAATTGTGGTCTTGGTGGAGATATTGGCCTTCTTCCAGAGGCATCATTTGAGCGAGGCTAACACTACTGTTGCCTGGTCAATCCTGCTGTGGACATCTGTGGTGGATGCCACCTTCTCCTGCACCAGCGATCCCAGGTATTTGAATTCTGGGACCTGCTCGATTTGGATTCCATCAACGTGAACATTGGCCTGTGATCCAGCCGTGGTCATAACTTCGGTCTTGTCTGCATTGATTCTTAGGCCATAAAGCTGGGCAATATGGTTAAGTATGTCTGCAAATATGGCACTGTTGTCTGAACATCCAGTCGGTCAAGAAGTTGTTCATGTCGTACTGGACCCTGCATTTCTCCTTGAATGTTTTCCTCATAATGGCATCGATCACATCTTAGCTGTGAAAGCAGAGCACCACCTGCTTCTGGACACAGCTCGCCCTCTGTTTTTGCAAGGCTACTGTGTACTTGTGAGGGGTGGGTGAAGCAGTGCCAGCATGCAATTCCCTCTATTATAAAGCAGCTTACAGCTCTGAAAATTCCAAGTTGAGGGGGGGGAGGATAGCTGTAGGTTTAGAACAGAACTTAGGTCTTTCCCAGCATTAGATCAGGACCAAGGGGACACCGTCTACTGCAGCACAAAGGTGGTTAAAAAGACAGACATGCCCAAAATAAGAATTTCTGCCTCTAACATTCAACCCAAAAAAGGGTCGGCCTTGGGAAGCCTAGCCAACATGCAGCACAAGGACAAAACAGCAAACCAAAAAAAGCAGCTTGCATGTTTAAGAAATGGAGTTGAAAATATTGTTGCTGGCACAGCAGTTACCACCAGCTGTGCTGCTGTGGCACCAATGGGCAAATGCTAAACCAGCATAGAGCAGGAAGCAAGAACCCAAGGAAGCTCCATTACAGGTCTGGCAACAGCAGACAGCTGAAACCATGCCAAGAACTTTGTTTATACTTTCTGAACTCAAAACCAGCCTCAATGTCAATGGTAGAGAAGGTTGGGAAGAGTTTGTTCAACCTTGTGAGGGCCAGATCTGGTGACGCCATCAGTTTTTTGAAAGGAATAGCTTAGCTGCCTCAGCCTGCACAATATACAACCCTGCTCCCATAACTAGTGGGGTGAATACTGATTAACTCACTGTGGTTTGCAGTCCCTTGCATGGATAGTGTCGTCTAGACCGATTCTGTTCCATGGAGGCAGGCAGGCCTCTTTGTGGCAACCCTAACCAGCTAGGGTACCAGCACTCCTCCCTCCCCCTCCAACTTGCAGATGTTAAGAATTGGAGGAGCCTGTAATATTTAATCCTATACCTTGCTTGGCCAGTTCATCCGCAGCAGTCAGGGCTTCATGCAAGGTGATCCCTGCTCCAACCACAGTAACCCTGTCCGAGTCACTCTGACGAAGCACCTGTCAAAGACATGCCAAGCAAGATAACAAGAAACAGGTCAAACACCAAAGCACCAATTGCACCCTCAAGTCAACATACCATGCACCAAAAAGACCCAAATGAGGCACTTAAGGCACACATTTTTGAGGTTGTTGCAATTTAGAGCAGAGAACTACAGTCTGACAACCATGAGTTTTCAGATCTCATCTGTACAAAAGGATCTTGGAGGTATCAGTGTCATACAGAACTTATGCCATAGTTATTAACAAATGCAGAGGCATGCAAGGGAAGAAGAGAACTGTTCCTGTCAGGCCACAGAGGAGCTGTGGCAAGTCACTACACGTGTATGCCACCCAAGGCCTTTACACTCATTCTGCTGCCCCTCACTGCCTTTCCCTACACCCCCCATCCTTGAGAACTCAGCTATTCTGGCAGATCACTTCTATCTGTGCCTCTCTTTTCCACTGACAACTCCAGACCTTTGCTCCTTTCACCTTGCTGCTCCTTATGCCTGAACAAACTACCCAAGTTTGTATGTCAGACTATGGCCCTTTTCAAATCCAGGCTGAAAACTCACCTCTTCGTTGCTGCTTTTGGATCTTGACCTACCTAATCTCCCTTGCGTTTCCTTACCATTCCCCCTAGATATATCCTTGTACACAGCTGCTGTGTTGTCTGTCTTGACTAGATTGTAAGCTCTGATGAGCAGGGACCATCTTTTACGTCTGTCTGCAGTGTTGCTTACGCCTTGTAGGACTATACAAATGATCATCAGTAGTAGTAGTATCCTCTCATGAAAACAAGCAACATGCTGTGACTCTGTGCCCAAGTTTAAAAAAAAAAAAAAAAAAACCCTCACACGATCAAAAGGGGGCATGTTAAAATATGACTCACCACTGTTCTTTTCTGCCACTGCCAAGAATTGCATTAATACTGGGATTACATGGCAGCATTTAAGCCTTCTAAAGTACTGTACAGAGACCTTGGGCCTGATAGCTGCTAGAATGCACATAAGAGGATCCATGCCAAACCTTTTTGCTAGTGGCAGCCAGTGCAGACTAACACTAATACAGTCCCAGATAAATCTCTATGGAAGCCATCCCTACTATGAGAGGATCCTGGGTCATGGGTTGAAGAACTTCCAAATCCTGCAAAAATGTAAGCTCTGTTCCCACTCACCTTGGCCTGCCCAACTTCAAACTTCTCTTCAGGGTGATAGAGAACAGAGGTTTCAGGCCGGCTGGTGCGAATAAAGCAGATTCCCTGGAAAAGAATGGCACATGAGTTAATTTTTTTGTTTTGTAAGTACAGCAACTCTGATTAATGTGGTTTATGTGGGGTCACAGTACCAAGTTGCAATGTTCCCTCTAATTTTCTGTAGGCTGTGTGCGCATAAAATATCAGCTGTGTGCAGATTTTGAAGGAAGGTTAAATTTTGGTGCACCACATAACGACACTGAGTTATATACTTTAAAATTTGACTACACATCAGAATACAGTATGTACACCACATTGATTTTAATCAAATTAAATGAAAATAGATGATTACTAAATGAAGCGGGAAATTTCTAGTAATTACAATCATAACTTTTAAATTTTAAGACGTCTCTGTTGTTTTCTATCAGAATCAGAGCCGTAATTTTTGTGCGCTCTGTTGTAAAGTATGTGCGCTCGCTCGGCGAGGTGTGTGCGCGCGCACACGCGCACAGCTTAGAGGGAACAGTGCCAAGTTGATCATGTTCTAACGAAAGAACAGTCAATGTTTGTAATAGGCTCAACAATGGACAGTATAAACCCAAGATACAAGCCTGACTAGGAATCAGTTGACTGTAAAATGGAAATCACAAAAAGCTGCTTCCCTGTAAAGGCCACCACTATGCAGCCACAGTAGACTTATACATTTCCAGAAGCCATCTGGCTATGCTCCTGGAGAATGGGTGAAGAGAACAGCTTAACACTGCATGAAAACGTGAATATTTCTACTCAGTATCCCTTCCCCATTGCAGCTACAGAGAGTCAAAGATAATCGACTACTATTAAAACACATGAAACATTCCTGCATATGTAAAGCAGAATTGGTATTCAGCATAACTCCAGTGCAGTCTCATTCACCTTGGTATTAGCAGCCAGGAAAACAGCATGCTCTGCTGACACGGCATCACTGGGATAGAATACCGTACAGGTTGGAATTGCTCGGAACATGGCCAAGTCCTCCAGTGCCATCTGAGAGGGACCATCCTCACCTGAAAAGGAGGACAGCAGTTTAGAACCTGCTCATTTAAGGACCAGGGCAGTGGAATAAGAGCACTGGATTCACATACCAATGGAGATGCCACAGTGGGAGCCACAGAGATTCACATTTGACTGAGAGATGGCACCCATACGGATGTGATCATAGGCCCTGGACAAGAAAGCAGCAAAAGTACTGACGAAGGCCACAGTACGGTTACGGGAAGCACATCCTATAGCCACACTCACCTGTATGAACAAGAGTAAGAGTTAGTACAAATCGAACATGCCCTGTTGTGTTTTTGTGATCAGCATGAGGACAGCGAGTGTTTCAGGGTTCTTCATGTACACTAGATGCATGTGTAGGAGCTGCCAAGCATAAGCAATTTCCCCTTCCCTGCCTGTAACCATAAGCTCTGAAAACTGATGTGCGGAAAGGAGAGGGGAACCTTCCCTGAAAGCAGGACTTCAAAAGAATTTATATTATTCAGGGGCTGGCAAACCTGTTAAACTTCAGTTTGCCCTAACAAATCATCAATATAGCAGCAATTCAGTCACTAAAGTGAACATTAATCCCTTTCGTTTAAGCCTGCAAAAGAAATCTAGACTAAATGGCTAGTGCTGGTAGTGATCACACAATCTGATATTTACTGCCACTACCTATACAGACTGGTGTTAAGAAATTTTGGCTACTGCGTTAAATGAAACTTGGGCCTTGATTTTCAGGTATGCGTTTTATTAACAAGGAGGTGACAGTGCCTCTGTATAAGTCTATGGTGCAACCTCATCTGGAGTATTGTGTGCAATTATGGAGACCGCACTTTCAAAAGGATATGGAGAAATTTTACTTACCATTAATTTTCTTTCTGGAAGACTGCTAGACCAGTCCAGACAAGTGGATAGTGTCCCCCTGCCAGCAGATTTTGGAGACAGAGAAAGTACCAGAAGACTGACTGAATCAGTTCTGGTACCTGTAGCCTTACCCCTAGAGGGTTGCATTTAGTATACCTTCACAAAAGTAGAAGCAGCCCATGTTAACAAAGGCTATGGACACTTGGTGCAATTATGAAATGCTGCCTAAGGCGCAACTATATACACAAAATCCCACAAAGTAGGTGGTGAGCCAAAGCTAAGCTGTAATTCTGTAAGTGGCTCTGCCAATGCGGCTGTCTGATGGGGAGGGTCTTAGACTGGTCTAGCAGTCTTCTAGGAAAGGAAATTAGCAATAAGTAAAAATGTCATCATCCTGCTAGATCAGTCCAGACAAGTGGGAAGTACCATAGCTACTCCCCCTTTCGGCGGGACGAGAGCACCGCCTCCAGAACTGTGGCCCCAAAGTGGGCAGCATCATGCACCTCGAGATCAAGGCGATAATGGTGTGCAAAAGGTAGACAAGGAGGACCAGGTGATCGCCCAGCAAATGTCTAGAAGGGACAGAGGTGACTATTCCACCCACAAAGTTGCCTGCACCCATGTGGAATGTGCCTGAAGGCCTTGGGGCACCAGTTTACCTTGGAGGATGTAGGCAGACTCAATAGTGCAATGGTAGCCTTAGAGGCCACAAGGCCCCTGTGAGTGCCTGTAAAAAGCACATAAAGGTGATCCGACTTCCAAAAATAATTAGTAACCTTCAGATATCTGTGGAGAACCCTTTGAACATCCACAGCACGATGCCCACTGTTTGCACCCACACATTGCTCCTGTGAAAAGGAGGGCAGCGAGATGGCCTGATTCAGGTGAAAAGCTGTAAGTACCTTGGGTAAGAACGAGGGGATGACCTGAAGGGAAACTCCTTCTGGAGAAAGAGAGAAAAAGGATCCCGACAGGAAAGCACTTGTAGCTCAGAAACCCGTCATGCCGAGATAATGGCCACGAGGTAGGTGGCCTTTAAAGCCAAATCCTGAAGAGTTATCCGCTTCAAAAGCTCAAAGAAAGGCCTCATGAGGTTCTTGAGCAGCAATGAGAGATCCCAGGTGGGGGGACTATTGGGTGCCACAGAGGACGCAGGGCTCTTACCCCATAGAGGACTTGACAGACATCCACAAGGGACACAATCGAGCGGCCCACTATGGGTCCCCAGAAACAAGTAAGCATGGAAACCTGGACCCTAAGAGAACAGAGGGCAAGGCCTTTGTCGAATCCATCCTGCAGAAAAGCCAGAACTGATGGAATCTGCACATGCCAGGATGAGAGGTTTTGTTGTGAACATCAGGACTTGAATAAGCGCCAGACCCAGGCATAAGCTAGGGACGTGGAAGATCACCGTGTGTTAAGCAGGGTAGCAACACTCTGTGGAAATACCATTTTTGAGCTAGGTGTTGCCTTTGAAGAGCCAGGCTGTAAGCAAGTAAGGAGCCAGATCATCCATCACTATCGGGCCTTGGCAGAGGAGACCCCAACGGGTCCCAAGGGCTAGGGGTGTTGCCTGTAGAAGACACACTAGATCAGCATACCATGAGCGCCTTGGCCAGTTGGGCATAAGGACCACCAATCTAAGGTGGGCCTCGATGTGTCAGAGCACGTGACCAATCAGTGGTCATGGTGGGAACAGATATAGCAAGCTGCTGAGGCCAGTACTGGGCCAATGCATCCAACCATTGGGAGCAGTGTTTCCTCCGTCTGCTGAAGGCGATGGGTGTTTTGGCATTCACTGCTGTTGCCATCAAGTCTAGGCTGGGCTGGCCCCAAGCACAGACTATTTTGTGAAACACCCATGGCACAAGTTTCCACTCCCCAGGATCGATGGCATGACTGAGGAAGTCTGCTTGAATGCTGTCCACTCCTGCGATATGCTGCATAGAGAGCAGTTGAAAGTGCTGCTCTGCCCAGGAATCAGTAAGGCTATCTCCTTGGCCACCCCTGGACATTTCAAACCCCCCCCTGCCTGTTGAGGTACGAGACTGTTGTGGTCGTCACAGAAGATCCTGGCGGCTCGACTGCGAAGCTGTGGTAGAAAGGTCTGTAGTGCTAGCTGGACCACCTGAGCTTCGAGGTGGTTGATCGGCCAGGCAGATTCTTGAGCATTCCAGGACCCCTGAGCAGTCTGCATCTGGCAATGTGACCCCCAGCCTGAAAAGGTTGGCAGTCATAACCAGATTCCAGTGTGGTGTCTCCAAGAAGATGCCCTGCAAAAGGTGGTCCAGGGACAACCACCAGCACAGACTGGTACAAAGGTTGCATGGGAGTGAGAGTCGAAGGTCATACTGTTGAGACTGGGGACCAGTGGGACAGGAAAAAGTTGTAAAACTGCTGCATGTGTGCTTGAGCCCAGGGAACATCATTGATCGTGGCTGCCTTTACTCCGAGGACTTGGAGAACATCCCACGCTGTGGGTCCGAGCTGCATGAGAAAACTTGAGTTGAGTGGAGAACTTGTGGACCCAATCTGGATTCAGGAAAACCTTCCCCTGCTGGGTGTTGAAGCGAGCTCCTAGAAAGTCCAGAGACTGAGTGGGCTACAGACAGCTCTTGGCATGATTTACCACCCATCCGAGGCTTTCCAGGAAGGCGACCACTCAGGAGATTGACTGCCAGGCCTCTTCATATGATTCTGCTCACATGAGCCAGTTGTCTAAGTAGGGGTGAACTTTAATCCCTTGTCTCCGTAAGGCAATTTGTGACCACCACTATGACCTTGGAAAAAAAGGTACAGGGGCCATTGTGAGGTCAAATGGAAGAACATGGAACTGGAAGTGTTGTCCTAGGACTGCAAAACATGGAGAAACCGCTGATGGTCCTCATGGATAGGGATATGGAAGTAGGCCTCTGCTAGATAGAGTAAGGCTAGAAACTCTTTTCTGAGCTGCTTGAATGACAGACCGGAGAGTTTCCATGTGGAAATGAGGCACCCAAAAGGGAGCAGTTGACACCCCTGAGATGCAGAATGGGCCAGGAGGAGCCATCTTTTTTGGGAACGATGTAGATGGTGTAGTGACCAGAATGTCGTTCCGAAAGCAGCACTGGTCAAATGGCCTGCAATTGCAGAAGCCTGAACGGTTGCATGCATGGCAGCCTGCTGATGATGGGACCCACCCGGCAAACTTAACACATCCTTGATGGGCTCCTGGCATTTGAGAGCATATCCATTGAGGACAATGTCAAGTACCCATTGATCAGTGGTTATTTGTGCCCACTCGTAGGAAGACAGGGCCAACTGGTCCCCCCACCAGTATGCTCCTGGAGCGGGCCAAGGCCCATCAGCGGGATGAATGATTGGGAACAGAGAACTTGGTAGGTGCAAAATAAGTATCTCTATTCTGCCGGAGGCCCCCGAAAGGGCTGCTGTCTTGCACTTTGGTAGCCTGCTGATGTTGGGCCAGAGGACAGTCCAGGCTGGTAGCACCTGACATCCCAGAACCATTTCCAAGAGGCAGAGGAGAATTAACCTGTGCCAGTACCACGGAGCTAGAATCTAGGCTTGTTCTCCAATAAGCGTTGGGGCTTGACTTTGCCCAAATCCTTTGCAAGCTTCTCCAGGTCCTCAAAGAGAAGTCGACCCTTAAGAGGCAGCTTTGCTAGGAGAGCTTTGAATGCCACATCTGCTGACTATTGTTGAAGCCAGAGCCAGCGGCAAGCCACAGTTACTGCTGCCACAGAGCGGGAAAAGCTGCCGGAGAAGATCATAAAAAGCATTAGCCATAAGGCCACAATGGATTATCAGGAAGTAAATGGATCCAATGTAGCAAAGCCTGTGCTGCCAGGGCTCCGAAGGAGACGCCTGTAGAGTCAAGGATGAGGAGGAAAATGTGGTTTTTAAAAAGACCCTGTACTTTATGATCCTGTGGATCCCAGAGGGCCACTCTGGTATGCTTAGTGATGCCTGTCACGAGAATGTTGATTTTAGGATATTGCAGACATCTGTCCAAATCAGTTTGGGACCAGAGATAGCATCATCCAAGCCATCTGGCTGTATGGAGGGAGGCCTTGCGCAAATCTCATTCCATGGAAACCATATATCGGAGCTCCAAAGGAAAGGGAAAAGCCTTAAAGGGCTGTTCGATGTCTACAAAGATATGGTCTGCCTGAAATTTGCCCTGGCTCGGCTTGTGCTCAGGCTCAGAGAGCATCTACTACCTGTAGAATCAGAGAAGGCAGTTTGTCTTTGCAGAAGACGAACATCCAAGGCATCGGGGACCTCGCTGTAATCCTTGGACAGAGACCATTCCCCGTCTTCACGGTCCAAACCGACCGGGCTCTCCTTGACCAAAGGCGGATTGCCTTCATCATGCAGACTGAAGACCCAATCGCCGGAAGCCCAAGAGATCTCCTTAGGGGAATGCTCTATGTCCTGGGTAGCCATATCATCCCATGGTCGCTTCCGGGCCCTGGGAGGCCGGGCAGGGGCCACAGTTGCTGGGGAACGGGATGGGCCCAGTTCAGCCTGCCACAAATTCCAGGCCTGGGTAGAGAGATCCATCAACTGCCCTGAATCTTGTCAGTATTGGGAGCAGAGACCTCAGTCTGCTGAAGCAATAGGAGTGGTGGTGGGGCAGAGGCCTCTGCCGAGGGAGACAGGCATGGTGGATTCTGCAGATGGCACTTATGGAGCCAAATCTGTAAGAGGGACTGGCTAGATGTGCTGTAGGTAACACGCTGCAAGAGGCTGAAGGCGGTGCTCCAGAATGAGAGGAGCAAAACGGAACACAACTGGTTAACGAGGAACTAGCGTTTTTGGCTGCATGCTACACACCATTGTGAGGTGGAGGGCATGGCCGGTTTCAAGCAACCCACAGAGTTCCTTGAAGAGAGAGTACATTGACAAAATAGCTGCTGCAGTGCTCAGAGGTGCACGGCTGGCTCAGGCTGCAGAGAAAAAGGTGCAAAGAGGCAAGAAGTAGGCTGGAGAGTTCCCAGGGGGCCTGATCGCACTGTAGTTTCTGTCTGCTTCTTAACAAGGACGCCAGTCTGGTCCCGCCTCTGGCATTCAGAGCCCGGGGGGGGGGGGGGGGGAAGCAAGGAAGCAGCACACTTACTGCGATTGTATTCAGAAGCCTTCAGGGAGAGCCAGCTCACAGCAGAGAAAGAGCCAACATAGTGGTATTTCTGCTGCTGCTACTCCTCCTTGAACTTATGTTTTTTTTTTAAACAAACTAAATGAGTTTGTTGAGCTTAGGAATGCAGGAAGGCTCCCCGTGTGTTGGGTTCCACTGGCCTACTGACCAGAAACCGGACCACCCTCTTCAAGGGAAGCTAACCTGGTCTTCCTGACCAGTAGCCTCAACCCAGAAACCAGTGGGGAACTCCAGAGGGGCACCTCCTGTGCACCCTAGAGACATCCCCTGGAAAAGAGATCTCAAAACTGGTCACCCACAGAGGATCTGTCAGAGGAGTGCAACTCCTAGGGGTAAGGCTACAGGTACCAGGACTGATGCAGTCAATCTTCTGGTACTTTCTCTGTCTCCAACATCTGCTTGCAGGGGGACACTAAAGGATGACCTAGAAAAACTTGTTAGAGTCGGTGAAGAGGTGCTACTAAAATGGTTACTGGTCTTCATTATAAAGCATATGAGGACAGGCTTAAGAATCTAATATGTATACTTTAGAGGAAAGGCGGGATAGAGGAGATATTAGAGATGTTTAAATACCTTCGTGGCATAAATGCACAGGAGGATAGCCTCTTGATTGAAAGCAAGCTCTGCTATGAGGGGACATAGGATGAGGGTGAAAGGAGACAGACTCAGGAGTCATATACAGAAATATTTCTTTACGGAAAGAGAGTGGTAGATGTGTCAAAGTCTCCCAGTGGTAGAGATGAGGACAGTATCTGAATTCAAGAAAGCATGGGACAAAACAGAGGATCTCTTAAGGGGAAAAAAAAGGGACTATTGTAGTAGTTGATACAGAAGGGCAGGCTAGATAGAAACAAGACTGCAGAAAAAGATCACATGGCTTATGTCTAAGCATTCCATTAACTCTGGCAAGTAGCTTGCTTCCTTCCATCAGTCCTTCTTACTGCTGGATAATCACCTTGACCAAGACATCTACTGAATGGAGCTAGAACAGACATATCAGCATACACTTTCAATGTGAAAATCAAGATAACTTATTGCATTAAACACATTCCTGGGCTGATCTAGCTTCCTGGAATGGACTCCCCCTTAAAGCGACAAAAATGTATGGGCAATGGAGGCCCACATCTTAATCCAGCTTCAGTCACTGAAGTAAATTTGAATCATTTTGCAACCAAGAGTTAAGGAGTGAAACATGTCACCCTTTTATCTGTATAGGAGATGTGCATTGACTAGAGCCTCCTGTTCATAAGTTACTGCTATCAAGCTCTTCACAGCAAGCAGTGCAGCTCCGACATAATGGAATAAGCAGGCATACCATATACCAGACATGTACATTTCTGGTCCAGTTTTCTGGATAATACAACAAGTGAAATTACATTTACTCTATAGCCAAAGCAAATAATGGATATTCACTCTGAATAACTGGAAACAATCAAGCCAGTTTACAGCTATCTACAATTAGAATTTGTTTACCTTTACGGTAGGTCCAAATATGAGAAAGTTCTTTCAGGGGCACCTTTAAAACTCAAGGTACTGTCTCCAGACAACTCACCATGTTCTGTTCAGCAATAAAACATTCGATGTAGCGCTTAGAATGCTCCTTCTTGAAGATCTCTGCAAAGGTAGAATTCTTTGTGTCGCCATCCAGTGCGATGACCCTGTCATTAGCACGGCCCAGTTTAGCCAGAGCCAACCCATAAGCTTTACGAGTAGCTATCTGTGAGCAAGGACAAGGAAGGGAAAAAAGAAAATATTAAAAAGCCCTATTTCACCACAGGATCTGTTTATGTAGTGCAATTTTGTTTTCCTTAAAAAGGCACCTTGCCTTTTCAGTAAGACTGCCTTCCTTTTGCAATCCTTGATCTGACAGGCAGGGGGCAATAAAACTTCTGCACTTTCCAGTTTCTAGAAGGAGACATTTTATTTACCGCTAAATTTCTTTTCCTGGATCCCTGCTAAACCAGTCCAGACAAATGGGTTGTGTCCCCCTGTCAGCAGATGACAAAAAAATTCTAGGGGTCAGCTTCAGTATAATCCATAGCAAGCAGAATGGCCTGAATTTGCCACAAATTGTCTTGAATTAACCCTGTAACAAGATGAAATAGAAATTACACTCACCTGGTAATTGTAGTTCCTTGAGTGACGACAGTTTAGTCCTCCACCGCTGGGTAGTGCACCTCCTCCTGCAGCTTGGAGACTGGACCAATCAGAATCTTCACCTCATTGGATGTAGCATGCTGGAACTCCCATCAGCCCCCCAGTGACCTATTGACAAAGCAGACTCAACAGAACCACAAATAGTCAACTATTATTTATTTATTTTTGTAACACAAGTAGAACCTTGAACAGGACAGGAACATACCCCTAAACAGAAAGCTAAGACTCCCGCCAATAACGTCAGGAAACACAGATATAGGCAGAAGAGACCTACCAAAAGGAAAGAAACCTGTACAACCTGAAGAAAAAACTCACCTGCCAGTTCGGCTCTCATTTCCGAAACCATGCTGAGCTGACCTTAGAAATTGAGGGCGGGAATGAGGACTAAACTGTCGTCACTCAAGGAACTACAATTGCCAGGTGAGTGTAATTTCTATTTCCTTATCGTTCCTCCAGTTTAGTCCTCCACTGCTGGGATGTAACAGAGCAGTACTAACGTGAGGGACCCTGCCAGCCGGCACGCAAAACCGCCGACCCGAAACAGGCATCCCGTGCCGCCAGCACATCCAGACGATAGTGTTTACTGAAAGAAAGAATGCAGTGACTCCCAAGTTGCCGCCTTACCAATTTCTACTGGGGAACAAGACTGTGCTCCGCCCAGGCAGCCGCTGGCGCTCTCAGAGTGAGCTCTGAATCCCACGAGGACCGGACACCCCTGCAACACGCAAGCCGAGACAATCGCCTCCTCACTCCACCTGGAAATGGACGCGTTTGCCGCAGCCTCCTCTTCCCTGGGACCTCCAAACAATACGAGCAGACGATCCGTCTTGCGAAAGGAGTCGGCAACGGACAAATAGCGACGCAACACCGTCCTAATATCCAAATGACTCAAGCCTCTATGCGAAGCTTGTCTGCCTTCCGCCTGTAAAACTGGAAGCGACACCCTTTGATTCAGAGGAAAAAGGAAGAGAAAACCTTTGGCAAGAAAAAAAGGGCACCGGTCGAAGCACCACGTGTTCTAAGGAAAAAAAACCCACAGAAACTGCTCTGCAGGAAAGAGCCCGCAACTCTGAAATGCGCCTCGCCAAGCAAATAGCCACCAAAAATACTACCTTAAAAACAAAAAAAATTTTTTTTTCCCCTGACCGAGGCGCGTTGGGAGGGTTGAAATGGTGCTCTAACGCCCGTAACACGGGGGAATAGAAATTCGTCGCGCTGGACGCAGATTGGAAACCGCTTTAAGAAAAACGTACTACATTGCCGTGAGCTCCTAGCACCATGCCCTAAACCTTGCCCCTAACACAGGCCAAGGCTCCTAATTGCACTCTCAAGGAACTGTCAGAAATACCGAGCCCCTCCGAGTATCTAACATCACCCCCAAATACACGAGGACCTAAGTCGGAGTCAAGTGACTCTGAGCGAATTGACCATCCGGCCGAGACCCTGAAGTAAAGCTACCACCCTTTCCATGGCTTTTTTGCTCTCGGCTTAGGACTTTCCTCGAATCAGCCAATCGTCGCGGGTTAGAAGTACCAAAACTCCGACCTTCCGCAGCACTGTCGCTACCACTACCATAATTTTGGTGAAAATCCGCGGAGCTGTTGCGAGCCCGAAGGGAAGGCCTGGAACTGGCAATGCCCCCTAGGTAGCGCTCACCGCAAAAATCGTTGATGCGACGCCCTGAGCGGGATATGGAGACAGGTCTCTGAGAAATCTAGAGATGTCAGATACTCCCCTTGCCAACCTGTCACCAAGACGGCCGCAGTGTTTCCAGCAAAAGTGCAGCACTCGGAGGCAACGGTTGACATCGTTGTGATCCAGAATGGGCTGAAGCGAACCGTCCTTCATGGGCCCCCCGAAATACATGAAGCAACGACCCATACCGAAGTCCGCTGGCGGAACTGGAACGACGGCTCCCAGCTGCAAGAGTCGGATCACTGCTTGTCGCACCTGCAAGGCCTTCCTGAGTACCTCTGCAGGGAGACAACACGAATGAGTCTAGCACTGGATGCATCAGACCTAGGGTATAACCGACGCGTATGATGTTCAAGACCCATTGATCGGACGCCCCGTGGGTCCAGGTAGAAAGGAAACCCCGAAAGCGACCCCTGATCGGTTGCCCTTCTGCCAGGACCTACCGCCATTCACTGTGTCTTCCAAGCAGTTCCTGACGCCGCTGCGAACCCTCTACTTGCACTCCGCCACCCGCAGAAACCCTGGGCCCGGTAGAGCAACCGTCCTCTACGGGAATCCGCGAAGCGGGGAGATCAAAATCTCCAAAAGTCTCTAAACCGTCCTCGAAAGGACGAAGGATACCTTCCAGGACGAGGAGTATCTGCCGGGAACCTACCCCCCTTAGATTCCCCTCAATCCTTGACCAACCTATCCAAAACCTCCCCAAACAGCAGCTTGCCGTGCCAAGATTTAGAGAACCCATCAGCTGCCCAGCTCCTCAGTCACAGGGACCTCCGTGCCGCTACCAGTGAAGCCATACTATTCGACAAGGCTCTAATCAAATTATAGTGTACAGACGCCTGATACGCAGAGCCGAACTCTAAACGTCGAAGCTCACTCACTTTGTCGTGTTCCAACGACGGCAACAGTCTGAAGTGTGGAACCCAGCGTAGACAGGCTCTAGCCACCCAAGCTCCACAAATGGAGGCTTGTAACGAAATCGCATCTGCTTCAAAAGACTGACAAGAAACCATCCAGCATTCTATTTTGCGTCACCTTGAGAGCCGCGCTTTCCTCAACTAGAATTGTTGTCCTTTGTGACCGCCGAAACCGCCGCATCGATCTTAGGGGAATGGAATCTCTCCTTATCTTTATCCGCCAAAGGATACCGCTTGTTCATAATTCAACCTCCTTTTAAAACTGCTTCAGGATGATCCCACTCATTGTGAACCATTGGGGCTATCACCTTATGGAGAAGAAAAACCAACCTGCGTGTGGCGCACTGCCTGGATAATGGGATCTGCGGCATCATAGTCGACTGCTGGCTGTTCGGAGGTTAGCCGCAGTGTTTGCAGGGCCTCCGTAATCAAAGCTGGCAAATCATCCTTCCGAAAACTCCGAATGTTTCTTGCTTGATCTCCAGGCTCAGGAACCTCTCTCTCCTCTAAATCCTCCAAGTCCGCATCCATGTCAAGCTCCAGCTCCTCTGCATTGTGCCAAGCCACCTCAGACTGAGAGGGCTGTGAGAGACGTGAACTCTTGGCAGCCTCTGAAACCACAGCTTCGCGCTCCGCTAAATCGAGACCATGGATTCGAGGAAGGAATTGGTAAAGCACCTGGCAACTGCCCCTGCCGTCTACAACAAAAGGCTTGAGGCATGAGCAACACAAAGTTCGGAGAAGGATCCTCCATCCGCGTAGCGAGACCAGGCTCCAAACCCACACTTGGGCTACCTGCCGGCCCTTCTGAAACCGAAGTGGTCGGGCCTACAATCCAAGTCGCAACCTCCGGTTCTGCCACCATTTCCAGAGAAGCGGACACCGCGGAGCTCTCCACTTACTGTTCCGCATTGACGGATACTGTAGTACAGCACCGACAAAGGCCTGTCTCTGGGTTAGTACCCCTATGGGTGCCACAACTGAGACACGGAGATCTAGCTGACCTGGACCAACTATGCCTGTCTGATCCTAGCTACCCCCGGCTGCATGATAATCAAGGAACAGAGGGCAAAAAACAGCGTACCCCCGCTTTGCCTGGGAAACACTGGTCTAAACAGCCAAGTTCATTTGAAAATATTTGTTAATTTTCCCCCAATGGAATCCACAGCACAGGGTCTGAACATACAGGTAGTGTATTGTTTTCTTAAAAGGTGGCCTGTTTTGCATCCTTAGGTATATTTGGCGTGCAGACTGTCATCTGCCCTTCTATATGAGAAGTGAAGTGCTCAGATTTTGGAACTCTTACTGTGGATCCCATTCCTGATCTGTCTAACCATTTTTGTTTTGTTTCACTGAATTCTACTCAATTTCTTTTCATTCTGTCTTCCCTTCTGGAATCGTTCTATTTCCTACTCTTACTCGCCTAATCACAGTAACTCCTTCTGCCTCTGAGCTGGAGCTCTTCCAGCAATGTGATTCCCCTGTATTGCCCTGTTCGAATATGGTAGGGAAAGTCAGAAGATCCACACAGGTTGGTCAAGTGCTGATTAGTTTATTTACAGTATATAAATTGAGGCAGTTCACAGCAAGGAGACCGAAGAGATTGGGAAGGTTCATGAGCAAACAATTGATAACGAACTGGATCTCCGACTAGGAGTTCAACTGCTCTCTAAAAGCAGACCTCTGCTGCAGGACAGGGCAGTGGTTACGTTTACCGCTTATGCGGGGTTTACTTTACAAGAAATCTGCAAAACTGAGTTCAGTACACACATTGATATCCCATTCCTGCAAAGAGGCTGGCTCCTGTCAGTACAACCGGCTCAGAGTTCTCAAAAAATATTTAACCCAGAATTGATGAAACTCATCCTGTAGTTGCCCAAAGAAAAGGTTAGCCTGTGGAGTGAGATAGAGGGGAATTTGAATAGAGCCCTTAGCCTAAAAATCCCACACAAGAGACCATTCATTGTGCTTCGCCCTGGAGAAAACATGCCTGGAAGCAAGAGCAACAGTTTCACACATTCTTCTCCATCTGGGCATAGAGTTTAATGCCTCTGTAGCCCACATGACTAAGGTTTTCAGACTTAAGAGAGGTTTGAGAGTTGAGTTTTTTTTTTGTTTTTTTTTTTTTACATGTTGCAATCAGGCACCCGCACTGCCTAGACCGCCCGTCAAATAAATACAAAAAGGAAAGCAAAATTGAACACCACGAATAAATAAACCGCTAAGATACAAGAAAAAGAAAAGAAATTCTCACCAAAACAAATTACTTTGCTTTTGAGGGAGCAGAACCCACATCGGGAGAAACTCAGACCAGAGGTTCAGTTTTGCCGCCGAGAAAAAAAAAATGTAGCGCTGAAGAGACCGCGTGCTCAAAATGGCCGCATTCTCCATCCAGCTTGCTTGTTTTGGCGCGCTGAATAGTGAAGCCCCTCTCCGAAGCCAAAATCCTATCTTTTGCTGCCGTTTCTCGTTTGTCCACGGGCTGCCCTCGGCAAAGGAGACTCAGTTCTGAGAAGCTATTCTCTGATCGCCGCCCCCACAGGACTGCCACAAAACACTGCTATCAACTCCGAGCCGCCAACTAAGCCGCCTCCTGCAGCTGTGTAGCAATCGGGCTGTCTGCGGGTCCAATAGGAGCTCTGCCCCACTCCTTCTAAGGGTCAGAAATCCCGGACCGCAACAAGAGAGGGGTTCACAGAGTGGTTAGGCAGGAAGGAAAGACGTTCAATAACATTTCCTTGCTACAACCCATTATCCTTTTCTGTTTTTTTTTTTTTTTTTTTTAAGATACAGTACCCATTAAACTATAAAGAAGTGAACTGAGCCCAACAAAACTCAAAGTATAAGTCAGAAACCAAAGAAAAAATCCCAGGTAAATAGCTAACTAGCCTGCTCCTGATTCGTTTTTCCAGTGAGCCCAGCACCTAGGCTCACTACATCCTCCTGCTGCATGGAGACTGGACACACTGGGGGGCTGATGGGAGTTCCAGCATGCTACATCCAATGAGGTGAAGATTCTGATTGATCCAGTCTCCAAGCTGCAGGAGGAGGTGCACTACCCAGTGGTGGAGGACTAAACTGGAGGAACGATAAGGAACTATATACATGGCTGATCATCAAGGCAAGTACAAAGAAAAGACAGGCCAGGATGTCAGCCACGCCAATGAGATCTTAGGCCCTGACACAGCCAAGTCAAGTCAAGTCAAGGCAGCACAGAGGGAGTGTCCTGGACTAGTCTAGCAGAGATCCAGGAAAGGAAAGGTGAAATTAGGCCTTTCTTGCTAATTGGCTTTCCTTGAGGAGCTCCAGTCCAATCCCGCACTGCAGGGTAGTGCACCTTTTCCAGCAGTTTGGAGACTGAGCATGTCACAGTCTTGATGACCTCAGGGTACATAGGCAGCTGGCACCACCCACCAGTCTCAGTAACCTATTGACAAAGCAGACTCACAGGAGCAACAAATAAGAGGTCTATAAACTAACCAGGAAAAAATTTGAAGGGATCACCCCCAACAAACACCCCCTGCATTGCAAGAAACCCCATTCCTGGCCCCCACCCCAAACACGGGAGCCTTCAAACCAAAGGAGCTTACCTAACCACACGCCTGCTTCCCCCCCCGGGGTTGGGACAAGCACAAGCACCTCTGTCTACTCCTTAAATCACAGGCCCCATACAGTACATAAGTTGACATTCTTCTGGCCCAGGTTCGCAAATAATATCAGACGGGAAGGGTTCCAGGACTGGACTGGAGTTCAAGGAAACCAATTCTTTGTCCCTCCAGTCCAGTCCTGCACCACAGGGATGTAACAAAACCACCTAACTATGGGAGAGACCTGCGAGACCGGCCTGGATAACCACTGAACTGAACCTCGCATCCCCTGCTGCTTGTATCCGATAGTGCTTCACAAACTAATGCAAGGATGACCAGGTAGATGCCCGACAGATGTCTCCCAGCAGAACCAGGATGCATGCCGCCCAGGAGGCCGCCTGTGCCCTAGTAGAAAGTGCCCGTAGGCCCTGCAGAACCCTCTTGCCCCACAACAGATAGGCCGCGGCAATTGCTTCCTTGATCCACCTAGAAATGGAGGACTTTACTGCCACTTCCCCTTTACATGGCCCTTTGAACAGAATGAATAACCTGTCCGACTTCCGAAATGCAGTAGTTCTCTTCAGATATCTTCTCAAAGAACGCTTGATGTCTAGAAGGTGCAACAGCAGATCCTGCACCTCCTTGGCCAGACCGGACAATAATGGTAGGGTAACCGGCTGATTCAAATGGAACAGAGTCACCACCTTCAGCAGGAAAGCGGGTACCGTTTGCAAGGTGATCTCTCTGGAGAAGGACAGAAAGGGCTACCTACATGAATGCACCTGGAGCTCTGAGATCCTTCAGGCTGAGCAGATTGAAAACAGTGTTTTTGGTGGCAGAGTCAGATCCTTCAGGGTACACACCGCTAATGACTCAAAAAAGCTGATGCGACAGTGTCGAGGTCCCAAGACGGCACCAGTGCCCTTGCTGGAACCATACAACATCTGGATGCGTTCCAGGAAACCCTCTGGATACGGCCACGATAACATGTCAAGACAACTACCTGCACCTTCAGAGAGCCACAGGACAGCCCCTTCTTGAAGCCTGCCTGCAAGAAGTCCAACATTTCTGGCACAGACGCAAACAGCGGCCTGCACCCTCTCTCAGCGCACCAGGCCTCAAACATTCTCCACACTCAAACGTATGACAAGGACGTGGACCTCTTGTGGGCCCTGAGGAGCATGGAAGTCACTGGTGCGGAATAACCCCGCTTAGTTAACCTAGCCCTCTCAAGAGTCATGCCGTAAACAGGAAGAGTAAATTAGACTTACCTGCTAATTGTTGTTCCTTTGCGTCCCTCTAGTCCAGTCCCGGAACCATAGAGTTGTGAACCTCCACCAGCAGCTTTGGAGACTGAAAGATGTCATCACTTTGATGTCACTGGTACAAATAGGCAGGAACCGCCCCCATTCACCAGTACTTTCAGTCTCCAAGCAGCTAGGAGGTTCTGAGCCCGGGACTTGGGCTCAGGGAGAGCAAATAAGCAGACTTATTTTTATCCTTTGGGGTTTCTTTTCTTTGCTCATAGTTTTTCCTGTGTTTTTTCATTTTAGATCTGCTGCTGCCAAAGTTCCCTTTTCCCTTTCTTCGGCTCCCTTCCCCCTCCCTCCTCCTGCACCGGGAGAAGTGGTTTGTTGTTTTTTGGTTTTAAGAGCCCCACCGTTTAAACGAGCATACCGGCTTAGCCTCCCTGCTCCCGAACCTGATCTGAAGGGGTGAGGAGCAGGTTGTAGGCAGAAGAGGGCAGCAGCAGGGAAGACGGCAGTTGACGGGCTCTACAAGGCTAGCCTGCTTCACTGACCGTGGTTAGCACCGCAGCAGAAGCTGTGCGAGGGCTGAGCTGCTAGGTGCACTGTGTCCCCCCCCCCCCCCCGCCTTCCTACCCGTTCGGAGGTGCATGGAGAGGGTGAGTACAGCAAGTTCCCTGGGGCCTTAGTTAACCTAGCCCTCTCAAGAGTCATGCCGTAAACAGGAAGATATCCACCTGTACCATGAGCACTGGCCCCTGCGTCAACAATCTGGTCTGTTGGGAAGTCTCCACAGTTCAGCCGCCCTCAGGTACACCAAGTCCGCATACCATGGCTGCTGCAGCCAATCAGGGACAATGAGGACCACTAACCCCCAATGAGCCTCCACTCTACACCACTTGACCAATGAGAGCTCACGGAAGGAAGACAGAGCATCCAAGCCCCCGGACATTCTTTCCCTCCACCGACTGTAGAACCGGCTCGCCTTGACTGACAAACATTGTCCACCGGTGGGTGGGTGGGTGGGGGGGAGCCTGTTATGGACCTGATGGCAATGTTCAAATACTGACTGGTTCAGTTGCCATTCCCCAGGGTCAAGCCGCACCCAACTGAGGTAGTCAGCTGTGTCATTCTCCATGCTGGCCACATGCACCGTGGAGATAGCCTGCAGGTGGGCCTCCACTCAACCTAGCAAAAGCTCTGCCTTGCTCTCCAGCTTGATGCTGCCCACCCCCCTCTGCCGACTGACATATGCTACTGTGGTGGAGTTGGAGAAGACCTGCACAGCCTTCCCGCTGACCAGCAAATGGAACTCTTGCAGAGCTAGATGAACAACCCTCATCTCCAACCGATTGATGGACCATGTCCGTTCCTCCACAAACCACTGCCCCTGGGCCACTCTCCCTTTGCAGTGGTTTCTCTAGCCTGTAAGGCTGGTATCCGTTGTGAGAGGGACCCAGCTCGGTGACTCCAAGGGGATTCCCACTGCCAGATTCCTCTTATTCAACCACCAGAGGGATACCCGGACCTCCCTTGGACAGGCCAACGTTCTTGACAGGGGGTGATGCTGATGCGACCACCAGCGCAACAGCGCTTTCTGCAAGGGCCTCATGAGTTCTCGCCCAGGGAACCAGATAGTCACTGCCGTGGTCCCCAACAGCCATGCGCAAAAACTGACGCACCAACCACCACAGCGCCTCTGCTCTCCATCACGGCAGAAACATGTGGCCCCCATGGGTGTCAAAGCATGCCTCAAGGTACTCGAGGTCCTGGGAAGGGGTCAGGTGACTCTTGCTGACATTTTGATGACCCACCCCAGGCCAAAGTCGACCACCTGGGCTGTGGCCTGAGTGCTTTCTGCCTCAGACTTGGCCCGAATGAGCCTATCGTCCAGATACAGATGCACTAATATGCCCTCGTGCTGCAAGGCCACCGCCGCCAAGGGGCCGCTGCCATGCCAAACAATAATGCCTAAAATTGAAAATGTCCCATGGGCACCGGAAGCTTAGGTACTAGTGATGATCTGGGTGTATGGGAATATGCAAGTATGCTTCCGCCAGGTCCAGAGAGATCAAGAACTCTCCTTCTCGCATGGCCAGCATCACAAACTTGAGGATCTCCCTATGAAAACGTGGAACCCTCAGACACCTGTTGACGTGCTTAAGGTCTAGGATCAAGTGAAAAGTACCTTCCTTCTTTGGGACTATGAAATAAATGGAGTTCTTAGTTGTCCCTTCAGTGAGTCCTGCACAAGGATCACCTCTCCAGCTGCTTAGAGATTGAGAATTACTGGGGCTGGTGGGTGGTGCCAGCTGCCTATGTACCCTGAGGTCATCAAGATTGTGACATGCTCAGTCTCCAAGCTGCTGGAAGAGGTGCACTACCCTGTGGTGCAGGACTGGATTGGAGGGATAAGGAATTAACGGCAAGTAAAATTTCTCCTTCCAGTTCATCTTGCTAGACCAGTCCAGACAAATGGGGAGTACCAAAGCTAAGTTCCCTCTGGGCAAGAAGCAATGGCAGCAGCCAAGACGCTGGCCCCAAACAGAGCCACTTTGAGCGTGGAGGTCCAAACAATAGCATCTGGCAAAGGTAGAGAGAGAAGACCAGGTAGCTGCCGTGCAGATATCCAGTGGGGTGACCATGCCCTCTCGACCCTAGTAAAATGAGCTCCGAGACCACTGGGCACAGATTTGTTCTAAAGAATGTAAGCAGACTCAATGGTCTGTCTGATCCAGTGTGCTTTGGTAGCTTGAGCAGCAGCCACCCCCTTGTGCCAGCTGCAGATTAGAACAAAGAGGTGATCGGAGAGGTGAAAGGGATTGATGACCTTGAGGTAGCAGCTAATCAATGTTCCCTCTAATTTTCTGTAGGTTGTGTGCGCATAAAATATCAGCTGTGCAGCTTTTGAAGGAAGGTTAAATTTTTGTGCGCCACATAACGACACTTGGAGTTATATACTTTAAAATTTGACTACATGTCAGAATACAGTATGTACAACACATTGATTGCACTAGAAAATACTGTAGAACTTGTGAAAACCGTAAACAAACAACAACTTTTAAATTTTAAGATGTCTGTGTTGTTTTCTATCAGAATCAGAACTGTAATTTTTGTGCGCTCTGTTATAAAGTATGTGCGCACGCTCGGCGAGGTGTGTGCGCGCGCACACGCGCACAGCTTAGAGGGAACAGTGCAGCTAATGTCCTGCTGACATTGAGAGAATGGAGAATGTCAGTGTTCCCCGACCACCGATCCCTCGGGAAGGATCACCAGCTGATTGACATGGAACACAAATAGGAACTTTGGCAAAAAGGAGGGGATTGGATAAATAGTGATGCCTTTGGGGGGGGGGGGGGGGGAGGGGTGAAACCAGAAAGGGATTGCAGCAAGAAAGCATCTGAAGCTCTGATATGCGCCGAGCTGAGATAACTGCAACTAGGACAGTTAAGAATCAAATCATTAAGAGATGCCTGGCAGAGCGGTTCGAAGGGGGGGTCTGGCAAGTACCTCAAGGACCAAGGAAAGGTCCCAGGCTGGAACAACTGGATGGAGGGGTGGGTGAAGTGTATGCACCCCCTGCAAGAAGCGAACCAGATCTGGATGCAAGGCAGGTTGAGTGTCCCCAGAAACATGAGCGCAGCAATCTGAACCTTTAAGGAATTTAGGGCCATGCCCTGATCAAATCACCCTAAAGGAAGGAAAAAGGATGGTCAGTAACATGCACCTTCCATGGGGATGACATACTGTGAGAGCACAATGTGGTAAAATGATGCCAAACTCTAGCATAGGTCTGAGAGGTAAAGATGTGCCATGCCTTCAGAAAGGTAGCCATCACCTGAGGGGAATAGCCTTTTCATGTTCACCACTCAAGAGCCAAGCCATAAGCGATTAAGGAGCTGGGTCATCCATGACAATAGGCCCTTTTCACAGGAGACCCCTACAGGTGCCAAGGAGCAGAGGTGCTGACCGTCAGAGGCAAACAAGGTCAGCGTAATCAGACACTGGCTAGTCTGGTGCTACTATGATTTGTCCGGAGTGGGACTCTGCGCCTGAGAAGTCTGCCTATCAGAGGTCATAGCAGAAAGGTATAGAGTAGCTGATCCAGAAGCCAGGGCTGGACTAGGGCATCATGTCCTTGAGATCCCGGCTGTCTTCAGTGACTGAAAAGAACAGAGTCTTGGAGTTGGAGGCATTAGCCATCAGGTCCACAGTCAGACGGTCCCGCTAATTCACAATCTTTGGAAGGCCCACGGAGAGAATTCCCACTTGCTGGGGTTCAGGAGATGACTGAGAAAATCTGTGCAAACATTATCCACTCCCGCAATGTGTCGTGCGGAGCATTTTGTGCTCTTTACAATTCAGGTAAGCCACTGTAGTCGCATTGCCTGAATGAATGCATACTTCTTTCTTGTGAAGTAGGGAGCGAAAGGGCAAGGAGCACCACCCAGACTGCACATGCTTAGAAACAATTGCTCAGTCAAGGAGGCTTCCTGTACTGACCAGGATCCCTGAGTCGTTCATCCTATAGCGTGAGCCCCCCCAGCCTGCCAGAATGGCACCTGTGGTAACAGGCACCCATTGGAGACTCAGAGGGACTCCACACATGAGGTTGCGACGACTGAGCCACCACTTGAGACTGCAACACAGTTAGTGGGAGACTGAGCCGTGCCCGATAATCTTGGGAACAGGGAGACCACTGGGACAAGAGGGACTGCTGAAGAGGGCGCATGTGGGCACAAGCCCAAGGAATCACGCCCAAGGTGGCCATCATGGTGCAGAGGACCTGCAGGTAGTCCTAGGCAGAGGGTGTTGGGATACGAAGGAAGTTCTGGAGCTACATGAAAAGCTTCTTGCATCTGTCCTAAGGAAGGCATGACCCACCTACGTGCTGAATCGAGCCCTTAGAAACTCAAACAACTGAGCTCTTGACTTGATCGATTATCCAACCGAGGCGACCCAAAAAGCTGACCACATGTCCCACTACTAAAATCGCCTCTTCACAAGACTTCGCTTGGATGAGCCAGTTGTCCAGGTAGGGGTGAACCCTGATGTCTTGGCAACTGAGGGCAGCTACCACCAAGATCTTGGAGAAGGTGCAGGGTGCCATAGCCAGGCCAAATGCCAAAGCCCTGAATTGAAAATGGTGACCCAGGATTGCGAAGCATAGATATTGCTGATGAACTGGGCGAACAGGAACGTGAAAGTAAACTTTCGCTAGGTCGAGAGACACCAGGAATTCACTGGGCCTGACTGACCGAACTGAGCGTCTCCATCCAAAAATGTGACACATGGAGACATTTGTTGACACCTTTCAGGTCCAAAATAGGCCTGAAGGAGCCATCCTCCTTGGGAATGACAAAAATAGATGGAATGGTGTCCAGAGTCAGTCGCCATGGGGGGGGGGGGGGGAATAGGGCAGATCGCCCAGAGCTGTAGAAGGCGCTGACAGCCACTTGTTTGTCTGGCACCCTGTGTGGGGAGAGAAGGAAAGCAGATGGGACAGGCCTCTGGAGTCTGAGGGCATATCCGCAAGTATTAACCTCAAGAACCCACTATTCTGAAATGATCCGGGTCCATTCGCGGAGTAAAGTTGTAGCTGACCGCCCATAGGAAGCACCCCAGAATGGACCCCGGGCCTGTCAGCGCGAGGACCTGGTAGCACCTGCAAACTTGTTGGCAGAGGAGATGTTTCTGCTACAGATCCCACAAAAGGACTGGGGTTTAGAACCAGCCTTAGCAGGGTAAGAGTTGGATCGACACAACCAGTAGTAGCATGTCCCTGAAACGTGCTCTGTATGAGGATGAGGAGTTGGTGCAGTCGGGGGATGACAAGACCTTGATTTGGGCTTGTCCTCTGGCAAGCGTTGAAGTTTAACTTCACCCAAAGTCCTTGACCAGCTGGTCCAGGTCTTACCCAAACAAAACCTCGCCCTAGAATGGAACTTTGGCAAGTCAGGCCTTGGAAGCAGCATCCGCATGCCAATGGCAGAGCCAAAGGCACCTTCTAGCAACTGTAGATGCTACTAAAGCACAAGCTGACAAAACAAAGTAAATCATAGAAGGCATCTGCTGCAATGTAGTGACAGATTCCAAGTGGGCCAGAGCAGGATCTTGTGGGAGCAACTGTAGCCAGCGTAACAATGCCCGCACAGCCAAGCCGCCACACACCGAGGCTTGGAGTGCCATGGACGATTAAGAAAGTTGTCTTCAAAAGGCCCTCGACCTTATGATCAATCTGGTCCCAGAGAACCGTGCTGCCCTCAGTTGGAATGGTGGTATGCTAAGTAACTGTGGTTACTAAGGCACCCACCTTCGGAAAGCACAGTCACCTTTCCAGGTCGTCAGGGGCCCAGAGATAAATAGTAACCCAGGCGACAAGCAGAACACAAGGAGGCATCTGAAGAATCCCATCCAGGGTAACCATTTGCTGTAAAATCAGGGGGAAGGGGAAGCTTCACCTTTTATGATTTCTTGATACACACAATGATGGTAAATGCTTGAAACTTATATGGATCCGAAGTTTGATGTGGCTATGGGCCTGAGAGGTGAAGGGCTTTCGTAATTTGCACATTGAGGATAGGGAGCTCCTCCTTACAAAACAGGTGTATGCCCTGCCCATCTTCTTTCACCTCTGGCTCGTCTTCAAGCTGCGAGAGCTCTCCCTCCTCCCCATCTGTACCTAAATTAAGGGAGTGATCAGAGAGGCATTCACCGTCTTCCCCAACAGGGTGCCAGTCCCCTGAGGGGGGTGGGATTTACCTTGGATGTAGCCACAGGCTGATTGGAGTGCTTTTTAGGCAAAATAGTTTAACCCACTGGAGTTGTAAAAACCACCGGACTTAGAGGCTCCTGAACGCCAGAAGTCCTAGGCATGACAGAAAATGTCCATAATCTGAAAATCAGCAGGGGCTGCAGAAGCTGCTGCAGATGTCCAGAGGCTGTGGCGATTGCAGACCCCCAGGAAATTGTGCCTCCGGCAGGAGTATGGAAGGAGAGAACTCCTGTGGCAGTGCAGGAGAACCCGAGGATGAAGGGACCAGGAGGAGTGATGACGTTGTGGCAGATGCAATTGTGGTAGATGTGCCTGCAGAAACCCCACCTTGATCTGACATACAAGCTGAGCAAAGCTCTGCCATTAAAGAACAGCACTTTCTGCAGCACCCGAGACAGCGTTGTAAAGGCGAGGGCATTTCCCAGTTATGAGGGGCCAGGCAGATATCTGCACCCAGCAGGCCGGTAACCCAAGTGAAAAAGACAGTGCCTGCAGAAGCAAATAAAAGACGGCGTCCACGAGTGTTTTTGGTGACTGGAAGCTGGCAAAAATGCTGCAGAGAAACCAGGGGCTCAGCTGTGGAAGCTTTCCCTAGCAGCAATGGCAGCTATGCCGAATTAGGCACCGAACTCTGGAAAAGCATGGTCTGAGGAGGCCAGAATTGGGGGGGGGGGGGGGGGGGAGGGAGCAACTGGTGCCTGTACTCACTGTCGGAGGACCTGTTAATAGACTGGGAGACTGGAGGGTGCTTCAGACTGCTGCCGGTAGTGACAGAACACCAGGCCTGACAAACTGCAGCTGTTCCAACTTTGTAATACTTTGAGCCCTGATTCCACTCAATGCAGCGGATTCACGCTGCCTGCTTTCTTCAATTTAAGTACAAATTGAAGGAAAAAAAAAAATCTGTGGCTAAAGGCAGAAATCCTGGAACTGAAGGCTGTAACCTGAAGCAGAAGTCTGCCAAGTAGCAGAGGGCTACACTCCTCCTCCTAAAGCAGGAGCCCTGCCCCTCAGGAGATGCTCCACTGACCCTCTTAAATTAGGAGCACCTCTGGAGTCAGTAAGGGGAATTTGTCAGGTCAAAGCTCCTAACCTGCTAAAGGAATTCCCTGAAGAGACTACCTGATCTGGCTACCAGTGTAGAAGTCCACCATCTGCTGAGACAGAAAATACTGAAGCTGACCCCTAGGGTACAGGGTTATCTATCAAGGATGATGTCACTAAGCTTCTAGAATTTGTCTGGACTGGTCTAGCAAGATGAACTGGAAGCTAGGATTAAATGTTAACCTGCTGCTTGACCTCAAAGGTTCGAGGCTTAGAATACATAATCTAAATCTTCACAAGGTGTGATGCACATCACTCTGGACAGAGACTGGTCAGAAAGCTAGCAGGCAGGTAAGCCCCTCCCTGTTCCCCACCACCAAGGTCAGACCAAAGAGGAGCACTGGCGGGAACTTTAAAAATCTGCAGTGCTACTAGGCACGCCCATGCCTGAGGGCCCTTTGGCATGGCCTGACAAACTGGAAAGTAGGAACCACCAGATGACCAAGCAAACATCAACTCTTCATTATATGCGAAGCTAAAGAAAATCTCAACTACATACAATCAAAATACCGAGAGAACCTCCTACAAACAAGCCCTCAACTGTAAACTAACAAACATGCTACCACATTTTATATATTACATGATGCTTCTAGCCACATTTCTCATATCATTATCTACCCAGCTGATTTATAATTGGAATATACCAATACGGCACAGAACAAACTTTTGCCATCTTACAACATACCAAAAAATACCGCCTTATAATCCAACTCGCAGACTCATTTATATCAACACAGAGTCTATGCAGCTCATAAATATGGATAGCAAACTCCAAGATCACCCAATCAAATGCTCTCTCACTCGCTCTGCCCGTAACAAAATTCAGACTATTGTAGACCACATTCAACACAGACTCTGATGTAATGGCATCACTGAAAGCTGGATCACAGACTATGACAACGTCCTCCTCAACCAACTACATCTCAATATATGCTGTTCAACTGCCCCAGATTGGAACAAAGAGGCAGCTAACACCTGAACTTCTCGCTGATCAACTCGCTTAGATTTTCTAACCATCTCCAACTGAGTACACCATATACATAACCTACAGAAAACCCACTTCTAAACACTGAAGACATATCAGCAATCTTAGATGAAGTATGTACCCAGCCAGCCACAAGAAAAAACTCTTTATTCTCATGGGTGACCTCAACCTCCCCTCAACTTCTGCAAAACACGCCAGTAAAGTCATAAGTGCCACGGAATCCCTACAACTCACTCAAATAATTGATTCACCAACCCACTGCAAAGGATCTATGTTGGACCCCATATCCGTACCCAAAGCGCTACACAAAGCAAACCTACAAATTGACTAGTATCATGGTCAGACTACACCATGATATCCTTTAATATACCAACCAACACCACACCCAACCAAATACTCCTCCTTGACATAATTACAAAATGTCAATTCAAGGCCTTCAACCCACAACACTTCCTTGACCAGACCTCTTCACTGCTAGACGCAGACACAGATGACCTACTCATTCATAGGCTCATGAAACCAAATGCCACAACATTCAATGGAAAACACACTACAAAACACCAAAGATCTTCACGAACCTAGACCATACCAGAAGAGAACTTAGATGCCTAGAAAGAAAATGGAAAAGATCACAAGATACTGTAAAGACAGCGTCGCAACTACCAAAACAAATACAAAAGCCTATGTAACAAAGCCCATAAGGAATACATCAAACACTTATGAAATCGCTCAAACGATCTAGAGAACTATTCTCAATGGGATCACTAGTCAGCTGTGATACAAACTCAACTGACACAACAAACGCAAAAATGCAAAATTGACCCTCAAGTTATGGCGATTTCCTCCACAATAAAAAGCATGACAACGCTACAGCACTATCATCCATCGCAGCAAAAGAATGGAACAGACCATCTATGGTGCAACTTCAACCCAAGAAATAAAAGGGAATTGCTCGATATCATTATCAATACCACAACCTCACCCCTCGACCCCTGTCCTGTATCATGGCTATAAAAACAAACAAACAAACCAACCACACCCCACAAAAACACAACCCATACATGACGCAATCAATTCGCCCAGACCATTCTAAAGATAGTACACCTCTCTCAAGCAAGGATACCTACCCACCTGTACTCAAACAAGCCTCTATATGCCCCATCATAAAAGAAGCCTCTAAACAAAACCCACCCAAGTGCTTGTTGTCCAATTGCGAGCATCCCTTTTTTGGCCAAAATCAAAAAAGCCATACAATATCAGCTACAAGATCACGTGGATACACATGCTCCGCTAGACCCACATCAACATGGCTTCCGCCCACATCATGGCATTGACACTAACAGACCTATTCAACAGACTCATCATTGGCTCTGATAAGCCCCGCCAAGGATTTATGCTCAGGTTCCTGGACATAAGCGTAGCCTTTGACTCAGTTTTGCATCATATTATGCTAAACCGGCTCAGATACATCAGTTTAACAGATGGCACTCTAAAATGATTCACTTATCAGACAGAACCATGCAAGTAAAGATCGGTACCACCAACTCAAAACCCTTTAAGTTAACTCAAGGTATCCCTTGAGGTTCAGCCCTCAAGATTATTATTCAATCTATACATTCAACCCATCTGCAACCTACTAAAAGTTGAACATGCACTTTCATCTCTACACAGACGACATGTTCTACATGCCATTAAACACCAACCCAGATTTCACAATTATAGCTGGTATCTTCAATACCGTGCCAAACTTCCTCACCGGAATAAACCTCACAGTAAATAAAAACAAAATAGAAGCTCTACTTATATTCAGAGATCCAGACTTCAAGCCACCAAAAGAGATAACGAGATGCTGAAACAATAGAGATCAAGTATCTAGGCATAACAACCTGGCTAAAAGAACACAATCTCCATATCAATCATTCTAAAACGGATATATTAATAGTAACTAAAAATCAATCCTACATACCTCCAACACACATCACTCTCCAAAATCACAACATTACTATAAAAAATGAAGTGAAATACCTGGGTGTCACTCTTGACTCACACCTTAGTATGGACACACATATTAGAAACATCACTAAGAAGATCTACTTTAAACTCAAAATTTTAAAACAATTACGTCCTCTTGTACCTCTACATGATTTTCTGAGCATTGTACAGGCCATCATCACACCACACTTTGATTTTGCAAATCTCACCCTACTAGGAACAACAAAACAAAACATTAAAAGACTCCAACTTGCCCAAAATGCAGCAGCAAGAATTGTAATGAAGGTTCCACCATTTGAACACATTACCCCTATACTAGCAAACCTTCACTGGCTCCCAATTCAATCCAGAATAAATCACAAATTGATTATCACCACATTTAAGACTTTAAACACAATGGCCCCAGTCCCCTTGACAAAACTTATCACCAAAGACACATCCCAAACTTCGCTTCGGAGGAGAGGCCACACGAACAGAATTAGGATCCCGAAAGAATTCACAACTGCTAAAAAGACTACTAATAGGAAAGCGTTCTCACATGCAGCTCCCACCCTATGGAACTCCCTCCCTGAAGAAATAAGAGCATTAAATGATGCAAAGGAACTCCGCAAGAAATTAAAAACTTATCTATTCACCTCCCATTTTGGCACACTTGAAAATACCTTACCTCTGACAGGTAATGGTTAATAACAACCTAGGGTACACCAACTCTAATTCTCCTAGCAAACTACAATTACAATTAAAATCGAATAAATAACTACTTGTAAATCTTGTATATAGATATATGTAATAAATCAAAATATGTAAATAAGTTCGTTTGTTATTTAACAAGTTTTACCATATTTAGTCATTCATGATTAATGTATATTGCAAAATTGTACCAAGTTAACAAATGTTCCATGTAAAACAGCTACATTGTACCTAGTTAACAAATGTTCCATGTAAAACAGACTTGTAAATCTGTTCATTCCTTGTTCATTGTAAACCGCACCTGATCTGTGGAAGGTAGCGGTATATAAGCAACTGTTAAATAAAATAAAAAATAAATAAATAACTATTGACAGCAACCTTAACTTGTCTGTACACATCAAAAAGGCAGTCAAAACAGCATACTGGAAGCTAAAACTCAAACCTCTGCAACACTTACTTCAGGAGACTGATTTCAGTTCTATATACTACAAGCCATCATTATACCACACCTTGACTATAGAAACATCTACCAAGGCCTCCCAAAGAATGCTCTATTCCCATTACAACTACGAGGGGTGTCCGATATTAAAAAAGGTACAGGTGGCAATCATATAGGCTCCGCATGCACAATAGTGCCGTCATATGCAGGACTACTTGTAGGAGTCTCTGTAGCGTTGGTTTTTTTAACACTCAAATTCAACCAACCCACAGACCTTCCACTCATACACATACAATACAGATACCCCACAGACCACATACACACAAAACTGAAGCCATGATGATATTATGACTATGTTTATTAATTATATACCCTGTTATCCGAGTTATATTCTCCTGTTTTCTGTAAACACAAAGTACTGTTGAATTGTGTATCTCACTGTTTTTTGTGAACCGCGCTGATGCCTAATAGTGCGGTATATAAGAGTCTATAAATAAATAAAATAAATAAATAGTCGCATTAAAGTTCGCGAAATTGCTGAAATGATTGGCATTCCTAAGAGTTCTGTTCATGAAATCATATGCGATCTCAACTTCTGCAAGATCAGGAGGAATTGCAAGACACCGTTATGGACTAGTTCAAGCAAATTGACACGCAACTGTACCGTGAAGGGATGTTCAAACTAGTGTCACGCTAGGATAAATGTCTCGTCTCAATGTTTACGGCGATTATGTGGAGAAGTAAACAAAAAAGTATGTAATTTTTGGTGGAATGTATTGAATAAATTTCTTTCAATACAAATGTTAGTATAATTTTGGCCTGTACCTTTAATATCAGACACCCCTTGTAGTTCAAAATACTGTTGCCAGAATACTTACTTCCAGTGCAACCCAACAGCATATAAAACACTGATCCTAAGTCGTCTACATTGGCTCCCAATAGCACAGCGCATAAAATACAAATCCATCACCATCACCTTCAAAATCCTTCACCATTTCTCAGCACCCTGCCTCACCGAGCTGACCACTACAACACACACATGACCAAGTAAAATTACCAATCAGAAACTACTGAATATTCACCCACTCAAGACCAAAACTACACAAATCAGTAACACAGCATTCTCCCTATACGCTCCATCAATATGGAATTTACTACCAGATAACATTTAAATCCCACTAGAGGACAGCAACCTTGGGCTGGAAGGACTGGGGTTTCTAGTCCCACAGGTGCTCCTTTGGGTCTTGGGCAAGCCACTTAACTATTTTACAGGGAACATGGGCAATGGATGGTTCTCTCCAAGTTATAATGCCCTGTTCAATGTAATTTCAGTTTGTTCAATGTAAACCACCTTGATATCATGAAAGGCAGTATATAAGAAATAAATAAAAAATAAGAGCAGCAAAATCCATTACAGATCTAAAAACGTTACTCACACACCTCTTCAGAGAATACTATGGACTCAATGACATTACATACACCACACACACATCTTACCCCATTTGACTGCTCAGATCATTCCTACATTCTACCCTTCCCGTATAAAAAATATACTTCTCCATGGACATAGTTCATTTCTTTCCTTCAGTTAACCCCATATTTATCTCCAAGTTGTCTTCCCTTGTTTAATGTAAAAGCAATTCTTATGTAATTGTGTTCATTTTAAATCACTTATGATGAAGGTTGTATAGAAAAAACTTACACATTCTCTGATTATACTGTTCCAGTTCTTGTAGAATTAGACTAGAATTCACAAGCATGGCCTGGTCTTGGCTGGCAGTGCAGAGGAAGCAGACATGTGCCAATGCCCTATCCCAGCTCTGCACACCCTAAAAACAGCTTAGCCAGTATCTGGAGAAGATGAGGTTATGTAAAAATTCTGTTAGTCCATGAACCACAGTAATTTTGTCTGGTCTACAGATGTAAATCCTAGGAACTGTGAGAGAGAGTCCACCAGCTTGAAGAGTGAGGTGCTTGCAGAGAGGCAAGCAGGAGTCCAGCATGTAGGCAAGAGGTTACCTGTGTAGGGGCATATACGGGAGGTGGAGCTTGAGCAGTGCTTGTCAGGTGTCCACAGGGTTAACGATGAGCAGGTAGTAAGGATAGAGCCAATTCATTACATGACATCTCTACATCTTCTCATGAAATTAGAAAGTCAGATTTAGTCTGGTGTTCTAAAGCAGTCCATGACTACTTAAAAAGGACAGACGTGGAAAAGTGAACATGGTACTGCAGAAAGCTCAAAGCATGAAAAGAAACTAATTGTTCTGCTGTCAACCCAGGTGATGGCCTACTCCTGCTCAATTAGTTCCACTGGCTAGAAAACTTAAAGATAATGCTTACATTTTGGGCTCTTAAGATTCTGGTCCACAGTATCAGGGTTTGAGAGTTAACTTGGATTAGTTTGAGTCCAAATGTCTAGCTAGAGGGCCTTACTTGGCTGTCTTCATGCAGCCCACAGAAGGGACCACATGTATCCGAGGTGTGCTAGCTAATAGCTCCCACACTGTGGAATGACATTACATGTTGAAACTTATCTTAAAAACAAAACAAAAACCACAAAAAAAAACTTGTCAAGCTTCCACAAAAATAGGTAAAAATTGGTTGTTTCCTTAGGTTGTTCTAAGCTCCATTTTCCCTGCAAATGCTGGTTGGTCTTCTGTCTTTGTGACGAGTTGTGTTTGTTTTCATTGGATTTTATGGCAATTACTTTTGTTTTTATTTTATAAGCCACTAACAAAGAGAATTTGGGCTGGGATTGCAGGCTATAAATCTGTACATAAGCTAGAAAACCATTGCAAACAGGTTACACAGAGGCAAAAGTGCATCAGGAGAAACATAACAGTAAGACATTCATCATAGGTGTTGCCAACATTCTAAAAGGGCCTAAAATTCCCTCCCGATATGGGAACACCACCTGCTCCCAAGCTTAGCCATTAACCAATCATGCTCCCCCTACCTTCCAATGCCCTCCATTTTTTCACCCCTTCCCTTCTCCACTGACCCTTGGGAAGGATGTCATCACCAGGAAAGACAAGCAAAAGCAACAGAATTTTGAAACAGAGCAAGACAGTGTATGCAAGACACAAAAGCAAACAGACCCCTCTCCCAGATGCCTATATGCGTTACACAGGTCACTATTGTGTCTCAAAACTATGCCTTCCAAACCTTAAACAGTTTAGCCAAGAATTTAGTATGCCCATTCAAATATCGTTAAGGTGGTTGCAGACCCTTGCACCGATCTCAGCTCTAATCACTGAGTTAGTTAGTCTGTTTACCTTGTCACCAATTCTGAAGTTTGGAGGAGAGGGCATTTTTATGTTCTCAATGCTGACAGTAGGGGCATCTTCCACTGGCAGGTCTGGGCACAGAATTTTGTTGGTCTGGATTTGATTTTGGATTGTGTTGATTACGTCTTCCACCCTGTCTTTAGGGACTGGTTTTCCATGCCAGTTATCGTCATCCTCTATGCCTGGAACAAACCCACAAACCTCTTTAGATTCCTGCACATAAAATTAATGCGACTGCATTCTGGATATTCCTCACTGCACCTTCAGGAGCTATAGAGATGAAATGCTATGAATGAGGATTGACAGTCAAGCCAGCAAACCCATCATTGGGACACGTTATCAAGACTGGAGCATGCTTCATGTTAAGAAGTTATACTACAAATGCACTGAAATACGTTACAAAATAAAGGTCAACAGAATGGGGTATTTACCTCCACCCACTCTAACTCTTCCTCTACCTTACTTTAAAAAGTCACTTTCATTCATCTCCCCCTCCAAAAGCAGATCTACTTCACTGCAGACTGTCATATCTGCAAAAATAAAACACTTACCCAAGGGAAGGTTCTCTTTCATACTGTTACATTTAAGTAGGAGTCAGTCACACCAGAATTCCTGATCCATTGAAGTGAGGCGCTTAACAACTACTGTACTTTATAGTTTGGTACTTTTCTTGCTTTCAGGAACACTCCCTCTCACTAAACTGAGTGGCATAAGCCAGGTGCCATGTTTTTTTCACCTGCGCCCCCCCCATGGCTGGCTACATACATACATGACAATGCCTGGGCCCAAGTCAAATGAGCTGTCAAGCTGGCAGCACAGGCTTTCCTACCAAGATATAGGCAGAGGAGACGGCGGCTTTGATCCAATGGCCCAAAGTGGCCTTGGATGCAGCATGCCCCTTTCAGGGACCCACAAAACAGCATAAAAAGGTGATCAGAAAGGTGCTAGTGATCTCCAGGTACTGGAGGAGCACCATCCAGACATACGCCCCGGGGCTGTCTGGAGCACTGATTGTATAGGAAGGAGGGCAGAGATATGACCTGACCTACTTGACATGGAATGATGTAAGTACCTGGGTAGGAATGAAGGAACCAGCCAAAGGACGACACCCTCTGCAGAGAAAGTCAAGAAAGGGTCCTGGCAGAACAGCACCTATAATTCAGACATACAACATACCGAGGTAATTGTGACCAGAAAGATAGCCTTCATCTTAAAGTTCTTGAGCTTGGCCTGTTTTAATGGCTCAAAACAGCACCCAGATCAGTAACTGAAGCACTATGGCCAGATCCCACAGCAGAATAGCTGGACCGAGTGGCAACTGCAAGGCCTGCATGCCCTGCAGGAATCATCTGACATCACGACGACAAGCCGGCGACCAGCTGGCCAATGGACCCCAGAAGGCTGCAAGAGCTGCTACCTGCACCAGCAGGAGCTCCACGCCAACTCCTTCTGGGAACAGTCCTCCAAGAAAGAGGATAAAAAGGACAGTCACACCCTCCAGGCCAACTCCTGACAAGCCCGGCACTGAACGGTCAAACACCCACCAGACACAGATATTAAGCCAAAAGATGTAGACCAGCATCTGGCTTGCAGAAGAGTGCTCACCACAGCCACAGAGTAGCCTTTGCGCTGCAGTTGGTGCCTCTCAAGAACCATGCTGTAAACGAGAAGGGAGCCAGGTAGTCCACGAGGACAGGCCCTTGCCGTAGAAGCCCCCTGTGACTCCCCAGCCGGAAAGAAGGAGCCATCGGGAGCCAAACGAGGTCAGCTTATCAGGGCCACCACAGTAGGTCAATCTGGTGCAACGAGAACCACTCATTGTGTGTGACATTCTATTCTGTAAAGCAACCAGGAAATCAGGGCCCATGGCGCAAACATTCAGGAGGTGGATGTGCAGCCACGGCTGCACCAATGAGTCCACCACCATGGAATAGACCTCATCACCAACTGAAAGGGGGGGGGGACCTTTTAGTTCAAGGTTGTAGCCATGAGATCCATTGCTGGACTCTCCCAGCAACAGGCTATGCAATCGAAGGCCCAGGATGCCAGTTCCCACTCTCTCGGCTGTGTCAACGGAGGTAAAGTCAGCCTGGATGTTGTCCTCCCCCACTATGTGCTGGGCCGAGAGCACCAAGAGATGTTGCTCTGCCACAGGAGGAAGAGTTGCATCTCACATGCCACCCTCCAAGCAATTGATGGCCCCTTGTTGCTTCACATAGGCTACGGCTATCATATTGTCTGAGAACACGTGTATAACCCGACCCTGGACTAGATGGAAGAATTGTGAGCACTAGGTGAATGGCTCTTGGTCCTCCAATGGAGGCAGCGTGGACCATCAACTGACTGGAGGCATGTACTGTGAGTCAAATGTCCCAGGCAATGAGCTCCCCAGCCCATGAGGCTAATGTCAGTGGTCAACACCACCCAGGAGGTTCTCCAGCAGCACTACCCATAGGAGGTTGGTGAAGAGGTCCACCAGCAAAGACTGCAGCAAATCAAATGGGGTAGTGGGACCTAGATCAGGTAATCCTTAAACAGGAGGATCAGTGTGTCAGCAATAACTCCTGCAGTGGGCGCATGTAGGCTCAGGCCCAAGGTACCAGGTCCAACGTGGCTGCCATCACCCCAAGCAGCTGCAGGTAATACCATGCCGTGGGCGACTAGGAAACAAGAAAACTGCAAAGCAGATGGCAATACAGAGTCTTCTTCATGCAGGAGGGGTGTCTTATGCCCCAGCAAGTGTTGAAGCGGGTGCCAGGCAGCTCTTCTTGTGATAAGCCTACCCAGCCGAGCTGTTGCAAGAGCTGCACCACCAGCCTGACAGAGCACCCAGCCTCCGGCAGTGTCTGGGCCCGAATGAACCAGTCATCCAGATAAGGGTGCAAGCAAATCCCTTCATGCTGAAGGGCCACCGCCACCACTACTATGACCTTTATAAAAGGGCCAAGGGGCAATAGCTAACCCAAATGGGAATGCACAAAACTGATAATGTTGGCCTAAGAAGACAAACTGCAGGAAATGCTGCTGGTCTTGTTGGAAAGTTTAGGTACACTTCCGTAAGATCTAAAGAGTGGCAAGGAACTCTCCCAACCAGACTGCCTGAATCACTGTCTGCAGGGTCTCCATGTGAAAGCGGGGAATGCGAAGGCTGTGGTTGATGCCCTTCAGATCCAAAATTGAGCCTGTTGCCTGTCCTCCTTTAGCACCACAAAGTAGACGGAGTAACGACCTGTGGCCCTCTTGGTGAAGGGAACAGGATGAATGGCCCAGAAGCCCAACAGCCACTGCAGGGTAAACTGCCTGGTGCTTTGAGTCCAGGCCTACTACAAAGGCATCTCGAACAGGCTTAGCAAACTCTTGGCATGTTTCCCTGGCTGATAATGTCCAACACCCACTGATCTGAAGTAGGATGGGCCCATTCTTGCCAGAACTACAAGTGCACCCTCCCCAACCTACAGCTCCTTGGAACAACCCCCCCCCCCCCCTTGACAGTGTGCCATAAGGGAAGAAGCCGCCTTCCAAAAAGGCACCAAGAATCTGAGACCAGTATGCCCCTCAAAAGGGCTGGTTGTGACTGTTGGAACTGGAGGAAGAGTGCCTCTTCTGACCATAGCATCCGAAGTCACAAAAGCCCGAATACGAGGACCCCGTGACTTGGAAGAAGAAGTCCTCAGCTTATTTTCCAGTAGGCACTGCAGCTTGACCTCCAAGGTCCTTGACAATCTTTTCTAAGTCTTCCTCAAAAAGTAGTCACCCACGAAAGGGGAGACCGGCCACATGCTAGCCAGTGCTACAGCCATGTAGAGGAGATCATAGGAATCTGCCAAAAAGGCCACCACAGACTCCAGACAAGCCGTGTTCTCGTCCTCAGGCAGCAACTGCAACAGCGTATCAGGGCCCAGGCCACCAAGCCCCTGCAGGTAGATGTCTGTACCACCATGGAGGCAGTCTTTAGCAGACCTTCCACCTTACAGTCATGAAAATCCCAGAGGGCTGCCCTGCCCTCCACTGGAATGGTGGCAAGCTTAGTCAACACCATGACCAAACAAATCCATCTTGGGGTATTTCAACCCCTGAAAAAGATCCTTTTGAGACCAATTGCTGCCTGGTTCGTAGAGTGGCATCTGGCCTTTCCCACTCATCCGCAACCATCTGCGGCAATTTGGGAGGGGAACTGAAAGGCCCTAGAAGTTGCCTTGATGTTCAAGGATAGAGTCAGAAGTTAAAGTAGTCAAGGCCACCATGGCGTCCAGAATACGTAGTTCTGAAGCTACCTGGACTATTGGGGGGGGAAGCAATCTCTTCCCTGAGGAACACAGTACCTGTGCCCCCTGTCATCCTCTGGTGGAGACAGGTCCTCTTTGTCCTGGCTGGAACTTTCCACTGAGGACAGATCAAATGGTGTCTATCCCCTGTTCAGCACCCTCATTGTTGGGGTGGGGAATTGAGGTCCCCCACAGCCCATAGCAAAGACTTATGCAGACATAGTCCCTCCTGGTCCCTGTCCTGGCATACTTCCTGCAGGCCTTCCCAGTGGGCCAGGATGCAGACTGGGACGATTTAGCCACCTGCTGAGCCTTTGTTCCTTACTATATAGGCCACGCTTGCTGGAAAAGTGCTGCAAACTCTTTAGCCTCAGGCTCTTGACCCACAACTGCACTCTGTGCTAACTGACCAGGGCAGGAGGAGAGGATCTCTGCATGGGATTGGCAGGCTGCCTCAACAGCAGTCAGTTCTGAAGTCACAGCTAATGCAAGAGCCAATGAGGAGTCCATGGGGGAGAGGCCGATGTCAACGGAAGCCTAGAGCTGGAGAATTGGCCTGGATTGGCTGTGCAAGCAGGACAGGGCTGGTCCAGCAAGAATCTGCATCGCTTGCTACAGCAAAGGAGAGGGAGCTTAACCAGCATACTCAGAGGCCCAGCTGAAGCGCTGACGAGCAGATGCAGTTTCAATGGGAAAGATAGTCCAAGCCTAATTGCGCCCAGTGCACCACCATGCATGGAAAATCCCAACCTCAAAGTGCAGGTAGCACAGGCATGCAGCCGCAGCTTCATCTAATGAGGCCTGAAAGCAGCACAGATAAGCAGTCATGGTGTTGGCAGGAAGGCAAGCCTGAAGTGTAATGGCACCAGAGCAGTCGCACTGTGGAACCTTAGTGTCAAGGAAGTGCAGGTAGCAAATACCCTTTGCTGTTTGTGTCTCCCGGTAGTGTCTGCAGATTCAGGTCAGAACTCACGGTTACTGCACGTCAGTGGTGGGGCCCCGATACCATGCTGTACTCTCTTCCAACAAGCCCAGAGAAGCAGCAGGAGGGGGTAGAAGTAGGGGCCTTAGAAGGCCAGAGCTGCGGTAGATCCTCCAAGCTATACCAATCAGTGGTAAGTAATTTTTTTTTTTTTTAATGAATAAAAGTAAATAAGAAAACAGAAAGCAGAACAAAACAAGACACCCCACACACACAACTAGGCTATAGAAAGGACAGGCACCCCAATGCAGGACTCTTTAGCAACTGAACTAGCCTTCATGGCAGAGATTACTGCCCCCCTTAAATACCAGTCAGACCAGTGGAGTATCTCGCATACCCCAGGTGACAGAATCAAGCTGGACTGCTTTGCGCCCTCCTGGCAGTCCACACAAGCTGAAAGCCTTCGCTGTATTGATTAACCACCATCTGCTGAGACAGAGAAAATACTGGAGTACCCCTAGCTGTACTGGATGTTATGGAGAAATTTCACTTAATATTAATTTCCAGTCCTGGAATCCTGCTGGACCAGTCCAGACAAGTGGTTAAGTCCCCCTGCCAGCAGATGTTGTTGAGGCTTATGACACTTTCTCTCTCCAAGTAGTCTCAGCCATATAGAGAGGCTCCCCTAAGTGTAACTCTAAGTATACTCATGTAAAAGCAGAGGAAGCCCCATGTTAACTAAACCAAATTACTCGTCGTCAGGTGACCCTGGAACGGAGAACACCAAGTAGTGCAAGTATGTACAAGAAGCCTAGCAAGGCTAAACTGATTCGTAGGTTTGAGCCCAACAGAGCCGCTTGTTCAATAAGGCTCTGTTAAAATGGCTGATGAGTCAGCCCAAGGCTGTTGCTGAAGAACACAGTAAGGGGGCGGGTCCTGGACTGGTCGAGCAGGATAACAGGAAAGGAAATTAATGGTAAGTGAAATTTTGCCTTCCAATTCATTCTGCTAGACCAGTCCAGATAAGTGGGAACTACCCAAGTTGCATCCCCACCGGGCAGGAAGAGACAGCTGCCATTACCACACACTGGCCCCAAAACGCACCATGGCCTGAGCCTAGAGGTTGAGGCAATAGTGGTGTGCGAAGGTGGACAGATGACCAGGTGGCTGCTCTACAAATGCCAATGGGCGAGACATGCAACAGTTCTGCCCAGGAAGCTGCCCAGGTCCACTTGGAATGAGCACGAAGCCTCACGGGTATGGACTTGTTATGCAGGAAGTAAGCTGCCACACCTGATCCAGCTTGCGATCATAACTTTGGATGCCCCCAGACCCTTGTGCAGACCAGCAAACAGTACAAACAGGTGATCAAACTTCGTAAAGGCATTTGTGACCTTAAGATAGTCATTACATCATGTATCCTGTACTATGTAAATTGTATAATGTTGAGAACGAACTGGTTTGTAATGTGCATGGAAATGGTTAATAAAAATTAAAATGGAAGATAGCGATGAACTCTCCAGACAGACTGCCTGAAAACTGTCTGGTGCTTCAGAACCCCATTCCTTCGGAAAAAAGGATAAAGAAATGGTCTGATTCACATTAAAGGACAAAAGCACCTTGAGCAAGGAGAGCACTACATGAAACACTCCTTCGGAAGTGAATAAGAGAAAAGGCTCCTGACAGGAGTGCCTGTAGCTCAGACATTCACCTGACTGATGTGAGAGACTAGGAAGACCTTCAGGGACAGATCCAAGAGTGATATAGCCGAGTGGCTCAAAGGGGGCCTTCATGAGGCTCCGAACAATGTTCTCTCTAATTTTCTGTAGGCTGTGTGCGCATAAAAAATATCAGCTGTGCAGCTTTTGAAGGAAGGTTAAATTTTTGTGCGCCACATAACGACACTCTGAGTTATATACTTTAAAATTTGACTACATGTCAGAATACAGTATGTACACCACATTGATTTTAATCAAATTAAAGGAAAATAGACGATTACTAAATGAAGCGGAAAATCTTTTAAATTTTAAGACGTCTGGGTTGTTTTCTATCAGAATCAGAACCGTAATTTTTGTGCGCTCTGTTGTAAAGTATGTGCGCTGGTTCGGCGAGGTGTGTGCACACGCACACGCGCACAGCTTAGAGGGAACAGTGGCTCCGAAGCACCAGGGAAAAGGTCCCAGGGAGGAACAAGAGGATGCAGTGGAGGTAGGAGTGTGCGCACTCCGTGGAGGAAACTACTGATATCTGCATGAGACGCAAGCGAACGTTCCACCACTGGGCTTCGGAAGCAGGTGAGGGCTGCTACATGTGCTCGCAGAGAGTTGGAGGGCAAGACCCTTATCGACCCAGTCCTGTAGAAAGGCTACAATCTCTGGAATCTGTACTCGCCAAGGCAATCTTTGTTGCTGAGCGTACTATGACTCAAACAAGCACTATACTCATGCATATGCCAACGACGTGGAGGGGATCATGACTTAAGCAGAGTCTGAACAACTTTAAGCGAAAAAGAAGCCAGGAAGTCTCCAACATCTGCTGGCAGGGGGACTTAACCCATTTGTCTGGACTGGTCTAGCAGGATGACTTGGAAGGCGGTGGATGATAGATCCGGCAGTCTCAAGTGGCTCGAGCAGTGCAGCGGGGAGGTAGCTTGTAGCAGGGATAAAAACCACCACCAGAGTTATGGAAGAGAAGGGGGGTGGTAGGGAGGGAGAAGGCTGAAATAACTCACTGTGATCTTTCTGTTCACCTCAGCAGTTAGCCATGGATGAGAGATGCAGGGAAATGAGAGGTTGTAACGTCAGCAACAGGCTTCTTCTAACTAAGGTACACTTTAGAAAATATGCTAGCGAAAATAAAGAATGGATGCTACTCTTGCTGTCACAGGATCTATGGCGCCTTTCTGCAACGTGCTTCACAGGTCCTCCTGACCAGGAGAGAAGTCCCTCTCCCAGGGAGAACTGAACAGGTCCTCCTGACCAGGATCTCCCTGCTCACACTAGACTAGGCAGTCAGTGGGAAACTTCAAGGGCAACACCTCATGTGCACCTTGAAGACCTCCACCAAATCAGGCTCAGAATTTCTCTGGCAGCACCTTACAATGGCAGGCTGCCAGGAGGAAAGATAGACATCCATCATCTGCTAGAGACAGAGCAATACTGAGGGTGACACCTAGGGGAGCCTCTCTATATGCCAGAACCAACTTGATGCTTATAGTACTGTCTCCAACATCTGCTGGCAGGGAGACTTAACCCACTTGTTTGGACTGGTCTAGCAGAATGACGTGGAAGCTAGTGAGAAGGCCACAGGACTTTCTGGAATTCTCTCTCTCTCATCTGCTGGTTGGGGCAATAACCCACTGGTCTGGTCTGGTCTTGCAGGATGCTCTGGAAGGAGGAAATTTGGGGGGGGGGGGGGGAAACATGAAAACAAAGAGTCTGGAATAGGGGATCCAGCCAAAGAGGGGAAGAAAGAGTGCAAGGTGTTGGAGGTTAAAGGGATGAATGCATGGGGACAAAGAGCACAATGTATTTGCAGAAAGTTGTATTCCCCCCCCCCCCACGGAAAACAAAACAAAAACCACACTCTCTAAAGGTATAGCTTATCTATATATTTCTGTCTAAAGATGCCATGTGGTGTAGAACTCTGCCACTGGTCTTGTGGAGCAAGAACACAAGACCAGCATGAGAAGTGAGACAACAAGGGGGGGGGGGGGAGGTTTGTGGTCACAAAGACAGGCTCCTAACTACACAAAAATGTGTCAAGGCCTGCCATTAGCATCACAACCAGCTACACAAAAAGGCTGCAAGACAGGCCAATGCCCTCCATCCTCATGGATGTTTTAATCATCAAGATAGGAGATGACTGCTCACCTGGGATCCCTCTTCCTTTGTAGGTTTTAGCAATGATGGCAGTGGGCTTATCCTTCACTTGTGTCGCCTGCCAGAGGACACTGCACAATTCTTCCACATCATGGCCATCTACTACATAGGTGTTCCACCTGCCAATAAATCCAGGCCAGTAAGGGAGGAGAAAGCAAAGAACCTCCAAAAATAAGTTTACAGAAGTTATTAGTTACCCAAAAGCCTCACAGCGCTTTCGGTAAATGCTGGTCTCGTGCTGTAGAGGAGTAGCTTCACTCTGGCCCAAGCGGTTCACATCAAAGATGGCCACCAGATTATCGAGCTTATAATGTGATGCAAAGGCCATGGCTTCCCAGACAGCACCTTCTGAAGACTCACCATCTCCCAGCAGGCAATACACACGATAACTAGAAAAAAATACCCCAAGTGAAAAATCATCCAGGCCCTCTTTTGCAGGAGTCAGCACCAGGTCACCACTTATTCATAGCTACTTCATTTCTAGAGACCATTCACTAGGAACTGAGTTTTAGATTAGCTGCAGCCAGTACACAAAGTGGCAATTTTAGACAGGGAAAATATACTACTTCTAGAGTCATCACTTATACCCACGTCTCTTTGGCTGCTGGCTACGGTGAAATTAGACTTATCTGCTAATTTTCTTTCCATGACACACTCCGGTCCAGGCCAGACTCCTGGTTGTGCTCCTGTTCAAGCAGATGGAGCTTTTAAAATGTTTTGTAAGGTTGTAGGTAAGGTTGGAGAGACAAGCCCCTCAAGATAAGAGCCATATGGCAAAGCAGAACCACCAAAAACATAAACCAAGAACTATTAATCATTAACAGATTCAACCAGATATGAACAAATCAGCTAGCAACTATTCCCAACAGGAAACCCTACACAGCCAGTGCTGCCTGATGCCTCCCTGGGACACTGGCCTCATTGGTAACCTACCACAGGCAGTCTCGCCTATTCATGCTAAAAGGGCAGGTTCTGGCCATGGAAAGAAAATTAGCAGGTAAAGTCTAATTTCACGTTCCATATCACCCCTCTGCTCCAGGCCAGACTCCTGGGATAGTAGTTTAAATTTCATAAGTTAGAGCCTAGCAGCAGCAAAGAGCTATAATTTAAATCAAATCAGAATATAGCTTACCTCAGCAGCACAACACAGGGTACTGTGTAGCAGCCCTCTTAATAAAAGTCATGGGATAGGAGGCAGTGTACTACTGTGGATCAGGAACTGGTTAAGAGATACACTAACAGCCTTTACTACATACTCCAGTAACAAATTCCAGAGTTTGATTACACGTTGGTTCCTGGGGTGTCTGAAATATTTAACACAGCCAACACCTGTGTAATGGGGAGTGGCACCTCCTCTTGCCGAAACAATGGCATGATTGAGGGATCTTCCCACCAAGGGACATCCTCCAGCTCCACTGGCCCCTCAGGAGAATGTAACCCCGAGGGGTTCTCCAAGTCAGTTTCCAATAAGTGACTCTGAACTGAGCTCCTCTAAACCATGGTTGTCAACCTGCAGTTCCTGAGCCAAGTCAAGCCTGCTCGCCAGTGCCCACAGAGGCTCCCCCCAAATTAGTTTATGTATTTCTTTGAAGCTAACTTCTTAATTTCCTTTTTAATTTCTCAGCAAATCATCCCTCCAGTGCAGGCCAATGCACTGTGCTCCTTCCACCTGCTGGAGACTGAGCAATACTGATCTTGAGGGGGGGTTGTTCCTCCCTCCTTATGCAATGACATCACAAAAAAAGTATTAAAAGCTCAATTTCCATCTGCTGGAACAGGAGCACAACCAGGAGTCTGACCTGGACCGGAGGGATGATATGGAAATGTGTAGGTATGCTTGTTCCAAAGCTAGTGAAAATGCACAAGTATGTCTTCCTGGTTATACATGTATACTTTACAAACTGCAAAGTATATGTGCAAACGACAAACTCCCCACTAGGAGCACCTTATAGGCTAAGTTTAAAGTATATGCAAGATCACTCCCTGTGTATACTTGTGTGGTGAATTTTGCTCACTCGCTTTCTACATGCAGAGCCAGGATTGTATACATAGAAAAGCATAATTACTTATCTCTAATGGAGGTTTCACCATAGACAGCGGGGCTATGCAGCCACACTGATGGCGACATCCTGGATTGAGCCACAAGTGTCAGGTTCTCCCATAGCCTAGAGAAGTCTTTTTGGACTTGAGCATGCGTGCCTTCTCCCGCCTCAGCCTTCCGGCTCTGCTCTTCAACCGTTTCCTGCCGCTCCAGCGTGCTGCATGGTTCTCTCAGTGGCTTAAAAAGACTAATTTATTCTTCGAGCTATGGGAGAGCCCAGAACTCATGACTGTCCAGGACGTCACCATCAGTGTGCCTGCCTCCCCCTGCTAGTCTTCAGAGAAAGCCTTTCTAAAAAACACCCACACCCACTTATCCTTTAATATAAATACAGGAAGATACAGTATTAAATCCCACTGCAAAAAAGACTATGGACACAGGAGAACTGCAGATAATCTAACAAAAGCATATGATACCACAACTGAAAGGAGGTGGGTTCAGATTGAACTAGAAGCAAAGATGAGCAGGAGGAAAACAAAACACAAAAAATCCCCACATACACACACCACACCCCAAACCAAAACACACACAACTCAAAAACACAACACAACCACACCACACCACACGACCAGGGGTTCTAAAACCAGGTCTTCAGGATGCACCTAGCCAGTCAGCTTTTCAGGATAGCCACAATGAATATGTATGTATGCATGACAGATTTGCACACAATTGAGGCAGTACATGCAAATCTCAGAAAGTTTACTTACTGTTAATTTCCTTTTCTGGATCCCTGCTTGACCAGTCCAGACAAATGGATTGCCGCCCCCCCCTCCCCCGTCAGCAGATGAGAGAAAATTCTAGCAGCTTAGTGACAGCAGGTAGTCTCGGGGAAAACAAAGGAAGTTCTGGAGCTGCATGAAAAGCTTTTCACATCTGTCCTGTGTAAGGAAGACACAACCCACTTGTGTGTTGAATCGAGCCCCTAGAGATTCCAATGACTGAGGCAGCCATAAGCAGCTCTTGGCCTGATTGATTATCCAACTGAGACGACAAAACCCCCCCACAAACCTGACTACCTATGCCGTCTGCTAAAACCGTCTTAGATAAGCCAGTCGTCCAGGTAAGGATGAACCCTGATGCCTTGGCAACAGAAGGCAGCCACTGCTACCACAATGATCTTGGAAAAGGTGCGTGGTGCCGTGGTCAGGCCAAATGGTAAAGCCCTGAATTGATAAATGCGACCCAGAACTGCAAAGCATAGGTATTGCTGATGAGCTGGGCGAATGGGAATCTGAAAGTAAGCTTCGGCTAGGTCAAGAGACACCAGGAATTTGCTGGGCCTGACTGTCTGAATGACCGATCTGTCTCCATCCGAAAATGTGGCACATGTATACATTTGTGGATGACTGAGGTCCAAAATAGGCCTGAAGAAGCCATCCTCCTTGGGAATGGCAAAGTAAATGGAATAGTGTTTGGAGCCAGTCTCGGGGGGGGGGGGGGGCTTTAGAAGGTGCTGCAGTGGCCTGCATGGGGACAGCAGGAAAGAGGGTGGGACAGGCCTCGTGAGCTCAAGGGCATACCCGTGTGAGTGATAACCTCAAGAACTCACTTGTCCGAGATGATCTGTGTCACAGCAGGACAAGCTAAAGAGATAAAGTTTCTAGATGAAATAAATGACTGCTTCTTGGAGCAGCTGATTCATGAACCAACCAGAGGGGAAGCCATACTGGACCTAGTCCTTAGTGGAACGCCAGATCTGGTGCAAGAAATAAGGGTGTTGGGACCACTTGGCAATAGTGATCATAGTATGATCATGTTTGATTTAATCAGTGGAGGACAGATAGTAAAGGAATCCACAGTACTACCTTTTAACTTTCAAAAGGGAGACTATGATAGAATGAGGAATATAGTTCGGAAAAAACTAAAAGGAGCGGTTCCAAAGGTTAAAGACTTACAGCAAGCTTGGGTGTTATTTAAAAATACTATCCTCGAAGCCCAGACCAGCTGTATTCCACGCATTAAGAAAAGTGGAAGAAAGTCCAAAAAACTGCCAGCATGGTTTAAAGGTGAGGTCAGAGAGGCTGTTGCTGCCAAAAGAGCAACCTTCAGGAAATGGAAAAAAGAGCCAAATGATGAAAACTGGAAACAGCACAAGCACTGGCAAGTTAAATGCAAAGCATTGATAAGGCAGGCAAAGCGGGAATTTGAGAAGAAACTTGCTACGGAAGCAAAAACACGAAATAAAGACTTTTTCAAGTACATTCGTAGCAAAAGGCCTGTGAGAGAGTCAATTGGACCATTAGATGATAGAGGGGTAAAAGGGGCAGTAAGAGGAGACAAGGCTATAGCAGAGAGACTGAATGAATTCTTTGCTTCGGTCTTTACTGAGGAAGATGTAGGGATGTTACCCAAGACTGAAGTGGTATTTAAAGGTGATACTGCAGAGGAATTGAGAGAAATATCGCTACACCAGGAAGATATTACAACTATTTGATAAACTGAATAGTAGCAAATCACCTGGACCGGATGGTATACATCCCAGAGTGTTGAAAGAACTGAAATATGAGATTGCAGACCTGCTATTGGTAATCTGTGAACTTTCATTAAAATCATCTGTAATACCTGAAGATTGGAGGGTCGCCAACGTAACACCAATTTTTAAAAAGGGTTCCAGGGGTGACCCGGGAAATTACAGACCGGTGAGCCTGACGTCAGTACCAGGGAAAATGGTAGAAACCATCATAAAGAACAAAATTACACAGCATGTAGATAGTCATGGCCTAATGGGAGACAGCCAACATGGCTTTAGACAAGGAAGATCTTGTCTTACTAATCTGATCTGTTTTTTTGAAGGTGTGCATAAACAGGTAGACAAAGGTGAGTCGGTTGATATAGTGTATCTGGACTTTCAGAAAGCTTTTGACAAGGTCCCCCATCAGAGACTTTTGGCAAAGCTAAAAAGTCATGGGATAGGAGGCAGTGTACTATTGTGGATCGGGAACTGGTTAAAAGATAGAAAGCAGAGGGTAGGGCTAAATGGCCAATATTCCCAATGGAAAAAGGTGAATAGTGGAGTACCCCAGGGATCTGTACTGGGTCCGCTACTTTTTGACATATTGGTCACAGAAACATGGTTTTCTGACTCTGACTCAGTTATAATAAACCAACTCACACCACCTAATTACTCCACCTACACATGTAACAGAGCGAATAAAAGAGGAGGAGGCGTTGCCATAATAGCAAAGACCGACCTTCAATATCGTACAATCACAACCAAGAGCACAAAACAATTAGACGTTATCTCAATATACAACAACCACAATACCATCAACCTTATATATATTACACCGAACTCATCATCAGAAGAACTTTCCAGCGTAATTGACCTAGCCTGCAACCCAGTACACCCAGATAAACCTAACTGGCTAATGGGCGACTTCAACCTCCCTTCCATACAAACTGCCCTTTCTACCTCATTCTTAGATGCAATGAAAAACCTCAACTACAATCAACTCATAAATCAACCCACTCATCAACGTGGCAATATGCTCGACCTTGTCTTCGCTCCACCCACCTACACGTCCGCAAATGATGATTTCGACCTATCCATCACTCCGGTCCCATGGTCAGACCATAGCCTAATAACACTCACAATACCAGCACACAAGGACCCATCAACGGACACAACTAAACGTTCACCAACAAACTCCACACGCTTCAGACCTCTCAACGAAGAGGAAATCAAGAAACATATACTTCCAATACTCAATCAACCCTCTACCAACATCAATGACATGGTCACCACATGGAATGAAACCATCAACCAATACGCCATACTACCACCAACCCATAAAAACCCAACAACAAAGAATAATATAGTGAAGAAACCATCTGCACCATGGTTCTCCCAAGATCTAAGGAAGTCCCTTACTATCTTGAGGAAGCTCGAAAGAAAATGGCGTAAATCTCATAATTTAACAGTTCAAACAAACATACTTATCCCACCTGCGAGCCCATCGTGAAGCAATATGGAACACAAGAAAAACCTACCACGCTGAACTCCTCAACCGCTCCCTAAATAAACCTCGTGAACTCTTCAATCTAGTAAAGTCACTAACTACAGAACCATCACCACCTCAACAGGAACCCATACACCCGCAGAAATATGCCAACTTTATACAATCCAAAGCGATCAGAACAACAACTTCTTCATCTCCAAGTCCCCCCCAGCAACACGTACGAGTTCTCCCACTACTGAAGCTCTCATCACCCTCAGCTAAATACGTGGAAGACATTATAGTCAAAATGAATACCACCACAGCTCCTAACGACCCATGCCCAGCGCACTGGATAAGAACTATGCGATCTGACTTTAGCCCAGTCATAGCAGAAATAATAAAGATGTCCTTCTCAACTGGCATCTTCCCATCGGCACTAAAACAGACTTCTATAAGACCATTGCTAAAGAACAACCAACTAGACCCAACAAAGGAAGAATCATACCGCCCGATATCTAGTATACCGCTGCTATCCAAAATAATCGAGAAAGTAACCAACAATCAGATACAACAACACATAGACACCTCCTCTCCCCTCGACCCCAGTCAACATGGATTCAGGGAAGCCCACGGTGTAGAGACACTGTTAACCACATTAACCAACACACTCATCAGTGGATTAGACGACATTAAGAAAGGCTTTGCCCTAATATTTCTCGACATATCTGCAGCATTCGACTCGGTGGACCATGAAATACTACTAACCCGTCTATATGACAAAGGAATCCACGGGCTAGCATGGCAATGGTGCAAATCATATCTCGAAGATCGCTTACAACACGTCAGGACTGTTACAGGTACCTCACAATCTTTCCAGTTAAAACAAGGAGTACCTCAGGGATCATCCCTATCCGCACTGCTATTTAATATTTACATGCAGCCTATATGCGACATCACTCGGTCCTTTGGCATATCCTCGTTGATCTACGCTGATGATGTCCTAATATTCACACCAATCAATGTCAAGCTCCCAGACTACACAACACTAGTAGATTGCTTTAACGCAATAGCAGACTGGCTCCTAACCCAGAATATGCAAATAAACTATAAAAAAACAGAGGTACTGATAGTCACTAAAAACAGAGAATTCTCACCCCCTGAGACCCTAAAAGTACGGGATGCAGACCTCCCAATCAAGCCCTCCATAAAATACCTTGGAGTAATACTGGACCATCGCCTGGACTTTAAAGAACATATCAACCGCACGGTGAAAACCATTTATTTCAAGATAAGGACCCTACGCCATCTGAAAAACATGCTTGAACCAGACAGCTTCAGAACCATATTCCAAACCATAATCACACCCCACTTCGACTATGCGAACATAATACTCCATGGTCTTCCTAAAAACACCCTAAATACTTTACAACTTGCAATGAATGCCGCAGCCCGGGTACTATATGGCGCTTCAAAGAGCGAACATATAACACCCATCCTAATGGAACTTCACTGGCTCCCCATATACTGCAGAATAGCATATAAAGCTCTTCTCATGACATTTAAAGTGATAAATAATTTAGCTCCTTCTTCAATGTCTAAACTCCTCCATCCCACCCCCGACATCAGAGCCAGGAGGTCAGCAGCGACAAACACCCTAGTTACACCACCTGAGACCACAAAATGCAAACGTTCAACTACAGACAGGGCCTTTGCATACTACGCTCCTAGATGTTGGAACAACCTACCCCCCAACATAAGAGCTATTACTGACCTCAAGCATTTCAGAAAGGCCATAAAGCATCACCTCTTCATTCTGCATTTCCAAGGCTCATTATCATCACTCTAAAATGCACAGTAAAATTGTAAATACCTCATACTAAGAAATTCTATCCTTTGTATATAGATTCTTATTTATAAATATGTACAAAGTTTCTCAAAGTATAAAAGTTCTTTACAAATATGTACTAAGTTTTACAAAGTTTTTACAAATATGTACAAAGTTTCCCATGGTTAAATTCCTAGTTGTATTTGCCTGTTATATGTAAACTCATTACAGTCTGTTGCGTGCAATGAGTATTCTGTTTAATGTAAACCGCGCTGACGAAAAAGAGTGCGGTATAAAAGAACTATAAATAAATAAATAAATAAAATAAATAAATTCATAAATGACCTGGAAAAGGGAATAACTAGTGAGGTTATCAAATTTGCAGATGACACAAAACTGTTTAAAGTTGTTAAAACCCAAGAGGATTGTGGAAAACTGCAGGAGGATCTGGATAAATTGGAAGACTGGGCATCCAAATGGCAGATGAAATTTAATGTGGACAAGTGCAAAGTTATGCACCTAGGAAAGAACAACCCACACTATAGTTACATGATGCAAGGCTCCACATTAGAAACCACCACCCAGGAAAAAGATTTAGGAGTCATCGTGGATAACATGTTAAAACCCTCCGCCCAGTGTGCAGCGGCGGCCAAGAAAGCAAATAGAATGCTAGGTATCATAAGGAAAGGGATGGAGAATAAAACAAAGGATATTATAATGCCTCTGTATCGCTCCATGGTACGACCGCACCTTGAATATTGTGTGCAATTCTGGTCACCGTATCTTAAAAAGGACATAGAGTTATTAGAAAAAGTACAGAGAAGAGCCACCAAATTGGTGAAGGGGATGGAAGGCTACTCCTATGAAGAGAGGCTAAAAAGGTTAGGGCTCTTTAACCTGGAAAAGAGACGGCTGAGGGGAGATATGATAGAGGTCTATAAATTAATGAATGGAGTGGAACGGATAAACGTGGATCAATTGTTTACGCTATCAGAATATAGAAGGACTAGGGGACATGTAATGAAGCTACGGGGTAAACTATTTAAGACAAATAAGAGAAAATATTTCTTCACTCAACGTGTAATCAAACTCTGGAATCTGTTACCGGAGGATGTAGTAAGGGCTGTTAGTATAGCTGGGTTTAAAAAAGGTTTGGACAAGTTCCTGGAGGAAAGGTCCATAAACCGCTATTAAAAAGGGACCCAGGATATCAATGCTTGACCTAGTACAAGCACTGCAGAACCTGTGTCTTTTGGGGAAACTGCTAGGTACGTATGACCTAGATTGGCCACTGTTGGAAACAGGATACTGGGCTTGATGGACCTCGGTCTGACCCAGTATGGCATTTCTTATGTTCTTATTTGTGAGAGTAAAGTTGTACCTGACAGCCCATCAGCAGGAGGTGGCACTTGCAAATTTGTTGGCAGAGACGAAGTTGTCCCTATGACAGATCCCACAAGAGGGCTGGGGTTTAGAATCAGTGGGGTAAGAGTTGGAGCGACCCACTGGTAGTGCCGCATGTCCCTGAAACGTGCTTTGTAAGAAAAGGAAGGAGCCGGTGTGGCTGGGGGATGGTGAGACCCGGATTTGGGCTTGTCCTCCAGCAAATGCCGATGCTTAACTTTGCCCAAGCCTTTGATCAGCTTGTCCAAATCTTCCCCAAAACAAAAGCTTGCCCTTGAAAGAAAGCTTGGCAAATCAGGCCTTGGAAGTGGCATCTGAATTCTAATGGCAGAGTCAAAGCCATTGTCAGGCAAATGTAGATGCTGCTATAGAGCAAGCAGACAAAAAAAGGGCATCTGCTACAAAATGCCATGACGGATGCCAAACGGCCCAGAGCAGAATCTTTTGGGAGCAACAGTAGCCAGTGTAACACCCGTACAGCCAAAATGCCACATGGAGGCTTTTAACACCATGGAAGATGAAGAAAAAGTTGTATTCAAAAGGCCCTCAACCTTACAATCAATCTGGTCCCAGAGGGCTGTGCCGCAGTCAACCAGAATGGTAGTATGCTTAGTGACTGCCATTACTAAGGCGTCCACCTTCAGAAAGCACAGCCACCTCTCCAGGTCATCAGGGCCCAAAGATAATGGCGACCCAGGCAATGTGCAAAACACAAGGAGACATCCAGAGAATCCCACTCCAGGGAAACCATTTGCTGTAATTCAGGAGGAAAAAGGGAAGGCCTTTGACAGTTTGATACCCAGAATGATGGGGTCTGTTTGAAAGTTAGCCGAATCTGGAGTTTTATGAAGCTATGGGCCAGAGAGGTGAAAGGATTCTGTAATTTGCGCAATGAGGGAAGGGAGCTCCTCTACAAAACAGGCATATGTCCCGCCTGTCTTCTCTTGCCTCCGGCTCATCCTCAGACAGAGCTCTCCCTCCTCTCTAGCCAAAACTGAATTAAGGGAGAGAACAGAGAGGCATTCAGTCTTCCCCAACAGGGTGCCAGTCCCCTGAGGGGGTGGGTGTAGCCAAGGACTGAATGGAGTGCTTTTGAGGCGGAGGAGCTAAGACCACTGGAGTTGCAGAAGCCACTGGACTTAGAGGCTCCAAAATGCCAGAAGTCCCAGGCATGATGGGACAAAAAAAGTCCACAAACTGCAAAGCAGTGGGGCTGCAGGTACCTATGGAGGCTGCTGCAGATGTCCAGACCCCTGAAGCTGTGGAGATTGCAGAAGCCCATGTGGAAGAGGACCCAAGGATGGAGGAACAGGGAAGACGGATGTCACGACAGGTGCAGCTGTAGGTGACACTGTGCCAGAAGAAGTTCCTCTCTGATCTACTATGCAAGCCGAGCAAAGATCTGCTGTTCAAAAGCAACGCTTTTGGCTGCTCCCAAGACAGCGTTGTAAAGACAAGGGCATTTTCCCTGTTGAGGGGCCGGGTGGACATCTGCAAACAGCAGGCTGGTATCCCAATTTAAAAAGATGACTCCTGCAGAAGCAATTAGAAAATGGTGTTGGCCACAAGTGTTTTGGCAGGAAGACTGGAAGCTGGCAAAAAACTGCTGCGGGGAAACCGGGGACTCAGCAGGAGCAGTGGTGGCGGCTTTCAATAGCGGTAGCTAGACTGTAGACGGCTAATAGAAGCTGACCCTCTGAGAAGAATGGGCAGAGAAGGCCAGAATTAGAGGGGGGGTGGGAGGCATCCAATAACAGGATGGGAGACTGGAAGGTGCTACAGACTGCTGCCGGTAGTGACTGACCTGCGGCTGGTTCATGTAATACCTCAAGGCCCCTATTCCACTCAGTTGTGGAAATCTGCTGTATTGTCTAATATTATATTTTAAAGTTGACCAGAACAAAAAAAACAAAAAAAAAAGCTGTGGCTGAGAGCAGAAATCCTGAAGCTTGTAACCTAGAACAAGAGTCTGTAAAAGTAGTGGAGGGCTACACTGCCCCTCAGGTGCTCCACTAATCCTCCTGATCAGGAACACCTTTGGAGTAATTAAGGGAAATTTGTCAGGTAAAAAGCACTGCCACTGCTAAAGAAATTCTCTGAAGGACTACTCTGGTAGCCAGACTAAACAGAAGTCAACCATCTGCTGATACAGAGAAAATACTGCAGCTGACCCCTGGGGGGGGGAGGGGGGGCACAACCTACTGTATTTGTCTGGACTGGTCTAGCAGTATGAACTGGAAATGCATATTCGGTGGAGTTACCCTGAAAAGCTATGAGATTTGCATGCACTGCCTCCATTGTGTGCAAATCTCTTGTGCATATTCATTGCAGCTATCCTGAAAAGTTGACTGGCTAGGGGGTATGTTTACTAAAATGCGGTAAACGTGAATAACGCGCGTTGTACGACATTAATGATCGTAAGTGCAGTATAACGCGCGTAATCACGCGCCAACGAGCGTTAACGTCATACGACGCGTGTTAACCGTAGTTAACGATCGTAAAGCCCCGCGGTGCGGTAAAACACCACAGAAGGTGGAGAGAGGGCGGAGAGAAGGGGTCAATGGGCGGAGAGTGGGCGGGGAGAGGCCTCCTTCACACCAACGCGCTGAATTTCAGAGCTCAAATCCAACGCGAATGAAAACCTGCCGTTAAAGGCACATTAAAGGGGAGAGAAACCATTTAGGTGTCAGCAATGTACAGCCCAGGCAGGAAAACCCAAAGAAAGTGATAAGTGTGATACATGTGCACAGAACAAAAGGGCACAGAAACACTGAAAATGACCCCAACAAACTGGAAAAAAAAACAATGACCAAGTTGGTCAACAGTGGTATCAATGAGAAACACCCCCCCCCCCCCCGAGTAAGCTCCATAGAATAGAGAGAAACCGTGGGTCTATAATCAGTCCCCAGACAAGGTGAAATAGCGCTGCTCAGGGTCTCCCCCACCACCAGACAGGGTGCCTATGGCGTGCACATGTCCCGCAACAGCAGGGCATGCATGTGGGAACGGCAACTGGACAGATGCTGGAGAAGGGGATACAGAGGGCCTCAGGCGGCACATGACAAGGTACCACCAGGGAATGCACCATCTCTGTGATAACATGGTGGTGCAGTGCACAAAACCACTAGTCAGAAGCAGAAGGTCACAGGTTCAAGTCCCAGCTGTGGATTCCGTCAACCCACTCCGCATATTTTACCCACTACTATAAAGTCCCAATACAGACAGAACCTTATTTGCAGATGACAAACATGCCCAAAACACCGACATTTTACCCTAGACCACAGACTCCATAAACAGGCGCATTACCTACAGCAGAGTCTCCCAAATGCAGTTCTGGAGGGCCAAACACCATTCAGGTTCCATGCTGCCTCTAATAAAGATGCCTGTGCTGCATATCTATGCACCACCCCCATGGTATGCAGATGTACCTCTTGCATAGCCATGAGGGACAGCATGAAAACCTGAACAGTGTTTGGCACACCAGGACTGGAGCTGGGAAACACTGCCGTAAAGCAGCAGCCAACAGGGGCAGACACACCCGCACCCACAGGCCCCATCATCCAAAGCCACCTGGAGAGGCAGGACTTCGGGCTTTGCGTGCATCTGCCAATACGAGCACCTGCATACCATAGTAATGCCACCATACACCTCCGAATAGGGTACACATCATAAAAAAAGGTTGCCATAATTACTGGCAGATAGCAAACCCTAGCACAAGTACAGGTTTTCTCTGAGTGAGCTGCAGCATAGCAACCTTTCTGACATCTGTGGAGTGTGCTACAGGTCCTGTGTCTGACAGTGTTTATCAACCTGTGCAGTGACACCTACAGGTTTGCGTACCACAGCCATTCCTGCCCTGTGCCCCGGACCGTTGGGGGGGGGGGCAGGGCTGGCCAACACCTCCATAGCTGCACAATGGTGGCATAGGTGTGGGGAGTGTGTGTCTGTCTATCAAGTGTGCAGTGTCGGCAAACACCCTCCACAGCCCGCAGTGCTAGCACTGTTACCAGTATTGGCCTGCCAATATGCATAATGAGGAGCAAGGTACTGTGGGAATAGGCTGAATAGGGTGGCCTGACCTGGCTGCATCATCTCAAGGCATAGGGCAATGGTTCGGAAATTGTAGTGCCCGGCCTCCACCTGCATGAACAGGGTGGCCATAGCATGTCCTGCTGGGAGGTCACTCTCACCCTGACTGAGCAGTGACCACTGCATGGCATTTCTCTCATGTGATATATATGGGTCCCCTTTTGGGGCCCAAATCACTGACTTATCTGCTTGGTGTGCATGCTGACAACCCTGTTCTGGGTGCCTGCATCTCATCCAGGACCATGCACTCTGGACTAGCTGGGGGACTGTCTGCAGCTAGTATGTGTCCTGCTGGAACACCTCGCAGGGTGCAGCGGCTGGTGGCGTGCTGCTGGAGAATGTCAGATAATGTTGGGGGGCAGCTGCGCATTTCCAAGCCTGCCATTTGTCGACTAATGACCTATGGATGTGTAGTGCTCTGTCTGTCCCCCAACAGGACTGGGGATGATGGACCCCTCTACTGCTACCATTGCAGTGAGGTAGACTGGATCTATTGGTGGTTGAACCTGTTCTGCACCCTGAGCCCCAGAGGGTGGGTTGTGTGGTGGATCATAACCTCCCCAACAGCAGGTAACCATGGCACCAACACCGGATATGCACTATTTTGGGTGCATAATCGCCCATATAGACTAGACATGAGCGAGACATACAGCAGGACACCGATATAACCATGGTGTGTCCAATGGAACTACAGACAACACACTGATGAGGACCTGCAGCAGGGGGTATGGCATTCCTGAAAGGTGCTGTGGACCTGTTGCTGGCCACCCCACCTCAAACTCAGGGTGGTCACAGTACCCGCACAATGTGACTGTCTGTGGTTACTCTGTACCAGTGCTACACATTGTTCCCACTACTATGCAGAGGTGCTGTGGGGCTGCACATGGTCAGGACCCCCATCAGGCCTAGGTGATGGGGGGGAGGGGACCGCAACATATGACCATCTGTACACTGCTGATTTGCATGTGCAGTGCACCATGGGTATGCTTGCATTGGTACAGATCCTAGCCACCACAGCAGGCGGTTAGGGTGGTGTCCTGCTGCCCTTCAGTAGCCAGCCAGGGGGTTGTTAGCAGCTATGGGGCTGCAGCCCAGTGGTTCCTTCATTGCCTCTGGGGCCAGTGGTCATGGGTTCAGACCCACAGTGGGCTTCTTTTATAGGGCTGTCTGCAGCATTGTGTATATATATATTTTTTTTTTTTTTTTTAAATTGTTTTAGATTTTCCCAAATGCAAGGAAATATATATATATTTTTAATGCACATTAGTGCTACCAGCGACAGCCCCTCAGCGTAATATAACCTTAAAGTGCCTCATAAGGCGCCCCATGCAGCACCTTATCTGGCACTCTTTAAATTGCCTTATAGGATGTTCTATGGGGGACATTTTGGTGTGCCTCAGCGGACAGTGCACTTTATAATGTAGCCTATGGTGTGCGTTATGGGGTGCCTTCTGCGGCACCTTCGGTTAAACCACTGTGTGGGGGTGTTTGCTAGCAACCCTACTGAAAGAAAAAAAAAAAACATGCCCCCTCATTCACTATCTAATGTACAGGGTGATGCCTCAGCCAGCCTTATGCATTTGGCAACCTGGGGAATCGAACCCATGAGGCCTGTATCAGCAGTCAGTGCAGTAACCATTGTGCTACAGCTCTGTTTAGGTAATTTGTGTCTATGCGCCTTCTTATGCTTAACGCGCGGTAACGCGCCACAGCGCCCTGTAACGCTCATTAGTTTTGGGAACACGCATTGTTGGTAACTATGTACCGCCCATGTCCTTATTTGGAGTTTGTGTTTCTACCATGGCTCCCAACGCGAATTGCACTAACGCACTTTAGTAAACATACCCCTAGGTGTGTTCTGCAGACTGATTTAAGAACACCTGGTCTAGTGGTTTCTTTTCTGCTCACCTTATTTTTTATTTTTTTTTTTATTTAGCTGTATTTATATCCCGCTTTTCACTGGGTCAAAGCGGTCAATTGGGAGATACATTTAACACAAGGGGATATGACACACATACGCTAATACTTACAGGGAACATGGGCAATGGAGGGTTAAGTGGCTTGCCCAAGACCACAAGGAGTGCCTATAGGACTAGAAATCCCAGTCCCTCCAGCCTGAGATTGCTGTCCCCAGGTGGGACTTGAACCCCTGGCCCTCCGGCCTGAAGTACCTTGTCCTAACCACTAGGCCACTCCTCCCACTCCCACCTTGGTTTCTTTTTCAATCTGAACCCTCCTCCTTTCAGTTGTGGCGTCATATCTTTATCAGTTGCTTGACCACCCAGGCCAAGGCATCAGGGCAGTTTACAATAATAATGCCTTTATGTTCAATTATCTGCAGTTCCCCTGTGTCCATATTATATCCCACTGCAAAAACTAATTGAACATAAAGGCACATGACACCACAACTGAAAGGGGGCGGCCGGGTTCAGATTGAACTAGCAGCAAAGATGAGGAGGGGAGGGGGAATCCGAGGAGTTCTCAAACCAGTCTGCAGAGAACACCTAGCCAGTCAGCTTTTCAGGATAGCCACAATGAATATGCATAATTGGCTAGGTGTGTCCTGAAGACTGGTTTGAGAATCCCTGCACTAGACTAAAAATCACCAAACTGGGTATGAAAGTAAGGGACAAATCTTGTTTCAAGATTAAATCAGATTATATTTAATGAAAAAGGGAAAGATTAGCGTAACGTTAAACACAACCCCACACCTAAGGGGATTCTATAACTGGCCCATCTGAGGTCATGTGATGTCCCAGCACATGTGCCCCTTACCTTGCTTTGTCAAAGTGCTTTCCAGTGTAAGCCATGCCACACGCTGCCCCCAGGCCCTGACCCAGAGATCCAGTTGCCACATCTACGAAAGGAAGTTTCTGTCCAGAAAAGAAAACTATTTCAATATAGCCAAAAAAGGTGAAATTAGACTTTGCTTGCTAATTTTTTCTCCTGGAGTCCCTCCAGTCCAGATGAGTGGGTAATGCTCATTCGCCAGCAGGTAGAGACTGAACACAAACCCGAAGCATGCCATAAGGAGCTTGTGCCAGCTATCAAGAGCCAGTATGACTCACGAAGTAGAGCAAATGAAGCCCAAACCCCACAACCCCCATCAGCCATGCCGTCTTCAGGAGAGCAAACAAGGGGAACAATTCCACAACACTTACAGACCACAAAAAGGGGTCTCTGAAATATACAAGACCTTCCTCTTAAGGGAATTTCTGGGATTTGGCTTTTTTTGTGTAAAGTAGCAAAAACTAGTACTCTGAGACATAGCAAACCCTAGCATAAGCCGTCCCGAATGCACCCACTCAAAAAGTAGGTTTACAAGAGCCAAACATGAGACAGCACCCTACAATGCAGAACATCTCAGGTGGGTTCTGGACTGGAGGAACTCCAGGAAAGATTATCAGGCAAGGTCTAGTTTCACCTTCCAGTTCATCCCTCCAGTCCAGTCAAGTGGGATGTAGCAAAGCAGTACTAACAGCAGGTTGGAACCAAAACCCCAACCTGCAACACCCGTGCTCCAAAGGCCACATTCTGTTGGGCCTGCACATCCAAACTGTTAGTGCTGCACAAAAGAGATGACCTTGTTGCTGCTTTACAAGTGTCCCGAGGAGGGACGAGACAAACCTTTGCCCAAGACACCTGAGCTCCCAAACCAGAGGGCACCTAACGCTCCCTCAATAGATACAATAGCTTCCAGGATCCACCAAGAAATAGAAGCCTTTCAAGCAGCCTCACCTTTCAGGTAAAGGCTAAATTTCACCTTCCTTATCCCTCCAGTCCAGCGCATACTTCTGGGATGTAACATAGCAGTCCTATCGGTGGGAGGGGCCCATGAGTATGGCCTGAATTATTGCTGTACTGAACCATGCATCCCCAGCCACCTGCACATCCAGGTGACTTTTTTTATGAAACAAGTGTGGAGAGGGGACCACATGGTTGCCTTACAAATATCTCCCAGCGGAACTAAACCATACTCCACCCATGAGCAGCCTGAGCCCTAGCCGAATGAGCTTGCAGCCCCACTGGCACAGACTGCCTTTTCAGCAAATGCGCGATGTGATAGCCTCCGTAATCTACCTAGAGATGGTGGGGGGGGGGGGGGGGACTTGACTGCTGGCATCCCCTTATGCGATCCTCTAAACAGGTGAACAAATGATCTGATTTCCAAATGGAGCAGTCCTCTTCAAATCACAGCTATGCATTTTGGACATCTGACAGGTGTTGAGGTGTTGGAGACCCCTTGCTGGTCTGCCCCCCCCCCCCACCCGAGCACTGGAACACCTGGCTGGTTCAGGTGAAAAGTTGATAGGACCTTGGGCAAAAACAAGTGCACCAGACGGAGCACCACTTTCTTTTGAGATGGAGAGAAACTGCTCCCTACATGACAGCTTGGAGCTCCAATAATTCTTCTGGTGGAACAAACAGCCACCAGAAAAACTGTTACAAGCATCAAGGCCTTCAAAGTGCATCAGCTCAGAGGCTCAAAGGGCTCTTCTGCCAACACTGATAAAACCCAAGTTGAGGTCCCAGGGAGGGATCACTACCTGCAATTGTGGCCAGAGCCGCTTCACTGCTCTCAGAAACTGGACGACATCTGGGTGTGCCCCCAATGACACCCCTTTGATCCTGCTACAGAAACAAGCAATTGTTGCCACCTGCACACCAAACCTTTTTCAAACCCGGACTACAGGAAGGACAGCTCTTCAGTCACCTTTGACAAAAGGTCTACACTATTGCTCTGCACACCAGGCCTCAAAGACTCACCACACGCTGATGTATAACAGCAAGGTGGACCTCTTCCGGACCTTCAACAATGTTGAAATCATCGGCCTTGAATAGCCTCACTTTCTCAACCTAGCCTCTCAAGAGTCATGCTGTAAGCAAGAATTGATCCACCTGAGGCATCCATACCAGCCCTTGGATCATTAGGTTGGCTCCGACTGGCAGCTGCCATCGCTGGTCTGTATACCACAGGTGCCTTGACCAGTCGGAATGACCATCCCCTGATGAGCCTTGATCTGCTGTATCAAGCGACCTATGAGCGCCCAAGGGAGAAAAGCATATCTGCACTAGAGTCTCCATGCTTTCCAACATACTTTCCCTTCTCATGCTGAAGAATCAGTATTCCTTGGCTGACACAAATGTTGCCATTAGATCCACGATCGGCATGCCCCACCATTGTGCTATCTGCCCGAAGAATGCATCACTGAGTGCCCATTCTCCTGTGTCCAGGCTAAACTGACTTAGGAGGTAATCTGTTGCCATATTTTCTGTTCCTGCAACATGCCCTGCTGAAATTGCTTGAAGATGATTCTCTGCCCATTCCAACGCTGCCCCAGCCTCAATTTCCAATTGCATGCTGCCCGTGCCCCCATGACAACTGACATAGGCCACTGTGGTAGCATTGTCTGAGAAGACCCAAACAGTCTTTCCCTGCAGCAAAGGGTGAAAATCACTGCAGAGTGAGGATGCCCACATTTCCAACCCGTTGATGAGCCAAGCTGATTCCTCTGGGGGCCACTGCCCCTCTCAGTGAGCTCCCAATAGGAGAGGCTCGCATCTGTTAGCAGAATCCATTGTGGTGTCTCCAGTGGCATCCTCACTGAGAACTTCTTGAGTCTTAACTACCACCTAAGAGCCCTCCTGGTCATCTGTGGACAGGGCAACTGCTGTGACCATCTGCGCAGTACAGACCTTTGTAATGGCCACATGTGGGCTTGTGCCCATGAGACCAGCTCGATAGTTGCTGCCAAGGTCCCTAACAGCTGAAGGTATGCCATGCCATTGGTGCCTTCATCCTGAAGAACTGATGTACTAACTGAGAGAACCTGCACCCTCTGCTGTGGTAGAAAAACCTTGCCACAGCAGGTGTCTAAGTGAGCCCCTGGGTAGTCCAGGTCCTGCAACAGCACAACAGACTCATGTTGATAATCCATCCAAGACTTTGTAGGAACTGGACAACCCTTGATATTGCTCACTTGTTCTTGCTTTGATTTAGCCCAAATAAACCAACCAGAGGTAAGAACGTAGCAGAATTCCTTCCTGGCAAAGCACCACCACCACCATGTCTATCACCTTGGTGAAGGTACGAGGGGCTGTTGCTAGCCCAAAGGGCAAAGCTCTAAAGTGATAGTGTCTCTTGGGCACCACAAAGCAGAGAAACTAATGCTTGATGGAAAACTAATACCAGATTGAGAATGTGCATGCCTCTGTGAGGTCGAGTAATGGTAAGAATTATTTTCGCACAGCCATGACAGATTGGAGGGACTCCATGTGAAACCAGGGCACTCACAGACACTAGTTCATCTGCTTGAGACTGAGAATGGGCCAAGAGCCGCCTTCCTTTTTGGACACCACAAATAAGTGTTAGTATCAACTGCAGCCACACTGGTTCTGGGGAACCCTCACCATGGCCCCCCCACCAACTTCAGGGGAAGGACCAGGGTGTCTCACATGGCCTTGCCACATGCTTTTCATGGAGACTACATGAAGGAGGGAGCCAGCAGCCTGGCAAACAAACACGTAGCCCTCCCAGATGATTTCTAAAACCCACTGGTCGGACATGATCTGGACCCAGGTGGGGTAAAGATTCTACAGCCAACACCCACCCCCCCCCCCCCCCAAATGGGCTGCACCCTCCCCCGGCTTCATTGCATCTTTTTCAGGCCAGATGAAGGGGCTGTGGAGTAATATCCCCACTCCTTAAAACCCCCAAAAGGCTTGCCCCCTGGGGGTAAAATGACCCCTCTGATAAAGCACAAACCACACAGCACTGAATCATCAGAAGTCCTACAAATGCCCCCGTACCAATGAACACACCTGCTTCTACTTGTCCTCAGGGAGGCATCCACCTTTTGACTCTATCCTTCACCAACTTTTCAAATTCCTCCCTGAACAAAAGTTTACCCTTAAAAGGTAGCTTACTTAGCTGGGACTTGGAGGAGACATCTGCTGCCCAATTCAGCAGCCAGAGATAGCAGTGTGCTGCCACTACTGATGCCATACTCTTTGAAAGACCTCTGATGAGATCATAGGTGTCCGCTAAATGTGGCCCTTGACTCCAGTCTTGCCGCTGGAGGAAACTCTTCATTCACTCCCAGAAACCCCTGCGCACACCGCAGGCAAGCCCTGGCCACAAATGTCCCACAAACTGATGTCTGTAAAGACAGGGCACTGATATTAATTGCCTGCTTCAACAAGGTATCCACCTTCCTATCCTGCACATCCTTGAGCGCTGTACTGCCTTCCACAAGACTTGTGGTCTTAGTCACGGCTGAGACTGCAGCATCTACCTTCAGTGAACATAGCATCTCCTGCTCCGGCAGAGGGTAGTCAGGTCATGGTCCTAGTTCCCCCTAAGCCTAGTCTTCAGGTCCCACTCATCCTGGATCATCTGCTCCATCACCCGATGCAAAGGAAAAACCCTCTGTGGTTTCCATATAGCCTGAAACAGCAAATCTTCCAGCATTTCCTCCTCTGGCAACTGCCCTGCTGGCATATTCAGCAGCAACAACTCCATTATGAGCGCCACCAACTCCTCCCAGTGGAAGACACAGACTATCAGAGACTCCTCTTCCTGTGGGATCTCACTCTTCTCCAGCTCCTCTGTGTCTGTGCCCAACTCTGCTCCTCAGAGAGGGGACCCCTGATCCTCATATGAGTCACCTTCGAGCCTTTGTCTGCTCGACAGGCTCCTTTGTCCTTGTCTGTAGCCGGACTCTTTCTGCCCCATCCAGCTGCAGGAAGTACATTTTTCCCCACTGCTGAAAGCCTTATGCATGAGGTCAAATTCAGGTGAAAAAGCCTGGAGGCACCCTCTCCCACAAGTCCCTGGGAAGTTGAGGGCCTTGGGAAGGGGGTGCTCTCTGCTATATGGTTCTAAAAGGGGTGGTGTGGAACCAGACTTCTGCCATCACTATGGCTGAGCCGTGACCCTCCTTGGAATGCGAGCTGCCCACTGCCACTCCTGAGGTTTTGGCTCTCCAAGAAGTCCACACTCTCCTCTTGCAGACTCAGCTGTTCAGGCTTCTGCTTTGCATCCTCAGCAAATGCCTGTGGCCGAAAGCGTTCCATGCTGGGCCCTGCATGCCAAACACTGTGGCCTTGCAGGCATAGCCAGGCTAGTGGAGAGGGAAGGTCCTGTTACTCCTCAACTCCCTGCCAAATCATGCTGCTTTTTACTCCTCGTGGGGGGGGGTTAAATGCAAGTCTCAGGCCCCAAAGCCCTTAGCTGCCAAGAAAAAAAAAACAAAACAAAACAAAAAACACAACCCACACACCACAAAAATCACAGAGGCTTAGACCCAGCATCCAAAAAGCCCTCCCCTGCTCCTTACCACATGCTTTTACCTTCCAAAATAGCATGTTCCCACCCTGCCAGGCCAACTTGCTTAGTCATGCGGCTGCAGGCATTCAGCCTGAACTGCTATGGATAACAATTGTGGCTCCTGCTGCTGTCCCTACCTTACTGTCCGCCACTAGCTGAAATGTACCGCCACTCCTTGCCACCGGCTTCAGCACAGAAGTAGGAATTCTGTCAGAGAACCGCTTGTCAGGCCTTCCTTCCGCAAGCAGCTCATCTGATTACAGGTTAAGGGGGCCGCTGCTTCTATGAAAACAGGACTGGTCAAAAACCCCTTCTTCCCCCACTGTCCCAATTGTTAAAGTTGGGGGGTGTTTTTTTTTTTTGTTTTGTTTTTTTTAAAGGCACAGGAGCCCGCTTAACCCTTTCAAGGCCTACTTTAATTTTTTAATCCACATTGTGCAGCCGGGTTAATTTTTGCATATTTCAGGAAAATTGTACCCGTCTTATTCAATATGTTCTAATAGTGATTTTCCTTCTGCTATGGTCATGTATTATATACCATTTGATAGGAATATTTAGTCAAAATTTTGGATCCCAAGAGTTTCAGGCTCGGCCTGGAAAGGGTTAATCCTTGCCCCCCCCCCCAAATGTTGGGGAGGGGAAAAGAGGGAGCCTACTGCAGGGCAAGGGGGTGCTGGAGGAGAAGGAAGAGGGACCCACACCACCAGATTCTGCATCCCAATCCAGCATCAGACTGCACAGCCTATGCTCACCACCTGCTGGAGACAACATACTGGCTCTTGTTAGCCAGCAAAAATGCAATGTGTGCCTTTGAGTCAGTCCTGACTCCTGGTGATCCAGAAGCTCCTGGGTTTTCTTGGCAGTGTCACCGGAAGTAGATTGCCAGGCCTTTCTTCTGAGGCAATGGAGGGTTAAGTGACTTGCCCAAGGCCACAAGGAGTGCTAGTGGGAATTGAACCCTGGTTGCTTAGTTACCAAGCCAGTGTTCTAACCACTAGGCTACTCCTCCACTCCTATTAGCCAGCACAGGCTACTTATTGCCTTCTTCGGGTTTGTGGTCAGTCTCCACCTGCTGGTAGATGAGCATGACCCACTTGTCTGGATTGAACTGCTGAACTGGAAAAGTACATCTTCCTAAACATAGGGTTACATTACAGACCAATGGTTCTCACAATTGTACATGGCAGATCTTTTGTTCTGTTGCTAAGTTCTATTTTACAGAACATGATAGAGGGTTGGAAATTATCCAGGTTTTCAGGCTCTCCCTAACGAACACACATGAGAAATTTCCATTCAGTGACAGTGGTATGAATACAGCTCTCACTCATCCATATTTATTAAGGAGATCCTGAAACCCTGGCCCATTTCCAGCCTTCAAGGACAATTTGTGCCCACAGCATTATTGCATGCCCCATAGAAGTGTGCATATATCTTTAGAAGACCACTCTGAAGAGAAAAGCACTGCTCACAGGAGTAGGGTGTCCTTCCAGGTCAGAGTCGACCTTTCTCAGGCTGAGGATGTCAGATTGAGATATGTAGCCAGCTTCAGCCCAGGCGGCATAGAGAATAGGAGCAGCATGGCCCTGGAAGAGGAATGATGTAGTAACTCAGGAGCAGAGGTTTACACAGAAAGAACCACATTTCATAGCAAAAGTTAAGTAAGTTTATGAAATGCTCTAGGAGTAGTGGTATTCACGTCTGGACTTGGAGGACTACAAATGGAGGGGGTTTTCAGGATATCCCTAACGAATATGCACAAGATTTACGTACAGAGGTAAGATGCATGCATTAGGGATATCCTGTAAACATGCTTATTGCAGTTCGAGGACTGGAAGTGAATACCACTGCTCTAGTGACAGAAGTATCAGGTCCGTCTCACGTGATTCACGGCTTCAATACCACCTTGTAGTCACAATCGAGTGAGATTCACGTCCTTAAAAGCACACCTACCATGCCACTGTAAGAATAGAGCCCCATTCTTGAAATGCAAAGAGTCACAAGGTGTCCAACAACCTTCAAAGGCCAAGTTCTTTGGGGAGGGGGAAAATGTGGTAGGTAGGCAAGCTTTTGGGCAATGGGAAAGTTCATTCTTTTTTAATTCCAACCCCTGACACCCAAGAATTCTCGAATGCCACCAAAGGATTGTATGGATTAGTTGCAAATCACTCTTTTAAAAGTTAACCCTAGGAACACTATCAAGATGCACTTTTCAAAAGCAGTTAATCACAATTCCACAACGCTAGCTTATTTAACAAAACTTCAGACGTTAAAGATAAAAATCGGCCCCAAGCATCCCATCACAAGAGAACCATGTACTATATAAAAAAAAAAAAGACAGGCAGCAGGGGAGCATGAGTGTCCTGTAGAAAAGCTACACAAGCAACCACCACTTGGTGGCACCAGAGCAAACCATAGGACACTAATGAATACATTAAAGCTGGGGAGGACCATAGTAACATAGTATATGACGGCAGATAAAGACCAGCATGGTCCATCTAGTCTACCCAGTAAGGTGGCTAGAGTGGTTGTAACTGCACTCGGTGCAGGTCACCCCACTCTATTAAAAGATATTTAAGTTTGCATAGTGGGCCCCTGCTCCTCTTACCTTGGACAGCACAAAGCGGTCATTACTGGGATTAGCAGGATCAGCTGCTTTGTATTTCATGGTATTGAAAAACAGTACAGCCACAATATCAGCAGCACTGCAGCAGGATGTGGGGTGGCTGGAAAGAAACAGCACAACCAAAAATGGATCAGACTGTCAAGTGTCAGATACAAAGATCTTGAAATTCATCCAAGGCAGAGACTTTCAGAAACTCATGCTCTACTAAAAATATTGTTACAACCATAGCAATAACATTAACCCTTTATCCTGCATGGGATTTTCCCTATCTGCACCTGCTCAATTTAAGACTAGGGATGTACAGGCCCAAAAAAAGGGTAGTTTTGATTTGGTATCAGTTTTCCCAATAAGGTGCACTACTGTGTAATAGCATAAATATACTAATTGTGCATGCTACTGTGCAACAGGGCATCCTATTGCCACTTTAATTTCAAAATGAAAGCATAGACCTACTTAAGGTCATGATTTGATTATAGAAATACAATGCAGTTAGCACTCACCAGCCAATTCACTGGCTCACCGACAGTGCTGCATGCTCCCATGAGAGGGGACCTGGGTTCAATGCCCAGCTCATATCTTCTATGCCACAGTACAATTGAGGAAGAATAATTGTTGCTTAAGGCAACACCTAGAAGCTTGATTTAGGTCCGTGGTATTTTTGGAAGGACTCCTGGTACATGGCCCCTGGCCAAGGGCTGCCACTGCAATGATGACTAAAGGAACATGAGATGGGAATGGCGAGGGATTCCCTGGGAAGTTGTGAACAAAGCTCATGAAACCAGATAGCTTTGGAAGCCCAGGAGTAGAATGAAAGAATCTGGCTCAAAATAGGCCCAGCAACCATGTTCACATGTTACTATCACTTAAGGGGGGGGACAGAAAAAAAAAGTTGTCCTGTTGGGATACCCCAAATTTCTTTGCCTGTATTGCAGGTGACAGAAGGCACGTTGGCTCTAGCTCTGATCTAATATGGTGAAAGTTAAATAGTACTAGCTAGATTCTTTTAATCTAAGACCCCATTCCTTCTTACAGACGTTTCTCCCTACACATTCAGTATGTGTGTGCTCCACGTTAGAAGCTAGCCTCCTCCACCGCTTACTCTTTAGCTCTATCCCTTGTGCCCTGAGCTGCATTCTGCCAAAGGTCAGCACTGCAGAGCCCCAGTTCACTCAAACACCTAAAAGGGAACCAAGTTAACATTTACACTGAATGAAAACCAATCTGCTCTTCGACTGTTCGAGCGCGACTTACTTAAGATCCAAAATTACCGCCGACTATGGTATTAGGCAGTAGAACACGTTCTCCATCCCTAATCATATGGGAAGGGTAATACTTTAACCCAAAAAAGGTCAGTCTAGAAACCACTGTGGACAGGGTGTTCGGTCGTACCAAAATTGGCATTTTAAAAGCACATAGTACCCAAATTGTCTCAGTTTATCGGTATTCCTGCTGGGACAGGTCAACCTCAGAAACACAACCAAGAAGCGAGACATCGCGCTAAAGCCAAGAATGGGTTAACAGGTCCATCTGCTTATAACCTCAACGGGGTAGACGGCTACAGATGGGCAAAGAATCCCCTCTGGGGCTATCTTTAGTTTAGACAGCTAGCTCCCCTCCGCCCCACTGTTCATCAAGAAGCAGACCCCATCTAAAAAGGAAAGAGAAAAGTGAGGATCTGCCCCATCTTAACCAGTGATCAAAGGGAAAAGTAATATTAAAAAAAAAAAAAAAGTTACTCTCCTTATCGGTGACCCTCTAAAAGGGCAGAAAAAAAAGTTGCAAAGTAATCACAAATTTTGCTTATCTGGGGGGAGGGGCGCAGGCATATCCACAAAATGCCTCCCTTTTCTAGTGCTAAGAAATATAACAATAATACCTCCTACCCCACTGCCTCAGCGGGCATTAAAAATGAATGCAAAAATGTATATAAAAATTGCCTACCCGATCTCTAGTAAATAAGTTCTAAAAAGCCTAGATCGATAGCTTTTCACAGATCAGCGGCTATGCCGCCTATGGCTGCTGAAACCTAAAGATAAACGGATCTATCATTTCTACCCGTGATATTCTTCAGTGGACCAGAGGACAGGTGATCTCGGTCTTCTAGAGTAAGAAAGAAATAGCACATTAAAGTCGCTTCAGGTCATTCACACACTATGAAGATGTAAGAATTGTTTTTCAAAGGAAGGCGGGAAAGAAAGAAATGTTCAACGATGGTTCCCGCTACATACATACATACAACCCCGCTCTGACCCTATATTGAGAAAGGGGCCCCAGGGCTAGAGTTTGCCACGCATTGTTAAGCACGTGTCTGAGCGCCGCAAGAAGCCGATGGCGGCCCCGGATCCTGCTGGCCTCCAGCTCTTACCCGGAGTTGGAGGCACTGGTCGCCCGGATCGAGTGGATCCTCAGGCGGTTGGCCACGTCCCGCAGGGCCTGCAGAGTCTTCCCCTCTGGCTTCTGGTAACTGGCCATGTTGCAAGGCTGCGATCCCCGGCTACCACCACGCTCAGGTTTGCCCTTGCAAAGGGAGAGAGACTCAGCACCCCGACCGAGGCTCGGTCCTTTCAAACAGTGACCGCCCCTCCCCCGCAGGAAATGAGCTCAGATATGGGGGGGGGGGCTCAGTCGTCTCTTTTCACAGACCTTCTGTTTGCAGCGACCACTTCTCTCAGCTTGGTAAAATAGTAATTGCTACTGAAAAAAGGCGAGGTTCAGGATTCTTGCGCCACTAGTCTCGTCTCTGTGTGTCTGTGATATGCAGGAATGAGCGAACGAGCTGCTGCAGCAGCAGAAATCATTTATAATCTCTTTCGAGAATTACGTGGTGCGATGCATTTTGTTTGCTAAACCGATTTAGTGTGAACCCAGAAACCAAGGCTACTGGTGGTGACCCAGGTACTAATAATCCTTCTAGGCCACGGACTGGGGTGGGCCCATGACCTGGCCAATAATCTGCCCATCACGGCATTAGTAACTAAAGAGCTTGGGAAGGGGGCTGGAGATTGGTCTGTCAAAGGCCCCTCCAGCTAAAAAGGTGATCTGCTGCTCCTGCCCCCCCCCCCCCCCATTCTATGCCTCTTTGTTTGTCTTGCCCCTGGTATGAGTGAACTTGACATGTAAACTAGGGTATGCCGGGTACGATCAGTGTAATACTTGTATTGTGCTAAACAGAGCTTCCTCACAAGGTCTAATAAATACAGACAAGCTTTAAAAATGTTTTACTAGCTACTGAAACATATAACAGTTGAGATTATTTCTGTATCCTTGCCAGATTATTTTGGTTTCTGTCTGCTTTGTTTTTCAGCACATCATGTCATATATGCTTTCTCTTAGTGACCACTGTTCAAGCCTGGATACGAACATAGGTAAAGTAGGTAACTGCCTAGGATGCCAAATTTTGAAGGGGCCAACGAGGAGCCTGCTTCTTGCTTTAAGGCTATGTGCCATTGCTGCAAAAGGCCATCGATGTGGCATTCTAGAGTGTTCCATCTCCCATTCTTCAATCCAGTCTAGTGGCATCATAGTAGAGGAGCAGCAGGCTGGGAATTAAGGAAGCCAGGAGTCAAATCCTGCTTCTCCTATTGATGATGCTCTTTCTGATCTTGGGCAAGTCCTTTCACCCTCCATTGCCTCAGGTAGAACTTTAGATTGTAAGTCCATTCGGAGGGGGAAGTAACCTGTACCTGTTTGTAACTCACATTGGATGTGGACAGGGGAGAAATTAAATCTTAAATCTGGTTCTGCCAATGTTTGCTATTGTCAGAGGAAGATTCTTGGGTCTGACTCAGTATAATAGTTCCTTTGTGCTATCCCACAGTCAATTTCAGTCCTGCAAAGTGTTTGGGTTTGTTTGTTTTTGTCGTGCACTTAAACATTTTCTTAGAGTTTTGGTAGAAATGAAAACTGAAAACACAATCCAGTTTACAGTAGTGAATTCATAAAACTCAGTTTTCATTGTTTTTCTGTGGTCTTAGCACCCAAATTACTTTACAGGATATCCCATAACATTAGTATTTCAGGTACCCTAATTGGCATTTGCAATCCAGAAAAAGGAACTTTGATCCTATCCAAATAATATAATTCTAACCCTCAAATTATTTATTCTTCTGGGGTCTTTATTTTATCAAGGCTCCTTATTGCAGTATTATTATGAGTTAGGATCCTTTCTTAAATCTTAATCTGCTAAAGTTGCCTGCAAAATGTTTTTTTGATTGTGGGCTAGTGTTGAAAACGTGTCTGTTGCTCTGAATTAGCCTCTTTCTACTTTTTATCTGGATCTTGGTCTGTTGTATTTTGTTCCAAAATCTGGCTGCTTTGGAGGCTGTGGCTCAGGAGTAGTAAGTCCTGTATTGATTAGGGCACATTCTTGCTCCTCCAGAATCAAGAAGAACATGAGAAACAGCCCTCTCCTCCCTTCCTGACCCTCAGGCAACCATTTTGGGATCAGCATTCATTCAAAAGTCAAATCCAGTTCTCTGGCAGTTACTCTTTTTGTGGAAGTACAGTTGGCTAGTGAGACAAAAGGTTACATGTCTCCTGCACGAGAGAGAAATCTAGCCATCTGGTCTTGCCTTTCCCTGCTTCATATTGCCCAACTTCTAAAACATAATCATATCTGTGATATTTGACTGCATTTTTATATCATCATAAAGCACTCGGAGAATCATTTTTGTATGAAAGTCAATCCTCTCAACCCTGCTGACTCAAATTCCTTTGCTTGTCAAACACCTCCCCCATGATGTGATTTGAGAGAGGAATCTCACACACTGCCTTGCCAGCCAGGATGTGCAGCTGGTGTGGATGGTTTTGGATTCCTTGCATTTGTTTTCAGACAGCAGATGGGAGGGGGGTGTATCCAATTCTGTTATGTTATAGAGTGCACCTTTAGGCTTTATTCAGGAAATATTCTGTCCACAACAGAAAACTGCTTGTTAAGTAAAGCTGTAATCTTAAACCTAGAGACCCACAGGTCAATATTTAAACATTATAGTCAGCATTTTTTAAATGCCAGCAATCACATTTTCATACGTATATTCAAAGGCACTATTTGCAGAAGCCATAACACTGAATGGTGACATTTTACTTACCAGAAAATGTCCTTTCTTGGAGTCCTGCCAACCAGTCCAGACAAGTGGATTCTGTTCTCCTGCAGCAGAGGTGGAGATAGAGAAAAAATCCAGAAGCTTCTTATGACATCATCCCTGCTACTCTAGTTGATGCAACAAGGGTCATGCTTTAGAATTTCTATCCAAGCATATGGTCAAGAACCCCTGATTGTACACAAACTCAACAAGGATAACGAAGGAAGGATCATATAGAACTATGAAGAACAACTATCTACAGGATAGTCTTCAGGCAGAAGGTCTGACAAGAAGGTTATAGGCCTAGAGGGCTAAACCACAGAGTAACCTAGCAGAGCATAAGGGCAGGTCCTGGACGGGTCTAAGAGGACTTCAGGAAAGGACATTATCTGGTAAGTAAAATGTTACCTTCCATATTATCCTGCTAGATCAGCCGAGGCAAGTGGGATGTACCAAAACTACTGGGTAGGAAAAAGACATGGTTGCCTTCAGAATCTCTGCACCAAAGGCAATGTCAGCCTAAGCGTGGGCATCCATGCTGTAATGTTTGGCAAAAGTGGAAGATGATGACTTCTTTGCTGTCCAACAAATGCCAATTGGAGTAGCCAAAATGCACTCTGTCCATGCTGCTTCTAGGTGCAAAGCCATGAACTGCCTTGCCACACTGGCCTCTGAAAATATTACAAAGCCACCACCTGAACCCTCAAGGAGCTAAGGAGAGGCCTTTGTCAAAGCTGTCCTGAAGGAGGAATGCTAGGACTGATGTGACGCTTGTGATGTCAGTGCTCAAACAGATGCCAGACGTGCACATAGGTGAGGTAGGTAGAGCCTTTCTTCACCACAGCAGAAGAATAGTCCTTATGTACTAAGCATCGCCTTTCAGGTGCCAGGCTGTAAGCAAGAAGGGAGCCTGTTGAACCACAGAACAAGCTCACGGATCAGTGGAAGACACAAGGGTGACCCTGCATCAGGGTCCCAAGCCATGGGCTCTGCAGCCAGACCGGCACCGCCAGGCCAAATGTTGTTCCAGGAAGTGACACATGCACCCTATGAGAGGCTATGGAGGAAACACATACAGCAACTGCTTTCTTGGCCAAGACCGGACCAGGCATCTATGCCCTTGGAGCCTGTCTCCTTACAGCAATTGAAGAATCCTCGCACCTTGGCATTGGCTCGGGTCACTATCAGATCCATCTCAGGGTGACCCCAACTTTCCAGAATCTGTTGGAATGCTAACTGGCTCAATTCTCACTCCCTAGGATCCAGGGAGTGGTGATGGAGATAGTCCGCTTCCACATTGTCCAGACCCACAGTCTCCTGTGTTGAGGGGGCCAGTAGATTTCGCTCCACCCAAGGAAACAAGAGGGCCATTTCAGGGCTACCTCGGCACTCCTCATACCCTCCATGCAGTTGACATATGCCACTACCGTGGCATTGTCCAAGAATAAATTGTCCATGACTAAACCTACCCTATAAGACACTCATGAAGTATAGCCTGTATAATATGAAAATCCGATGTAAATAGTTACCCCAAGTTAACCATGTTTTATTTCCTGTTTCCTGTAAGCACAGTTCATTATATGCAACGTGTATATTTTATGTAAACCGCACTGATGTCGAATAGCGCGGTATAAAAGAAATGTAAATAGATAAATAAAAAATAAATAAAATAAATATTGGGACCATGCTACCCCAGAACAAGACACAAAAGCATAAGAGAGCCAAGTGAATGGCCTTTGTCTCTAGTTGGTTGAAGGGCCATTCGGCTTCTCGACTGTTCCGATGGCCCTGAGCTGTCTACCCCTCGCAATGGATCCCACAGCCGAACAGGCTGGCGTCCTTTGATAGAAGAAACCATGAGGGATTGTCCAGGAGCATGCCCGTCATTAGATGGTTGGGCTGACTCCACCAGCACAGGCTAACACCGATGGGGGGAAGAGAAGTCCAATCCTATGAGTGGGGTGATCAGCGAGACAGCAAAAATCTTTGCAGTAACCTCATGTGAGCATGTGCCCAAGGAACCAGCTCGATTGTTGCCGTTATGTAGACAAGGAGCTGAATGTAATCATGAACCTTGGGAATTTGCTGTTTCTGGGAGGCTGCCAACTCAGACAACAACCTTTCCACTCTTTCCTTGGGTAGGAGAAGCCTCCCTGCATGAGTGTCAAACCAAGCCCCAAGATACTCCATTGCTTAATAAAGCCTTTAAATGACTCTTGCTGTGGTCGAGCACTCAGCCCAGATTCTCCAGAAACTGCACTACTCAAGCTAATACCTAAGATGCTTTTGACTGTGACCTGGCTTAGGTAAGCCAGTCATCCAGAGTCACAGCCGCCACCACTATGTCCCTGGAAAATATCCTCAGCATAGTAGAAAGACTGAAGTGGAAAGTGGAGAACTAAAAGTGAGAGCTGGGAACGGCGAAGTGCAGGAAGCATAGCTGATCCTCATGACTGGGAATATGGACCCAGGGAGGTGAAGAACTCCATGCACCGAACCATTAGGTTGACCGATCACAGCACTGCTACGTGGAAGTGAAAGATCTTCAGGCAGGCATGGATGCCTTGAGATCAAGGATTGGCTGGAAGGATCCATCCTCCTTCAGCACCACAAAGTAGATGAAATAGCGGTTCGCATCGCATTTGCCAGGAGGCACAGGAACGATGGCCTGGAGACTGAGCAGTCTTCCCAGGGTAGCCTGGACAGTGATCTTGACTTCAGATCACACAGAGAGACCACAGAGGCATTCAGGATAGGTTCTTTGCATTCCAGGTCATGGCCATGTCGAATGATACTTAGCACCCAGCGGTTGCAAATAACCCGGCCCACTCCTGGCTTAAAAAAAAAAGGGGGGGGGGTGGAGCCATCCATCCACTGGAGGTGCCCCAGAATGGACCCCTAACCACTGCGCCAGATGAGAGAGGTCATTTCTGGAAGTTGGAGCATCGTGGGCCCAACAAAGGGACTGAGCCCAGGAGCAGGAAAAGGGCAAGGGGGCTTTATTGAGTTATACCATTGGGAGTCCTGGAACCTCAGGAATTCTGCTATTGGGAATGGGGATAATGGGGGGACACAGAGGGGGAAGATGTGGTTGACCACTTCCCGGACCCCCTGGGCATGGCGTTTGGAAGGCAAAGATGCTCAGATTCACCCAACTCCTTAACCAGCCTCTCCAGGTCTTCCCTGAACAATAGCTATCCTTTGAAGGTAAGCCTAGACAACCAGGGCTTGGAGACAGTATCTGCTGTCCAGACGTGAAGGCAAAGCCAGCATCGTTTAGCTGTTATAAGCACAATATCCTTGGCCTCCAGGTAGACTAGATCATACTTAAATCTTGACAGGTACGCTGCTACTAATTACAGAAGGTCCAAGGTGTCATTCTGAGTAAGCGACTAATTGTTGGAGGAGAGTCCGAGCTATCAGGCCTCCACAGTCCATTGCCTGGAGGATAAGGGAGGCAGCCGAGAACTGGTTCTTAAGAAGAGCCTCCACCCTATGATCTAAATGGTCCTGGAGAGCTGCTCCATCCTCTATGGGGATGGTGGTATGCTTGGTGACCACAGCTGCATGTGCATCCACCTGAGGCACACATAGCCACGCCTCAAACCTCTCCTGAGGGAGTGCATAATGCTTGCTCATAACCTTACCATCCTTCAATGAGGAATTGGGCAGGTCCCATTCCGTGCAAACCATGTTTTGAAGAACCTCTGAGAGGAAAAATGCCTAGAAGGCTTCCAAACCCTCTGCAAGAGGAGGGGTGCACTAGTGGCTTCACTTTCACAGCCGGAGCATCAGACAGCTGCAGGGTTGAAGGCTCTTGAGCGATCAGTGTGGCCAACTCATCCCTCCTGAATAGACAGATGATGAGGGAATCCTCTCTGTCTTCTGGTGGCAAATCTTGCCTTCCTCAAATATGGAGTCCTCATCAGGGCTACAGACACACAACCCAGGATCCTGAGAAGACAATCCGAGTCTTCCAAAGCCGTTCGTCACTGAGATCATTTTTGTGGAGAAGTGCTCACAGGGCACCTTTTTGCAGTGGGTTCCTCCTCCGACCGAGAGGAGAGCAATCATAAGGACCGGTGGTCCGAGTTGTCTCACCAGAAGGACCATCCTTGCTGGAGAAAGGAGGAAATGCAGAGAAAATAAGCTGAAGGCTGAAAGCTCCCTGTTAGCACTCGCTGCCCCACCCATGAGGGGGCAGGCTTGCTGCTACAGGCCTCCGCTAAAGAAGTAGTGGGGAACGCCTAGCAGAGTAAGAGGAAGAATCTGTTATCTGGGTGCTGCCACCCGCTATAAGAGCATCGAAGGAAGGAAAAACAGGTTTTTTTTTTACTGTCAGAGGCTGATTTCAAACCAGTGAGGGTTAAAAGGCAGGCTTTTTGTGGAGGAGCCATCATGTGTCCATGGAGTTCAAGGAGCTAACTTGATATTTGCTACAGACCAGGCAGTGTTTCTTCAGAGCTGATATGTACCTGTCCAAGGTAGAGCAGCCTCAGCGGCATGCATGCAGTTTTTACCGGTGCGTTCAGTAGATGAATTTTAACAACTGATGCACTCTGAGTATGCATGCTGGGGATGTGGATACTCAGCTGTAGCCTGTGAATGCTCAGAACGAGTGCTTTCAGGCACCATGTCATAAGAAAGGTGCACACAACTTGTCGCGCACACACGACACTCACAGTGCTGGGCATGGACTTAGCACGCAGCTCAAGCACCACAAATACACATAGACGGCACGTGAATTTGGTGGGAACCAGCATGTGAGAGACTGCACTCATTGAATGGCTAAAACTAAAATGGTCCTGGACCTGTCAGTCGAATCTCTCCACAGATGAGGTTGGGTGGCCCCCCAAAGACAGTGTCTGTGCTTAGTAACACTCATAATATGGTATTGACCCTAAAGTAGCCTAAGACAGGCAACTGCACTGGGCTCAATGCTATTCCCCTGCAGACACATACTTTCATCGAAACTTAAAATCGCCAAGGGAGGGGGGGGGGGGTGCACAGCGGCTGTGTGAGGCTAAGAATCTTGATCCAACAAATCCTGGCTGCTCAACTGGCCCTTAACCTGTTAAAAAGTTTGAACTGAACCAATTTCCCTTCTTCCATGTGGGGAAAGTCCAGCAAGGTGCTTTAAGATAGCCTCTGGAGACCTCCGCTATCAAGCTGCAGTGAGGAAGTCACCTCAGAGAGCAGTTACTCACAAACTAAAATAATTTTCAACAGAACTGCATCCTCCGTCTATTGGAAACAGAGAAATATTGAAGTATGCCCCTAGCTGCATCAACTATAGTAGTAGGGATAACACCATAAAAGGTTTCTGGATTTTTGTCTCTATCTCTGCAGGCAGGGGGACACAACCCACTTGTCTGGAATGTTCTATTAAGACAATTTGGAAATACATATGGAGCGATAAGTACCATTTCTTTACGGTAGTGATGATATTCAGGCCACTGTCTATATAGCTTTGCAAATTAATTTAAGGTAGACTTTTTGCTTACCTAAATTTAGCTGCAAAATTATACAGATGGTGGATGGAATATCACCACGCTCCATCCCTTTTACTGCTCTGTATTTTCCTCTAGTAAGTTTCTTTAATGTGCTTGAGCTCTAACATAAGCTTTTCGAGGCAGGGCTAGTACAAGGGTTTTAGGCACCCTTGGCAAACCTTCAGCTTTGCACCTCCCCTCCCCGAGATTTAGATAAGTAATAATCATGATCATCCCAACATGACCCCTCCCACAATATTCCTGTCAAAATGCATAAGTGGACAATATACTTTTAAATACTAAACTTTGCTTTGAATGTAGTGTGTGCCTGCCCTCTCTGCAGGTAAAAGAATAAGCTGATGGCTTTTTGAGTTTGTGGAGCTGTTGCTGCCCCACAGAAACTGCTGCCCTAAGCGACTGCCTAGTCCTGCCTAATGGTTGGTCCAGCCCTGCTTCGATGCAGGGGCACTATGACTAGGCTTACCAACTGCTCCACATCATAAGGAACAGGTTAATGCAATCCTGATGTGTGATAAGGAAGCTTATCATAGCTCAGGAAGGAGCTATAGAAAAGGTGAAGTGACTCTGAACAAGCAACCTGTCAGTTCTGGTAGAAATAAGAAAACAGAATTTTCCCATAAAAGACTACCAGTCCCAGAATGCACCAGGTTTCCAACAGCCATTAGAGGAGCTGAAGTGAGAAAACGTGTGTTCAATCAAAAGGGCTATGAAGTAATCCCCAAGCACTCATTGCAAAGGGCAGGGCTTGATTCAGCACAGCTACGCTGTGCTAGGATGGAACACTCATCTCAAAGGGCAAGGCCTGATTCAGCACAGCTGCGCTGTATTAGGGAGGAGCACTCATCTAAGCAGAATAAGAGTAGAGTTTATTCTACAGATGACCATCTTCATGATCACCTTGGATATCCAGAGAATTGTCCTCAGTATCCTGAGAATCAGCTTGAGTTTGATCATCAGTTTCATCTGAAGGATCATCAGAAGCAGAAGCCAAACCGGACGGACAGAGAGGGAAAGAGACCCTTTGGAAGAAGGAAGAGAAAAGCCTTTGAGAGGTCTAGAAGAGTCCAAAGCAGTACGTATACTGGGAGGTATTCCAAGGGCCAGCATACACCATTGGACTGGGGAAAGCCAGAGGAATGGTGCTGCAGAGCTAGGAATCACCAGAGGCTACCTGTGAGGGAGACGGCTGCACGTGGAAGGGACCCTAAGACCTGTGCCAGAAGGTATGTGAAGAGAGATCCAGTGTCCAGGGATCTGGATTAGAAGGCTGGACATAAGAACTGGACTACATACTGGCCAGGCTATATAGAGAGGAACTCTAGCAGCAATGGAAGCTCAGGTATGAACACTGATCTATGCCCTAGCTATAACCTTGAAAGACAGCAGGGAAACAAGTATTCTCCTGAAAATGCTCCATTGAGAGATTCATCTGTGCCAATCCATGATATTGAACCCATGCTTGTTGACCAAGGGGGAATAATAGCAGATGAGGATCATGTTTATATGGACTGCTCTCTATCTAAACTCCGTTGGTAACTTTCTGTTATAAAGTACAGCAACCATCACAAAGAAATACAAATTTGTTCTTTAATCTACTCAGAAAGCTCCTGAAGCAGGATTTGACCCACACAGTGGAAGGCAAGCCAGCTAAGGGGTTTCAGCTGGTGACTGCTAGCAATTAAGCCTTACCTAATTGCTTGTGAGCTAGGAGAGAATCATTTCTGAATTTATGTGGGAAGTAATCAGAAATTAACCTGAAAAGAACAGTTTGTTTCTTGCTTTGTAGCTTTTCATTTGTTGTTTTCCTGATTTTAACTTTGTTTTTCCAAGTTAACACTGAAAGCAAGTAACCTAATTTATGTGCTACCAAGCATATCTGTGTTGGGAGAAATAACCCCATAAATAAATATCTTATTGGCTTTACCCAAGAGCACAACTAAATTATTGTCAGCAGCTGTGTCTGGTGTGAATGAACTACATTGCCCACAATACCTTGCAAATCATATAGAAATATGCACTTGCCAAGAGTGTGAAGATTCTCACCCAGGCAGCCGTCTGACAGATGTTATTCTTTTTATCTTTATATGCAGGAGAGTAAAACCAAGCATGGATTACCTTTTTCATGTGGAATGAAGCCAGTTGGCAGCCCTAGTTACAACCTTGTGATAAGTTTCCTGCAGTACTGGTGTGTGATAAAGCAGAAGCCAGAAATGCACTGTTCTGCTGCCAGGAGGTGACTTCCTGGCTGATTTGGAAGTGCTGGAACTGTTGTTGATCCTTATTTGAGTGAAATCCAAAGTATTTTACTTATTTTATAAATGTATGAAGAAAGGATGTGTCGCTCTTGGAGGCTTGTGAGCAACATAATTTTTGTGATATTTTTCTGCTGTTTTTGTAATTTATTATAGAAGGTGCTACTTATTCGTCTATATTGGGTAGATTTGTTTGAATTTTGAGGTTCCTAAATCGTTGTGTTTAGCTTGGGCCACCTTGCATATCTGAATTATCCCGTCTTTGTAAGATACTGCTTGCCTGGTCACTTCCAGGGTAGCATTCTCTGAAATGCTTCCTGTTCCAAGCACAAGCAGAGCTCCGGAGTCTCAATGCGTGGATGAGATAATGGTGCAAGGATGAGGATTTTGGATTTGTTAGGAACTGGGCAACATTCTGGGGAAAGGAGGGACTATTCTGAAGGGATGGGCTCCACCTTAATCAGGATGGAACCAGGCTGCTGGCATTAACTTTTGAAAAAGAGATAGAGCAGCTTTTAAACTAGATAATAGGGGAAAGCCAATAGTCGCCCAGGAGCGTATGGCTCGGAACGATGTATCCTTGAAGGATACTAACAAAAATGCAAAGTTAGGGCATATCGACAGAGAGGTTCCAATAAAGACAAAAATAACCCAAATGCACTTAAATACAGTGCAGACAGAGCTTAAAGATTCCAAATTCCCCTGATTACTGATAACCAGATTAATATGAATAAAATACAACCTCTAAAATGCTTGTATGCAAATGCTAGAAGTCTAAACAATAAGAGTTAGAATATATAGCACTAAATGAGAGGTTAGATATGATTGGTATCTCAGAGACATGGTGGAAGGAGGACAACAAGTAGGACACTGTGGAACCTGGGTACAAACAATATTGTAATGATAGAGCAGATCAAATTGGTAGAGGGGTTGCACTCTATGTTAGAGAGGACATTGAGGCACAAAGGATTAAAGTTTTGCAGGAAACAAAATTCACTATAGAATCTCTATGGATTGAAATTCCATGTAAAAAGGGGAAGGCAATGGCAGTGGAGGTGTACTACCGACTGCCTGGCCAGAATGAACAAATGGATGGTGAAATGCTCAAAGAAATCAGGGAGGCTAACAAAGGTTAAAACATAGTAATAATGTTGCTTTTAATTACTCTGGTATCGACTGGGTCAGTGTCACGGCAGGACATGCTAGGGAGATAAAGTTTCCAGATAAAATAAATGACTGCTTCTTAGAGCTGCCGGTTCATTAACCAACAAGAGGGGGAAGCCATTTTGGACCTAGTCCTTAGTGGGACACAAGATCTGGTGCAAGAGATAAGGGTGTTGGGGGCCACTTGGCAATAGTGATCATAGCATGTTCACGTTTGATTTAATAAATGGAGGAAGGACGGCAAGGAAATCCACAGTACCATCTTTTAACTTTCAAAAGGGAGACTATGAAAAAATTAGGAAAAATAGTTAAGAAAAAACTAAGTGGAGCAGCTGCAAAGGTTAAAGATTTACATCAAGCGTGGGGTGTTATATAGAACTACTATCTTGGAAGCCCAGACCAGCTGTGTTCCATGCTTCAAGAAAAGTGGAAGAAGTCCACAAAACTGCCAGCATGGTTTAGAGGTGAGGTCATAGAGACTGTTGTAGCCAAAAAAGCATCTTTCAGGAAATGGAATAAGGAGCCAAATGACGAAAACGGGAAACAACATAAGCACTGGCAAGTTAGATTGCAAGCATTGATAAGGCAGGCAAAGAGAGATTTAAAAAAAAAAGCTTGCTGTGGAAACAAAAATGCATTATGAAAACTTTCAAGGCAGTCATAGCAAAAAACCTGTGAGAGAATCAGTTGGACCATTAGATGACAGAGTGGTAAAAGGGCACTAAGAGGGGACAAGGCCATAGCGGAGAGACTGAATGAATTCTTTTCTTCAGTCTTTACTGAAGAAAATGTAGGGAAGTTACCCATGACTGAAATGGTATTTAAAGGTGATGCATCGGAAGAATTGAAAGAAATATTGATAAACTGGAAGATGTATTACAATTATTTGATAAACTAGAGTAGCAAATCACTTTGACTGGATGGTATATATCTGAGGGTGTTGAAAGAACTGAAAAATGTGATTGCAGACCTATTAGTAATCTGTGATCTATCATTAAAATCATCTGTAATACCTGAAGATTGGCGAATAGCCAATGTAACGCCAATTTTTAAAAAGGGCTCCAGGAGTGATCCGGGAAACTACAGACCAGTGAGCTTGATGTCAATACTGGGCAAAATGGTAGAAACCGTAATTTAGTACAAAATCACTACACATATAGATAGTCATGGTTTAATGGGAGAAAGCCAACATGGCTTTAGCTAAGGAAGGTCTTGTCTTATTAATCTGTTATATTTTTTGAAGGTATGAATAAACAGGTATTTATTTATTTATTTAACAGGATTTGGTATACCGTTTTTCTGGAGGTAGACAAGGTGAGCCGGTTGATATAGTCTATCTGAATTTTCAGAAAGCCATTGACAAAGTCTCTTATGAGAGACTCTTGGCAAAATTAAAAAGTCATGGGATAGGAGGCAGTGTATTATTGTGGATCAGGAACTGGTTAAAAGATAGAAAGCAGAGGGTAGGGTTAAATGGCCAATTTTACCAATGGAGAAAGGTGAATAGTGGAGTACCCCAGGGATCTGTGCTGGGTCAGCTGCTTTTTAACATATTTGTAAATGACCTGGAAATGCGAATAATGAATGAGGTAATCAAATTTGCAGATGACACAAAATTATTCAAAGTTGTTAAAACCCAAGAGAATTGTGAAAAATTGCAAGAGGACCTTGACATATTGGAAGAATGGACATCCAAATGGCAGATGAAATTTAATGTGGACAATTGCAAAGTTACGTATGTAGGAAAGAACAACCCAAACTATGGTTAAATGATGCAAGGTTCCAGGTTAGAAACCACCAACCAGGAAAAAGATTTAGGTGTCATTGTGGATAACACATTGAAACCCTCTGCCCAGTGTGCAGCAGCAGCCAAGAAGGCACATAGAATGCTAGGAATCTTAAGGAAAGGAATGGAGAATAAAACAAAGGATATTATAATGCCTCTGTATTGTTCCATGGTGTGACCACACCTTGAATATTGTATGCAATTCTGGTCACCATATCTTAAAAAGGATATAGCGGAATTAGAAAAGGTACAAAGAAGAGCCACCAAAATGGTAAAGGATATGGAAGGATACCCCTATGAAGAGAGGCTTAAAAGGTTAGGGCTCTTCATCTTGGCTGAGAGGAGTTATGATAGAGATCTATAAATTAATGAATGGCATGAAACGGGTAAACATAGATCAATTGTTTGCACCATCAAAAAGCAGAAAGACTAGGGACTTGCAATGAAGCTGTAATGTAACCCATTTAAGACGAATAAGAGAAAATATTTTTTCACTCAACACGTAATCAAACTCTGGAATTCGTTACCAGAGGATGTAGTACAAGTTGTTAGTGTAGCTGGGTTTAAAAAAGGTTTGACAAGTTTCTGGACAAAAGATCCATTTTGAAGAAAACTCTGTGATCTGGCCACAATACCACGGCTCTTTCTGGTCTCTGGTCCTCAAACAGTGAGAAACAGGCAGAGAGTAATACAGAACACAATCACACACACAAAGTGCTATTTTCTTTGAGCTCAGAGGGAAGACAATAAACGGTCTATGGACATGCATAATTCCACGCTTATTGAATTCAAAGTCTTCCTCCTAAAAAGCTCCTTTTATTAAAGAAAAAGGGGAAGTAACAGTCATTTATTATAACCGTGAAATAACACAAGGTGTCACCAAAGTTCTTTTTACAGAGTAAGATCTGATTACAGTATATTAGATGAAATTCACTTGATTATGACAAAATTATCTATAATTGCAAAAGTTGCAAAAATTATGTTTTGTCAGCAATGACTGTACTATGAACTATATAGTTGCACAGTTCATAGCCTATGTTTACTCTTTATGCTTACGTTAACAATTTTCCAGACTATTTTAAAGACGGTTACACAGAACTCATGATCATGACATCCTATTCTATTTAAGAGGAAGTGGGTGAAAAGCTAAACTTCTAAACACATTCTGTATCAAGAAATTCATCCATCTTCAATTACATATTGGGGATTCTGGTATCCCTTTATCTGTCCATTTCTACACATTTACCATTATTAAAGAGGACTTGGGAAATCCACTGCTTGCCCCAATGCAAGCATTGTGGAATCTGTGTGTCTTTTTGGGAAACTACTAGGTACTTGTGGAAACAGGATACTGGGCTTGATGGACTTTGGTGTGACCCAGTATGGTATATCTTATGTTCTTATGTTTGATTCCCACTGGCATTCCTTGTGACTTTGGGCAAGTCACTTTACCCTCCATTGCCTCAGAAGAAAAGGCCTGGCAATCTGCTTTTGGTGATACATTACCAAGAAAACCCAGAGGCAGCTGGGTCGCCAGGAGTCAGCACTGACTTGACGTCACAAAAAAAAAAAGTGTGAATTAAAGATGAAAGGGATAGCACAGTTTTGTACTGTTCCTCCCCTTGTGTCCATTTAAAGCTGCACTTTATAGGTTCAAATCCCAGCTGGGATTGGCTTTTATCCTCCAGGAGAAAGCTGCTCATTTTCTATCTTAATTTATTATTAGAAATTGTGTATCATATTTCTTTAAAATGATTAGGGTCAATCTTCAGCTGATAATTTTATTTATTTAACATATTTGATATACCACTATTCCAGTTGCACACCATGGCAGTTTACAATCATAGAACAGCAACAACAATAACAAACAATTACGTAACAATGAAAGATTTAATATGGTTAAAAAGATTCAGATTATTATACAAGAGGAAGGAATGAGTATGGAACAAAGATAAAATCCAGAACATAATTATGAACAGAGAAACTTTCAAGGAGAGGTGAAAAATAGAAAATATTGATTTTACTAAATGCCTGAAAAAACAGCCATGTTTTAATTCCTTTTTTGAACTTGGCATATGAACTTTCCAACTGGAGATCTAGGGGGAGGGAGTACCAGAATTGAGGTCCTAAGTAGCTAAAAGCAGACTTTTCATCCATCTTAATCTGTTCTTGGGAGAGAGTGGTTAGAAAGTTAGCTTGTGATGATCTGAGAATGTGAGAGGAACAATATGGTAATAAGAGGGAATTTAGATAGAGGAAGTTCTTGGAAAAATGCATGATGGGTAAGCATCAATATTATACACTGAATGCATTAGATAATTGGTAATCAGTGTTATTCTATTAAGAACAACTTGTAATCAAACTCTGGAATTCGTTACCGGAGATGTAGTAAAAGCTGTTAGTGTATCTGGATTTAAAAAAGGTTTGGACAAGTTCATGGAGGAAAGGTCCATAAACCATTATTAAAGAGGACACAGAAACTCCACTGCTTACCCCAAGACGAGCATTGTGGAACCTGTGTGCCTTTTTGGGAATCTGCCAGGGACCTGTGACCTAGATTGGCCACTGTTGGAAACAGGATACTGTACTTGATGGACCTTGGTTTGACCCAGTATGGCATGTTCTTAAGAGTGGTGTGTTATGTTCATGTTTTGGATTTGCTGAAGTCTTTTTAAATGATATTGGGAAAGTCCCAAGAGTATGTTTTGTATGGCACGTAATCCAATGTGTACTCTCATCAATTCTTAGGAATACGGATATAGCCTGAATCCTAAAGAAGGTAAGAACCTAGAGGTAACATCCCATTTACTATTTTGTAGACGACCTGAATCTCTACAGTTCCAGTGACCAACAATTAGCAGAGCAACTCCGTGTAGTTGGGGGTGGTGCCAGAGGACTTGAGAGGCACAAGTGGTCCCTTTACACAAAAACGGAAGTAAGGATATGGTTGAAAACGTTAGGCCGGTTAGTTTAAGTTTGGTGGTGAATAAATGATTGGAAACGCTGCTGAAAGAGAAAATAGTGTGGTTTCTGGATTCCAACGGATTGCAGGATCTAAGGCAGCATGGATTCACCAGGGGCAGGTCTTGTCAGACAAATCTGATTGTTTTCTTTGACTGGGTGACGAGGGAGTTGGAGAGCCCTAGATATGGTGTATTTGAATTTCAGTAAAGCATTTGACAGTGTTCTGCACAGGCGATTTATAAATAAATTAAGCACGCTAGGGATGGACCCTAAAGTTACTGTTTGGGTTAGAAATTGGTTGAGTGGGAGGCTACAAATGGTGTAGGTAAATGAAATTCAGTCTGAGGAGAAGGAGGTTACCAGAGGAGTGCCGCAGGAATCTGTTCTTGATCTGACTCTTTTTAACATCTTTGTTAGTGATATTGTGGAAAGGCTGTCGGTAAGATTTGCCTCTTTGCGGATAATAACAACATCTGCAACAGAGTAGTCACCTATGAAGGTGTAGATAACATGAGGAAGGATCTAACTAAGCTTGAACAATGGTCTAGAATTTGGCAGCTGAGATTTAATGCTAAAAATATGTAGGGTCATGCATTTGGGTTGCAACAATCCAAGGGAGCTGTACAGTATAGGGGGTGACAGTGCTTCTGTGTAAGTCTTTGGTGCAACCTCATTTGGAGTACTGTGTCCAGTTCTGGAAACCACACCTTCAAAAGGATATAAACAAGTTGGAGTAGACCGGATGGGATACATCCCAGAATACTGAAAGGGCTCAGAGAGGTTCTTGCAGGGCCGTTAAAGGATGTTTTCAACAGATCCTTGGAAACAGGAGAGGTTCCTCAGGACTGGAGAATGGCTGATGTTGTACCTCTACACAAAAGTGGTGACAGGGAAGAAGTGTCAAACTACAGGCCTGTGAGCCTTACCTCGGTGGCGGGAAAAGTAATGGAGGCGCTCCTGAAAGAGCGAATAGTGAACTTTCTCAAAACCAACAAGTTGCAAGACCCGAGGCAACATGGTTTTACCGAAGGACGATCTTGCCAAACAAATCTGATTGAGTTCTTTGACTGGGTGACCAGGGAACGAGATCAGGGACATGCGATGGATGTCAGCTACCTGGATTTCAGCAAAGCCTTTGATACTGTTCCTCATAGGAGGCTTATCAATAAACTCAGTAGCTTGGAGATGGATCCCAAAATGGTAAATTGGATCAGAAATTAGTTGACTGACAGACGACAGATAGTGATGGTAAATGGAGCTCACTCGGATGAAGGGAAAGTGATTAGCGGGGTGCCCCAGGGGTCGGTCCTGGGCCCGGCACTGTTCAATGTATTTGTGAGTGATATTGTTGAAGGACTGAATGGAAAAGTCTGTCTTTTTGCAGATGACACAAAAATTTGCAACAGAGTGGACTCCCCCGAGGGAGTGGTTAACGTGAGGAAAGATCTACAAAAGCTGGAAGAATGGTCTAATGCTTGGTAATTAAGATTTAATGCAAAGAGGTGCAGAGTCATGCACTTGGGTAGCAGAAATCCAAGGGAAATGTATGCAATAGGGGGCGAGAGGTTTGTGTGCACGGATCAGGAGAAAGACCTTGGTGTGATTATTTCTGAAGATCTCAAGGTGGCAAAACAGTGTGACAAGGCAAAAGCCAGGAGGATGTTGGGCTGCATACAAAGAGGAATTACCAGCAGAAAGGAAGAGGTACTTATGCCACTGTACAAGTCACTGGTGAAGCCTCACTTGGAATACTGTGTTCAGTTTTGGAGAGCATATCTTGCAAAGGATGTAAAAAGACTGGAAACTGTTCAGAGGAAGGCAACCAAAATGATTTGGAGCCTGTGTCAGAAGCCTTATGAGAAGAGACTTGAAGACCTAAACATGTACACTTTGGAGGAGAGAAGGGACAGGGGCGATATGATTCAGACCTTTAAATACTTAAAGGGAAATAATGAACAAACAAACCTCTTCCAAAGACTGGGAAGCTGTAAAACTAGAGGGCATAACAGGAAGCTGCAAGGTGGTAAATTGAAAGGCAATGTTAGGAAATACGTTTTCACAGAAAGGGTGGTGGATGCTTGGAATGCCCTCCTGATGGAAGTGGTGGGGCAAACACGGTGACGGAATTCAAAATGGCATGGGACAGACACAGTGGATCCCTTTACAGCAGCAGGATAAAATCAAAATAAACTGAACCATCTAATTTCTCAACAAATAGGGGTGTCCTACATGGAGTGGTGGGTTCACCCCTAAACAAATACATGGGATGGGGTGGCCTGCACGGAGGGTCAGGTGCACCTGCTCTTGCCATTGTACTGGGCAGACTAGATGGACCATACTGGTCTTTATCTGCCGTCATTTACTATGTTACTATATGTTACTGTGCAGGGGGTGGCTACTAAAATGGTTAACGGTCTTTGTTATAAAGTGTATGAGGACAGACTTAAGGACCTTAATATGTATACTTTAGAGGAAAGGTGGGATAGAGGTGATATGAGTGAGACATTAAAATACCTCCATGGCAGAAATGCACAGGAGGAGAGCTTCTATCAATTGAAAGCAAGCTCTGCTATGAGGGGTCACAGGTTGAGGGTGAAAGGGGTTAGACTCAGGAGTAATATGTGGAAATATTTCTTTATGGAAAGAGTGGTAGATTCATGGAATAGTCTCCCAGTGGATGTGGTAGAGATGAGGACAGTATCTAAATTTTAAAAAGCATGGGACAAACACAGAGGCTATCTAAAGGAAAAAAGTGAACTCTTGTAATGGGTGATATGGAAGGGTAGACTAGATAGGCCACGTGGTCTTTTTCGGTCATCATGTTTCTGTGTTTCTAATGACATCAAGATGACTTTTGGCCTTGCAAATGTGCCAAGGCAACTTTTTTTAGAAGAAAATTGAGCAAAATGGAAAACATCTCCCTGGCTGAGAGCAGTGATATCAAGGAACTTTAACAGTAAGGCGTATATAAATATCTTGGAGTAGAGGAAGGAACGACATTCTAATAGAAATTACTGAGAGAAAAGATCAGTAACAAATACTATAGAAGATTGAAATCATTACTGAAATATGCTTTAACATCACAGAATAAGATATAAGCCATCAATCAGCTGGCAATTCCTGAACTCTTATACAGCTTTGGGAATGTAGACTGCAATCTTAAAAATCTTGAAAAACTGGATGTGCAAACAAGAAAACTCCTCCAGGCCCATGAGGTTATTTACAAGAATCAGTGTATGCCAATACTGTACATCTCGAGCTGAAGGAGGGCTAGCCTCATAGAGATTAATTACACATACAGAGCTACTATCATAGACCTCCAGGCCTACCTAACAGCATCACTGGATCCAAATATGCAAAAAATGCTGAAATATGAAAGTAAATATCCAGAATCTGTCTCCATCATCAAACGTGGACAAGTGTTTTGACAACTAGAATGAATGAGTGAGAATACAGAAGCACACACAGGAAAGGAAGCAACAGAATTTGCAAAACAAGAGAGAAAAAAACTCTTCAAAGAATTAGATCAGTAAACAAGTTAAAATGAGTGGCAAATACAAAGTGTTACTCCAGGAACCCATTGTCGATCAAGAAGAGACATGAATGGCTAAGGAGAGGTGAAATGAAACCGAAGGATGAGAGAGTGATAGTGCAGCCCAGGACAGTGGATTATGGACGGCTTATAGCGAGCATTGAAAAAACTAGCATAACAGACATATGTCAATTCTGTAAGAAAGATCTGAAAACAGTGACTCACCTCATAGCTGGTGTGAAGTTCTAATTGTTGAAAATGTTTATACAGAAAGGCACAACAAAGTAGTATGCCTCATCCATAGCATGATTGCGTTTGATTTAATTAGTGGAGGAGGGATGGTAAGGAAATCCACAGTACTACCTTTTAACTTTCGAAAGGGAGACTATGATAAAATGAGGAAAATAGTTAAGAAAAAACTAAAAGGAGCAGTTGCAAAGGTTAAAGACTTACATCAAGCTTGGGTGTTGTTGAAAAATACTATCTTGGAAGTCCAAAACAGCTGTATTCGACGCTTTAAGAAAAGTGGAAAGAAGTCCAAAAAAATGCCAGCATGGTTTAAAGGTGAGGTCAGAGAGGCCGTTGTTGCCAAAAAGCATCTTTCAGGAAATGAGCAAAAGAACCAAATGACAAAACCTGGAAACAGCACAAGCACTGGCAAGTTAAATGCAGGCATTGATAAGGCAGGCAAAGGGAGAATTTGAGAAGAAGCTTACTGCGGAAGCAAAAATGTGTAATAAAGACTTTTTCAAGTACATTTGTAGCAAAAAACCTGTGAGAGAGTCAGTTGGTGCATTAGATGATAGAGGGGTTAAAGGGGCACTAAGAGGCGACAAGTAGATAGCGGAGAGACTGAATGAATTATTTGCTTCGGTCTTTATTGAGGAACATGTAGGGATGTTACCCATGACTGAAGTGATATTTAAAGGTGCGGAAGAATTGAAGGAAATATCAGTACATTGGGAAGATGTATTACAACTATTTGATAAACTGAAGAGTAGCAAATCACTTGGACTGGATGGTATACACCCAAGGGTGTTGAAAGAACTGAAATATGAGATTGCAGACCTGCTATTAGTAATCTGTGAACTTTCATTAAAATCATCTGTAATACCTGAAGATTGGAGGATGGCCAACGTAACGCCAGTTTTTAAAAAGGGTTCCAAGGGTGATCCGGGAAACTACAGACCGGTGAGGCTGACGTCAGTACCAGGAAAAATGGTAGAAACCATCATAAAGAACAAAAGAACATGTAGATAGTCATGGCTTAATGGGAGACAGCAAGCATAGCTTTAGACAAGGCAGATCTTGTCTTACTAATCTGTTATGTTTTTTTGAAGGTGTGAATAAACAGGTAGACAAAGGTGAGTCGGTTGATATAGTGTATTTGGACTTTCAGAAAGCCTTTTGACAAGGTCCCTCATCAGAGACTTTTGGCAAAACTAAAGAGTCATGGGATAGGAGGCAGTGTACTATTGTGGATCAGGAAGCTGGTTAAAAGATAGAAAGCAGAGGGTAGGGCTAAATGGCCAATTTTCCCAATGGAGAAAGTGAATAGTTGTATACTCCAGGGATCTCTGCTGGGTTCGCTGCTTTTTGACATATTCATAAATGACCTGGAAAATGGAATAAGGAGCGCGGTTATCAAATTTGCAGATGACACAAAACTATTTTAAGTTGTTAAAACCCAAAAGGATTGTGGAAAATTGCAAGAGGATCTTGATAAATTGGAAGACTGTGCATCAAAATGGCAGATGAAATTTAATGTGGACATGTGCAAAGTTATGCACTTAGGGAAGAACAACCCAGACTATGGTTACACGATGCAAGGTTCCATATTAGGAACCACCACCCAGGAAAAATATTTAGGTGTCATTGTGGATAACATGTTAAAACTCTCGGCCCAGTGTGCAGCGGCGGCCAAGAGAGCAAATAGAATGCTAGGTATCATAAGGAAAGGAATGGAAAATAAAACAAAGGATATTATAATGTCTCTGTATCATTCCATGGTGTGACTGCACCTTGAATATTGTGTGCAATTCTGGTCACCGTATCTTAAAAAGGATATAGCGTTATTAGAAAAGGTTCAGAGAAGAGTCACCAAAATGGTAAAGGAGTTGGAAGAATACCCCTATGAAGAAAGGATAAAAAGGTTAGGGCTCTTTAACCTGGAAAAGAGTTGGTTGAGGGGAGATATGATAGAGGTTTATAAATTAATGAATGGGGTGGAACGGGTAAATGTAGATCGATTGTTTACGTCATCAGAATATAGAAAGACTAGGGGACATGCAATGAAGCTACAGGGTAAACTATTCAAGACAAATAGGAGAAAATATTTTTTCACTCAACGTGTAATCAAACTTTGGAATATGTTACTGGATGATGTAGTAAAAGCTGTTAGTGTAGCTGGGTTTAAAAAAGGTTTGGACAAGTTCCTGGAGGAAAGGTCCATAAACCATTATTAAAAAGGGACCCAGGATATCACTGCTTGACCCAATACAAGCATTGTGGAACCTGTGTCTTTTGGGGAAACTGCTAGGTATGTATGACCTAGATTGGCCACTGTTGGAACAGGATACTGGGCTTGATGGACCTTGGTCTGACCCAGTATGGCATATCTTATGTTCTTATTGGAAACTCTGTAAACACTACAACATCCCTGTGCTTGAAAAGCATTGGGATCATGACTCTAAGAGAATTACAGAGAATGAAGAGGTTATGATCACCTGTGATACTCCCATTCCGACAGTTAAAAAGCTGGATGCTAGGAAGCTGGACACAGTGGTAAAGGAGAACACGTTGAGACAGAAGATCTTCAAGTACCAAAAAATGCAGTCGGAGAACAAGAAAATGTGGCAGAAAGATACTGAGTTATTTCCCATCATGTTGGGTGCCACAGGATTGATTAAGAAGAATTTCCAAGCACACTTTGATAAATTACCCATGCATGTTAGATTTTACAAACTCCAGAAGGAAACTCTCTTTGGCACAATACAAGTACTATGTCGTGCATTTAGCAGTAAATTTGAGAAACTGAGATCATATTCTACATACACTTAGAAGTGAGGTTCATGACTGTCACAGTATGTGTAAAACTAAATCGCCAGTATCCAAAGGCTACAACAGGTGCAAACTAATACTACAAAAATACCAATCACCTGTTAAAATCTTCCAGTGTTTTTTATTGTTCCCAAAAATTATAAATAAATACAGTGATGACTTTCACCAAAAATATTTTTTTGCAGTTTTTATTCATGAAAAAATATATGAAGGGGAGAAGACCTCAGTTCGTCCCTGGAATCCACCATGGATTCTGCTTTGCAGAAAGTGGGCACAAATCTTCACTGGTTCGAAAAAACCCTTCTAAAGATGTATTTAATAGGTTTTATATACCGCTTTATCATTTCAATCAAAGCGGTTTACATTGTAACTTAAACTTGGTAATGTACATTAAACAGGGACATTGATAACTTGGATTTTTCTGAGGCAATGGAGGGTTAAGTGACTTGCCCAAGGCCACAAGGATTGCTAGTGGGAAACGAGCCCTGGTCTCTGGGTTCTCAAGCCAGTGCTCTTAACCATTTGGCTACGCCTCCATTCCAAAGATGAAAATAAGTAAATTAAATAAAATTTTTATACTAATAAAGCAACTTGATAAAAAGCCTCATTTGATCAATACTGTGAAGACTAAAAAAGTGTTTAAACATTTATCAGCATTTAAAAAATGCAAGAACTTATCTTAATTCAGTAGATGGAAATTGTTCTTTACAGAACATTCAGCAATACTGGAAGGTGACAATTGTCATGGGGTAGATCAGAATCTGCCTATGGAAATAGGAAAAACAGAGCTGAGCAGGTCTAAAAGTGACAGCTCAGAGCAGATGGATCAGGGTTGCTATGAGCAACCAGCAAAAACAAAAGCACCAGGTGTAGGAGCACGCCCTAGTAGGGGATTACATCATAGCATATTAGCTGATGAGAGGCAGCTGAGAGCAGGGCAGGCTCACCGGAACACTAGGAGTGACGCAGATAAAACGCACTCAGAGTTTGTCAGTAGGAGAGCTAACCAGGATCCTAGGAGGGCTAACCAGGATTCTAGAGGAGCTAAGCAGGAGCATGGCAGAGCTGTTTTGGAAACTAAAGGAAAAACTTCACACGGAGGTTCAAGCAGTGTTCCACAGGAGATAGCTGAGAGAATACCAGAGGCTGGTTACAGGGTGCTGGGCAGCACTGAAGAAGAACCAGGTGGTTGGTGCCACGGAGGTATTCAAACAGGCAGACGGAAGGAACCTGTGAGAGGAAGTCTCCCTGAGAACAGGTACCGGGAGGGCAGTAACTATTATCAAAGGGATACTTACCTGCCCAAAGAGAAGCAGACTGTAAAAGGGAGTAGAAGGCTTGCCTGGGGAAAAAGCCACGCTAAGTTTCCGTGCTCAGAAAGCTCCGAGGGAACCGAGCCAAAGGATAGGCTAATTCCTTGTAATAGAGGGAACTTTGAAAGGGAGAGTTTCCCATACACACAGCTAGGAGTGTGTGGCCCTCTGGAGGAAAACTCCACGGTAACCTTCCAATTCACCCTTATAGAGAGGGGGAGAGAAGCCTTTGGAAAGGAGAAGAGAGTTTTGCAACAATGATGTGAGTTACAATCATTCTGAAGATAGCTACGGGGAAAACTATGAGGACATGGAATGTGACTTTTGTGGGTAAAGTCTTGAGGAGTTCCAAATGGAGTGTGCACTAATGTTCTTAGATAACATTTCCTCTCTATGCTGATTTGTTTAAAATAGAAATCCGTTGAGGGAAACGGATTGTGAAGAACTCACTTGTGTAAAGTACAAGGACTGTTTTACCTTTTTGGATTGGCTGAAGATAAGCACCTTTTTGTTACCAGTAGTTCATTTTCATTTGTACCAGAAAAATATGGTTTATTTCTTTTGATTCTTATGTGCAAAAGTTCACCTGGAAGGGAAATAAAATACCTCTTTGAAAAAGCCTGGCTACTCGTTCACAACTACCTTTTTGATTAGCTAGTGGGACTACAGATCCCAGGGGGCATTGTAAAGTCCCGGCTACATTAAGAAAAGGCCCCACTGAAGCTCCTTAGGCTTCCGCCTATAAGAGTGAGTAGGTGGGTGACACAATGCATTCTAATAGCATACTCAATTAGTGATGCATTCTAGGGTACACTTGACATGGCCCTGTTTCACTGCAAGGTTGCCTCAGGAGTGTAGCCAGAAGACTGAAAAAAATGAGGCATAAAGAGTCATAAATGTTACTGAAGGGACAACGATGGAGAAAAGTTATACCGACTTTTGTATATGTCAAAAAGCTGATATATATTGGCATCAAGTAAATCCACAAAAAGATCATTAAACAAACTTAGTGCACAATCATGAACTGAAACTCATCCTGCACTTGCTTATCTCTTTTATATGGTCCCTTCTAATTCAATGGTTAATTGCCCCAACTACCAAACTGAAATTATTATACCAGAATCTAATACTAAAAAAAAAAGTTTTCATACAGGATTATTATTTGTTACCCAGATAATAATACTGGACTGAACAACAAAATTAAAATATTGCATTTACGGGTTGCTTAGCCCACTCAAGATATCCCAAAGCAGACCCATCTCAAAAGCATTCTTTCAAATAGAACCACACTATGGGGCATGTTTACTAAACCGTCGTAACGTTACCGGCGTTAGGTGCAGCGCTAACGTGAAGAATCCCATATAAGGAAGTGGGTGTTCCGGCGTTAAGCCGTGTATCGCGTGATAGAGGGCGCCTTGCCGTTTTTGTGCGATAGTGTGCGGCGCTGCACGTTTGCGTGCCGTAAGCCTAAGTACGTAGAAGCAGTGTGATAATAGCTACAGAGGTGTAGTACACTGGTTAATACAATGCTTGCCGAGACAGCGGTCATGAGTTTGACTCCTCTGGGTGCATACAATATGGCACTCCAAGACAATTCCTTTTAATGCGTGTAACGGACACATCTGAACAGTGTGTGCTGCCAATCGAAAAACACACGCTGCAGAGCAGTAAACTGATACGCATATTAGGGCGCCCACCCTAAGGCGCCCTATGATTCACCGTAGTTTGCCACCCTCGAAGGCACTATATAAGGTGCCCCATGAGCTGGTGCAAACTAAGGTGCATCTAAAGATGCCCAAAGGAGGGCAAGGTGACGCCTGAAAAGGTGGCCAGTGGCAGTAAGGAGTCCCAAGTTGAATAGCACAAAATGTATGGCCCAAACACAGATGTATCCCTACCACTGCACAGAGTACCAAGGAAAGCCAAACAACAACTTCTGGAGGGTATCACATGGCGGAGCTGATGGACCTGTCAAATCTGCGTGCAGCTCATGTGGCAGCTGGAAAAGTGCAGAAACATATCGGAGGCAGCTGTACCAATGTATAGGGTGATGGTGATGTAAAGTGCCAACATGAGAGTGTGTGGCAGAGGATGCAAATACGTGTCCACCAGAGCAGGTAGAGGTGGCAGCATAACAGGAGGACACAGGAGTAGCAGTGCCATGCAGAGCATACACACGAGAGGCAATCATGAAGAGCCACAGTGCAGAAAAGGGTCCCAGCACAGGACATGGGGCAGTAGTCCGCACATTAGGGCAGGACGCCACACAGCTGGCAGAGACAGATAGACGGACAGAAGGATGCCTGGCAATGGTGATGAGGCTATAATGTGCTGCCACACACATCTGTACAGATATGACTGTTAGAGGAAGGAAAAATAGTTGTGTAGGACAGGCAGAAAAACTTGAGAACACACAGGAATCAAACCCATGACCACTGTCTGGGAAGTCAGTGTACTAATCACTGTGCTATGCTTCTATGGTATCCATCATAGCAATGGCTGGTCACACAACAACTGCAGGTCACCGTACCAACAACCTGCTGTGCTTACTGGGGCAGGGTAAAAGCACAGGCAAGGCACTGTATAGGGCACCATAGGTCACACAAATGAGGTGAGGGTGGTCTGTGTGCTAAACACTGATCTCCGATATGTGTCTGCCTGTCACAGCCACAAAAGGGAGTTGTGCTGCACAGTATGCCTAAAGGAGGCCCTCTATGGGATTGAACCCATGACCACTAGCACATAAGTTAATGCAAAAACCAGTACTTCTACCCCACCAACGTGAGTCAAACAGCAAAGGCTGCATACAGCAACACTGCATGTCACCACACCAAAAGCCTGTTGTGTGCCAGGAAAAGGCAACCCCAACAGTAACCATGATGTAATGCACATGTAGAAGAGCTGTGTACAGCGCATATCACAGTCTGCAATTGGGACGAGAGCCACATATACATAAATGCACACACACAATAAAGTGTTAGGCAGTCCAAACAGCATGCAAAAGAGCAAGGAAAAGGAATCCAAAGGGCGGCAGGGGATGCTGTATGTAGCAGGGCAAATGGGGAATAGTACTAAAAAGGAGCATGTAAGAATTGAACCTGAAAACAGAAGCTGGGACAGATCAGCTCAACAACAGCAATAACAGTCACCCAAGCATACTAGCCACATGGACAGTACAAAAGAACTGCTATATGTAATAGCTAATATGTGGCACATAGGCTGCATAAAGGGCACACTGCTGTACAAAGAAGCGATGGAAGGGTGTAAAGGAGAGCTGACGAAGCTGCAGCCAGCTCAAGGTCAGGTTAGCACAGCACAAGGAAAAAGGAAAAGCATGTGGGAATCAAACCTGCAACCTATGGTGCTCCAATGCATGTCTCTAACCACTATCCCAAACAACCACTATAGGGACCATGCAAAGTTGTTCCATAAAGGGAATGTGTGTATGGGAACCCATAACACCCAGATGTGGCAGACAGCTGCCACTGTACAAGGATGTGAGCACAGGTGGGCCATGTATATCACCAGTAAATCAAGAAATACGTGCGTCAGTGTGTTGAATCAGCAGCAGAGGCAAATGTGCGTTAAAGACATATATTTTATTTTGGAAAGTTACTGGACATACCGTATATAGTGTGTGTCATGATATGAAGCTAGTTGTTTTACAGTGAATAAACTGAAACTACATTGAGTAAGCCAGCTATCCACATATCGTGTACAAGTCACTGCCCCCCCCCCCCCCCAGATGACGAGCAGTACAGATAATATGCAGTAGGTGCATGGTGTGTACTATGCAGTATCCCCACACCCCCCACATGCTGCTGCATGCCCTAAATGCCTTTTTCACATATGTGTGCATGTAGACAGTAGGTAGGGCATGATGACAACCCAACACACACCAGTCATGAAGGTATAAACAAAACATATCTGCCTTCAAAAAACAGGTGGCACAAACCTGCAAAAGCATATGTATCAGACTCTCTGCAACTGCACACACACATACATATATACACGTCACAGATGTTGCATAATGGGTAATATTTATTTATTTATTTAACATTTCTTATATGCTGCCTTTCATGATATCAAGGCGGTTTACATTGAACAAACTGAAATTACATTGAACAGGGCATTATAACTTGGAGATAACTTTTTTTTTTTTTTTTTTTTTACAGGGAACATGGGCAATGGAGGGTTAAGTGGCTTGCCCAAGACCACAAGGAGCACCTGTGGGACTAGAAACCCTAGTCCTTCCGGCCCAAGGTTGCTGTCCTCTAGTGGGGTTTGAACCCCTGACCTTCCGGCCTGAGGTAACTTGCCCAGACCACTAGGCCACTCCTCCCTCCGATATAGCAAATAAAGCAATATAGCAAATAAAGTGCCACATACTTCCAAAACAACACTGTGCAAATGCCAAATCCGGATATGGTAACAGGTACAAGAGGAACATGATCCCAGATAATAAAGAAAACGCAAACTATCACACATACAGAGATAACACTATGCAAAAGGTCTGCTGCAATGGGTGTTGTGAATACAGTATGCATATACATATGACACGGCACATGGAATGCACCCATGAAGGACAAACACACACACCCACACTGCCAAATTACTGGTGCAATGTGAGTCCCGGAATGTCAGGAGATAAAGAGGACTGTGCAGACATGCATTGCTATGTCTGTAAATCAATATAGAGCGGCATGTCTGTACACTAACCAAACACACTAATCTGTACATAGAGGTCGAAAGAAAGGTCAAACATGGCCCAATAACCGGCCCAGAAGCCACACTGCCACATGCCCTGGTGTACCAACATATTCAGTCACATGCATCTGGAATGTGTACGTTAAACAATGACACAGTGATGCCAGATATTGACCGAAGATGTTGGCGCACATCAAAGTGGTGTGGTGGTAAATACCGTGTCATGTTCAAGTGCAGGGTAGCCCCACAAATACCAGAGGACCTATACAATGTCACCCCTGTTCCACACGCATGGCTGTATGCTCTTGGTGAACTAAACAGATGAGGATATCCTGTGGTGCAGGTCACACACACAGGCAACATACAGTAACACAATGTCAGATGGATGTACAACATGCAGCAAGTATGTCAGTCCCTGCTGCACACGTAGGGGCCTGTACACAGTGTCCATAGTGCAAATAGCCTCTGCAAACCAACATGTCCCATGAAGACTGTCCGTGAATCCCTGGGCCTGCATACGCAAGTGGTACATCCCAATCTGCCACAGTACACAGAAGGTCATGTATGTCCCCTGCGATGAACCCCACACCAAGCCAGAGCACGGTAGCAATGTTGTGTAGGACAGGCCGTCTATGCCCAATGTAGCAGTCCAACATCAATGTCCATCATAGGCATGTGGGCCACACACAGAGGTCAGCCATCCTATGCCACCATATCCCAGGGATAACTGCATGGTCTTGTTGTGGTTTCGGACATGTGGGTGATGGTGCCTACAGATGCAGTGTAGTCGATGTGCAGTGTGTGTGCTCTGCCCTGTATCAGAAGAAGGAGAAACACTGTCATGGTATGTTGCACAGAACACCAGGGAACATTGCAGGTAGGCAGACAGCAATATGTATAGAATGCAACGCCAGACATGCAAACATGAAATTAGCACAACACATAACACAGTGTATGTTGTGGAAATGTGGCCATTGAACCATATACAAGGGTGTCCTATGGATATGGTCATGTCCATGCACATGTTACACAGGCGCCTCACTGCTCCACCCCATGTCCATCAGCATTGGTGCATAGTGACCCCACAGGATAACTCCCTGAAAAACACAACAAAACGCAAGCATAGAACGGCTGTTGTTATTTCCAAAAGATCCAAGATGCAACCTACCGTCTGTCTGCAGAAAGTGTCTGCTAGGGACTGTCTGAGGCAGGAAAAGGCAACACCACGTCACAGTGAATACAGAAGATGTCAGAGGAATGCGTAGAATCACCATATCCCCATCCATCTGCTGTTGGCGCATGTCCAAATTAGGGCGTCATCTGTAATACTGAAATGCTGATGGATAGTGTTCTGACAGCACACAAGAGATAGGTCAGGTCACAACATAAAACAGATGCGCACAATGTATACATGGTCAACAGCAGTAGGTTACAGATAGCAGAGTCCCCAAACCTCCACAGGTGTTAAAACACCACCCACCACATGATAATACAAACTGTATGCACACTGTACCCTTACACACCCACACTAGAAAAACACACAAACACACAGTATGTTAAGGTGAGCATGCCACCAGTATGTTAAGGTGAGCATGTCACCAATTGTCTGTGGACAATTTGAGATCAGTGGAGATAGCTCTTGGCCAAAGCAATGCTACACAGCATTTGGCTGTTACAATGTCTCAGAAGGGTGTACATGCGGCCTACCAGAACACCTAGGACGTGTGGACACACACAGCTCTCTGGGATGTGTTCCAGAAACAGTGCTGGAGCAGATGAGCTGGGCAGGAACACATGTGCCTGTGTGTGACAACAGTAACATATGGGGTATGGGGTTGCAGACCAAAAAGGTGAACCACAACATATGTGCATTGGACAGATGACCCCAGACATGATCTGTGGCTGACTGTCCCCACACACCATGTACCTGTATGTCCATCTACCCCATTCTCCTGCACGTTGAGTAGGGTACAGACAGCTGCCAGTGAACCACAGCACCAGGGAGGTCACAACATATCCTGTTGAGGGATGAACACACCAGATACATACATATGTCATGTTTGAGCTGTGTAACACACACAGCACCATCACGTCATCACCCCTCATGCCCCCCAAATCTGTTTGTCTGGCATTTGTCCGTTACACTGTACAGAATTGCCCTGCCAAAGTCCCCAATGACGTGTTAATGCTAAAATTAAAGGACCTGTACCCCATACGCCCCATTTCATCACCTCTCTGCTTCCCCAGACACTGCTGACCACACCCGTCACCCTGATATACTGTCCTCGCATGTCCACACTGCCTCTGTACTAACCCCTGCACCTCATATCTCACCCGTCACGCCTTCAGTGTGTGTTGTGATGGTCCCACCTCCCCTGTGTGCCTGCACCCATATGCTGGAACACAGGGGTATGTCCTGTGTCTGCATGTTCCAGAGCTCCATACCAAATGCCGTGATGGGACTATCCGATCCCCTGCCGCTCAGTGCCAACTGTATGCTGATGAGTGCCAACTATATCCCAACATCCATGAACAGCCCCTGCCAATCCAGACCCTGAGCTATATTTGCGTGTCTGCCAATGCTGGCCTGATGTCTCCACGCTGCCTGAAACTGAACCTGGCCACGACCCAACATCTAAGCTCTCTCCGTAAAGCCTGCCCCATATTAGGTGTCTGTGTATAGGTTGCAACACATTGCCGCACGTTGATACGCAATGTAGGGGTTGTCTGTGACCCCTCCCTTTCCTCCCCCACACATACGCATCATGTAGCTATGACATGCAGTGTCATTCCAGATAACATAAGCAATATCCCCCCCCATCCTCCCTGAACACACAACTAAAATGTGAATGCACCCCTCAGTCACCTCCCGATTTGCTAACTGTAACCTACACCTTGCTGTTATCCCCTTGAATCAGCTGTGTCTGCCTCAAACCAATCAACACACCACTGCATGGCTCATTATCTGCCAGCCTCGCCATGACCATAATACTGCTTCTGTCAAATCTGTGTATACATCCAGGTGTAGGTTATCCCGCTGAGCAAATAATGCAGTACCTGTGTGTGTACGCTGTACCTTCCCTCCAGAATATTAACCTGCCAATACTACCACCACTGAGCATGTACATATTGTTGCCAGTCGTATACAGCGCTGTACACAAACATGTAATGCACAATCTCCAGGAACAAGCAGGAATAAGTCTTCACATATGGGTATCGTCGGTACCGACGGAGCCTGCGCGGGAACGCTCCCCAGCATCCAATTAGAACGCTTTTGGGAGCATCCCACAGCGCCTGCGTGCTGCCTTCCCGCCTTTCCCAACTGCCTCTCTCCAGTTTTCCGCAGAACCGGCAGGACGTATTCCTGTCACCGCAGAAAATTCTTCTTTTTATTCTTAGTTTTTTGTGGTCGCGTCTGCCTTCCCTCGACGCTACCGGTACCGCCAGTGCTTTTCTTTCTTTCCTGAAGAATTTCTTCTTTTCTTAGAAATTTTTTCCTGTTTAGTGTCTGACGGTTTCTAGGCCACTAGGCCTCTACCCTTCCATTATGGAAAAGCCAGCCACTATCCTTAAGAAATGCTCAAAGTGTGGCGGTAAAAATATTTTTTCAGACACTCATTCTTGGTGTCTAAAATGTTTAGGTCCTGACCATTGCCCTCTGGAGTGTCTCTCCTGCTGGAGCTCAAACAGAAGAAGTCTTCAGAATCGAGCACAACTCTATACCCGGTTCACATCGCTCTCGATGTTACCAGCTAAAATATCTTCTTCTTCACAGGATCAGGTAACCAAACAAAAGTCTGTAAAGACTAGGCAGTCCTCGAGTGGTAGATCTCCTTCTCAGCATCGAGATGGCTTCGGCCTTGCCCTCGAGGACATCTTGGTAATAAAGCCCCGGCAGGAGTCTTCGGGCTCCAAAGCATTACCAGGGCTCCAGGTTGTTCCCGGGGTTTTTACCTCGATGAACATACCTGGGCCATGCTCGGTGGTTGTGGCCATTTCGAGCGGTACCGACACCCCGGCATCGGCTATGGTGATGGACAAAACACTCCTCACCGATGAACGTAGTCTAGCACTCTCGGCTACTTCGGTACTGCTAGAGTTGCTGCAGACCGTTCCTCGAGTATCGTTATCGTTTTCGGTACCGGTATCGACATCGGCATCGGTGTCGGTACCGTCCATGCTTGCTTCGACAGAATCACTTCCCTCGATGCCGAGCCTGGAATCAATCTCTAGCATGGGGGATTCGGTACCGACCTCGGGCGGTACCAAAGACATCGCTTTAAAGAAAATCCAATGCTTCATCCTTTTCAGTCTTCCCATCCTGATGACTGGGATGAATCCATCGGTACCAAGGCTGAATTTTCTACAAATCTAGCCTTTACCCCTCATTTTACAGAGTCCTCCTCGGGGGAGATTTCTTTTCAAGCTTTTCTGCTTGATATGGCAGTTACTTGCCATTTCTATACTTGGTAAAGAATCCCTACCGGGGAATTCAGAGACACTGCAATTCCCCTGGATTCCAAAGGAAGTGATCATGCTTCCTTTGCATCAGATCTTACAAGATCTACTGTTGAGAATGTGGGAAACTTCTTTAACGGTATCCCCACATTCTAAGACACTTGACACTATGTACAAGGTGCCACCTTCTCCAGGTTTTCAAAAGACTCAACTTCCTCATCATTCTATTGTTGTAGAATCAGCAATGAGGCGTATTAAGAGTGCAAAGAAGCACTCTTCTTATCCGCCAGGTCGTGAGTCTAGGACTTTAGATGCCTTTGGACGTCGATGCTTCCAGGCATCCATGCTTTCAGCAAGAATTATCTCATATATTTTCTATATGGGATTATCTCTTGAAGAGGTCACAAAGAACTTAAAGTTTTTGAACCCTTTTCTTCCAGAGCATAAAAGAGCAGACTATTCCTTATTAGTCAATCATGCTCAAAATATCTCTAGGTTCCTTAATCGTGCTTCCCTGGACTGTTTTGAGTCTATTAGCAGAACTTCTGCTATAGCCATAGGAGCATGACGCATAGCCTGGCTCCAAGCTTCAGACTTGGACAGATGGGTTCAGCAAAGGCTGGGAAATACTCCTTGTACTGGTGAAAATCTCTTCAACAAGGAGGCTTTATTTCAAGCTAATCAGTTGAGCACTGATGCTGTTACTTTCAGAGGATTGTCAAAACTTTTCTCTATCCCAGCTAATAAAAAATCTCATAAAAAGCTTTATTCTCCCAAGGGAAAAAAGTTTTATCCATCTTCTACCCATTCTGCAGATGTTTCCAAAGATGGGCAACACCACACCAGGCTAAGAAAATCAAAACCTCAACAGGCTCAGCAAACCCAGCAATCCCAGGGTTTCTGATATTTTATTCACTTTTTCTGTGTGAGGTTTAGAACTTGAACCTACTTATTTTCAGCAGAAGCATCTAAAATTCATCTCATCCATGCTGAGATATCAGTCATACATTGACTCAATCCTCGAATCTGGGCATGAATCTCTTGCTACAAGAGGAACCTATCCTTCTAGCTCTAAGAGCTATGAAGGACTATCATACCCCAGAGATAACAGGTTTCTCCTTTTAAAACAAAAGGAGAACTAACAACTAACAACAGGGTGAACTATACCCTTCACCTTGTCAGTTTCCTGTACGAGGATATCTCATACTTTTAACTGCAAGGGGACCCTATCTCTTCAAAGACTTACTAAATTGTAAGTCTTCTCAACTCTGTATTAATTTCTATCTTTCTTAGCCCAGACATTCAGTCTCTAAGAGTACTACTAATCAACTGGAGGGCTTATTTTTCTAAGCCATAGGATTTTCTTCAATACCTACTCCAGTAAGTAGTTTCCATACAGAGTTTTTCTTCCCTTTGCGGTTCATCTCCTTTCACATATCTTTTTAAGGCAGCTTTTCGGACAGAAGTTGGGTATCACTACTCCAAAATATGTCTGTCGGTCCTCTCCAATCTATAGAACCTAACTTTTATGCTGCCTTAATAACAGATAATTCCAAAGAGATCCAGAACTCATTTGGACTATTTTTTGTTGCAGGCATCAGGCCTGTCTACTATTCTTAGCCATCTTCAGTTTTCTTGGCTCCAACAGAATAGATTAGGTTGCACACTGGCAATTCAACAGCCAGATTCAAGCAACCTACAACATGCTCTCTGCAAATCTACAACAAAGCTCTGCAACTGTGGGCCTTTGCCAGAGAGCCTCAGAGCTACTCCTAATAGGTAGCTGCCAGATAGTTAAAAAGGGTTTCAGCTGATAGACTCTGCCAGTCATGTTCCTACATGACTGGTTTTTTCCTACTTTTACCATATTCCTTAAAATTTCTCTTTAAGAAAAGGTAACCAGGGTTTAGACCACGTGAAAGCGTAGAAAATTGCACAATTCCCTGGTTGTTCCAAATCTCACTGGAACTTCCACAACAGGGATGCATTTTTTTCACTGCAGTTGGTCCTTATTCACTACTTTCCTTCTATTTTCCTATACTTCATGGTAGCTTATGTTGAACAGGAGAACACATGATACTCATATTGCCCTCATAAAGAGGCAAACATGGTATCCCCTTATATTGCGTCTTTTTCTCCAGCTACTATTTGGAAATTATAGAAGGATCCAGACTTGCTGTCTTAAGACTAAGGATCTCCTCTGCACTCATTCACGTATGTCTCGAGACCTGGTTATTCAGGGGCTAGATATTTTCAAGAAGTCTAATCTTATCCCTGTAAGTGAAGAACATATTACCAGTTTCCACGAAACTTTCTCTATAGCTCTTCCATATTTAACCAGACAGAGATTCTCCATCAATATTCTCAAGTAGGTCTTAATCCTTCTTGTTGTTGAGTCAATCTCTATACAACGTCTGACTTTGAAAGATTTGTTTACTGTCCATATTAATGCTGCCCCAGCATACCATAAAACTCAATGGACAACCAATTTCTATGGTAATTACGGAATACCTTCTTTTACCATTACCTTTTAGGTTACGTCACATCTGAAGCATGTAAGGTCACCATCATAAGTGACATTACTTACAAAAGACTTTTACTGATCTTCAAGAAATTGGAGGCTCAACGCCTAGTACAAATATCTTTCTCTTTCATTGGAATAAAGGGGGTCTTAAAGACCTATCCCCTTTTTTCTGCAAAGGGTATTTCTACCTTTTCATCCAAACCAGTCAGATTATCTCCACTCTTTCCTAGGACCTTATTCTGCTCCAAGGACAAGAAGTTCAATTTTTTTGGACTTTACAGAAGCTTTAGCTATTTCTCAAAAGTCCAACCTCATTGAACTCCCCCAGTACTTTATTCTGGGGTTAGTTCTGGCCATGAGGACTTCTCATCTCTTCCTGTATTGCAAAATCTATTTTTTTCCCTCTACTTCACATTGGGGGAATTTCTTTGAGGATAATGATCTGGCTCTCAACCACAGACCCTTATTACCCTCAACAAGTATTTTTGTAATATTTTTGAGTGAGATCCACATTAGAAAATTAGGACTCAACATTTTCTAATATTTCTGATTACACAAGGACTCCCCTCTGGATACCTTGTTTAGTTAAGCTGTTTTCACAGCACCTCTTTCTTCTTTTCTAGTTCAACTCCTACCCTCCATCCCTTGGATGCCTGAGGTTTGAGGGATAAGCATGGCCCATCTTTAGATTGCATCATGCTGGGGCCTCCTCCAGGCATCTTAGCTTGGGAGTCCCCATATGTGAAGACTCATTCCTGCTTGTTCCTGGAGATAGCACAGTTACTTACCTGTAACAGGTGATCTCTGGGAACAGCAGGAATAAGTCTTCACAACCCACCCACCTCCCCTAGGAGATGTATCTCTCTATCTATCTCTTTTCCTTTCCCTCGCGCTCTCTCTCTTTGTCTCAGTTCTAAAACTCAACTGGAGAGAGGCAGTTGGGAAAGGCGGGAAGGCAGCACGCAGACGCTGTGGGATGCTCCCAAAAGCGTTCTAATTGGATGCTGGGGAGCGTTCCCGTGCAGGCTCCGTTGGTACCGACGATACCCATTTGTGAAGACTTATTCCTGCTGTTCCCAGAGATCACCTGTTACAGGTAAGTAACTGTGCTGTCTGTGCCAATCAGTGTATGTTATGTGACCAATGCGCCAATATCCCCCATCATGGCATCCACACGTCTAGGCAAATGGTGCCACCTACGTCCTGCTTTCCTACTGCTGACCACACACCACACTCCGTTCCCCATGCTGCACCCACAGCTGGAACCAACAACCTGTGTGTGATCGCCAGCCACCATCCCCAATCCCCGACCAAGTTCCAGTATATGGTAATGTACCCACCTAGAGCAGGTAACCCAGTCTCATCTGATCCCCGTGCATCCGCAGTTATCCCTTACATACCCCGCCTGTGTTCTCCCTGGACTATCCTGAATGCTCTGATGGGCAGGGAATGTCCTCCATATGTCTGTGTAGTGTTGCGTATGACAGGTATGGCTATACAATTGTTCAACAGTAGTAGTAGTACATATGTCTAGATAACAATGTAATATCCAACATATGCAGTACTTACATGAGAAGACCGCTGCAGTCAGCTGGTGCCTGGCTGCCATGCTCTCACATGTGTCACCATGGCCACGTACAGGACGGCACGTAGGATCATCTTCCAGATCCTCATTAATTTGGACTGGGAGATCGTGCCTGAGAGCAATGTTGTGCAGTATGCAACAGGCCAGAATTATCTTTGCCACAGTAATGGGTTTGTATTATAAGGTCCCGCCGGTTCTATCCAGGCACCTGAAGTGACTTTTCAAACACCAAAGGTGCGCTCGATGACTGAGCGGCTGGAGGCATGGGCCTCGTATCTCCTCTCTGCACGTGTCCGTGGCAGACGCACAGGGGTCAGAAACCAGGGACGACACCCATATCCTGCATCACCTGTAGAGAAATAGTAGAAAGATAAAGCAGAGGCTGAGCCACACACACATGCACACAAGCATGTACATGCAAACCAAAAGCACAGACAGGTCTCCCATGAACATGTTACAGCACATGCTGACACACAACATGTATGTGGCAGCATCTGGAGGTATGAGACAGGGACCATGGGGTGGGGGTAAGTTGTGCAAACCACCTCAGCTGTAACCCACAATAACACATGCCCAAACACCTGTAGCCGAAAGGTAGTAGTGCCGGCTGCAAAAACATCAGGCAATGCACCCTTGACAAGGTTAGTGATGCACACATTTGCAAGCGTGTGATAGCCATGAGACTGCCCACACACATGGGGTGAAATGGGAAAATGTCCCTGAGTTGCCCCGAGAGGATGTCCTACATAACAATATACTGTTGAATATACGTGGAACATACATGTGTCCTGTACTATGCCCACACAAAGCATGCAATGTGAAATGACCAGATATGTCAGATGAAGATGCCACCAACACAAAACACCGTACCAAAGACGACTGTGAAGGGAAGTGCCGCCCCCCCCCCCCCGGACACACAAACACAACTAGGAACACCTTGCAAACACAGACGTGCGCCTATGTGTACCCAGAGGAACACCATGTACACATCTGAGTAGAGAAATACCCACCCAGCAGTATACAGTCCTCATATTGTCCAGCCTCAAACTGTCTGAATAGTGCTGAGTGATGCAGGATAAAGGAGTCATGGGTGGACTCTGCAAACCTAGGGACCACATTCAGAATACGCATATTTGCATCACATACAACCTGAACATTCAGGGAATGGTAGTGTTTGCGGTTGCGGAACACTGCCTCCCTGTCTCCGGGCGGGACCAGGGCAACATGTGTGCAATCAATATCTCCCATCACCTGTGGTATCCCCGCAACCTCTTCAAAGGCCTGGTTCAGGGTCCCCCACTGTTGCCTAGTGTTGGGAATGCAATGTAATTCCCCACCCGGCTGACCATGGCATGCAGTACCTGGTGGAGACAGCGTGAGAAGGTGGGGCGGCTCATGCCACCCACTGCGGCCACAGATGACTGGAAACAGCCAGAGGCAAAGAAATGTAGGGCAGCCAGGAGCTTGACCAAACCCGGTATGGCATGTGACTGACTAGTCAGGGGTTCGAGGTCAGGTCTGAGATCCTCAAAGAGCTCCCTAATAGCCACTGTGTCCAGAGGTATAGGGAGATAACCTGGTCCTCACGCATGTCCTGGAGCTGGGCCCTGGGCCTGTAGAGGCGAGCCTGGCGAGGGCGCAGCTCGGCATGCCTCCTGTGCCTTGCCGGCTCAGCCCTAGCGTGCATGGCCTCCACAGCTGCAGGTCGGATTTGCAGTGGGTCTGCACCCATGCCCTGTGCCGCGGCACCGTGGACACCATCTCCCACGTCAGGCAACCGCGGGTCCTGAGCACCCCCCAACGCACCTGCAGCTACCACAAAGGCAGCCATCAGCAAAACAGATATACCACAGAGGGTTTTTCTCGCCTCTCCCTCGCCCCACCAACACCGCCCTCTACCTGTCCCTCACCTCTCCCCCTGTACCCTACGCCTGCTCACCACCTCTCCTTCCCCACCCCCCGCCTGCTTGTCACCTCACCTGCCCCCCAACACCACCTCAACCCTGCTACTCACCTCACCCTACCGCACCTCACCATACCTGCTGTACACCTGACAAATACCTCACCTCGCCTGCTCCTCACCTCATCTACACAAAACCCTCGGCGTGTACCACGTATGCATGACAGGTAAGTACTTGTGCGCGTTGCGCATGCGCAGCACCGCAAACGCGGTGTCTGCACGCATTGCGCATGTGCCTAAGATCTGACTGTGACCTGTGCACATGTGTTGGCGGGGCTCCACGCACGCATATGGCGTGCAGGCGTGGCACCATGAGCACACGATGTTTGTGGGCGCCATCCACTGCATGGGCGCCTTATCATGGATGTCATGCAAGGAGCCCCCCTCATACAGTGCCCCCTAACATGGCGCATGCGCAACGTGCACAGCACATGTGCGAGTGGCACGCGTGTGTCGCTGCGCATGCCCCACGCCCCTGAGAAAAACGCATAAAAAGGCCACCACACGTGATAAACGCCAAGGGTTTTGTGTAGACGAGGTGAAGAGCAGGCGTGGAGAGCAGTCGGTCAGGGTGATAGCAGGTGAGGAGAGGAAAGGTGAGGTGAGCAGCAGGTGTGTGGGAGAGGAGGTGTGGTGAGCAGGCGTGAGGGTGAGGAGGTGAGGAGAGGAGCGAGGGAGAGGAGAGGAGCGAGCGAGAGGAGGGCAGGCGAGCAGCAGGGGGGAGGAATATTAGGCAAGGACTGGGAGAGGTGGGAATGTATGACAGGGAGGAAGAGGCCACAGGGAGCAGGGAGATGGAGTGACAGCCCATGGCAGGAGGGGACGAGGGGGAAACTCCTGAACAGCGATCCACAGGGGCAGCAGGGATGGGTGGGCCTGAGGTGGTCACTGCAGGGCCATTGGGTGTGTCCCAGCCTACACAGGGGCAGCCCGAGAGGCCACCCAGTGCCAAAAGGAGGCGAGTCCCAGTGCCAGCCGAGGAATGGAGGAGAGCAGTTAGATTCAGCCAGCAGTGTGCTAGAGCACTATGAGGTGCTCTATGGGCGGTTGAGCTCCAGCACCACGATGGGGACACGCATACACGTGTGGGAGGAGGTGCAGAAGGTCGTAGCGCAGGCCTGGGGACCACCTAAGGACCTGGACAGCCTGAGGAAACGGTTTAATGATAGAAAGAGAGGTGTTCGGGCCCACATGGTGGCGGAAAGGAGACATTCCATGGGCACTGGTGGGGGTGGTCCCTTTGTCCCTAGCCTGACCCTCCTGGAGCAGCAGCTCGCAGAACAGCTGGGCCCCATCTATCTGCGGGGACTGCTGGAAGAGCTGGACACCGCCCATCCACATGCAGGTAGGTCTGAGATACCCAGTAAAAAACGTGGATTGCAATGAAGGAACGTATAAAATGTAACCTTTATTGAAACTTATTGTTATTCCTCTTCAGCCACTGGCCCGACACAGGCTGTGTTTCGTGAAAGCCTTCTTCAGGGGCTTGAATGGCTAAAATGTGTCATATAAAACAAATTATATCATACAAAATAAAAAATAAAAATAATATTGACACAAATATTAAAAGAACAAAGCAAACTAAAAACCACTTGTTTCCCACTGGCAAACAGCTGGCCATAAGATATCAGACCTAAAATTTTTTGTTATTAAAAAAGTCAAATTAAATTGGCGAGGTGGCAACATTGATGAAACCTTATTGCGCCTTGAACAACGCTATATTTATAATTTGAATAGTTTGTACCCGGAAGGTTTGAATATGGAGAGAGATTTGTCTGTTTTTCTTTAGTTTCTATACTTGAAGCTATAATTTGCCTAATTTGGTTTTCACATATTAATAAAAAAAAAATTTTGGCAGCAGTTTTGGTTCTGTTTGGGCCTTTTAATGTGTATGTGGTTGGGAGGATCTTTTTACTTTTCTCTCCTTGTTGCACTCATTTATATGGTACTTGAAGTTATTAACTCATTATTCAGAGTGGTTTTCAAAATCGGTTCTTCTTTCATATTACTGTTTTAGGAGGTTTCTCACTATTTGCATTAATAATCGATTTACATTCATTATATTTTTTCCCCTTGTTTTTCTTTGTTTTATTTATATTCCTTTGGATGATTGCAAGCTGTCTCTATGCATATTACCCCTGGCATTTACATAGTAGCCGTGACGTCATTTTGAGGCATCGGCCTCACTACATTTAAAACGCGCAGCCGCGGGCGTTTTTTAGTTCACCCTGTGTGAGGTCCAAGATTTTCCCACCGCGGAGTTTGGATATGACATACTTTTAAGTAAGTTTTTTTTGATTCTTTTAAGATTTTATGGGTCACGTTTAGCTTTCTTGTACAAGTATATCCTTGGTAATCACCTCCTGTTGGCGGCAGACACACTGTGTCTTGACGGTTTGAAGGCATACTGCACATTCATTCTAATACATTTCTGAATATGTAATTGGGTTCTCGTTTTAGTACTCTCTATGCATCTTCATTAAATTTGCTGTGAGTGGTAAATGAGAAATTGGTTTTTTACTCCGTGGCAGTACACTCTATGCATTTTCGTTAAATCTGATGCGAGTGTTTGATAATATATCAGTTGCATATTCTACAAATGTTTTTATAGTCTTTTTCAGATATTACTCCAATGTGTTTTCATCACGCGTTTTTTTCCCCTTTCCAATTTCCCCTTTTTTTCCCCTTCCCTTTCCCCTCTCTTCCTCCCCCTCCCGTTCCTTTTGTTTCTTCTTTCTTTCTTTCTTTCTTTTTCTCCCCTTTTTCCCTCCTTTTTGTCTCCCCCTCCTTCCCCTCCCCCTCCCCCTCTCTTTCCTCCCCTTCCCCCTCTTTCTTTTTCTTTTCCTTCCTTCTTCCTTCGCCTCTCCCCCTCCCCCCTCCCCTTCCCCCTTCCCTCCTCCTTCCTTCTCCCCCCCCTTCCCCTCCCCCCCCTCCCCATCCTCCTCCTCCCCCCTCCCCCCCTTTTTTGTTTTCTATGGTTGTCTATGGATTTCATTTTTTGACATGTTTTGGCACAATAATAAAACTTTTCATTCACTTTGGCACATCTTTCATCTGGTGCACTATTTTGATGGTTTATTCTTACATATACTGGTGACACCTACCCTTCTGTTCAGCAATTTAATAGGCTTGGAGTTTTAGTTTCTCATCCTTTCACATATGATGTCTATGATGTTACATATATTCTTCATTAATTGATTCAGGTAAAATCTACTATTGCTATCTGAATGCAATTATTCGATTTTTATTATATCCTATCACGTTGGTGTCCACGATCAAATTGAAGGATATTTCTCTAGTTCCAAATCTTAATCAGTTGTATAAAGTGGGGGTTAAATTTTTCCATCGACCAGGTATTGTAAGAATTTTGGAGTCTACAAAACTTTATTCTTTCTCCTTTTCTCTTTCTTCTTTTTATAAATGGATTCATTTGTATGGTTGGTATGTGTAGGATAGGGATATTTTCCCAAGAAAATAGTGAGATACTCACATTTTTTAAAATCATTCAAAAATATAAAATGTTTTTTTATTAACTCTCTTCACAGGCTCAGGCATCATTAAAGTATTTATATTGGTTACGTGTTCTCTTACACAGGTAGTATTCCATTTTTTTGTCACCTTTAGCTCTACAACTTACACCATATGGCACTACATAGTTTTTTAAAAGATTTTTTACATTACGATATTTTATCTTTTACTTTTGGATGATATTTTTAAACATATACATACATATTTTTAACCCCAAATTTTTGGTCCTCATCCCTCATTTGTTTTGTCTTGTATTGAATGTTTTTTCAAAGTTTCGTTGGTATTTATCTTAGGTTCATCATCCTATATGATATTACATGATATAGTTCCGTTATCAACAATATCAGATTCAGGTATGTTTATCACATCCTTTGCGTTTTTTAGTTCATTTTTATTGTTTTTTATTTATTACACTTGTCTTTTATTGATGATACACATTGGTTTAAATTATTTTAACAATTTGTTTATTTATTATCTTATATATATATTTTTTACGTAATTGTTCACATATATTTATTTATTTATTTATTGTTTTTATTGGTTATTACATTATGTATTTATTTATATTTTATCATGTAATAGGTTTATATTTATGTGTGGTAACTTTTACACATTCATCAAGCTCCGATTTTTAATGCATATTTATATATGTTATCCTATTTGTATACAATTCTTTAGGTCTAATGTTTTTAGTTTGCTTTGTTCTTTTAATATTTGTGTCAATATTATTTTTATTTTTTATTTTGTATGATATAATTTGTTTTATATGACATATTTTAGCCATTCAAGCCCCTGAAGAAGGCTTTCACGAAACACGGCCTGTGTCAGGCCAGTGGCTGAAGAGGAATAACAATAAGTTTCAATAAAGGTTACATTTTATACGTTCCTTCATTGCAATCCACGTTTTTTACTGGGTGTCTGTTTGCACGTGGGTTCGTGCTTCCCTTGTTGGACTGGTAGGTCTGAGATATACAGCCCACGTACAGCTAACCACCCAGCACCTGCTGGCCATGGACGGGATGATGGGGGCCTATGTCGAGGGGACACGTGTGCTGTAACACAGGCAACTGGGGGACACACAACCAGCAATACCTCGCAATGTCTGTACATGGTGTTTGTGGCAGGTGCCTGGGGCTGTTTCCACGACAATCACAGTCTAGGATGTAGCCGAGCACTGCACAGGGGTACAGAACGAGGGGGGGCAGTCCGTCAACCAGGCAGATTGCCACCCCCCCACCGCTGTGCATGTGAGCAACTAGAGACCACACACACAGGGAGGGCGTAACACCTCCCACCCCATTAACCCAGCATATGCAGCAGATATTCCTACCTGCCACATAAGTCGCACATAAGCATCATACATCTGCAGCCAGGCAAGCATCACAATATGACAGAAGCAAACATCCAGGAGGGACATACAACTAGCCCAGCACACAGTGACCTGGGGGGCCCCGCACCCTCCACCTACAACAGCTATGATGCTTGTTTGCTATTACCTGTGCGGAGACATAACCCTGAACAGTGACAGAGAACGGCCTATCATGCTGAGTCTACGAGGTAGACGCAAACAAACGCAAACGCCCACATCACACAGATACCAGACATATACTACCCTGTCAGTTGCCACCACACAGTACGGATCCCGCATCCACCCTCACAGGCCATTGGGGTGCACAGATCCAAAGCGTCACCAACTGCACCTACCCAAACCCCACACCACCTGGAGCTAGCCCCTCTACAGGCACCGCAGTGTCACAGACACAGTCGCATGACCCCCACCCACGGTGCAACCTCGTGCCCAGCATCACTACACCCATCCCCAGAGCAGTCCACCACAACACGCAGAGTGTCGGTTAGCTGTACACCCACAACGCACAGTGGTCGCCAACGTAGCAGTCCCCACACACATCTGGCTGACCCGGTCGCATGGTGTAACATGTATCGTGCATACCACACAGGCCACTACATACATATCGCTCACGCACACTATGACAGGCCACAGTCACATTGAGGGCTCCCATACGCACCCAGGACACATGTAGTGTGGGCCCCCATCACATGCACAGTGCATACCTACTGCTGCACACATTGGCTCTGGCACTCGCCACGCCATCCCCCCAGACAACACCATCAAATGTGGCAAAGCAGCACCAGCGCAGGTGGCTGCCCTGCCCCCCCTGCCAGGTACAGCACACTGTACACACATGTGTTGCCCCCATTGTAGGCGCAGGGACAGCAGCTACAGGCAGACAAGACATTGCTGCTGGTGTGGGTGTAAAACACAGCTGCACATATTTGTACGTGGTAAACCCATCTGTGATGTACACCCTGTTCCACCCCCCAGGTGACCTCCAGGCCATGGAAGCGTATGAGGAGGAGGATGTGGGTGAGCCAGGTGATGTGGAGGGACCAGAGGGAGCAGAGTCTGAGGTCGGCGCCAGCACTGGTACTGATGTGTTGCTCGAGGTAGAGGTCGGCCCAGCGGATGTCTGCACCTCAGCGAGGGCCTCCAGCAGCAGCACACTGGCTGTGGAGGGCACCGACAAAGAGGGGAGCCGGCACACAGTGCAGGCACCAGGACCATCCCTCAGCCCACCCACCAGCATGGATGTCATCCTGGCAGAGCTGAGGGTTCATACCGCCCATCGAGTCCTTCCGACATGCATTCCCTGCATCTGCTGAAGAACTGAGGAGCTTTGACATTGACGAGAGTGGCCATCAGGTCCATTACGGGCTGCCCCCATCTCATTGTAATGTCATGAAACACTGCCGCGTTCAATTCCTATTCTCCCGGATCCACCACATTCCGACAGGTAGTCTGCCTGCACATTGTCTCGTCCTGCTGCATGAGCCGCTGACAGTGCTATCAGATGACTCTATGCCCAGTGCATTAACATCTGACTCTCTTCCAACAAGGCCGGACTGACGGTCCCACCCTGTCGATTGATATAAGACACAGTTACGGCATTGTCGGAGAAGACGCGCACTGCCTTCCCCTGTACCAGCGTGATGAACTCCTGTAGAGCCAAACGCACAGCTCTCGTTTCCAAGCGATTGATAGACCACCCGGTCACTTCCGGTGGCCAGCATCCCTGCACTATGTGAGCCATACAATGCGCCCCCCAGCCGGACAGGCTGGCATCCGTCATCACCAGTACCCAATCGGGTTGCTCCAGTGATACCCCTGCTTGCAGATGAGAGGTATCCAGCCACCACTGCAGGCTTTTCTTGACTGCTTCCGAGCAAACTAACTTCTGATTCAGTGGATGATCCTGGGGCGACCATCTGGAGAGCAACGCTTGTTGAAGAGGACGCATATGCGCCCTGGCCCACGACACCAGATCCAACGCCGCCACCATGGATCCCAGAAGCTGTAAATATCTCCACACCGTCGGAGCTTTTATGCGCAAAAACGCTGATACCTGCCTTAAAAGCTTTCGTACTCTGTCCTCTGGCAAAAACACCGACCCCACGGCTGTGTCGAACAATGCTCCGAGATACACGATTCGCTGTACTGGAACTAGCTGATTCTTGGATTGGTTCACCACCCAGCCAAGCCATTCGAGGAATTCCACCACCTGAGTCATCGCGGCGGTAGATTCCTGAACCAACGCTGCTCGAATTAGCCAGTTGTCCAAGTAGGGATGTACCAGGATGCCCTCCTGGCACAACGCTGCCACCAGCACCACCATGACTTTGATAAATGTGCGTGGCGCCATAGCCAGACCGAAGGGCAACGCTCGAAACTGAAAATGCCCCATGGGTACCGCAAAGCGTAAGAACTTCTGATGCTCCAGCCTGATGGGAATGTGCAGCTAAGCTTCTGTTAAATCTATGGACGAGAGCACCTTGCCTGGCTTTACGGACCGGAGAACCGACCGCAGTGTCTCCATTCGGAAATGCGGTACCTTCAAACAGCGGTTCACGTTTTTGAGATCCAGAATAGGCCGAAAAGATCCTTCCTTTTTGGGTACGACGAAATAAATCGAGTATCGACCTAACCCGCACTGGTCTTTTGGAACGGGAACCACTGCTTGAAGCCGTAGCAAACGTTGCAGGGTACCGAATATCGCATTTTCCTTTGCCTGCGAACCACCTGGAGATACCACAAAGGCCTCTGGTATCGGCCGAGCCAACTCCAACGTGAAGCTGGCACGGATAATCTCCAGAACCCACTGATCTGACGTTATGGTGGCCCAGACGGAATGGAAGGACTGCAAGCATTCCCCCACTGGCACCTCCGCCTTAACCAACCCCATCTCATTGTGGTTTCTTGAAGGGGCCCTGCTGGGAACCGAAATAACCCCTGCCTGACCCTCGCGCTCCTTGAAAGAGCTGCCCCCTGGGCACAAAGGAGCAAACCGAGAACCTCGGATTCTACGAAACTCTTTACCTTGTCCTTTCTGTAGAGCCCCCGGTTTCGGGCCCTTCGGACGATCCTCTGGAAGGCGACCGCCCCTAGTCCCCCAGATCCTTTACAATCTTCTCTAAGGCTTCCCCAAAAAGAAATTTGCCTTTATAGGGAAGCTTACTAAGGCGAGCTTTCGATGCTGCGTCTGCCGCCCAACTTCTCAGCCAGAGAAATCTCCTCACGGCAATCACTGGCGCCATGGATTTAGCCGAAATCCTTATCAAATCATAAAAGGTATTGGCCAGGTACGCTGCTGCCGACTGGAGCTTCGCCCCTTCCACGAAAGCTCCGTCCTTCCCTTCCTGGACAGAGTCTCCTTGGAGCCACCAAATGGCGGCTCTTGACACATATGCGCCGCAGATAGAAGCCTGCAAAGAAAGCGCACTAGTATCAAATGCTTGCTTAAGCAGAGACTCTAACTTTCTATCTTGCAGATCTTTAAGGGCCGCTCCACCCTCAACTGGTATCGTCATCTTCTTAGTTACCGCTGACACCAACACATCTACCTTAGACATCCGCAGTAACTCTCTCTTCTTGCGGCACCGGGTACAGCCGCCCAATGGACCGACCATCTCTTAGTGAGGCTTCAGGGCACTCCCATTCCAATTCCACCATCTGTTTAATGACTCTAAGGACTGGAAAGCACCATTGCTCTGCTTTAAAACCCTGAAGCAGCGGATCCTCTAGCGGTTCCTCCTGTGCCGCCGGCAGAGCAATATTCAAAGCCGCCAGCGACTGGCCAATCAGAGATCCCAGCTCTTCCTTCCTAAAAACTTGAAATATATTGGGGTCCTCGCCTGGTGCAATCTCCCCCTCTTCGAGCTCCCCTGAGCAGTGGTCTAGCCCCGATTGTGAGAGGACCTCCACCTCCTCAGCTATCTTGTTCTCAGAGACGCACTACCCAAAGCTATCGGCGGCAGCTTCCCCTACTAAACCACTTTTTGCGGATCCCTCACCAGGATTTATAGGGGAGCCATCTGCTTTTGGCGGTTCCAAGGGGTCAGGAGAACCAGACTTAGCCTGTCCCTGCTCCAACTTCATACAATACGCTTTATGGAGAGACAGGATGAAATCAGCAGAAAACACTGACTCCAGGCTTCCTTGCACTCCTGGCAAAGGTATCTGCGATGCAGTTTCAGTCAGAACAGGCTTCTTAGATTTTACTTTTTTCTTCCCCGGCTTCTCCTGAAGCGCGGGAGAAACGACAGCCTTTTCTAACATGGCCGCTATTCCCGCTTTTTCCTCTGAGCTGAAATGGCCGCCCGAGCCTTCCAACGACTTTCCTCTGTCTTCCATACTCCACCCGAGCAATCGGGCCACACTGCTAGCGCTCCTAAAACAAAACCTGCAGAGTCGGACAGCCCCCGGTGACTAGCACATTGTGCGCACGCTGCTGGCTCCGGCAGCATGCGCTTCCCCTGAAAACACACCTGCGACCTTACCGCTAGACGCGGTGCTCTTGCTGCCTCAGTTAATTACCTGAAGGTCCTGCTTGTCAATTATCGAAGCACCCAGTCCGCTGCTAGCGGCAGAGTGGAATCGGGTCCTATTCTCCAGAGGCGCCTGCTGCAAGTCAAACACTTAACGTTCCCTGCTCGTCACCCCGCGAACCCCTCAGCCTGCTGCTAGCAGGAGAGTAGATTCGGGACCCGGAGACGGATGGGTTGGCTCTGGGGCTCCCAGCTCTTCCCTTCTGTTAAACTTGAACGGAGCTACCGTCCGAGGCAGGCTTTGCCTCTGCAGCCCTGCAATACGCTCCACAGCAGCCTAGCTCCGTTCTGTTTTAATTATTATTATTATTATTTTTTTTGCACGAGCCTGCCAATTTTTTTGCTTTTTAGTGATCCTGAAAATCGGACCCTGCTAGGGCCCTTCAAGCACCTCACTCAAATTGCCTTGTAAACTTAAATACCACTATGCACTTTTTCCTATTAGCCTCCCCGGGAGCCTGTCAAGAATAGGTCCTTTCCAGCTGCTGAGGACTGAAAGACTGAGCCTCTGACCCTAGGGGGAGTTGGGTAGCCTGTCAGCAAGTCTTTGTTTATTCAGTCCTCAGCTGCTGGAGAAGGTTGACTACTGTGATGGCGAAGACAGCCAAAGCCCTATGGAAGTGGAAAAAGTACAGGCAATTTCCCCTAGGCAGAGGGAAAAGGAAAAAAATGCTCAGTTTAAAAGTGCAGCTAAGCTTGAAAAAAAGAACCTGTCAAAAGTTGTTGACCAAAAGCCACGCCCCAGCTCCATAGCCACTGAGGGTGGTAATGCAGCACAGCTGGGGGCGGGGTGGAAAGATACCGGCCAGTCACATGTTTATAAGCCCCAGAGAACAGAGAGAGAGAGACTCACAGGATCAGAAAGATTCTCAAGCTTCCCGGGAGAGGAAGGGAGATTAGCAAGGATCCAAAGAGAGGCAAGGAGATTGCCAGGACACGAGAGGAAGAGAGCTGACTCTGTTTCAGAGGAGGAGTCTGAAAGGGAGTCTTACTCAGGACACGAGGTTCATGTCTCCAGGAGAAAGAGAGACGAGAAGGCTGCTTTAACCCAGAGACAGCATGGTCAGGGAAAGAGCAAGGAACCCCTGCTAAGGAAACTCCCAAAAGGTAATGCTGATAAAGCTATTAGCCAGAGGTCTCAGGAAGAGTTCCCAGACTGCCAGCTCCCAGAGTTTAACCAGAAGCAAGGTTACAGGAAGCCTCTCAGCAAGGAAGGGTTAAATGTTTTAAAACTGGTTCAGCGTATGCTGAGAGACCAGGAGGTAATTAACAGGGAGAAGAATTCTGTGTACCGAGGGAAAGCACAGCTGCTTATAGACGACGTCACAGAACACTCTTGCTCAGACTGCGAATCTATGGATATCAGGGAAAACATTCTTTTAAGTGAGCCGGAGGAGCCAATGGAATGTGAGTTATCCCAGATAGTAAAATAATAGTGTGTGAATATATGTGTTGAAGAAAAACTCCATTTCTTTGCTATGCCTAATGTGTTACAGAGCTACCAAGTTTTAATTAGTATGCTTGCTGCCATGAATGAGACTTGATCAGGAGTGCTGCTAGAAGTCTCAGAATCACTGATTAAAACCAGTAAAAGCTCTGAAACAAAGGAGAAAAGATTAACTGCTGGAATTGTTTGCATTGAAGAATTCAATGAACATTTTTGTTTGAAGCATTGTGAAGAGAAGCTTTATAGTGAATGGAAAGTTTTGTTTGCTGAAGTAAGCAATTCGTTTTTTTTCTTACCTGAGTTTCCTGTGAATAAGTGTACCCATGTTATACCAAGCTTCATTGTGAAGTTCCCGCTACTAAGGGAGGCTAATAAAAATATTCCTGCGTTTGCTTTGAAATCTCGGCTAAGCCTTTGCTTTACAACTACACATGCTCTGAACACTACAACTCCCAGAAGCCTTTGCTTGGGAAGTTGTTTGAAAGTAACATTCGCTCCCCCTTCACCTCGTCAGGCAGCCGCCTAGGCGGGGGAAGGCTGCGACAGGTGGCGTAGTATTAAGGATCAAGCCTTGGTCACGTGGTCCTAAAAACACCGGATTTACAAGGAAGAAGAAAGAAGAAAAAAGAAAAGAGGAAAAGTGTTTTTTTTTTCTTTGGAGCTGTGATACAAGCTGCTGCTGGAGGAGGCCAGGATCAACAGCTGAGGATTGGAGTGGAGCAGTTCCGGAGGCCGTTCCTGTTGGCTGATAAGCCTGAGTCTACACCGGCTTAAGGTAATAGGTATTCATAAGGGAATACAAAAGGATACCAGAGCCGGGTGGGACTGCAGCAGTACAGCGGGGTCAAAAGAGAGAGGGCCTATACATTTGAAGGGCCGCACTTGGTGTTCTTTCTCTGTTTTCTCTCGTTTCAGCTACTACCCAGCATGGAGCAGACGGTGCTGCTGAAATGCATAGCGGACCAGTTCCAGAAACAACAGGAAATGTCAGCACGGACACTGGACCAGATAGCAGCCCTGCTCCAGGCACAGCAGAAACCCTTGTTAGAGAAGATGGACGGTTGGCTGGGCCTGCAGAAACCGACAGCGGAGACATCAAGGACAGTACCAGGTTACTTGGGTGATATCCCAGGGTTGGGCACATATGGTAGTGGGACATTTTCCTTTGGACAGTTAACCAAAGAGGACAATGTGGATGATTTTCTCGCCGCATTTGAGAGAGTAGCCCTGTTATCGGGCTGGGATGAGAAGCAGTGGGCCATACGCCTTGCCGCTTCATTAACTGGGGAAGCGCTAGCGGCGTATAAAGCCATGCCCGTAGAGTTAGCTACGGATTACAAAGAGGTGCAAAAGGCGATAAGAGACCGCCTAGGGCTAAGTCCCATGGTCTACCGCCGCCTTCTGAGAAGCGCCAGGTTAAAGCCCGGTGAAACACCGCGTGCGCGATGCCAACGCATTAAGGGGTTAGCGGTAAAATGGCTAACGCCCGAGACACAGACAAAAGAGTCTTTATTGGATAGTGTCATATTGGAGCAATTTATGGACGCTGTTCCACGAGAGATGAGGTCCTTCCTGATCCTACAAGACTGCAGGACCACAGAGGCAGCGACCGCACTGGCTGAGCGTTACCTGGAGGCTAGTGTGGCGAGCCCAGTTAAAGTAGGTGGTCTGTCCTCCGCAGTAAATGTAGCATCAGAAAGGAAGGAAAAACATGTATGGAAAGAAGATGTGAAAACAATGTCCTTGGCTAAACCTGATTATGTAACCAGGAAATGTTTTGCATGTGGAGAAGAAGGCCATATGAAAAGAAACTGCCGAGCTAGGACAGCATTGATGACCTCCCACTCTGAAGAGAGCGGAGAGGGTTTTCTCCTAGACGTAGAGGTAGAGGGTGTACCTGTGGAGGCTTTGTTAGACTCCGGAGCGGACCAGTCAATGATTTCGAGGAAGCTTTGGAGAGAAATAGCATCCCGGACTGGTCTGACTCACGAGCCTCAAGAAAGGTCCATAAAGATAAGGTGCATTCATGGGGCAGCCTCATTGTACCCCATTTATACTGTGTCTGTGAAAGGCTTAGGACGGAGCTGGAAAATACCAGTAGCTGTAGTGCCAGGGCTCCCACAAGCGCTAGTCCTAGGAAGAGACTGGCCTCAGTTCAGGCGTGGGATAGCAGAAGGGCTTCAACATAAAACTGGTATGGTGTCCACCAGGGCTCAGGAAAAAGCTAAAGAGGAGGAAGCAGACCCACCTAGTGACCCGATGTGTGGCCTACCCTCACATGATGATTTAGTGACCCCTCCGAGAGAGGAGAATAAAAGGAAAAAGGCTGAGAAACGCAGGGAGAGACAAGATAGGTCTCAAAATAAGGCTAAACTGTTAGCTGGTCAGGAGTTACCTTGGGTTCCGGCCGAGCTAGTGGAAAGGTTTCCCACTTTTCCTGAGGAGCAGCGGACGGATCCCGCACTCAAAAGGGCATTTGAGTATGCCAAAAAGGGGACGAATACCTTACCCCGATTCTTTTTGGATAAAGAGTTACTGTATCGGGAGAGTCTAGATCCTGGAACAGGGATAAGTAGAAAGCAGTTAGTAGTTCCCACTGCGTTTAAAATGTCAGTCCTGCGGCTAGCCCATGACCACCCCATAGGCGGTCACAAAGGGGTACATGGTGCGCTGGATCAGATTCTGGCCCGATTTTACTGGCCAGGTGTCTATAAAGAAACCGCTAGGTTTTGTGAATCCTGTGCCGCTTGTCAGCGGGTAACTATCCACCATCCACCAAAAGTACCAATGATTCCCATACCTGTGGTATCCAAACCCCTACATAGATTAACCATGGATATTGTGGGCCCACTTATAAAAACGCAACGCGGGTTCCAATCAATGTTCCCTCTAATTTTCTGTAGGCTGTGTGCGCATAAAATATCAGCTGTGCAGCTTTTGAAGGAAGGTTAAATTTTTGTGCGCCACATAATGACTCTCGGAGTTATATACTTTAAAATTTGACTACACGTCAGAATACAGTATGTACACCACATTGATTGCACTAGAAAATATTGTAGAACTTGTGAAAACTGGAAATACACAACAACTTTTCAATTTTAAGACGTCTGTGTTGTTTTCTATCAGAATCAGAACCGTAATTTTTGTGCGCTCTGTTGTAAAGTATGTGCGCTCGCTCGGCGAGGTGTGTGCGCGCGCACACGCGCACAGCTTAGAGGGAACAGTGGTTCCAATATATCCTGGTAATTGTGGATCAAGCTACCAGATTCCCTTGGGCGGTTCCCCTTCGCAACATATCAGCTAGGAGTATAGCAATTGAGCTGGTAAAATTATTTTGCGAGGTTGGTTTTCCCCGGGAGGTGTTGTCCGATAGGGGAAGTAATTTCATGTCACGCTACCTTGCCCAAGTATGGGATGCCTTTGGCATTCGCCATATTCGAACGGCAGTCTATCATCCCCAATCCAATGGGCTGGTTGAGCGGCAGAACCAGACCCTGAAGAAGATGTTGAGGCGAAGTTTAGAGGGAGACATGAAGGATTGGGACGTTATGCTTCCCTTCGCACTATATGCATGCAGGGAGAGGAAGCAAGCCTCTACGGGCATTGCCCCGTATGAGTTGTTATATGGACGGACCCCTCGTGGTGTCCTGGACATATTGAGAGAACAGTGGGTAGAGCCAAGTATTGAAGAAGTAGGTATACCCCACTTCTTGAAGGATTTAAAAGGGCGGCTACGTCGCACCTCACAAGTGGCTGAGGTAAATATGGCAGCCAGCCAGTTGCGCCAAAAGTCGTATTATGACAGGCATGCAAAGCCTCCGCAGCTGGAGGTAGGAGAAAAAGTAATCGTTATGGTGGCCGGACCTAGTCCGAAATTTGAGAGTAGATGGAAGGGACCCTACCGCGTGGTAAAACAGGTAGGCCCTGTATCCTATTCCGTACAGGACAGAAGGGGGCATGTCCTACGCCCTTGGCACGAGCGGATAGCCTTAGCCAGGTTGGCTACAGTACAGGACAGGACAGAAGAAACTTCGATCACACATGAGGCCCTTAGCCGTATTAAGTGCTGTGCGGAAGAAAAAGCGCCAGCCCGTAATATCTTAAGTGGGGGGATATGTGATGGCGAAGACAGCCAAAGCCCTATGGAAGTGGAAAAAGTACAGGCAATTTCCCCTAGGCAGAGGGAAAAGGAAAAAAAATGCTCAGTTTAAAGGTGCAGCTAAGCTTGAAAAAAAGAACCTGTCAAAAGTTGTTGACCAAAAGCCACGCCCCAGCTCCATAGCCACTGAGGGTGGTAATGCAGCACAGCTGGGGGCGGGGTGGAAAGATACCGGCCAGTCACATGTTTATAAGCCCCAGAGAACAGAGAGAGAGAAACTCACAGGATCAGAAAGATTCTCAAGCTTCCCGGGAGAGGAAGGGAGATTAGCAAGGATCCAAAGAGAGGCAAGGAGATTGCCAGGACACGAGAGGAAGAGAGCTGACTCTGTTTTAGAGGAGGAGTCTGAAAGGGAGCCTTACTCAGGACACGAGGTTCATGTCTCCAGGAGAAAGAGAGACGAGAAGGCTGCTTTAACCCAGAGACAGCATGGCCAGGGAAAGAGCAAGGAACCCCTGCTAAGGAAACTCCCAAAAGGTAATGCTGATAAAGCTATTAGCCAGAGGTCTCAGGAAGAGTTCCCAGACTGCCAGCTCCCAGAGTTTAACCAGAAGCAAGGTTACAGGAAGCCTCTCAGCAAGGAAGGGTTAAATGTTTTAAAACTGGTTCAGCGTATGCTGAGAGACCAGGAGGTAATTAACAGGGAGAAGAATTCTGTGTACCGAGGGAAAGCACAGCTGCTTATAGACGACGTCACAGAACACTCTTGCTCAGACTGCGAATCTATGGATATCGGGGAAAACATTCTTTTAAGTGAGCCGGAGGAGCCAATGGAATGTGAGTTATCCCAGATAGTAAAATAATAGTGTGTGAATATATGTGTTGAAGAAAAACTCCATTTCTTTGCTATGCCTAATGTGTTACAGAGCTACCAAGTTTTAATTAGTATGCTTGCTGCCATGAATGAGACTTGATCAGGAGTGCTGCTAGAAGTCTCAGAATCACTGATTAAAACCAGTAAAATCTCTGAAACAAAGGAGAAAAGATTAACTGCTGGAATTGTTTGCATTGAAGAATTCAATGAACATTTTTGTTTGAAGCATTGTGAAGAAAAGCTTTATAGTGAATGGAAAGTTTTGTTTGCTGAAGTAAACAATTAGTTTTTTTTCTTACCTGAGTTTCCTGTGAATAAGTGTACCCGTGTTATACCAAGCTTCATTGTGAAGTTCCCGCTACTAAGGGAGGCTAATAAAAATATTCCTGCGTTTGCTTTCAAATCTCGGCTAAGCCTTTGCTTTACAACTACACATGCTCTGAACACTACAACTCCCAGAAGCCTTTGCTTGGGAAGTTGCTTGAAAGTAACATTCGCTCCCCCTTCACCTCGTCAGGCAGCCGCCTAGGGGGGGGGAAGGGCGCGACACTACTCTACAGTTTCCTGGACTGGCCCAGAAAGACAAAGAGGAAATACTGGCCATAACCTTATTATTATTATTATTAAAGACTTATAAAGCGCCGCAACATACGAAGCGCTGTACAAACATACAAGAGAGATAGCCCTTGCTCATCAGAGCTCACAATCTAATAAGACAGAAAACAAAACAAGTTATATAATACAAATAAAATTTACAGGACAAAGTAAGCAAATGTTCATAGAGAGATCAAGATAGGGCAAGACAGGAACGAAAAGCAATAGTGAAGAGGTGGGATTTTAGTCTGGACTTGAAAATGGCCAGGGAGGACGCCTGGCGCACAGAGATAGGAAGGCTATTCCAAGCAAAGGGTGCAGCCAGTTGGAAGGAGCGAAGTCTGGAATTTGCAGTACGAGTAAAGGGCACAGATAAACAAAGACTATTAGAAGAGCGAAGCAACCAAGAGGGGGTGTAAGGAGAGATGAGAGATGAAAGGTACTGGGGGGCAGAAGAATGAATACATTTATAGGTCAGGAGAAGTTTAAATTGGATACGGAGACGAATGGGAAGCCAATGAAGCGACATGAGGAGAGGAGCGATGTAGGGAAAATGGGACTGGCGGAAAATGAGTCGAGCAGCGGAGTGTTGAATTGACTGAAGAGGAAAGAGGTGGCTTGCAGGGAGGCCGGCAAGGAGAAGGTTACAATAATCAAGACGGAGGTGATTAAGGAGTGGACAATCAATTTAGTGGTGTCAACAGAGAGGAAGGGGCGAATTTTGGAGATATTGTATAGAAAGAAACGACAAGTTTTAGCAATGAGCTGGATATGTGAAGAGAAAGAGAGAGGAATCAAAAATAACACCAAGGTTACGTGCTGAAGAGACAGGGAGGAGTACAGGGTTATCGACAGAGAGAGAGAGAAAGGGGAAAGAGGAGGGGAAGCATTGGGGGAAAAGATAAGAAGTTCAGTTTTGGCCATGTTCAGTTTTAAGCGGCAGTGGGACATCCAGGCAGCAATGTCAGAGAGGCAGAGTGAGATCTTAGACTGGATATCAGGAGAGATAACAGGTGCAGAAAGATAGATTTGAGAGTCATCGGCATAGAGATGATAGTGAAAGCCATGGGAAGAGATAAGGGTGCCAAGGGATTGGGTATAGAGAGAGGAGTGGACCTAAGACGGAACCCTGAGGAACACCTACAGGTAGTGGGGTTGAAGAGGAGGAGGAGCCATCGAAGCACACACTGAAAGAGCGATGGGATAGGTAGGAAGAGAACCAAGATAGTATTAATCAATGACATTACCCCCCTCTCACCTCTCCAGGCTTATCAAAAGGGAAACCAACTCCTGCTCTCAACGAGACCGCAATAAGAACAGGATTTCAATACCTCCAGATTTCAGGAAATCAAGGAGGACAAACAACATTAAAGCATTCTCCCACATTGCCCCTAGCCTCTGGAATGCGCTCCCAGACTACCTAAGAGAAATAAACGACCTCAAAACATTCTGAAAACAACTTAAAACCCATCTATTTACACTTCACTTTGATACACAAAAACACAATGGCGCAACTCCACCCCCCCCCCTTGTGCAACACTACCCCTCCAAAGCAGTCCACCTCATCACCACCCTCCCCCCCCCCCCCCCACTGTGGTCCACCACCTCACACACTGAATCCTAAGTGAGATGACAAAAGCATCCTTGGTCTACCTCCTGCATCCCATAAATAGACACACTGAACACTATCCAACTCAGACATACGGAACGTTGCCCAAACATGTAAATAGTTTGATAATAGAAATGTTCTTAGAATCATGTTAAGCATTCACTGTTATAACAAATATGTTAATGTACATAGTTAAAAAAATGTTTCTTGTACTGAATATATACTTGTTACTGTAATATTCAAACTTTGTTCTCTGTAAACCGCTTTTGATTTGTCGGAAAAACGCGGTATAAAAATTTACAATAAATAAATAAAATAAGACATCCAAAAAATGTATTTCACTATTGCTGGTTGTCATCTCGAACTGTAAATGTATGTTGCATCTGTTCAGCTAGTATAAAAGGCACTTAATTCCTCGATGAAGCCTCTCAATAAGACAAAAATATTGTCTATGTAGCGCTTCCAAAGAAAAATATGGGAACTGAATTCAGATATTAACACATATTGTTCTTCAAATACAGCCATATACAAATTCGCCAAAGAAGGGGTGAATTATGCCCCATGGCTGTACCTGAAATTTGGAAATAAAATTGGTTTTGAAACACAAAATAATGCTTTTTGAGAAAAGTTGAATAATGCTGTCTGAGAAAAGTTGAAGGAACTGCATAGGGCCTATTCCGGGTCTCCAAAACATCAAACAGAATAGAGATGGCATCATCTTGTGGAATTACTGTATAAAAAGATCGTACATCCAAAGTTACCATCAAGTATTTATTATTAGATTCAACAATGCTTAATCCATTGAGGAAATGAAAGGTGTCTTTCAAATAAGAAGGAATATAGTAAAAGCTGTTAGTGTAGCCAGGTTTAAAAAAGGGTTGGACACGTTCCTGGAGGAAAGGTCCATAAACCATTATTAAAGGGGACCCGGGAAATCCACTGCTTGACCCAATGCAAGCATTGTGGAATCGGTGTCTTTTGGGGAAACTGCTAGGTACTTGTGACCTAGATTGGTCACTGTTGGAAACAGGATACTGGCTGGGTGTGATGGACCTTGGTGTGATCCAGTATGGCATATCTTACGTTCTTACGAATTGTTGTTGCTAAGGGCTGTAAAAACTTGTTCACATAATTGCAAAGATGTTCTAATAAAGAATCATGCAATTGCGGCGGTTATATTTTGCTCCTCTACGGGCGTGGTGGGCGGGGGTGGGGCCTGCCCACTGTTGCCCCAGGTGCGCGGAGCCGCGGGCCACCTTGGGGCATATGCTCTGGCTATGTCGATTTGCTCAGAGGTTTTGGGGGAGGGTGCAGGCCTACTTGACTGCTTGTTTACAACAGCCTGTGCCATGGAGTGCTAAGAGTGTGGTGTTGGACGTGTGGGAGCCAGAGGGGGCGACTGCTTGGGGGGAAGCGAAGTGGCGCTGGATACGGTTGGTACTGGTGGTCGCTCGTGCAACTGTACTGCAGCAGTGGTTGGACGCCCGGGGCCCAACGTATGGACTTTGGCGAATTCAGCTTCACAGGATCATGCTCATGGAGCATGCCTGGGCTCGGGGGACCGAGAGGCGGTGGCAGCGGTTCCTGGAGGGCTGGGGACCTCACTTGCATTCAATGCCTTGGAGAGCTCGCAGTAGGATTCTGAGGAGGCCTTGAGGGCCGGCCAGAATGAGCGTGCTATCCATCTCGACCCACATCTGCTTTTGCATGGTTGGAGTGAATGGTTGAATGCTTGGTAACCCCTCTGCTTGGGTGGGGGGGGAGCTAGGGGGAGGGTTGGAGGGGGGTGGGGGGGTGGGAGGGAAGGCGGCCGCTTGTCTCCTTTTGGGTACCTGTGGACGGGTTTGGGAGCAGAGTTCACCCCAAACCTGGTATTATCCCTTTTTGGGTCTTCTTCTTTCTTCTCTCTCTTTTCGCATCAGGTACTTCTTCTTACTGGGGGGTTGGTGGGGGGCACAAGGGGGCTGGGGGGGGAAGGGATTAGGGGTGGCATTTGCGGGGGTCTGTTTAAAAGGGGGGGGCCTAAGCGGAATTGGGCTGAGATAAATTGTGTTTATGTATGCACGTCTGTATCATAGGAGCGTATCCTGAGGCCCTCACACTGTTCCCAGCTACCCCCTCCGTGTGTGGGGGGGTTGGCTGTACTGTATTGTATGGACCTCTCGTCGTTGTTGTTGTTGATGTTGTTGTTGTATTGGGTTATTTATTGAAATAAGAACAGATTAACACTAAAAGAATCATGCAAAGATACAATCGGGTGTCCTGACAGTTGATATAAGGAATTGTAGTTCTTTGGAACCATGTACAAAATGGGAACTCAAGGACAAGGATGATTCAGAAAGGTGAACTCTGATTTAGTGAGGTATCCAGACTCGAATGCCTCTGCAAACTGGTAGATAATTCTTGCTATCAGAAATTGGAGGGGGATCCCACTGAACAGCTGCAAACACTTGTCCGTACTATCACTCAGGAAGCATTCGAGTCTGGATAGGGAGCCAATAAAATTATTTGAGAAGAGGGGTGACATGAGCATAGTGTCACTGGCAGAAGATTAGCCAGTAGTAGCAAGAATAAGAAGCAGGACTAAATTGACAAAACTTACCAGGATGAAAGGCATCTCTGTGATAAAACAGACTAGAAAATAAACAAAAGAGGCACTGTTTTATATAAGGATTTGCAAAGGAGCACAACCGCGGTGAGAATGTTTAAATGTCTTTTTGGTACATCACCTTGTGTCAGGGGGAGGAGTCAAAGGAAATGTGACACAAGCCCTCTGGATATACTGTAGTTATCCAAATCTCTAACTTGGAGTTTCAAAAGATATCTGGAGAAATCAGTGTTGCTGAATATAAGCAGATAAAGATATCTGGATATTATAGGCCTGCTCTATCCGCGGCCAACTTATCCGGATAGCTTTAGTCAGATAGTGGTTGAATATCTTTGCTGCCCTGCTAAAGTTTAAACCTGCCTCTGCTATGCCTTCGATAATATCTCATTTTAAAATGTAACTTTTGGATAGCCATCAAGATGTCAGGCCAAGAGCTATGCATTAGCAGCCCAGGAAATTTAAAAACAGTTATCAATTTATAACTCCCAAAGTTAACCCAATATATGCTTTGAAATCACAAACCTGCTACTTATAATGAATGTTTGGCAGTGGCATGTTCATCGTTAGCAGAGGAAGCATGGGCCTTCCTGTCTGCAAAATTTCATTCATCCTGTGCCATGTCTGGTCATGTTAGCTGCAGCTTGTTTTGGAGCTGCTAATACCCTCTGCTTTGAATAGCTTAGCTCAGCTGTTGAAGCATTCCTGGGGAACGTCCTACCATCAGGACACTGCCAGCCTCCCCTGCTGCATCTGAAATAACAGAAGGCTGCAGTGAAAAATTCAGAGGGCCTGGAGAGCCAAATATTTAAAAAATCTGCTGAGAGATCTCTGAAGATTAGCCAGGATATCTGCTCAGGCTCCACAAAGGATGACCTAATATCATTATCTTACAACCTGCAGATATTTCTTCATTTAAATCCCAAGAGCCGGCTTTAAAAAGTGATCAAAAAGAGGAATTAACGTGACTAGCAATACTAATCTTATTCACATAATAAATGCTACATCTTTCATGTTACTGTGAAGCCAAACATGACTGACTATAACAGAAGACGCCATGCATGAGTAATATTCATTTCACCAGAGGGAGAGTGGCTTTAATAAAACCAGTGCCACTCAAGCTCATTATTCAGACCTCGAGGGGTACATGTCTGCTACTGAAAAATAAATTGTTGTTACCCAACAAGCCAAACGTTTTTTTTTTTTATCATAGAAATCCCTGAAGAAACCTGGATGGTGAAACCTATGGCTAAAGTTGGGGCACTGAAGAGGAACTTTTGGAACTTTGAAAAAATAAATAGCAAAAGAATTTAAAGATCAAGCACCTTTAAAGATAAGTTTCAGAGACTCTTTTGTAATGGATTTTGAAGACTGAAAAAGTTTAAATGGAGATCGATTGTGAAAGTCTTCCTAGAGAATGAAATGGAGGACATTTTGAAAAAAATTAAAAATGCATATGCTGGTGGAAGCAATGATGAAATTAATGTTTAGGCACATGGAAGTTTTCTGTGCCGTGAAATTGAGCTCCCGCTAGAAATCTTTTTCTTTATTCTGTGTGATGTGAGTAATTGAATGAAAGCATGAGCTTAACAAAATAACTTGTTGTTGGAGGAGGTTCCTTTTGTTTCTGAGAATTAATAGACACAAATAAATATTGATTCCTGCAGATCTGTTGGATTATTTGTTAAGAAACGTTTGCAGAAGGGTGGATTTTTTTGGAGTATCCACTGGGTCTGGGCCATCTCCATGGTAGCCACATTTCACTCCAGGCTTGAGCTACCCTCATCAGGTCCAGTCCATCCACAGTAGCCATATCTCTCCACAGGCCCAGCTGGCCCCAGGCTCCCAGAGGCTCAGTGGTGCCATTAAAGTTCACCAGAGTGCTCCTTGTGGAATTAGGACCCTGATTAATTGCCTTGTTAGCCTCTACAACACCAGATCTGAAAAGACCCAAAGCACAAAAAGTCAGTTGTGCCACAATAAACAAACGTACGCCCCACTCCTCCATAGAAGAGTACAGGGATGGAGCAGGCATGAAAGTTGAACTAAATGACACGTGCAGACAAGACAGGAGAGCAGAGCTGGAGACAGCTGCATGCCTAAGAGAGACAGACAGACACCACTTGAAACATTTAGTGGGCCTGGGAGCGCTAACTTAGTAAAGTAGAGCTAGTCAGTTGAGGGCAAGTGTTCAGCGGCTGACACTAGAGAACAACAAGGCCTGGATAGATACCAAATAGAGGAGAGTAGGTAGTGTCTATTTCAGAGATTACTTTTATTTGTTTGTTTTTATATACCGCTGTGTCTTGGAAATCAGAGCGGTTTACATGGAACTTTTGAACTACTGTGCAATGCAGTTTACAAGGAACAAGAAACACATATAACAATTGCAGTTAACAATAACAATAAGTAATGTAATTATTTACATGTTCATGTATTCTTATTACTTTACAAGAGAGTGAGTGGTAACAGAAAATGGTGAGAGTCATTGCAATTTTGACCGGAGGTAAATATGAAATTTATTGCCGTTGATCATATTTATAGTAGTCCGTGAAGATGAATGTCTTGAGATGTTTTCTAAATTGGGTGAGGTCTTTGATTACTCTTGGAGTATTGGGTAGTGTAGGGCTGGTACCCCTCCAATTCTACACCTGCAGTTCTCCGGCCTGCTCAGCAACTCAGGCCTGAACCAAGCTGAACAGACAAGATGGATTCCTCACTACACTTTTGCTGTGTTCAGCTACAAATTTGACCTCCAAGCAACTGCTTGTGCAGCGTTTTTATGTGTGCATACAGAAGCCATTGTCCCTGGCCAATTCACTGCCCACATGCAAGAACATCTGCTTCTCCGGTGCTTATCTATAGCTAGTTCTACTGGCCTTGGACACTTGTACCTATGCCCAGAAAACTACATACTGTTTTCTCAGGATGACATCTTACTATGGATCCTTTGCAAGAAGATGCCCATCATCTACCTCCTGATTCGCTGAGAACACCTCTGACTGTCTTATGCCAACCAATCATCGGACCTATGACGGAGAATCCTCACAAAGAATAATACAATCTGCGCAGGAACATTCGGGGCTTTTTCCACACTTTCATACAGACTGTTACACAGGTTTTCCGCTGTCTGTACACCGCTGACCTGTTTCCTACGACCTGATCTGTCTGCAAGACAGCCACACTACGTGTGGGCAAGGCCGTCCTCCAAAGGTCTGAGATAAGACTTTCACAGATACCTCCGGTTCTGTGTTCTACCGCGGCTCGCCTCCGAGAAGGGCTGTAGCCTGCGTTACCTAGCTCAGCTGCCTCCTTGGACTGGTGCTGTTCCAGAGTCTTCTGACGTCCGCCCGAGTGACAGGCAAAGCTAAAGGTACCAACTTATCTCTCCCCCCCCCCCCCTCCTGGATGGGCAAGAGTTAGCTAAAACTTATTCCATAATTTTTCTCAGTGCAGAGCGAATCAGAGTACTAATTAGAGATTTATTACTTTGTCCAATTGTAATTCTGTGTCGTAGCAAATTTCTACCTCATGTTCTAATTATGTATATGTTTGTATATTTTTCTACCTGGCTGTCCATAATAAAATCTAATAAATATATATATAGACCAGACTTATTTTGTGGCTCATTGCCAGAATAGCTCACAGAACTTCGGGCTGGGTATCAGTAGCCAGTTTCCCCTGGACAACTGAGAGTCTAACTTATTTTACGCTACTAATAATCCCGACAGTTGGTTATTCCAAAGGACAATAGAAGAAGGCTCTGTTGGTGGTTGATTGATTTGCTTTTCTTACATTTTTTGGGATGGATAGAGGGTTTATCAGGTTGTCTCTTGTTGTTCTTGTGTGTTGATGCATGTTTATTAGTGTGCCTAGGTATGTTGGTGCAATGTTGTATATTATTTTATAGATATTCGTAAGGACTTTGAATTTGATTTTTTGAAGAATCGGAAGCCAGTGGAGGTGGAACAGAATGGGTGTTATGTGGTTGGATCTTTTGGCATGCATAATTGTACGTGCAACCGTGTTTTGAGCAAGTTGTAATGGCTTTAGTGTTTTCTTGGGGAGACCATGAAGTATGCTGTTGCTGTAGTCAAAGTGTGGGCAAATCAGTGCTTGAGCTACAGAGCGGAATTCGGTGTGGGAGAGCAGTGGTCTCAGGTGCTGTACCATTTTGGTTTTATGGTAAATTGCACAGGTGGTCATGTGGATGTGTCTGGTCAAGTCAAGCTGTTGATCTAGGTAGATTCCAAGGTATTTTATTTCTTCTTTTATTTCCAGTGTTGCATTGTTTACATGGAGTGAACAGGGAGGATTGAATGCTTTGTTCCTGGTAATAATGAGTGCTTCAGTTTTCTTCAGGTTGACTGTGAAGTTGACTGAATTGAGCCATACAGCAACGTCATTGAAGCAACTGGTGATCTTCTTATAGGAGGGGTCTGAGGTGTCAAAGATTGTGAATAACATTATATCATCTGCATAAATTCTGGTTGATTCAAAAGTAATTATGTAGTCAGTATAGGGTACTAATTGCATAAGTGCTGTATTTCTGGCCCATTTTTGGTTTTGACGCATGTCAGTGTGCTGCTTTCTTTCCAGCCACCCCACATCCTGCTGCAGTGCTGCTGCTATCGTGGCTGTGCTGTTTTTCAACACCATGAAATACAAAGTAGCTGATCCTGCCAATCCCAGTAATGACCTGCCAATCCCAGTAATGACTGCTTTGTGCTGTCCAAGGTAAGAGGAGCAGGGGCCCACTATGCAAACTTAAATACTTTTAATAGAGTGGGGTGACCTGCACGGAGTACAGTTACAACCACTCTAGCCACCTTATTGGGCAGTATAGATGGACCATGCTGGTCTTTATCTGCCGTCATATACTATGTTAGTATGTTAAAAATGCCAGGCCAGCGAATGGATACATTTTGTAGGTAGAAGTTGATACACGGCCCAAATTTATTTGTGTAACTATAGGAGGGGCCAAGGGCATTCCAGAGGTGGGGTCAAAAGTTATATGAGTAGCGACAGCATTTACCACTTTCCATATAACCTGTGCGATATATCTGAATACAGAAATAGCAGGCCTAAACTTAAATGGATAACTTGGGAGCAAGAATTAGGCATTACATATACAGACAATAATGGAAGGATATGGAGCAAAAGTTGAGATAAAATTCTATCTGAACTAACTGAAAATGATTGCAAGATTTTATATAGGTGGCATGTAACAACTACAAGGATAAGCAGAGTGGGATCGATATTGAAAGGTATTTACATGGTTTAAAAAACTGCAAACAGTGTAAATGCCGCTACAGAGGGATACCAAACAATTGATTTCACACTAGAAATCCCCAAATTACCAATAATCAAGTATATAAGAGATTTCCAAATCTTTTTACATCACTTAATTACAAATACACTTTCTGAAATAACTCTATATATCTTAAAGAGACCATCAGGAACAGCTAGAATTCAGTGTAAAATACATTTGAAACATTAGCCATAAGCACCATAATAGGTCTCCACACCCTGTGTTTTTTCTTTTTATAATATATTATTTTTTTATTATAACCTTTTAAACCAATTTCTAAAACATTCTTATTAAAATTGCCATAAAAAAAGATTTGCAGAAACCGATACTACTTTACTGCTCTCAAAACACCCAACATGATTATGTTTCAGGCAAAGCCTTGCTTCAGGGGATCTTCCAAAAAATAAAGGGAGCATGTAGCATCCACCAATTTCCAGCGTCAACTCCAAGCTGTTTCAAAAAGATGCTTAAACTCACAGGAAGTGATATACACTATAAATACCTTGGCAGAACCGATCAAATAAACCCAGATCTGTACAGACATCTCACAACACAAATGTCCATTCAATTTCCTGATTCAGCCCAGTGGGCATCACTGAATTTAAACGATAGATCCACTATTGTTCTTTCAAATTCAAAACTGCTTCTCGGTTTCCACCTTTCCAATCAGCTGGAACCATATCAATTACTTGCCACGTAAATGAAGTGTCATCACTTTTTTTGTTCTAATTGTTAAGCTTTGTTATGTTACTGTTCATTGTAAACCAGTTCTATGTAAACTTGTTCTAACCCTGTTCTATGTATTAAATTGTTATACTGTAAACTGCATTGATTTAAAATAGCGTGGTATATAAACCCAAATAAATAAATAAATCATGAGCACCCAACATGAAATGAGATACTAAAGATGCAGTCATAGTCTTGGTATTCAATCTACTAAGATGTTCAATCACATAAATTTTTACAGGTCTTTTTGTATGACCCACATAGATTTTCAGACAGACACACAGAATAATATACACAACAAAATTTGAAGTGTAACATGTAGAATAATGTACATAGTATGTCTTCTGAGTAAGTGGATCTGTCCAGGAAGCACCACATATAGCTTTAGAGCACCATTGACATTGACCGCACATCACATGCTCATTAACAGATCGTGGATCATATAAAGGAGATTTTTACGATTCTGCAATATTGCATCCTCATCGATATGCAATACGAGGAGGGGATTCAAATTCCCTAGTGCTTACTGTACATCCGTTTTAATAATGGTTTATGGACCTTTCCTCTAGGAACTTGTGCAAACCTCTTTGAAAACCAGCTACATTAAAGCGTAGTTGCTCATCTGTAACAGGTGATCGCCGGGAACAGCAGGAATCAGTCTTCATATATGGGCGTCGTTGGCAATGATGGAGCCCATGCAGGAGTGCTTCCAAGTGTCCAATAGGAAAACCTTTGGGAGCACTTCACTGCGCCTGTGTACCTGCCTTCCTGCCTTCCTGCCTTCCCAAATCCTCTCCTCAGTTGAGTTTGTAGCTGAGAAGAAGAATAAAACAAAGGGGTATGTTTACTAAACCGGGCTAACGGTTAACCCGGGTTATCTGCAACTAGGTCCCATTGAATAATATGGGACCTAGTGGCAGAAAGCCCAGGTTAACCGTTAGCCCGGTTTAGTAAACATACCCCAAAGACCCTGCAACTCCTAGGGGAGGAGGGTGGGTTGTGAAGACTGATTCCTGCTGTTCCCGGAGATCAGCTGTTACAGGTGAGTAACTACGCTATCTCTAGGAACAAGCAGGGATGCAGTCTTCATATATGGGGCTCATTAGTTCTCTAGAACCAGACAGGTATGGGGGTGGAGCAGTGCGATCCTTAAGGCCGAAATATTGCAGCCTGTCAGACGGCCGCCTGGGTGAGAATGTTCACAGTCTTGGCAAAAGCATATTTTTATATGATTTGCAAGGATTTGTGGGTAATGTAGTCCATTCCTTCCAGACACAGCCGTGAACAATAATTAATAATACTTGCTCAAGAGTAAAGCAAATAAGAGTTTTATTTATGAGGGTTTCTCCCAACACAGATAATGCTTGGTAGCACAGAACTCAGGATACTTGCTTGCAGTTTTAAAGTTAGGAAAACAAAATCAGGAAAAAAAAACAACATCTGAACTGGTCAGGTAATTAAAGCAAAGGATTGAAGACCTGGTTAGCAACAAACTGGTCTTTCTTGTAGGCTTTAGCAAATAATGTCTTAGCAATGCAATAAGCAACCAAATAAACCCACAAAGTAGGAAAACTGTTCTTTTGTTCAGGTTAACTTCTTATATCTTTACATATAAATTCAGAAGTGATTCCCTTCAGAGCACACAAGCAATTAGGTAAGCTCAATTGCTAGCAATCACCCAGCTGAAACCCCTTAGCTGGCTTGCTCTCACTGTGTAGCTCAAAATCTTACTCAGAAGGTTTTCTGAGTAGATTAAAGAACAAGTTGGTATATCTTTGTGATGGTTGTTGTACTTGGTAACAGAAAACTACCATTTGAGTTTGGACAGAGAGCAGTCCATATATTCACATTCTGGTTCTAAGACCTCTCCCCTTTCTTCAATAATCATAGGTTCAATATCTTGGCTTGGCACAAAGGAATTTCTCAATGGAGCACTACCAGGAGAATAATCATTTCCCTGCTTCCTTTCAAAGTTATAGCTAGGGCATAGATCAGTGTTCATACCTGAGCTTCCATTGCTGTTAGAGTTCCCCTTTAAATAGCCTGGCCAATATGTAGTCCAGTTTCTGTGTCCAGCCTTACAATCTAGATCCCTGGACACCGGATCTCTCTTCACATACCTTCTGGCATGGGTCTCAGGGTCCCTTCCACGTGCAGCTGTTTCCCTCACAGGTGCCGTCTGGAGATTCCTGGCTCTGCAATACCACTCCTCTGGTTTCCCCCAGTCCAATGGTGTATGCTGACTTCTTGTCTGTCTCCCAGTATACGTACTGTGCTGGACTCCTGTAGACTTCCCAGAGGCTTTTCTCTTCCTTCTTTTAAAGGGCTTCTTGCTCTCTCTGTCCGTCCGTTCTGACCTCTGCTTCTGATGAGAATGAAGATCAGGATCCCGTGGATGATCAAGATACCAATGATCATGACATCCCAGCTCTGGATGATTCTCTGTAGAATAGACTCTATCTTTATTCTGCCTTGATGAGTGCTCCACCTTAGCACAGCGCAGCTGTGCTGAATCAGGCCTTGCCCTTTGAGATGAGTGTTCCATCCTAGCACAGCGCAGCTGTGCTGAATCAAGCCCTGCCCTTTGCAATGAGTGCTTGGGGATTACCTCATAGCCCTTTTGATTGAACACACGTTTTCTCACTTCAGCTCCTCTCATGGCTGTTGGAAACCTGGTGCATTCTGGGACTGGTAGTCTTTTATGGCAAAATTCTGTTTTCTCATTTCTACCAGCACTGACAGGTTGCTTGTTCTGAGACACTTCACCTTTTCTATAGCCCCTTCCTGAGCTATGATAAGCTTCCTTATCACAAGCCGAAGAGTCTGGAAGACTTCTGGACCTTGGACTCTATACCAGAAGGCAATCCCCTCCCCCCCAAAGAAATGGTTGAACTCTGCCTCTCCCTATGCGTGCCACATAAAATTGTGATGATGTTATATTGATGATGTCTTTATATTGTGGGAGGGGTCTGAAGAGCTTTTGTTGGAATTTTGCACTTGGTTGAATGGCAGAGATACCAATATCCAGCTCTCTATGAGCTACGACAAAGAAAGGTTATCATTTCTGGATGTCTTGGCAGAAAAGAGTGAGGGCACTTGGTCAACTACAGTGTTTAGGAAACCTACTGATAGGAATATGTTCCTACATCTCTATAGTTTCCACCAGCTGCATCTTAAGGAGAGTTGACCCTATTTCCAATTTGTCCGGTATCAACAAAATTGCTCTTCAATGTGTGAATTTCAGGCTCAGGCAAAAAAACTGAGAACTGATTTTCAATCCAGGGGATATCCCTCTTCGGTGGTGAACAAAGCATATAAAGTGCTAAATATAATGATTATATGGGGTTGTTAGAACCCAGGCCTACTGGCCAACGAGTGAGGGATTCTGAGTATATTCATTTTGTTACCCTTTATTCGCTGCTGAGCCATCGAATGCAGAGCATTATTAAAAAATATTTCCCAGTCTTGCAAACATTTTCGGGTTTGCAAGAAAAATAGGCACGGTTAGTGTGGTCTGAAGGAGATTTTATGCCCTTCTCGTTTGCACCCTCAACTGTCTCAGGGGGTAGAGGATGTTGGTCATCACCCTTGTAGCTCCTGTTCTACCTGTATGAGATCTAAGGTTGTAAAGGGTTTTTAACATAATGGGAGGTCTGGAGGAGTTATTCATTACGTTATTTTATTACATGCACCTCTGTTTATATTGTTTGGTGCTCCTATATATTGATAAGACGGTTCGGGCTTTCAACTCCGAATGGATGAGCATCGAAGTAGGCTGCAGCGTGCGTGTTGTGAGGCCCCTATTGTATCTCATTGTCTAAGTAAAGGGCATGCATTTGCAGATTTAGAATATTTTTGCACAGACAAAATTGATAATGATGTCTCTGATCGCAATAGATCTTTGTCCCTCTGTGAGCAAAGGTGGATTTACCGGCTTAAAACCGTGGCTCCGGGGGGTCTGAATGCTCAGATGGAGTGGAGTTTATGTATGTAGATCTCTGTAGGGTGGGAGGGCAGCATGATGAATATTATGAAGTTAATCAGACTTTGGATCTAATGTGATGTGGAATATGGGTGCTGTGTTGATTAACGCTATGAGCTTAATGTGGTGGAATTTTCATTCTGTTTTAAACTAAAATCCTTTTGATAAATTCTACTGGGAAGCCTATGTAGGGTCGCTTTTTCTTAAATGGTTATGAATTAGAGTTGGATTATGTTAGCGGATTCCTGATGACATGTTGTTTGTGCTAGTTTTTCAATGTCTTTTGGTTTCAGTTGGGGAGTGTGTGTGTGATAGTATGCTTGGCCCTGATTGGAGGGTGAATGGTATATATGAGCACATGCATTGCATTTGTTGGTGGTTTCAATAAGAACTGGCAGCAGGATGTGATTCGACAATGATTGCTTTGTGGGGATAATGCTGTGGGTTGGGAGTAATTGAGAAATAATATATTTTGAGGGGGTATGTTAGAACCTTTTAATGTGTGATGTGGATGTGGTGTAATAATGTTTCTCATTTGGTTTGCCTTTTTAGCATGTGAGCGGCATGAAGTAATGGCCTGCTTCCCCTCCCCCCCCCCCCCCGACAAAGCGGTTGCAAAATGCCGAAAGGGTGTGCACAGTGGCGTTGGGGTTAAAACAGACAAACAGATACGTGTTCTGTTCTTCCCTGCAGGATTACTGGTATTAAAACAGACAGGCAGATGTGTGTTCTGTTGTGCCTTGCAGGATTTATTGTGTTAAAATCAAATTAAATGCCGCAGTTGGTTGCGCTCATGCTTTAGGGGCTTTCGCTTTTCATTGCATATTGTTGTGTAGTGAATTATAGTTTGATATGTTTTGAGGAAATGCAATTTTTAAGTAAATGCAAATTTGAGGTTAAATTGTACACGTGTCCTATGGGAGTTTTTTTAGGATCCTTGATGTTCCAGTGCTAAGTCCGTGGCCTAGATTGATATGCCTGGACATATTTGCTCAAGGGTCTGAGATTCTTTTTCTCCCTTTAGTGTAATGTGCTGTAAAAAGTTATCCCTCAATTTTGTTGAATGAAGTATGTTGGGTGGATATATACTCTTCCATACCCAGACCCTCCCAGCATCAGCTCCCTTCCACTCCCAGCACTAGCCCTTCTCTCAGCACCAGCTCCCTTCCACTCCCAGCCCCCCAGCCCAGCATCAACCCCTCTACAGTCCCAACTATCCCAGAGTCAGCATCAGCCTCCTTCTGGTTCTAGTTTCCCTCCAGCATAAGCCCTCTTCCAGCCCCTCCTCAGTCCCAGCTCTCAGCATTAGTCCTAGAAACATGTTTATTTTAATCTTCTGTATAAAATGGGGCTCTGTTCTTGGATACTGATAGAGGCCCTTTTGCCTCCTATGTCCTTACTATGAAACAGAGTTACTTCAGAGCTGCACTGCCAGTGGACCAGTTTGATCAGTAAGGAAGCAAAGCTTCTGGGTCCTGCAGTCATTCCAATAATTTTACGCACAAAATAGCTGGTATTCTACTTGTTTGGAACTTCTTATTTTTCTCATTCTTTACTAGTTGTGCATACTCACCTTCCTTCCTCATTGCAGTACCAGATTTAATACTTTCTCTTCGCTCCCCTTTAGATTCAGCACCAGGTCAGTACCAGTACGCCAAATAAAAAACTGGAATAACTAATGAAAATCTCATTCTGCTGAAAACAAAGTTGGGTTCAGCAATAAACTGCAGTTTCTTGGAAGGCTTCTAGACAACTCAGTTTGAAAAGACAATACACTGGTTTTCTCCTCCTGTAGATAAATCCAAAGAAGGATGAGTTATATCCCTCTGAAGAAAACAAAGCTCTCTTTTTACTAAAAAAAAAAAGTGTCTGTTCTACTAAGGCTAGAGGCCTTTCCAAGGTACTCACAATATATGGTGGAGCCAAACTAAAGCCCTTTGGAACTTTTTAGGCATGGGTATGAAACATAATGTTTGTAGACCACTTCTGGCCTGGCAAGCTCTTTCGTTAGGACTGCACTCCACTCTTACTCTGCACATACCAATATTTGTCTGTGGCTCCATCAAAGAGTGGCATGCTGTTTCTGCATTATTGATGGAGCAAGATGGCTGGCAGAGATCCCCAGGCCTTGCCAGGTGAAGAAATGTGGGACAGAAGAGAAGCTAGTAGGGAGATGGGAAAGGCACTTGCCATTTTTGACCCATGGCTGCCTTGGGGAGGTGACTCATCCTTTTAATGGCTTATTTCTTTTATGTTGGAGCCTGGTGGAGCAGTATGGTTGGCATGGAGGTGGGAGAGGCAAGAGGGATGGATGCTGGGGAACGGGGGTAAGCAGGCAGGGTGTCCCATGGGTCTCAGAATCTGATCTTTGGCACTGTGACTATACAGATAAAGTCAGTGGGAAGCTCACTGTTCCTCCCCAGTTAGCTAAAAGACTTGGAGGGCTTCTCTATCACTTCACTATTGGAGGGACCCCCCTCCCCCAGTGGTTAGCCACAATATCAGAGGGAGGACATTCCCCTCCCAGTCAACCACAGCATTAGGATAGGGCCTGCCCTGCCCTAGATGGTCCACTTCAAACACATTTTACTCTAATCTGTCCCGGCACTGAAATGAGTTTGACACCCCTGTTCTAGGGATCGCTATAATAAACACATAGTCTACTATGCTGGAAATGAAAAAGAAGGAAGAAATGGTGTTGCATTTATAATTAAGAAGATACTTGCAAGAATTGTAATGAAATACAATGCAGTCAGTGAATGCTTAATTTTTATTTGTCTATGAGGAAAACCCACCAACACAACTTTAATTCAGATATATGCCCCAACAACAGCTGCAGAACAGGAAGACTTCGATGAGTTCTATGAACAAGTACAAGCTGAAATCGACAGAACATGCAAACAGAATATCCTGATAGTCATGGGTGACTGGAATGCAAAAGTTGGCAACAAAGAAGGAGGCAAAGTGGTTGGAAAATATGGACTTGGCAACAGAAACAAAGCTGGAGAAAGACTGATAGAATTCTGCAAGACCAATGATCTATTCATCTCAAACACCTTCTTCCAGCAACACAAGCGCCAACTGTACACGTGGATGTCACCCAATGACTTGTACAGAAATCAAATTGACTACATCTGTGGAAGACAACGATGGAAAAGCTTGATAACATCAACAAAGACAAAACCTGGAGTTGACTGTGGTACAGATCACCAACTACTAGTATGCAAACTCAAGCTAAAGTTGAAAAAGAGTATGCCACTCATGAATGTAGCAAAAAATGACCTTGAGAATATACCACTGGAATTTAAAGCCCTGCCTGAAAAATCGATTTGCTGCTTTAGATACAAATGACAGAGTTCCAGAAGTTATGGGATGACATCAAGAAGGTTGTTTGGAAGAAAGCGTGAAGTCTACATAAGGTGAAAAAGAAAAAACGGCCAAAATGGATGACTGAAAAAAACTCTGAAAATTGTCCAGAAACACAGAGAAGCTAAAGTCAGAGGAGAAAGAGAGGCAATCGCAGAACTCAGAGATTTCCAACATGCAGCAAGATAAGACAAAGAGCAGTATTACATAACACATGCAAGGAAATAGAATCAGAGGAAGAACAAGATCGGCTTTTCTAAAGCTTCGAGAGTTAAAGAAAAAATTCCAGCCTCGAATTGGAATGTTACAAGATGCTCAAGGATCCATGTTGAATGATGCTGAGAAGTTCAAGAAAAGATAGAAAGAATGTACAGTCATTATACCATAAAGATCAAGTGGACCAACAGCCGTTTCAACCTTTACCTTTTGACCAAGAACCATTGGCGATGAAAGAAGAAGTTGAAGCAGCATTGAAAGCCTTATCAAAGAACAAAGCACCGAGCATTGATGGCATTCCTATTGAAGTATTACAGCAATCAGATGAAGCTGTTACCATACTTACAAGGCTCTGCCAGGAAATTTGAAAGACAAATTCATGGCCAACTGACTGGAAAAGATCTGTGTTTTACCAATACTGAAGACAGGTGACCCAACTGACTGTGGAAATTATCGCACAATCACTCTGATCCCACATGCAGCAAGATTCTACTCAAAATCATTTAGCAGAGACTAGAACTTTACCTGGAACGAGAACTGCCTGAAATGCAAGCAGGATTCAGGAAAGGGTGAGGAACAAGAGACATTATCGCAGATGTGAGATGGATCCTTGAAAAGACAAAAGAATACCAAAAGGATAATCATATGTGTTTTATTGAGTACAACAAGGTTTTTGATTGTGTAAACAATGAGAAACTCTGGGCCACAATAAGAAGCATGGGTATACCAGAACACCTGATCATTCTCTTGCACAACCTTTACATTGATCAAGAAGAAAGAGTTCGAACAGAACTAGGAGAAACAGAATGGTTTAAAATCAGCAAAGGTGTATGACAAGGCTGCATATGTTCCCCCTACCTGTTTAATTTATATGCAGAACAAATCATCAGAGAAGCAGGAATGTATGAAGACAACCAAGGTGTGAAGATTGGTGGAAGAGTCATCAGCAAGTTTCTCTATTCTGAAAGTGAAGACGATTTGAAACATTTGCTTCTCAAGATCAAGGAATATAGTCTTAAAATGGGTCTGCACCTTAACATTAAGAAGACAAAGATCCTGATAACTGGCTAAATCAATAAGTTCATCATTGATAGAGAAGAAATTGAAATAGTTGACAGCTAAACTTACTTGGATCAACAATCAATAAAGAAAGGACTAGCAGTCAAGAAATCTGACGATGTATTGCTCTTGGCAGAATGGCTATGAAGGACATAAGAATATAAGATATGCCATACTGGGTCAGACCAAGGTCCATCAAGCCCAGTATCCTGTTTCCAAAATGCAATGCAATGCAATGTGTGCCTTCGAGTCAGTCCTGACTCCTGGCGATCCAGAAGCTCCTGGGTTTTCTTGGCAGTGTCACCGGAAGTAGATTGCCAGGCCTTTCTTCCGAGGCAATGGAGGGTTAAGTGACTTGCCCAAGGCCACAAGGAGTGCTAGCGGGAATTGAACCCTGGTTGCTTGGTTACCAAGCCAGTGCTCTCACCACTAGGCTACTCCTCCACTCTCTATCCTGTTTCCAACAGTGGCCAATCTCGGTCATACATACCTAGCAGTTTCCCCAAAAGACATAGGTTCCACAATGCCTGTACTGGGTCAAGCATTGATATCCTGGGTCCCTTCTTAATAATGGTTTATGGACCTTTCCTCCAGGAACTTGTCCAAACCTTTTTTAAACCCAGCTATACTAACAGCCTTTACTACATCCTCAGGTAACAAATTCCAGAGTTTGATTACACGTTGAGTGAAAAAAATATTTTCTTTTATTAGTCTTAAATAGTTTACCCTGTAGCTTCATTGCATGTCCCCTAGTCTTTCTATATTCTGATAATGTAAACAATCGATCTACGTTTGCCCGTTCAACTCCATTCATTAATTTATAGACTTCTATCATATCTCCCCTCAGCCATCTCTTTTCCAGGTTAAAGAGCCCTAACCTTTTTAGCCTTTCTTCATAGGAGTATCCTTCCATCCCCTTTACCATTTTGGTGGCTCTTCTCTGAACCTTTTCTAATAACGCTATATCCTTTTTAAGATACAGCGACCAGAATTGCACACAATATTCAAGGTGCGGTCTGACCATGGAACGATATAGAGGCAATATAATATCTTTTGTTTTATTTTCCATTCCTTTCCTTATGATACCTAGCATTCTATTTGCTCTCTTGGCCGCACACTGGGCTGAGGGTTTTAACATGTTATCCACAATGACGCCTAAATCTTTTTCCTGGGTAGTGGTTCCTAATGCGGAACCTTGCATCGTGTAACCATAGTTTGGGTTGTTCTTCCCTAGGTGCATAACTTTGCACTTGTCCACATTAAATTTCATCTGCCATTTTGATGCCCAGTCTTCCAATTTATCAAGATCCTCTTGCAATTTTCCACAATCCTCTTGGGTTTTAACAACTTTAAATAGTTTTGTGTCATCTGCAAATTTGATAACCTCACTTGTTATTCCACTTTCCAGGTCATTTATGAATATGTTAAAAAGCAGTGGACCTAGCACAGATCCCTGGGGTACACCACTATTCACCTTTCTCCAATGGGAAAATTGGCCATTTAGCCCTACCCTCTGCTTTCTATATTTTAACCAGTTCCTGATCCACAATAGTACACTGCCTCCTATCCCATGACTCTTTAGTTTTGCCAAACGTTTCTGATGAGGGACTTTGTCAAAGGCTTTCTGAAAGTCCAGATACACTATATCAACTGACTCACCTTTGTCCACCTGTTTATTCACACCTTCAAAAAAACATAACAGATTAGTAAGACAAGATCTTCCTTGTCTAAAGCCATGTTAGCTGTCTCCCATTAGGCCATGACTATCTACATGCTGAGTAATTTTATTCTTTATGATGGTTTCTACCATTTTTCCCAGTACTGACGTCAGGATCACCGGTCTGTAGTTTCCCGGATCACCCCTGGAGCCCTTTTTAAAAATTGGTGTTACATTGGCGATCCTCCAATCTTCAGGTATTAGAGATGATTTTAATGATAGTTCACAGATTACTAATAGCAGATCTGCAATCTCATATTTCAGTTCTTTCAACACCCTTGGATGTATACCATCCGGCCCAGGTGATTTGCTACTCTTCAGTTTATCTAATAGTTGTAATACATCTTCCCGATGTATTGATATTTCCTTCAATTCTTCCGCACCTTTAAATACCACTTCAGTCATGGGAAACATCCCTACATCTTCCTCACTAAAGACTGAAGCAAAGAATTCATTCAGTCTCTCCTCTATCACCTTGTCGCCTCTTAGTGCCCCTTTAACCCTTCTATCATCTAATGGACCAACTGATTTCCTCACAGGTTTTTTGCTACGAATGTACTTGAAAAAGTCTTTATTTTGCGTTTTTGCTTCCGCAGCAAGCTTCTTCTCAAATTCTCCCTTTGCCTGCCTTATCAATGCCTTGCATTTGACTTGCCAGTGCTTGTGCTGTTTCCAGGTTTCGTCGTTTGGCTCTTTTTTCCATTTCCTGAAAGATGCTTTTTTGGCAACAACAGCCTCTCTGACCTCACCTTTAAACCATGCTGGCAGTTTTTTGGACTTCGTTCCACTTTTCTTAAAGTGTGGAATACAGCTGGTCTGGGCTTCCAAGATAGTATTTTTCAACAACACCCCAGCTTGATGTAAGTCTTTAACCTTTGCAACTGCTCCTTTTAGTTTTTTCTTAACTATTTTCTTCATTTTATCATAGTCTCCCTTTGAAAAGTTAAAAGGTAGTACTATGGATTTCCTTACTATCCCTCCTCCACTAATTAAATCAAATGTGATCATGCTATGATCACTATTGCCAAGTGGCCCCAACACCCTTATCTCTTGCACTAGATCTGGTGTTCCACTAAGGACTAGGTCTAATAAGGCTTCCCCTCTGGTCGGTTCATGAACCAGCTGTTCCAAGAAGCAGTCGTTTATTTCATCTAGGAACTTTATTCCCCTAGCATGTCCTGCCGTGACACTGATCCAGTCAATACCGGGGTAATTGAAATCACCCATTATTATTACTGTGCTTTAACTTTTGTTAGCTTCCTTGATTTCTTTGAGCATTTCATCATCCATTTGTTCATTCTGGTCAGGCGGTCGATAGTACACCCCCACTGCCATGGCCTTCCCCTTCATACATGGAATTTCAATCCATAGAGATTCTACAGCAAATTTTGTTTCCTGCAAAACTTTAATCCTTTCTGACTCAATGCCCTCTCTAACATAGAGCGCAACCCCTCCACCAATTTGATCAGCTCTATCATTACGATATAGTTTGTACCCAGGTATCACAGTGTCCCACTGGTTGTCCTCCTTCCACCATGTCTCTGATATTCCAATCATATCTAACCTCTCATTTATTGCTATATATTGTAACTCTCCCATATTATTTTTTAGACTTCTAGTATTTGCATACAAGCATTTTAGAGACTGTATGTTATTCATATTAATTTGGCTATTGGTAGACATGGGTAATTTGGGATCTTTAAGCTCTGTCTGCTCCATATTCGAGGATTCATTCTTCTGAACCATCCGCTCTTGGGCAACTGTCGGCTTTCCCCTATTATCTAGTTTAAAAGCTGCTCTATCTCCTTTTTAAAGGTTAATGCCAGCAGCCTGGTTCCATCCCGGTTAAGGTGAAGCCCATCCCTTCGGAAGAGCCCCTCCTTTCCCCAGAATGTTCCCCAGTTCCTAACAAATCCCAAACCCTCATCTCGGCACCATTGTCTCATCCACGCATTGAGACTCCGGAGCTCTGCCTGCCTTGCGCGTGGAACAGGAAGCATTTCGGAGAACGCTACCCTGGAAGTTTTGGATTTCAACTTCCTACCTAAAAGCCTAAATTTAGACTCCAGAACCTCCCTACCACATTTTCCTATGTCATTGGTACCGACATGTTCCAAGACAGCAGACTCTTCCCCAGCACTATCTAAGACCTTATCTAGGTGGCGCGTGAGGTCCGCTACCTTCGCACCAGGCAGGCATGTTACCAGGCGATCCTCACGTCCACCAGCCACCCAGCTATCTACATGCCTAATGATCGAATCACCAACTATGACGGCTGTCCTAACCCTTCCCTTATGGGCAGATGGCCCTGGAGAAACCTCTTCGGTGCGAGAGGGTTTTACATCACCTGGAGGACAGGTCCTAGTTACAGGATCACTTCCTGCCACACCAGGGTGTTGCTCTCCTGTCACATGACTTCTCTCTTCCATGGCAACAGGGTTGCTGCCAGACTGGAGGTGGGACATCAGGACTATATCCCTGTAGGTCTCGTCTATGTACCTCTCTGTCTTTCTTATGTTTTCCAAGTCTGCTACTCTAGCCTCTAGAGAATGGACTCGTTCCCTGAGAGCAAAGAGCTCCTTGCACCTAGTGCACACATAAGACCTCTCACCAACTGGGAGAAAATCATATATGTGACACTCATTGCAAAAGACTGGAAAGCCCCCATCTCGCTGCTGGATTGCTGTCTGCATCTTAGTTTTAAGCTTGTGTTTAGATCTTTAAGTTCTTTACTTACTAAGGGTTGCTATGGATATTTATACTAATAAAACTGTACCTAATATGTTTAATATACCTTGTTCACCTGAAGCTTAATTAATCTCAGGTCCTTAGTGTATGACTGATTTGGGTAATGAGCTTCACCTGAGAGCACCTCCTGTATTTTAAGATGTGTAAGTACCTATAAAGCTACAATTATCCCAGGGGTGGGTGGGTGTTGGGGAGGGAGGGAGGGAAATAACACTTATTAAAAGAGGGCTGCTACACAGTACCCTGTACTGTGCTGCTGAGGTAAGCTTTATTCTGATTTGATTTAAATTATAGCTCTTTGCTGCTGCTAGGCTCTAACTTATTATGAAATTTAAACTACAAGCTCTCTGCTGGGTTCTCAATTTAACCAGAAAGCTCTCTTCTGTGTTTTAAATTTTAAACTTAAACTGCTGCTACTAGGCCCTGACTGATTTAACAAAAAACAGTGGGTTCACAGATTAATTAGCTTTAATACAAAGAATTCCTTTCAGAAAATTCCCAGAAGTATATACTGTCGTGCCTCCCCTTGCCAGTACCCGTAGGTAGGGGTTAAGGAGGTTAAGTCCTTCTTTAAACCAAGGGCCTTTCACTTCCTGGAGCGGTGCTTGTTGGGAAGTGTAGTTTTTACCATCAGTTTTAAAAGAAGAGTAGTGTGACTCGATGTGGTTATAAGTAAAGGGATTTATTTCCCCTCCCGGGGTTGGACTTTTACAAGGACAAAAGATGAACACAAATTAACTGCTCCTTGCAGAAAAAGGACAAAGTAAATGTAGCTTTCTTCAGCAAAAATACACATTTTTCTCTTTCCAGCAGTTAGAGCTTCAGCACATGGTTAATACAGCTCTGTCCCTTCACAGCCAGCATGTATTCTTTTCACCACAAAGTTTAAAGCAAAGATATACTTTGTTCAGCCCAGGCAATCGTATAATTTAATTCCTTCCTGTTAACATTTAACCAGGCTGTCTTCGTCTCAACACATTCCCCTACTGAAACAGGAAATGTTTGCTTGGCTTTTTCTGGAGCCGCGCCCTTTTCTCCCACCTCTGGTTTTCTACAGAGCATTTGGGTTTGGAATAGCTCTATGTTTCCCTTTTCTCCCCGGTACTCTTCACTGCAGCCCCAGCCTTCTGGATCAATAAAACCCCAGTATTTCTGTTCTCTCCAGCCCTTAGGCTTACCTGGGGAGTCAGTTGTATAAGCTTTTCTCTGAGGTTTAAAACTTCCAGTAGGTTCTCTGCTGGACTTGTGTGAAGCAATTCCCCGGTGCCTTTCTGGCTTCTCATGAGCCTGTAAGTGCCTCAGCTGAACTGGTCTGCTCCTCCTGTAATTATCCACCGGAGCCTCTGACCTCCTGTCAGCTGAAAACTCTGCCCACCTCCTGTCTGGGCGTCTGCTTTCCTCTCTCTCCTCTCTCTTTCTGCCTGCTGGAGTCTCCTTATGAGACTGCCCTCCTGGGTAGGGCCTAGTCCCACCCCTTAGCAGGTGTTCCAACTTCCCCCGTGACTCCTGGCTATATTGATAGCAGGGGCGTGTTTCCTTCTCTTGTGTTTTGTTTCCCCGGCAACTGGTAGCCATGTGTCTTTGTTTATCCCTCAGCCCTGCATTTCCTACCTGATTTTCTAGCTTCTCTGCCGGGCCAGAAGGGCTTGCTACATCACAATACTCACAATTGCAGATCTCTCTCCAGAAGTAAGAGTCACCTTTTCTAGTCCTTCAAGACCTAGACAAGATCCTCAAGAGCAGAGATGTCTCACTCCATACAAAGATTGGACTTGTCCAAGCCATGGTATTTTCAATAACATCATATGGATGTGAAAGTTGGACAGTGAAAAAGACAGGAAGAAAATTGTCTTTGAATTATGGTGCTGGTGACGAATACTGTGTATACTGTGGACTGCCTGAAGAACAAACCAATCAGTACTAGAGAAGATCAAACCTAAGCTTTCCTTAGAAGCTCAGATGACAAGAATTTGACTTTCATACTTTGGACATATCATGCGAAGAGAGAGATCATTGAAGAAAGACATAATGCTTGGCAAGGTAGAAGGTCACCATAAAAGAGGAAGGCCGGCAATGAGATGGATCGATACAGTATAGCAGCTATGGATACCATTCTATCAACAATGAGCCACTTGGCTGAAAACCGAACAAAGTTTAGGTCAACTATCCAGAGGGTCGCCAGGAGTCGACACCGACTCGACCACACTTCACAACAATGACGACATAATAAACACAGCACTGTGCCATTGCAGCACTTTCCATAAGGACGGTCAATTCTTTTCTTTCTTTCCAACCCAGGAGAATGTTGGAAAGAAATTGTATATAATGGGTCACAAGTGTCTTTGCCTGTCTGGGGAGAAAACTAACTTCCAAAAACTTAACAGGACCAAATTTGGTGTAAGGGAAAGATGCATCAAGTTTAAAAATGGGAAAAATTGGACCAGAGGTTCCAGTGAAATAGTCCCCAAAAGATGGGCCAATGCATTTATATGGGAGAAGGAATTTCAGCACCTACAGCAGGGGTCTCAAACACGCGGCCCGCGAGAGAACATTGTGCGGCCCGCGACGGAGGGAAAGAAAAAAGACTTGCTTCTGCCTCTGCCGTTGCTGCCGTGGCAGCGGCAGAATCGACTGTCAATTTTTTTTTTTTAAACCTGGCTTCTGCTGCTCAAGCAGCAAAATCAGCTGTGCTGCGGTCCCTTCCTCTCTGCCCGGAGATCCCTCATTGTGCTCCATCAGCGTGTGCTTTTCAAGCCGCGAAGAGAGTATTCCCCTCTCGCGAGGCTTGAAAAGTGAATAGGATTAAGCCGCGCGAGAGGGAAATACTCTCTTCGCGGCTTAAAAAGCACGCCGCTGATGAAGCACAATGAGGGATCTCCGGGCAGAGAGGAAGGGGCCGCGGGACAGCTGATTTTCTGCTGCAGCAGCAGAAGCAGAAGCCAGGTGTTTTTTTATGTACCGGGGGGGGGGGGGGGGGGGGTAGGACTGGAAATGGGCTATTGGCAGGGGGGGGGGCTGTCGGACTGGAAATGGGCTATTGGCAGGGGGGTAGGACTGGAAATGGGCTATTGGCAGGGGGGTTATGACTGGAAATGGGCTATTGGCAGGGGGGGGGTTATGACTGGAAATGGGCTATTGGCAGGGGGGGGTGTAGGACTGGAAATGGGCTATTGGCAGGGGGGGGTTGTAGGACTGGAAATGAGATATTGGCATGGGTGGTGTAGGACAGGAAATGGTCTCTTGGCAGGGGGGGTGTAGGACTGGAAATGGGCTATTGGCAGGGGGGTTATGACTGGAAATGGGCTATTGGCAGGGGGGGGTTATGACTGGAAATGGGCTATTGGCGGGGGGTTATGACTGGTAATGGGCTATGGTGGGGGCTAGGACTGGAAATGGGCAGGTGGGGGTTAGGAAGGACTGGAGGTGGGCTGATGGGGGGAGTTAGGACTGGTAATGAGCTATGGAGGGCTGACTGAAATGGGGTAATGGGGGTTAGAGCTGGAAGTGGGCTATTGGCAGGGGGGTTATGACTGGTAATGGGCTATGGTGGGGGCTAGGACTGGAAATGGGCAGATGGGGGTTAGGACTGGAGGTGGGCTGATTGGGGGTTAGGACTGGAGGTGGGCTGATTGGGGGGTTAGGACTGGTAATGGCCTATGAGGGGAGGTAAGACTGAAAATGGGGTGATGGGGGTAAAACTGGAAGTGCGCTATGGGGAGGTTAGGACTGGTAATGGGCTATGGGGGGGGTTAAGACTGAAAATGGGGTGATAGGGGGTAAAACTGGAAGTGCGCTATGGGGAGGTTAGGACTGGTAATGGGCTATGGGGGGTCTAGGACTGGTAATGGGCTGGGGGGGGGGTTGCTAGGACTGGAAATGGGCTGAGTGGAAGGGGGGCTTGAACTGCAAATGGCTGATGGGGAGGGGGCTTGGAATGGAAATGGGCTGTGAGGGGAGGGAGCTAGGATTGGAAATGGGCTGATGGGGGGCTAGGATTGGAAATGGGCTGATGGTGAGGCTATGATAGGACTGGAAATGGACTGATGCAGGGACTAGAAGGGAGCGGATGCTGGGTAGGGCTGGAACTAGAAGGGAGCTGATGTTGGGGGAGGATTAGAATGGGATGGAGCTGGGAAAGTGAAATGGAGAGGGGAAAAATATTTTGTCTAGGAGAGAAGACAAATCTACAATTGGCCAGGTATTGGGAGAGTAAGTGGGGATTGAGGATGGAGGGGTAAAATTGGAGTGGATGAAATAGGAATGAGGAAAGAGAAAAAGGAGAAAGATTAGTATGTTAAAGCAGATGTAGAGAGAGAATGGAAAAAAAAACTAGGAGAGAAGAAAGGGCAAATGGACAGCAGACGATGGAGAGTTAGCAGAAGACATGAAGAAACCAGAAGAAAGTGGCTGGAACAATTGCAACTGAAAAAAAATGCACAAAAGGTAGAAAAATCTCTCTTTATTTTGAATTTATTAACTGGAATATGTCAGCTCTGGGAAATGTGCATCATTAATGTTTGCGCTTTGTTTAGTACAAGAGGAAATTAATTTATAGTTTTATTTCTACAGTGTTGTTGTACATTCCAAGTTTGGCTTTTGGGGTTCCCAGTTTAATTATTGTCTTCCTGTTTCTAAATCTTTTAGTCTTTCTTTATCCATACTCATTAAAGAGGCATGTTTACTAAAAGTTAGTGTATGGTAACATTATGCAAATATTTATGCAAATGAGGCCCCTTATGCAAATGAGGCCCCGCGTCTTATGCGGCCCCCGGGTTACTTTACAAGTCCTCATTTGGCCCTCAAAGCAATTTGAGTTTGAGACCCCTGACCTACAGCATAGAAACATTGATATGCTGAAATATAGCCTTTATGGAATTGCTCTTTTCAAACTACCCCTCTCTTCTCCGATTCTCTCTTAGTCATAGACATACACAGAACCAACAGATAGATACACACATGAATAACCCCAGAGTTACAGATACAGACACATAATCACACACAAACTTAACAAGTTACCAATTTCCAAGCTGGAAATTTTAGACCAGTCTTGGCTTTCTGACAACTCTATCATGATGCATTATGGGACAAGCAGCATAGATTTCCATGGGTAGAATCAGGGACTATAAATTCCACACTGCTTTGGGGTACAAATTCAAAACCAGGATTGATCAAAAAGTCTTCCTCCAGGAAGTGGGTAACTAGCATCTTTGCACAAATGCACAGAAATATAGATACACTGTGTGTGTGTGTGTGTGTGTGTGTGTGTGTGTATATTGTCACAAGCACAACGCCAAAACCACTAGTCTCTAGTAATTGAGGGCATGGTGGTTGATGTATCCTTCCTCTATCAGCTATATTTATGCTTCAAGTAAAAGGATTGTAGTTGAGACAAACCGTGGGTAAGGCTTTATGACAGAAAATGTTTATTTTAAACACAAGAGAACAGATCAGGTTCAAGGTTCCATTAACAGGATAAATTATAGGCTTTTGCTTAAGGTTCAGCAAACTGGTGGCAAAAACAAACAGAACTCAACAATGACTTTTCAAAGTCCTCTTAGCCTTTTCACAGATAACAGTGTGCCACTTTCCTTATAGTCCTGTGTTAATCATAGCACTCAGCCTCAATTCTCTGGGCTGCACTTCCAGGTGAATATGAAACAAACATTCAAAATGTCCTCAAATCTCTTAGCAGGCTTTTCATATAAAACAAGAGCAAAGCACAAACTCTTAAAGCAGCCAGTTAGCTTTCTTGCTGTTGCAGAGTTCTAACACAGCTGATAATCAGGCATGAACACAGCTTCCTTTACAAGCTTATGTGGCAGTAAATTCCCTTTCCAAAACACACAGGACTTTATCTCCTTACTGCTTATGCTTTAAAGTTACCTTTGCAAGAGGAACAATTCTTTCAAGGCTGGCTTTTCTTCAACACTTCAATTCTAAAGCTTGACATAAAGAACAATCCATAAACATGTCTTCTCCCACCTCTGGCTCTGGTTCTCCCATTGCATGGACTCTGACTCACTCACTTGATCAGACTGCTCAGCTGACAATTTCTCTGGTGGTCTGAAAGCTTCTCCACTTCCTGGCTTCTACCCCTGTTGCCAACCTGATTCAGGGAAAACATCTCTCACAGCTCTGGGTAGCTCAGCCCTTCTACAGGAGTTAGCACCTGCTCTGGCTTCTCCAACATTCCATCGTCCTTGCTGCTCTGGACTCTGTTCCTCTCCCCATCTGCTTCCTCTGCTGCTCCTCTGGCTTCCTCTCCTGCTCCTCCTCTCTCCATAATCTAACCAGGGTTTATACTCACTGGGATCCAACCCCACCTGTTTCTCTCCCAGGTGTTTGTAATCTCCCTGCCTTCTGAACTCAGAATAATCAGTGCATTTGTTAGAGTAAGGGCTTTGGTCCTTGTGCTTGCAATCTCCCCCTCTTACTCTATCAAGCATTTCCTGAAACCTATTCCAGCTGGGGTTTTTCTGCTTTTGAAACATGGCTCTGGCCTTCTGACCCTGCATACCTAACAGAGGCCCCTTGATTAAGGTGAATTCCTTATGCTTTTCACCTCCCCCATGCTCTGGATGGCTGACCTTGCCACAATATATTATATATATATATATATATAAAACCTTCCCCCTCCCAGACACATAGACACAAACAAACACACACACGGGCTGGAAATTATTCCATGATACAGCCTCCACATTCTTTCCTAACCTTGAACCACCCCCTGTTGCTTCTCCTCTACTCCTGCTGGGCTGCTCTTACTGATGCAGATGTGTATTTTATTTTCTTAGTAATAAATTTGACTGTGAAACCTATTGATTGAACCATATAGTTTCCTGATGGTTGCTATGGGGTCATATTGAACCATGAATAAGCAGCCTATACCTGTGGGATAGATGTGTATCTCGTGAAATCATCCAAACCCGTATCCTGAACCTTCGCAGCTCTGCATGTACATGACACTTAAACAGGGACCGCAGAACGTGGGCGGAACAGGGGCGTGTCAGTCCCGCAGATGTCTAGGTTATACCTACAAATTGTGGAATAAAGGTAGGACTTAGAAATATTTCTTCTCTTCGCCCCAATGCAGCCAATAGTGATGAATGGATAACTAACCTATGCGGTGCACTGGTGTTGCTGCAGCCTGGAAAACTACAGCAGGCTGTGTTATGGAACAGAAAGCAGAGGAGAGGGAGGATGTAAGTCAAAGCCGCAGAAATGAACACCCCCACAAATGTATGCAGTAGAGCACTGATAGTAAATCCAACCATGCTGGCATTTACTGTGTGAGCTAAAGGGGCACAGCTAGGGCTCCCCAACAGTGCCCACATCCTGGAAATGATTATGTAAGCCCGGCCTTCGGTGCTATGTGCAACACCCACCCAGCTGAAGTGTTGCACTCCACACAGTGGATTTCTACAATATGCTCTACGCAATGTGCACGGTCCCCTGATGCAGATAAGGTTTTATGTAACTTCTGTTGGAACACTATAATGGGGATATCATACGCCGGTGGCTATATGGCACATATCTTGTACACAAGTCACTGTTGCAGTTGTTTACATATGTGTGCCTATGATGTGCAATGCGCTTATGGGGTTTGACCCTTGAGACAGATATAGTGAAAGGGCTGTTTGTGCCTCCTGCAGTTCTGTATCTGTCAGAGGTCCACTATTGTAGTTATTGTGCATATAGGTAGCCAAATAGAAATGAAGTGAGCAGGTATGATGCTGGGTTGTAAGTATTGATTGCTATGACTTTCTTTCCATCAACTAAGATATTCGGTGCAGGGCATTCTTTTGGCAGGCGGCTGTTTCTGTGCAGCTGCAAGAAAGAGTGCATGTGTGTGCGTCGTTGGATGGGGGAAGGGTGGAGTCTAGATTGCTCATCCACATATCTGTGGGGGAAGGGGCAGGTATGCCTGGCAGGTACCTGGACTATAGGACGGTCTGCAGCATCACCAGATGCCAGTGCATACAGACAGGATTGAGCAGGACAGATCCGCAATCACTTCCCTGTCCAGACATCTCCCTGTCACTACTCAGGGGACCGTAGAGGGTGAGCTTGCAACTGAGCTGTTGTCTGTGATTTAAGAATACCCCTGATGGAGCCTTTTTCAAGGAGAAACGAGGATCTTTGTTGGGTTAATGACTGAAGTTCAGGTGGCAACGTGTTATGGAGTTTAGAGGCTGTTGAAAGTGCAGTTGAAAGGAAGTAGAGTTGAAGCCCAGAAGATAAGTAGAACTTTTGATTTATGGCTTTAAAAGAATAGCGACTTGCTTTTGATATTCTGTGTCTTTTACAGAATATGGTGGTGAAATTTCCTGATGATGTGCTGGAGAAATAAAATGAAATATAAGCTTCTTTAGAAGAGTGATAGAAACATTTTGTATGTGGTTTAAATATTTAAAAAAAATAATACAAAAAAAGTACTTTTTCTGTAAGATTACTGAATAGTTTAGTGAGATAAATCGTTATTTATAAGGGAGTTTTTGGGACCAATAATGCATGAAGCTTTAATTCCCTATGGTGATTAGTTTCGCCACATAGTGGGAGGTAATGCATTAATCTGAGGTCTTTTCTGCCATATAAGAGGTATAGTCTTATATATAAAAAGTTTAGGTTAAGTTGAAAGTGTGGGAGTGTGATTAGTTTAAATGTAGTTAATGTATTGTAAGTCTAAGGGTGTGGTTGTTGTTTATTTGCAAAATGCAGTACGCCATTCCCATGTGCAGCAGCATTGGTCTCTACAAATGTGCACATTTGTAGCGAGCAACGATGGTGTCTCTGGGCATGTCTGTGTGATGCTTGCACTGCAGATTGCTGTCATTCCAATGGCCCTTTAGTAGTTTGCTATGGGGGGCCTGTTCTGCTGGGATCATGTCTTTATTAATGTCTTTATTTATCTCCTTGTTAAGGGACTGGTTATTTATACCCTATTTTACCTGTTATACCTGCTTAATGCATACCCAAGTTTAATTTTCCTATTTAATGTATACCCAAGTTATTATACCTGTTTCACTGTAAGCACAAATCACGAAATTGAGATGTGCAACTCTTATGTTCATTGTAAACCGCACTGATGTCGAATAGCGCGGTATAAAAGAGACTGCAAATAAATAAATAAATAATAAATTTATTTAGTATTGCACAGTCATGCTCCTGAGCCATTCACAACGTGCATACCTCGGGAAGGCTTCTACTGCCATGTAGTGCTGCACTGTATCTTGTGCCAGTAGGTTCACTCTTTACCTGTTTTCCTACTACATTACTGTGCACTGCGAGTGCTTTGTAGTGGTCTAGGTATGCCAAAGACTGGTTTCTATTGTCTAACTTGCATCCACCTGTAAGTCTCGCCATCTTTCAGTGTCATTCAGCCTCAAAAGAGCACTATCCTTGCCCAAAGCAGATTCACAGCTGCATGTTTTGAAGGGGGGCATGGCCATATCTCCAGGAACAAGCAGGAATGAGTCTTCACATATGGGTACGTCGGTACCGACGGAGCCTGCGCGGGAACGCTCCCCAGCTTCCCAAAAAGGAAAGCTTTTGGGAGCATCCCACAGCGCCTGCGCGCTGCCTTCCCGCCTTTCCTAACCGCCTCTCCCCAGTTCTTCTTTTCCGCGGAGCCAGCAGGTCGTGTTCCTGTCACCGCTGAAGAAGTTTTTTGTTTTATTTTATTTCTTTGGTCGCGCGTCTGCCTTCCCCGACATCGGACCGGTACCGCCGGTCTTTCTTTCTTTTCTTATAAAAAAAAAAAAAAAGAACATATTTTTTCCCTCACTTAGTGTGTTTTTTCCTTTTTGGGCCTTAGGCCTCATGAGAAATTTTCCTCATGGAAAAACCAGCCTCCGGGTTTAAAAAATGCACTAAGTGCAGCAGTACTATTTCTGTCACCGACACCCATGAATGGTGTCTTAAATGTTTGGGTCCTGACCACTCCATTTTGGAGTGTCCGTCCTGCTCCTTGATGTCTAAACGAGGTTTACAGAACCGAGCAGCTAAGCTCCATGTGCTGTTTCCCTCTGATGCAGCTTCAGTGGCATCGACGTCTTCCAGGGCCTCTACTTCCTCCCATGGATCTCAGGTAACCAAACATAAATCCAGCCGGTCCTCGAAGGGTAGATCTCCCTTCCAAGCATTGAGATGCCTCCGGGCTTGCCCTCGAGGATTCCGCACCGGCAAAACAACCCCGGCGGGAAGCTCCGGCTTCCAAAGCTCCTCCTATGGGGTTACAGGTTGACATCGATGGCACGGCCTCGACCGATCACCTGTTAGAATGTTCTGGGGTACCGGCGCAACCTTCTGGTACCGAATTCCAGGCATTCATGGCGTCGATGGATCAGAATGTTCTATCCATGCATCAGGCTATCACGGCCTTCATTCAAGCTGCGACGCCGCTGATACCACAACAAACTCCGTTGTCGGTATCGGCTCCGGTACCGGCACCAGTGTCGGTACCGGTACCGACTGCATCGACATCGACCAGGATGCCGACTGCAGCGGTCCCCTGTCCAGGGATGCCCATCGGTACCGTACCGGTCCCGATGATGCCCGATGTCGATACCGCTCGATACGCGTATCGAGCTTTGGAAGAGCACCCTGACAGTCGATACTTTGATTCCTCTGAAGACTCTGATGCATCGGAGGAGTCTGCTGAAGTGTCCATAGCTCTTCCTGAAGAGCCTTCTTCTCCAAAAAGAAGAATGTCTCCTCCAGAGGATTTGTCCTTTCAAGACTTCATCAGAGAAGTGGCTAAAGGGCTTTCTATTTCAGTAACCTCTGAATCAGAGCCTAGAGCTAAAAAATTGGATATTTTAGGTTATTCTAAGGCTCCTAAGGAGGCAGTCACCTTGCCAATTCATGAGATTCTTTATGATCACATGATTGACTTATGGGAGACTCCTCTCACTATCACTCCTCATTCTCGTAGGTTGGACACTATGTACCGTGTCCCTCCTTGTCCTGGATTTCATAAAACACAGCTTCCTCACCATTCTATTGTGGTGGAGTCAGCTATGAAAAAGATAAAGAGTGCAAAAAGACACTCCTCTGCTCCTCCAGGAAGAGAATGCAGGACCTTGGATGCTTTTGGTAGGAAACTCTTCCAAGCCAGTATGCTTATTGCCAGAATCAACTCCTATAGTCTTTATATGGGTATGTTTCTGAAAGAAGTTGCAGATAAGCTGCACGCTTTCCTCCCTTTCCTTCCAGAGGATAAAAGGGAAGAATTTCTTATTTGGATTAAGCATACTCAAGATATTTCAAAGTTTTCCAACCGTGCAGCTTTTGACTCCTTTGAGGGTGCCAGCAGAGCTTCGGCCATTGCCATAGCTGCACGCAGAATTGCTTGGCTCCAAGCTTCTGATCTGGAATCTTGGGTCCAGGATGGCTTGGGAAATCTTCCCTGTACAGGAGAAAAACTTGTTTGGCAAAGATTGGCAAATAAAAGCCACTCAAATGGATGCAGAAAATTCTGCTTTGGATAGACTTTCCAAGTCAACCTCCATCCCTGCCAAGAAAAAACCTTTCAAGAAGTCTTTTTTCAAGAAAGGCAGATTCCATCCTACTTTTGGCCAACAATCATCTACAGGTCGTTTTGCTGCTAAGCGTCAGCAACCTAAACAGGCCAGGCCTAAGCCTACAGGGGCTGCTGCAACTCAGCAGACCCAGCTCCCTCAGGGTTTTTGACTTGATGCTAGAGAACCTAGCCTTTCTGGCTCTGAAACAGCCAGAGCCTCTCACCATTCCAGGAAGGTTAGCTCATTTTGCTCCTAGATGGGAGCAAATTACAGCAGAGCAGTGGACCCTCTCCATCATAAGGGAGGGCTACAAGCTTCATTTCTCAAACCTTCCTCCTCACACTATGGTGAGACATTTCAATTCTCCAACATCCCTCCTCGACCTTCTAGGTCAGGAGGTGGCTGCCCTTCTTGTCCAAGGGGCAATAGAAGAAGTGCCTCTTCTTCAACAAGGGTCAGGGTTTTACTCCCCCTACTTTCTGATCCCAAAGAAAACAGGGGGCTACAGACCCATATTAGATCTCAGAGAATTGAACAAATTTCTATGCAAGGAGAAATTCAAGATGCTGTCTCTAGGCACTCTCCTTCCATACCTTCAGAGTCAGGATTGGCTTTGTTCTCTAGATCTCAAGGATGCGTACACACATGTCCTCATCCATCCTTCTCACAGAAGGTTCCTCCGTTTTCTTTTCCAAGGAAAGCATTACCAATACAGGGTACTTCCTTTCGGTCTGGCCTCTGCTCCAAGAGTGTTCACCAAATGCATGGCAGTAGTAGCTGCATTTCTACACACTCTGGGAATATTTGTATTCCCATACCTGGACGACTGGCTCATCCGAGCTCCATCTCAGTCAGAGGCCCAGACTTCCCTGGACTGCACAAGGCACATTCTGCAGTATCTGGGACTTGTGGTAAACCTCCCAAAGTCCCAGCTCACCCCTACTCAGTCCCTAGAGTTCATAGGGGCCTGGCTGGATACTACCACTGCAAGGGCCTATCTTCCTCAGGCCCGTTGCCTACGCCTAGTGCAGTTAGCCTCCCAAATTCAGTCAAAAAGCCATTTAACTGCCCGGGAGATGCTACAACTGCTAGGCCACATGGCATCCACAGTGCATGTGGTACCCTATGCTCGCCTTTACATGAGAGCAGCTCAATGGACTTTGTCCACCCAGTGGACTCAAGCATCAGGAGCTCTCTCAGACCAAATAGCAACCTCCAAACGCCTCTTATGGTCTCTCCAGTGGTGGATGTCTACCAAAAATCTATTGCTGGGGTCCCCCTTCCAACAGTTGTTGCCCCAGGCAACCCTCACAACAGATGCCTCCCAAACAGGTTGGGGAGCTCATCTACAAGACCTCTCCACTCAGGGCACTTGGTCTCCACAGGAGACTTCTCTACATATCAACCACTTGGAGCCCTGAGCAGTTTTTCTAGCTCTCAAGGTCTTTCATACCCTGCTCAGCTACAAGACAGTCCTCATTCATACGGACAATCAGGTAGCCATGTTTTACATAAACATGCAAGGAGGAACTGGCTCTCTTTCGCTTTGCAACGAAGCTTTAAGATTGTGGGCCTTCGCCAGAGAGCATCAAATCCATCTCCTGGCCGTATACCTCCCAGGAATCCAAAACTCTTGGGCAGACAGACTCAGTCGAGTTCTGCTTCCACACGAATGGTCCCTGCACATGGACCAAGTACTCAGAATCTTTCAAGAGTGGGGAACACCGGACATAGACCTCTTTGCAAGTCCGTGGAATGCCAAACTTCCCCGGTTCTGTTCCAGAATTCCGTGTCAGGGAGTTCAGGCCAAGGATGCCTTCCTCCTTCACTGGAATCAAGACTTCCTGTATGCCTTTCCACCCATTCCTTTAATTCCCAAGACTCTGTTCAAGCTCCAGAGGGATCAAGGATCCATGATCCTCATAGCTCCACGCTGGCCACGCCAAGTGTGGTACCCTCTACTTCTGCAGCTCTCTCAAGCTCCCTCCCTAGACTTGGGAGCTGCTCCAGACCTTCTGTCCCAGGAGGAGGGGACTTTGTGGCACCCAAACCCCAAGTCCCTTCACCTCAGAGCTTGGTTGCTGAAGGCCTAGACCTTCCAGGTTGGAATCTTTCTCAGCAGGTGAAGGATATCCTCCATGCTTCCAGAAAACCTTCTACTAGACGTTCGTATGCTTTTAAATGGAAAAGGTTTTCCATTTGGTGTGCTGAGAATGGTCTTGACCCTCTAGCACTACCTTTGAATTCTCTATTGGAATATCTCCTGCATCTCTCCAATGCAGGCCTTAAGACAAATTCAGTAAGGGTCCATTTGAGTGCTATTGCAGCATCCCTTAAGCCTATTAATGGACAGCCTATTTCCTCTCATCCTCTTATTGCAAGATTCATGAGAAGCCTAACTTTAACTAAACCTCCCATTAGGCCTCCTCCGGTGGCATGGGATTTAAATCTGGTTCTTGGTCAGCTTATGAAGCCACCTTTTGAAACCTTAGCCACCACCTCCTTGAAATTTCTTTCCTGGAAGGTTATTTTCCTCATTGCAGTCACCTCAGCTTGCCGCATCAGTGAACTGCAGGCCTTAGTGGCTAATCCACCTTATACAAGGTTCCATCATGATAAGGTAGTCCTTAGGACCAATCCACACTTTATGCCTAAAGTGGTTCACCTTTTCATCTTAATCAAGAGATGTATTTACCTGTCTTTTTTCCAGGTCCTCATGCATCAAGTGCAGAGAGGAATCTTCATACCCTGGATTGTAAGAGAGCTCTTGCCTTTTACTTACAAAGGACACAGCAACATAGAAAGTCTTCTCAACTCTTTGTTGCCTTTGATCCCTCTCATTTGGGACTTCCAGTCTCTAAGAGGACACTGTCCAATTGGATTGCTCAGTGTATTTTTTTCGCCTACCAGAGTAAGAACCTTTCTCTGGAAGGCCATGTCACAGCTCATAATGTGAGGGCCATGGCCACCTCTATGGCTCATCTAAATTCTGTGTCCATCGACCAGATCTGTCGAGCGGCCACCTGGGCCTCGGTTCATACCTTCACAGCCCATTACTGTTTGGACAAGGACTCCCGCCGGGATGCCTTGTTTGGTCAGGCTGTTCTCAAACACCTGTTCCATGCTTAATCAACTCCTGCCCTCCATCCCTGAATGGATGCCTGAGATCCATAGGAGGAGATAGAGCCCTTCACAAGGTCTCATAACCTTGGGGATCTCCCAGGCATCTCTAGCTAGGGAGTCCCCATATGTGAAGACTCATTCCTGCTTGTTCCTGGAGATAGCACAGTTACTTACCTGTAACAGGTGATCTCTGGGAACAGCAGGAATAAGTCTTCACAACCCACCCACCTCCCCTAGGAGTTGTATCTCTCTATCTAATTTTCCTTTCCTCTCTCTCTCTTTGTCTCAGCTTTAAAACTCGAACTGGGGAGAGGCGGTTAGGAAAGGCGGGAAGGCAGCGCGCAGGCGCTGTGGGATGCTCCCAAAAGCTTTCCTTTTTGGGAAGCTGGGGAGCGTTCCCGCGCAGGCTCCGTCGGTACTGACGTACCCATATGTGAAGACTTATTCCTGCTGTTCCCAGAGATCACCTGTTACAGGTAAGTAACTGTGCTTTATGGTCACATTGTGGAAATAGGCAGGGTGGCAGATGTACATCTTTTCGGAATACAGTGAGCATGGGGACGTATAAAGCTGTTGTCGGTGTATACCCGTCTTCGTACAATGTAGCACTGTGTGCAGGCCGCACCTAGCACATCTATGTGGGTGATTCTGTGCAAGCAGCCATGTCTATCCCCGCATGTGCAGAATTGGGTTCTATTTCTGCACATTTCCATTTGGACGTGCCCACTGCCTGGACGTGCACATTTTTGTGTATTGCCACCTAGTGACTGAAAAGTACAACAACAGCTATTCCCTTTGGACAATGGCACCCTGAGGTAAAAATATAAAGGAGATAAGGTGAAATTAGGCCTTACCTGCTAATTGACTTTCCTTGAGGAACTCCAGTCCAGTCCCGCACCTTAGGGTAGTGCACCTCTTCCAGCAGCTTGGAGACTGAGCATGTCACAACTTTGATGACACCAGGCTATTTATACAGCTGGCACCACCCACCAGCCCCCAGTAACCTATTGTCAAAGCAGACTCACAGTAGCAACAAATAAGAAGTTAACATCAGAAACAAACAAAAAACTCAAACCTGAAACCTTAAAAACCTGTCTTGGAGTCCCCCCACACGGGTCAGCAAATCTCCACAGGAACTCCCCTCTGGCTCTCCTCCTTAAACCGGGAGCCCACCAACCAAGGACAGCTGAACTTTTCTACAAGCCCCAACCCTCCCCCTCACCCCCGGGAGGATGGGACAGGCTACCTAGCCAAGATCGATACAGGAACAAGTGTATGCTACCCTTCAGCATCTCAATGCCGCTACCAGCGCCCTAGGCCTTTGTGTACGCTGTAATTCTTCAGTCCCGGGATCGCGAGCACTGCCTCAGAAATGCAGATGGGCAGGTTCCGGGACTGGACTGGAGTTCCTCAAGGAAAGTCAATTAGCAGGTAAGGCCTAATTTCACCTTTTTCCAATCCAAACCCGCACCTTAGGGATGTAACAGAGCCACTTAACCATGGGAGAGACCTGCGAGCCCGGCCTGGAGTACTGCTGAACCGAAACTTGCATCTCCCGCCGCCTGCACATCCAATCTGTAATGCTTCACAAATGTATGCAGAGGCAACCAGGTGGCTGTCCGGCAGATCTCCCCTGGAGACACCAAACTCCACTCCGCCCAGGAGGCTGCCTGCACCCTTGTGGAATGAGCCCGTAGGCCCTATGGGACCGCTTTGCCTGCAACATATAGGCCGACGCAATCACTTCCTTAATCCATCTAGAAATGGAGGACTTCGCCGCTGCCTCCCCTTTACGCGGTCCACCAAACAAGACGAAAAGCCGATCCGATCTTCGAAAGGAAGCCGTCCTCTTCATATATCTTCGCAACATTCACCTAACGTTGAGAAAGCATAACTGTGGGTCCGCCAGGTTCCCGGCTGGTCCCGATAACACTGGGAGAGAGACTGGCTGATTCAGATGAAACGGCGAAACCACCTTGGGCAAGAAAGAGGGCACTGTCCACGGAACCACATTCTCCCTGGAAAGGAAAGAAAAGGCTCTCTACATGACAACACCTGAAGTTACGAGATCCTGCGGGCAGAACATAGCCTCCAAAACACTGTCTTCAAAGTTAAGTCCTTCAGAGTACAAGTGGCTCGAAGGGCTCACCCGCCAATGCTGAAAGTACCAGATTGAGATCCCAAGGAGGTACCAGGGACCACAAAGGTGGATGGAGTTGCTTAACTGCCCTTAAGAAACGAGCCACATCCGGATGTGTTCCCAAGGAGACTCCTGGATCTTGCCTCGATAACATGCCAACACAGCCACCTGCACCCGCAGAGAGCCATATGCCAGTCCTTTGTCGAGCCCCACCTGAAGGAACTCCAACACCACTGGAACTGAGACCGACAATGACCTACACCCTTTCTGCGCGCACCATGCCTCAAAAATTCTCCACCTCGGATGTAAGACAATGACTTGGACCTCTTCCTGGCCCTAAGTGTGGAGATGACCTGCGCGGACTAACCTCGCTTTCTCAACCAAGCCCTCTCAAGAGCCATGCCATAAGCGAGAACCAATCCACTTGGGGCATAAGAACCGGGCCCTGAAACAGCAGGTCTGGCCTGCTTGGAAGTCTCCATGGCTCGGCCGCCTTCAGCCGAACTAGATCCACGTACCATGGATGCATGGGCCAATCTGGGGCAATCAGGATCACCAGCCCCCAGTGTGCCTCCACTCTCGGTATCAAGCGCCCTATGAACACCCACAGAGGGAAGACTTAGAGAAGACCACGGCAGGGCCAACTCTGTACCAGTGCATCCAGGCCCTCCGACATTCTCTCCTTCCACCGGCTGAAGAACCTGTTTGCTTTGGCCAATGCAAAGGCCTCCATCAAGTCCATGACTGTCGCCCCCCCACTGGCGTATGATCTGCTCGAAGACTTCCTGGTTCAGTTGCCATTCCCCCAGATCCAAGCGCCCCCGACTGAGGTAAACGGCCATCACGTTCTCTGCCCTGGCCACGTGCGCTGCTGAGATAGCCTGCAGATGGACCTCTGACAAACTCAGCAACATTTCCGCTTTGCACTCCAAATTGACACTCCCTGTGCCTCCCTGCCAATTGATATACGCTACTGCAGTGTCATTGTCTGAGAAGACCCAAACCGCCTTCCCGTGGAGGAGCGGGAGAAACTCTCACAATGCGAGGAGAAAGGCTTTCATTTCCAGCCGATTGATGGGCCACGTCCGCTCTGCGGTGGGCCAGCTCCCCTACGCCACCTGTCCTTCGCAGTGGGTTCCCCAACCCGAGAGGCTGGCATCCGTTGTCAGGGGAATCCAGCACGGTGACTCTAACAGGATCCCTGCCATCAGATGCTCCCTGCGGAGCCACCACTTGAGAGTTATGCGTACCTGTCGCAGATATGGCAATGGATGTGAAAGGGGCTGTCGCTGATGTGACCACCTCTGCAGCAGAGCGCTCTTCAGCGGCCTCATGTGTGCCCATGCCCATGGGATCAACTCGATCGTTGCCGCCATGGTTCCCAACAGCTGGAGATAGTGCCATGCCGTGGGTTCCGTCATGCGGAGGAATTGCTGGACCAGCAGCTGTAGTGCCTCCACCCTCTTCTGTGGTAGAAAAACTCTGCCGGCCTGGGTGTCAAAGCGAGCCCCCAGTTACTCAAGGTCTTGCGAAGGAGTCAGATGACTTTTGGAAACATTGATGATCCACCCTAGATTCCGTAGGAACTCGCCTATGCGCTCCGTGGCCTGAGCACTTTCCTGCTCGGATTTTGCGCAAATGAGCCAATAGTCTAGGTACAGATGGACTAGTATGCCCTCGCGACGCAATGCCGCCACCACCATGACCATCACCTTGGTGAACGTCCGGGGAGCTGTCGCGAGACCAAAAGGCAAGGCTTGAAATTGAAAGTGCCCCATTGGCACTGCAAAATGGAGGAACTGGTGATGGTCCGGATGGATGGGGACATGCAGATACACCTCGGTGAGGTCCAGCGAGTCAGGAACTCGCCCTCTCTCACAGCCATAATTACTGACCTGAGGGTTTCCTTATGAAATTTCGGAACCCGCAGGCACCGGTTTACCTGCTTGAGATCCAGAATAGGCCGAAAAGAGCCCTCCTTCTTTGGGACGATGAAATAAATGGAGTATCAACCTGCACTGCATTGTTCCGCTGGCACCGGAACCACCGCCCCCAACCACAGGAGTCTGTCTAGCGTGTCCCGCATGCCTTGCGCCTTCCCCTGCGCCTTGCAGGGAGAGTGAATGAAGGCAGGTGGCAGTGATCTGGCAAATTCCAGTGCGTAACCATCCTGTACCACCTGCAGGACCCGCTGGTCCGACATAATTAGGGTCCAGGCGGGGAAGAAGTCCCGCAACCTGCCTCCCATGGGCTGCACCCCTGCCTGGACCCCTCTCGTTTCATTGTGTTTTCTTGTGGGCTGCAGAGGGGTTGGAAGCTGAGTAATAACCTCTACCTGCCCCACGAAACCCCCTAAAGGACTGTCCCCGGGGAGCGAACTGCCCTCTCTGATATGACGCAAAGCACACCGTCCGAAAATGCTTAAATTCCCGGGTTTGACCCCTACCTGAGGCAGACCCTCAGCCCTGTTTGGGCTTATCCTCGGGCAGCCGCCCCCCTTTTGACTCCCCCAAGTCGTTGACCAGCTTCTCGAGATCCTCTCTGAACAACTGCTTCCCTCTGAAAGGCAGCTTACTCAGGTAGGCCTTAGAGGAAACATCCGCTGACCAATTACGAAGCCAAAGGTAGCAACTAGCTGCCACTACCGAGGCCATACTGTTGGACAGACCCCTAACCAGATCATAGAAGGCGTCTGCTAAGTAAGCCGCTCCTGACTCAAGCCTCGCTACGGCCCCCTGCTCTGGGGACCCTCCTTATGCTTCGGTGATGCCCTGCGCCCACCGCAAGCATGCCTGTGCCACTAACGCCCCACACACTGAGGCCTGCAAGGACAGGGCACTCACATCAAATGCTTGCTTCAATAGGGCATCCAACTTCCTATCATGACCATCCTTGAGGGCCATTCTGCCCTCCACAGGAATGGTAGTCTTCTTGGTTGCTGCCGACACAGCTGTGTCGACCTTCAGCGAGTAGAACATCTCCTTTTCCTGATCCACCAATGGGTACAAATGGGTCATCGTATGAGACCCCTTAAGCCCTGCCTCAGGAAGGTCCCATTCATCCAGGATCATCTGTTTAATCACTCTATGCAGGGGGAACACTCATTGAGGCTTGCGCACGGCCTGAAGAATGGGGTCTTCTAGAGCCTTGTCTTCCGTCGCACTCCCTTTTGACATATCGAGTGCCTTGAGGGACTCTTCTATGAGCCCCGCCAACTCCTCTCTACGGAATACTCAAACAATTTGGGGCTCTTCCTCCTGCGGGATCTCCCCTTCTTCCAGTTCTTCCAGCTCCACACCTTCCTTGGCCTGCAAGTCTGAGGGAAGAGACTTTAAGTCCTCAGTTGACTCTCCTTTGAGCCGTCTCTTAGCTGGGAGCTGACCTAATCCAGCCTCAGCCCCCTGCAGGCTCTCTGCTGCTGTTCTCTTCCTGCCGCTGCCTGCCTGGTCCACCCCCTGCTGCTTTAAACAAAAAGCCCTATGAAGCAGCAAACATTCGGGGGCAGAATCTCCCAGAACCCCCTCCCCCTGCATCTGGAAGGAAGAGGGTCCTAGAGAGGCCAGGTCCCACTGAAAAGGCTGCAGCAACGGTGGTGAGGGCCCGACCCCCTCCTCGAGCTGGGACTGTACCCCCACTGGCAGTGGAGAGTCCAAGAGCCATGGGACATATCCCTTCGGGGGCTCTGCTTCCTCCTGCATAGCGCACTCCGCTGTAAGTGCCTTCATGGCACACCCATGGCAAACCCCTTCCTTGGTGATTGTGCTCCTTCGCACCCCGCAGGCGACACACTGGGACTTCCCTGGCATACCTTCCCTTGCTACAAAAAGGGAAGCCACCTAAGGACTGCCTTCTGTTTTGGTTTGGAAATTAAAAAAAAAAAACAACACAACATAAAGAGCCCAGCAGATAGCCAGAGGGTCTGCTGGACACCTAAAGCTCCCAAAACACAAAACAAAAGTAAACACAAAAGTAAAAAGAAAAGGTAAAGCCGGCGACAAAGCTTGCCAGTTTCCCGCCTTAGAAAATGGCACGTCTGTCTGCCGTGGCCCTCTGCCATGCAGTCTGCTGGCCTCCCTGAAGAATCAATCCAACTGCGCCATTTAAAAAACAACAAACTCCCTCAGGAAACGCCTCAGGCTACTCACCCCCACAGAGCCTGGGCAGTGGTGCTGATCTCGATGCTCAGCCGATTTGCGGCTTCAGCACCAAAGCAGGAACTAAAAGGAGAGACATCTGCTTCTGCACCGGTCTCCCGACTGGCCTGTCCCCCTCCTGCACAAAGCGCTCCTCACCTGCCAAAACCGGTTTTGGGAGCCGCAGCTGCTGCCGATCTAACACACCGACCTTTGGCAGCCTTGACTTCCTCTCAATTGTCTTTTCTTTTTTTTTTCAAGAAGCAAGAAACAAATAATGTGTCACCCCAGCGAGGGGACTTCAGGGGGTGCCCCTGTTCGACTGACCCCCAGCCAGGAGAGGGAGGTGGAAGAGAGCTCCAATGAAGTAGACTATGAACGAAAAATAAAGGAAAAACACCCCCTAAACAGCCTAACCGGCTTCCTAGTTGTCCGTTCAGCGGGGAGAGGTGTCTCTGGGATCACCTACTCCAGCTGCTTGGAGACTGAGCTTACTGGGGGCTGGTAGGTGGTGAGTGGTGCCAGCTGTATAAGTAGCCTGGTGTCATCAAAACTGTGACATGCTCAGTCTCCAAGCTGCTGGAAGAGGTGTACTACCCTAAGGTGCGGGACTGGACTGGAGGGATGATAAGGAATGCTTATAAGGAGCTGTGGAAAGTTAGTTGCCCTTTACGTGTGCAAATCATGTATTTTCAGTGATTTATGCACCTGAATGAGCACTTTGCAGGCGTATTCTAGGCAGTCAGTATTCTGTAAGTATGTATTTTGGACCACTCACATAGACTTTTAATGTGAGTATTGTCATCACCCTAGCCCGGGCCAAAGGCCTAAAGGCGCAGGGCTGCCAATGTTAGTCCTTAAATAAAGAATTATACTATTCTTGTCCACAGCTTGGACTTCTGGGACTTGTAGTTGTTTCTCCTTATCTAAAGACAGTAGTGTGAAACCGATGGTTTTTAAAGGCAAACAAGAAATTTATTTATCTTCCCCAAAGCACTAAGGCTCAACACAAACGTTAGGATTCTTCTCCAAGCAATAACATCAGGAAATTATACACAAACTAGAACTGAAACTGCTTCATAAGCTTTTTAACATGTGTAGCTGTTTTCATCAAATGTTCAGCAAACAAAACATAGCTTCTTCCTTCAAGCAAAGCAAAGTGTCCATTTTTATCTTCTGCTTCTTTAGTAATTCAAATACAAGTTATGCATATATTCTTTTCATTAGAAGCGGTTCCTAGTATTAACACAGATAGGTTAACTCACCCTGTTTCTTCAGTGCTTTCTTGGTTAAAGACTTTTTATCAGAAAGCTTTCAATCTGCCTTCTGGCACAATGAACAGTCCATTGCTAATTCCTCAGTTATAGAATCCTGCTCAGGACAGTCTACCTGCATCTCTTCCTGCTCTTCAGCATGTACGTCTGACTCTGAGCTTTCATGAACTGTTTCTGGCTTAATGCTTTGTAAAAGCTCCTGGACTTCTCTCCACAGGTGCTCTCCACAATAAGGAATGTTTGTACCTGGAATGTGAGGATTCCTTCTCTGGATCAACTGCCTCAGTTCTTCTAATTTGTTCAGCCCTGGTTCTTTCCACCCAGCTGGGTTCTGGTCACTTCTAACTGAGAGTTTGTCCACCCACCTTTTTGCAGCTTGAACTCTTTTAGCTGGACCACGAACCGTTTGAACTGCAGCCTGACCCTCGTCAGCAATTCTCCTAGCCACACCTCGGCTGGCTTCAGGACTAACAGCACTCCTCCTGCAAGCCTGGCTTTGTTTATGGCTGCTACTTTCACTGCTAAGCTCCTCACCAAAATCTTCACCGTTCTCCTCCTCGGTGATCTCCTTTCTGCTCCTAGGTGCTGGCTCCTTTCCTTTTCCTCCCCTGGGTTTATAAGGCTGTTTCTTAACTAGCGTACACTGCTTCCTACTCAGGTGTTTTTCATTACTCCCCAAGCCTGCACTTAGGTTAGCAGAGCTTGGGTGTGGCCTGACTTCAGTGACTGCGTGTTTTCTTCCTTTACCTGCACCCTGAAAGCTGTGAATTCCCTGCCTGTCTCTCTCCTTAAAGGTATATTTACAATTTTCCTCTATTTCCATGTGCTCAGCAGAGCTCTCCTCATCACAGTATGCACATGGGCGGAGCTTGGGTGGAGCATGGATGGAGCACAACTTTATGCATGTAAATTATATAGTTTATATGCATTCTTGAACAATTTAGTCAGTGATAACAAAAACCAGCCATAGGTCTGGTATAAATGCCAGTGCCTGGATTAACACATTTTATATTCCATATGCCTGTGCAGATACTTGACTTTATAAAAAAGGCGCTAGTGATGTGCATCAAAACACGTGTTAACTACACAGAAACTTATAAAATTATCCTCAAAGTACATCCTTTAAAATCTGTTGACAGTGACATCTAATGGTTAGATATGATAGTTTCATTTTATTATTCTTTCAAAAGCAGCAGAATTTTTGTGAGTTATTCCGTTCAAACCACAATTATCCAGTACCCTGCACTCCCACAGTAGCTTCGCTCTTACAACTGGTTGCAGAGCTCAGTCACGACCTAATCCTCTCCCCTTCCCATCCTCCTTCCTGCCAGTGGGAGGCATAAGAGAGCAGATTTCTTACCTATTCATGCCTCCCCTGTCACCGTTGTGGCATGGGAAAAACATCAAGAAGCAGGAAAGTCGAAAGAGAAAAAGAGAAGCACATTCTTTCTCTCACTCCTCCCAACCTCACTAGTGTTTTCTCTCTCTTCTTTCCCTTTACTTCTGGTGTTCTTTTTCAGATTCAAATTCTGTAAACTTTATTGGCAGAACAAAATTTGTACATGTGTTGCCAGAGCAGAGCCGTACAAAGGGCTATGTAAGCAGTGTGACTGCACAGGGCACAAGTACAGAAGGGGCACTGATGTCATCACTGGGCTTTCAGGAAGCCTGATGAGAGTGAGTCCCTGCATGTGGCTGGGGATGAGGGGGCGCCAGTCACACAAGGCACATTTCTAGCTTGGTACGGTCTTATCCCAAAGTAATAGATGTGGGGAAGTAATTTTATAATAAGGTGCCTATAACATTTTCTAAAAAAAATGCCTTCTCCTATGAGAGTCTTTGTGGCATTGGGCAAATCACCTCACAATTATTGTCTCAGATACAAACTTAGACTGAAAGCTCTCTTGGACCGGGAAAATACCTACAGTACCTGAATGTATCTCTTTGAGTTCATATTTGAAAATGCATTATTGATGTTGTTATTTTAGAAGCCCTATTCATGCTTTGAATGTCTGAAAGGTATAGAGATATCCAAAGCCATTTTAGAAGCTGGGTTTGTGGACATACCCAGTGCGAAGATGTCCAAATCAGAATGGGGATGTGGTGTAGACATGGCCAGGGCGTTCCCGAGAATTTGAATGTCCTCATCCAATTTCAGAAAAGTCCTTGATGTCCTGAGCTGCATCAAAGGTTATGCCTTCTCCAGGCATGAATAAGTATCTGAAAAGTGCTTAGTTTCTCAGGCAAATGCCTGGAGGGTGTGGAAAAGGAGGTACACTCATATCCCCTTTATTTTATAGTTTGACAATGAACACACTGATGGGGAATGGGAGCTCGTGTTTTTATTTTTCCATGCTGCTGGACATCCCCATTTGCAATCTTGCTTGAAATTAACACCCCCGCCCCACGGTCTCATAGCGGGAATGTTTACATGGATGTGTCCACATTGGGGGCATCTATGTTTCTAAAATCAAGCCAAAACATAGATGTCCCCAGCGTTTTTCTGCACGTTCTGCCCTGGATGTCCCAGATTGCACTTGGATGCCCTTTCTACAATACCACTTCACATCTAACATCCATATCTTCACAACAGTGGGGAGAGGAGAGACTACCTTCCCCTGTGGCACCAATTGGCCAGTCCTTTGAAGCGTGGGGCGAGGTGGAGAATGTTTTCCTGCATCTGCTGCAGGGGGACAGAGAACAAGAGGCTAAGCAAGATATTCAGCAGTGCTAGTGTTGGTGAATAGCATTACAGACTGCCATGGCACTATCTGGATAGTGCTGGGCAGTCCAGGGGCAGAGACATGATTTATTGACAGCAGTGATTTTCAGTTGCTGTCCGGATAAGTTAGCCAGATAGCACTTAGGACGGCTTTTCACTTGTCCTGAGTTATCTGGATAGCTGCGCTAAAATTCACTACTGTCTGATCAATTACATCTTTGTCCCCAGATGGCCCTGGCACTTTCCAGATACTGCTGTAGCAGTCTGTAATGATAATCAGCAGCACTGTCAGGCTAGTGCGGCTGAATATGTGGCTTGGCAGCATTTTTCCGATCAGTAGGTGCTGCTAATTGGAAAAGTGCTTTTAAATATTGGGCTTTTTGTTGCTACATGGTAATAACACCTTTGGAAATAACAGCATTTGAGGTAAGCATCAAGCCTAATGCCTTCTAGTACATAGAACGTAGTGGTGCAGTTTCATATTTTCGCACCCGGAGCTCCTCTTACTTAAACTTACTTTTCCCACTGATTCATTTTGTTAAACTCCCACATTATCTCCCATCACCTTTCATAGGCCTCCATGCTACGCTCCTGCCTATCCCTGCTGCCCCCTCACCTGGCTCTTGAAGTAGGAGAAGCTGTTGGAGTCACTCAAGCCTGAGCCAGTGCCCCTCAAAGGCCCGCCTCTTCCTCTCAGATGGGCTTCCTGATTGGAAAGAGGACCTGTTCGTCGGGTATGGGCGGGGCCTGTGAGTATACATTGGCTCAAGCCATGTACTTACAGAATGATGCCACTGGGCCTGGGAACAGCCCCAACAACTTCTCCTGCTTTAAGGACGACAAGGTGAGATGAGGTAGTAGGATTAAGGCAGAAGGTGAATCTCTGCCTCTGAGCTAACTGTCTCACTGACCCCATTCTACTTATTCTGTTGATAATATGACTTGCCTGAGGTTAAAAGTTAGTGCCAGAGCCAAGTTAGACCAGAGGCACTAGGAGATAAAGTAGCCTGCCTGAAGCAACACACGGAGAATCGGTGACAAGTTGGGGATTAGAGCTGAGGTACAGCCAGATAAAGTGACTCCCCTGAGGTCACACACAGATCAGTGACAGGTCCAGGAATTAAAGCTGAGGCACAGCGATATAAACTGACTCTCCCAAGTTCCCACACGGAGAGTCAGTGTCAAGGCCAGGCATTAGAGTTGAGGGAGATTGAGAGACAATATGACTCTCCTGCCTCAAGGTAAGGATACCAGATGTCTCCGAATTTCAGGGATTATCCCTGATTTTGAGGTAGTGTCCCAGACTCCATAGATTATAACCACCTCCTGTGCCTGATTTCAGTGGAGGTAGAGACAAAGGGCATTGCTATTTCTGGTTTCCCCTCTAATGCAGTCTTCCAGGTTCTGGTAGGAGAAGATGTAAAATTAACTTCTTTTCTGAAATGAGGAGGATTTTAAAAATATATAGAATATTTATCTGTATGCATAAAATAAAGTTTAAACATCGACCACAATATCAATCTCAAACAGAAGGTAACAGCCAATTAACCTAAAATTCCTCCTGTATTACTACATATTTTTCTTCCAGCTTCATGCACAAATCTTTGTTGAAACAAACTCTCAATATAGTGACTTTTTATTTATTTATTTACATTCTCTTATATACCGCGCTATTCTGCATCAGTGCGGTTTACATTGAACAAACTGAAATTACATTGAACAGGGCATTATAACTTGGAGATAACTATTTTACAGGGAATATGGGCTATGGAGGCTTAAGTGGCTTGCCCAAGATCACAAGGAGCACCTGTGGGACTAGAAACCCCAGTCCTTCCGGCCCAAGGTTGATGTGCTCTAGTGGGATTTGAACCCCCGACCTTCCGGCCTGAAGTACCTTGCCCCAACCACTAGGCCACTCCTCCACTCCATATAAAATATAAAATAATTTTATATAAAATAATTTTTGTATGACAGAGAGACTATCAGATCACTCAGTCCCTTGGTGTACTCATCTCCTCCCATGTTTTTCAGTACCATCTTTATGCTCATGACTCTCAGATCTACCTCTCTGCATCTGAAATGTCTCTGGGAATCTAAGCCCAGTTTTCTGCCTGCTTATCTAACATTAGTACCTGGAAGTTTCACTGCCTTCTGAAACTGAACATGGCCAAAACTGAGCTCCTTATCTTCTCCCCTAAGCCCACCTTCCTCCTTTTGCTGTTTCTGTGATTAACACTCTGCTCTTCCTTATTTCCTCAGCTGACAACCTTGGGGTCATCTTTGACTCCTCCTCCACACACATCCAACAGATAGCTAAAATCTGTTGCTTCTTTCTGTATAACATTGGCAGAATTCCTTCCTTCCTTTCTGAACACACCTCACATCTATATTATTGCATCCTCTTCTTTGCTGGTCTTCTAAATCATCTCTCCCCACTTCAATCTGTTCAAAACTCAGCTGCACAGCTAATCTTCCACCAGCGTTGCTATGCTCATTTCACCCCTCTTCTCAAATCACTTCATTGGCTCCCTATCTATCTCCACATCCAGTTCAAACTTCCACTATTGACCTATAAGTAAAGTGACCAACAGTCCCATATTTTAAGGATTTGTCCCTGGAATTGTATTACTTCAGTTGGGATGCCTAAATGTCTCCTATTTTAAAACATGTGTCCCACTCCTACACATTTGTATAAGCGGACTTTTCCACTTCATCTGAAATTTTCAAACGGAAACTCTATTTATATGAGACTATTTCCATCAGAGACACAGAAACATATACACATGCATGCACTCTGTTGTACTTCAGTCACACACACATCCACTCCCCACATCAGGTACATGCATGCACACTAGCACTTTTCAGACAGACAGATTCTGTCTGTCTGTCTACTGGTGCTGTGTTGCTTCTGCACTCCTCATAAGAACATAAGATATGCCATACTGCGTCAGACCAAGGTCCATCAAGCCCAGTATTCTGTTTCCAACAGTGGCCAATCTAGGTCATATGTACCTAGCAGTTTCCCCAAGAGACACAAGTTCCACAATGCTTGTACTGGGTCAAGCATTGATATCTTCGGTCACTTCTTAATAATGGTTTATGGACCTTTCCTCCAGGAACTTGTCCAAACCTTTTTTAAACCCAGCTACACTAACAGCCTTTACTACATCCTCCGGTAACAAATTCCAGAGTTTGATTACACTTTAAGTGAAAAAATATTTTCTTTTATTAGTCTTAAATAGTTTACCCTGTAGCTTCATTGCATATCCCCTAGTCTTTCTATATTCTGATAACGTAAACAATCGATCTACGTTTACCCGTTCCACTCCGTTCATTAATTTATAGACTTCTATCATATCTCCCCTCAGCCGTCTCTTTTCCAGGTTAAAGAGCCCTAACCTTTTTAGCCTTTCCTCATAGGAGTATCCTTCCATCCCCTTTACATTTTGGTGGCTCTTCTCTGAACCTTTTCTAAAATCGCTATATCCTTTTTAAGATACGGCGACCAGAATTGCACACAATATTCAAGGTGCGGTCTCACCATGGAACGATATAGAGGCATTATAATATCTTTTGTTTTATTTTCCATTCCTTTCCTTATCATACCTAGCATTCTATTTGCTCTCTTGGCTGCCGCTGCACACTGAGCCGAGGGTTTTAACATGGTATCCACGCCTAAATCTTTTTCCTGGGTGGTGGTTCCTAATGTGGAACCTTGCATCGTGTAACCATAGTTTGGGTTGTTCTTCCCTAGGTGCATAACCTTGCACTTGTCCACATTAAATTTCATCTGCCATTTTGATGCCCAGTCTTCCAATTTATCAAGATCCTCTTGCAATTTTTCACAATCCTCTTGGGTTTTAACAACTTTAAATAGTTTTGTGTCATCTGCAAATTTGATAACCTCACTCGTTATTCCACTTTCCAGGTCATTTATGAATATGTCAAAAAGCAGCGGACCCAGCACAGATCCCTGGGGTACACCACTATTCACTTTTCTCCATTGGGAAAATTGGCCATTTAGCCCTACCCTCTGCTTTCTATATTTCAACCATTTCCTGATCCACAATAGTACACTGCCTCCTATCCCATGACTCTTTAGTTTTGCCAAAAGTCTCTGATGAGGGACCTTGTCAAAGGCTTTCTGAAAGTCCAGATACACAATATCAACCGACTCACCTTTGTCCACCTGTTTATTCACGCCTTCAAAAAAACATAACAGATTAGTAAGACAAGATCTTCCTTGTCTAAAGCCATGTTGGCTGTCTCCCATTAGGTCGTGACTATCTACATGCTGAGTAATGTTATTCTTTATGATGGTTTCTACCATTTTTCCCGGTACTGACGTCAGGCTCACCGGTCTGTAGTTTCCCGGATCACCCCTGGAACCCTTTTTAAAATTGGTGTTACATTGGCGATCCTCCAATCTTCAGGTATTAGAGATGATTTTAATGATAGTTCACAGATTACTAATAGCAGGTCTGCAATCTCATATTTCAGTTCTTTCAACACCCTTGGATGTATACCATCCGGCCCAGGTGATTTGCTACTCTTCAGTTTATCTAATAGTTGTAAGACATCTTCCCGATGTATCGATATTTCCTTGAATTCTTCCGCACCTTTAAATACCACTTCAGTCATGGGTAACATCCCTACATCTTCCTCAGTAAAGACTGAAGCAAAGAAATCATTCAGTCTCTCCGCTATCGCCTTGTCGCCTCTTAGTGCTCCTTTAACCCCTTTATCATCTAATGGACCAACTGACTCTCTCACAGGTTTTTTGCTACGAATGTACTTGAAAAGGTCTTTATTTCGTGTTTTTGCTTCCGCAGCAAGCTTCTTCTCAAATTCTCTCTTTGCCTGCCTTATCAATGCCTTGCATTTGACTTGCCAGTGCTTGTGCTGTTTCCAGGTTTCGTCATTTGGCTCTTTTTTCCATTTCCTGAAAGATGCTTTTTTGGCAACAACAGCCTCTCTGACCTCACCTTTAAACCATGCTGGCAGTTTTTTGGACTTCCTTCCACTTTTCTTAAAGCGTGGAATACAGCTGGTCTGGGCTTCCAAGATAGTATTTTTCAACAACATCCAAGCTTGATGTACGTCTTTAACCTTTGCAACTGCTCCTTTTAGTTTTTTCTTAACTGTTTTCCTCATTTTATCATAGTCTCCCTTTCGAAAGTTAAAGGGTAGTACTGTGGATTTCCTTACTATCCCTCCTCCACTAATTAAATCAAAGGCGATCATGCTATGATCACTATTGCCAAGTGGCCCCAACACCCTTATCTGTTGCACTAGATCTGGTGTTCCACTAAGGACTAGGTCTAATATGGCTTCCCCTCTGGTCGGTTCATGAACCAGCTGCTCCAAGAAGCAGTCATTTATTTCATCTAGGAACTTTATCTCCCTAGCATGTCCTGCTGTGACACTGACCCAGTCGATGCCGGGGTAATTGAAATCACCCATTATTATTACTGCACTGTAACATTTGCTAGCTTCCTTGATTTCTTTGAGCATTTCATCATCCATTTGTTCATTCTGGCCAGGCGGACGATAGTACACCCCCACTGCCATCTCCTTCCCCTTTTTACATGGAATTTCAATCCATAGAGATTCTACAGCAAATTTAGTTTCTTGCAAAACTTTAATCCTTTCTGACTCAATGCCCTCTCTAACATAGAGCACAACCCCTCCACCAATTTGATCAGCTCTATCATTACGATGTAGTTTGTACCCAGGTATCACAGTGTCCCACTGGTTGTCCTCCTTCCACCATGTCTCTGATATTCCAATCATATCTAACCTCTCGTTTAGTGCTATATATTCTAACTCTCCCATCTTGTTTTTTAGACTTCTAGCATTTGCATACAAGCATTTTAGAGACTGTATTTTATTCATATTAATTTGGCTATTGGTAGACATGGGTAATTTGGGATCTTTAAGCTCTGTCTGCTCCATACTCGAGGGCATTTGGGCTACTTTACTCTTTTTTGGAACCTCTCTGCTTTTTGTAGTATCCTTCAAGGATACATTCTTCCGAACCATGCGCTCTTGGGCGACTGTCGGCTTTCCCCTATTATCTAGTTTAAAAGCTGCTCTATCTCCTTTTTAAAGGTTAATGCCAGCAGCCTGGTTCCATCCCGGTTAAGGTGAAGCCCATCCCTTCGGAAGAGCCCCTCCTTTCCCCAGAATGTTCCCCAGTTCCTAACAAATCCAAACCCCTCATCTCTGCACCATTGTCTCATCCACGCATTGAGATTCCGGAGCTCTGCCTGCCTTTTGGGTCCTGCGCGTGGAACGGGAAGCATTTCGGAGAATGCAACCCTGGAAGTTCTGGATTTCAACTTCCTACCTAAAAGCCTAAATTTAGCTTCCAGAACCTCCCTACCACATTTTCCTATGTCATTGGTACCGACATGTAAAAAGACAGCAGACTCCTCCCCAGCACTATCTAAGACCTTATCTAGGTGGCGCGTGAGGTCCGCTACCTTCGCACCAGGCAGGCATGTTACCAAGCGATCCTCACGTCCACCAGCCACCCAGCTATCTACATGCCTAATGATCGAATCACCAACTATAACTGCTGTCCTAACCCTTCCCTCATGGGCACTTGGCCCTGGAGAAACCTCCTCGGTGCGAGAGGGGTTTACATCACCTGGAGGACAGGTCCTAGTTACAGGATCACTTCCTGCCACACCAGGGTGATGCTCTCCTGTCACGTGACCTCTCTCCTCCATGGCAACAGGGATGCTGCCAGACTGGAGTTGGGAGTTCAGGACTATATCCCTGTAGGTCTCGTCTATGTACCTCTCTGTCTGTCTTAGGCTTTCCAAGTCTGCTACTTTAGCCTCTAGAGAACGGACTTGTTCCCTGAGAGCAAAGAGCTCCTTGCACCTAGTGCTCACGTAAGACCTCTCACCTGCTGGGAGAAAATCATACATGTGACACTCAATGCAAAAGACTGGAAAGCCCACATCCCGCTGCTGGACAGCTGTCTGCATCTTAGTTTTAAGTTTGTGTTTAGATCTTTAAGTTCTTTACGTACTAAAGGGTGCTATGGATATTTATACCACTAAAACTGTACCTAATAAGTTTAATATACCTTGTTCACCTGAAGCTTAATTAATCTCAGGTCCTTAGTGTATGACTGATTTGGGTAATGAGCTTCACCTGAGAGCACCTCCTGTCTTTTAAGTTGTGCAAGTACCTATAAAGCTGTGATTATCCTCTACTTCAATGCGCCCAGTTCTTGCTTTTGCTACTTTTTCTCAGCTTACAATAGCTTCCTCACACTTTACCCCATTCCTCTTACATTTCTACCCTTTCTCAGCAACTCTACTTACCCCTACCAAGAAACACACTTATTCCACTGACTTTCTCCCAGACCCTGTGCAGAAAATCAGCCCACCCTTCCTGTGACTTAGTGCAGCCTTTCCATTGGCTGGAACCTACCACTTACTCTGCACAGTGAGGGGGAAGCACTGGCTAGCTGTAGAGCTAAACTCTAAAAAATACCCAGACAATTTAGACATCATTCTAAGGCAGCTACTTTACAAAGTTGAAGAATCCTAAAATAATTTAGATGGTTGGCAATCCTAAACTCCTGAATCCTCAGCACATCTGACAAATCTGGCTCTGCTTCCTTCCCAAGGCTCAGGCAACCATTAGTCAGACAAAGCCAACCAATAGGCTGCAGCAGACACAGCCAGCCAATAGGGAGCAGGGGGAGGTGAGAGCAGTAGCTAGGATACAGAAACCTTCCCTTCTCCCTTGTACTCAGCTCTGGAGTATGGTGGGTTTTTTGCTATAGATATACAGACCCACAGGAGAAAATATTGGGGGTGCTCAAGCATCCATAGCACCAACAGAGCTAGTACCTATGATCCTGGAGCCAACATCAGTATCAGTATCACGGTCAGTGGTCAGCTGATTTCATTGATTTTGTCATCTGTGTAAGCTCTTAGCCTAGGGTGCTGTTTCTATTTCATCTTTAAACTTTATTTCCTATTCGTCTCTCCGGGCCAGTCCAGGAAAATAGGGTTGTCAACCTCCTCTAGCAGCTGAGGACTGATAAACTGAAAAACTTTGCTGACAGCCCCTGTAGCTCCCCCTGGTGTCAGAGAGAGCCAGTCTTTCAGTCCTCAGCAGCAGAGGAAGGTGTTTAGCTGGCAAGCTCCACGGAGAGAGTAATAGGATCTCGACTGTACTTTGCTGTATGGTTGGAAATACTAATATCCAGAGAGGAGTCAGCAGTGATTTAGTGGTGCTGACTAATTGGCTCTAGCAGGGCAGTTCAGCTCAGCAGCCCTCCGTTTTTTTCTTCCTGTTGGTAAAAAAAAAAAAAAAAAGTACAAAAGAGAAATTATTAGTGCCACAATTACGGAGCTTCGGGTTCTCCTTAGCAGCCGATCTGGTGCTTTTACAAGGCAGAGCCTGTCTTGGTGGGAGTTCCCCGTGGTGAGACATTTGAGAACAGTCTGGGAGCCCCAGACCTCACTTCTCGGTCTCTGATCTCCGTGGTTCTAGTTACCCGCTGGCAGCGGGGTTCAGAGTCGCGGCGGCTTCTCCTCTCTTCAGTTCTTCAGTTTTTTCGGTAGGAAGTGTCTTTCTAGGGCTGTTTCGGTTGGGTTTTCTTGTCGGTGCTTCGCTGCTCAGCGCGGGGTTTTTGTTTTTGGTAACGGTCCGACATGCGGGTGAAAGCTTTTTAACGCGTTGGTCATTCGCAGTCTTTCTTTTTTTTGCCGCTGGTGTGTGATTGCGGCGGGGTTTTTCTGTTCTTTTTATCAGTTGGTTGTTCTGTACTTTGTTTTTGGTTAGTTTTCTCTGCTAGTTCACTGGTATCATGGAGGCTGCGAAGTCTTCGGAGGGAGAGGGCTTAGATCACCTTCAGGCCATGTCAGAAAAAGCGGGAGCAGCGGCCATTTTATCTCAGCCACGCTCCTCTCCCGCGCTGCAGGGGAAAGCAGGAAAAAAGAAATCTAAGTCGCACAAGGCTCCTTCGGCTGAAGAAGCAGTGCAACAAACAATATAGCTGGAGCAAGGATCTTTGGACTCCTTTTTTTCCCCTGAGTTCATTTTGGCGCTCCATAAGGCCTTTTTATTAAGGCAATCTCAGGCAATTCAGGCTTCTTGTTCTCCTTCTCTTGCTTGTCTGTCAGAAAGCAAAAAAGTAGACTTCTCCGCGGGAGACCCAGGGGAGGGCTGCCCCTCCTTTGTTCAGGGGGCTGCAGCGGTAATAGACAGCTCTTCCCCTCTCCATTCAGAGTTTATGCTTCCACAAGAGGGAGAAGCGTTTTCGGAGACAAGTCTGGATTTTTGGCTCACAGAGTTGGAGGAAGGGGAGTTAGGGCCGGGCGAGGACCCTAATGTCTTTCGTGTCTTTAGAAAAGAGGAGCTCAATGCGCTGATTTCGCAGTCTCTGGCTGCTTTACATATGGTGATCCCTTCGGATCCGCAAGAACCGTTGGAGGACCTCTTGTTACAGGAGTTTTGGACCGAGCAGCGCTGTTTTCCCATTCACAGAGTTATCAAGCAAATGATTGAATCCGAGTGGGAGTGTCCGGAAGCTTCCTTGAGGGGCAGTCACGCTATTGCTTGTCTGTATCCCGTTCCTCAGGAGGAAAAAGATTTGTTACGCATGCCTAAGGTAGATGCTTTAGTGGCTGTGGTCACCAAGAAGACCACCATCCCTGTAGAAGGTGGTGCGGCTCTGAAGGATTTTCAGGATCGTCGGTTGGAAGCGCTTTTAAAGCAAGCCTTTGACTCCTCTGCCTTAGCGTTGCAGGCTTCCGTGTGCGGCGCTTATGTTTCCAGAGCATCAATCCGTTGGCTGCAAGGCGATCAAGCTGCGGATAAGGAAGCTGACTCTGCTGCAGAAGGGGCTCAGCTGGAGTCGGTGGTGGCTTATCTGGCGGATGCTTTTTATGATTTGGTGAGAATTTCAGCGATATCCATGGCCTCTCTGATAGCGGCTAGACAGTTTCTCTGGCTGCGGAACTGGGCAGCAGATGCGTCCTCTAAGGCTCGTCTCAGTAAACTTCCCTACAAAGGCAAGCTACTGTTTGGTGAGGCTTTGGAGAAGATTGTGAAGGATTTAGGCGATTCTAAGGGGGGTCGTCTTCCAGAGGATTGTCCGAGAGTAGCAAAGCCGCCTTCAGCTCAGAGAGAGCAGGGACGTGATTTTCGCAGATTCCGCGGATCCCGTTTTACTCCTTATCAACGAGGGCGTTTTGGAAATCGGAGCCAGTCCTTTCGGGGTGCTAGAGGATTCAGTCGAGATTATTTTGGCGCCCAGCAAAACGTTGCCAAAAAGCCGCAATGAAGGGACGCTGGTCCAGGCAGAGTCCCCTATAGGAGGTCGTTTGCAGGACTTCCTCTCCTCCTGGGCCAACATTACTACCAACCAGTGGGTTTTCGAGATCATCAGAGAAGGTTATGCGTTGGAGTTTGCTCATCCATTGGGGGAGGCCTTTGTGGCCTCTCCTTGCGTTCCTCAGGAAAAGCGGATGGCGGTCCACGACACCCTCTTGCGCTTGTTGCGCCTTCGAGCAGTAGTGCCGGTTCCCACAGACCAGTGCGGCTTAGGTCGATACTCGACTTATTTCGTTGTACCCAAGAAGGAAGGTTCTTTTCGGCCTATTCTGGATCTCAAGCTCGTGAATCGCTGCTTACGAGTGCCGCATTTCCGAATGGAGACTTTACGATCCATAATCACAGCGGTCAAGCCCGGGGAAGTTCTGTCTTCCATAGATTTGACGGAAGCGTACTTGCATATTCCCATCTGGACGGAGCACCAGAAATTCCTTCGGTTTGCGGTTCCTATGGGTCATTTTCAGTTCCGGGCACTGCCGTTCGGGCTAGCTTTGGCGCCTCAGACCTTCACCAAGGTAATGGTGGTAGCGGCAGCGGCGCAACGAAAGGAGGGGATTCAGGTACATCCTTATCTCGACGACTGGTTGATCCGAACTCTGTCTCGGGTGGAGTCCGTGTCGGCAACGGCACGAGTGGTAGAGTTTCTCGAACAGCTTGGTTGGGTCATCAATCGGGCAAAGAGTCATTTGGAACCGGCAAAACAGCTAACTTATCTAGGAGTTTTCTTCGATACGGAGGTCGGCTCGGTCTTCCTGCCGACGGAAAGAGTTCAAAAGCTCATGTCGCAGGTTACTGCGTTCCTGCGTGTTCTGGCGCCGACGGCGTGGAGATATTTGCAGGTGCTGGGGTCCATGGCGGCTGCCTTGGATCTGGTTCCGTGAGCCAGGGTGCATATGCGTCCGCTTCAACAAGCGTAGCTGGAGAAGTGGTCTCCGCAGGGTCATTCTCTCTCTCGGCGGTTGCCCTGCCCGAAGAGGGTCAGGGACAGTCTTCAGTGGTGGGTGGATCCTGTCCATCTTCGGGCAGGGGTGCCTTTAGCAAACCCAGACTGGGTGTTGCTCACAACAGATGCCAGTCTCTCAGGCTGGGGGGCGCACTGCTTAGCACAAATCGCACAGGGCTTCTGGGAGACGCAGGAGCGACTGTGGTCCATAAATCGCTTAGAGCTCCGAGCGGTTCGGTTAGCGCTGGAAGCGTTTGTCGAGCTACTCAGGGGGCGCGCAGTGCGTGTGTTTTCTGACAATTTGGTGACGGTATCGTACATCAACAAGCAAGGGGGCACGGGCAGTGCGGGACTGCTCGAGGAGAGTCAGCAGTTGTTTCAGTGGGCGGATGCGCATCTCTTGGCGTGCATGTCGCCGGAAAAGACAATATCCAAGCGGATTTTCTCAGTCACTATAGATCCCGGCGAGTGGGAGCTCAACCGAGCAGTCTTTCACGAGATCACGGTCAGGTGGGGCCTTCCGGTTCTGGATCTCATGGCCACTCAAGCGAATGCCAAAGCGGCTCGATTTTTCAGCAGGCGCAGGGAGCACATGTTGGAGGGGCTCGATGGGCTGGTGCAGCCGTGGCCGTCGGGTCAACTAGTTTATGTATTCCCTCTGTGGCCGCTAATAGGCAGAGTCATTCAGCGGGTAGCGAGTTTCGAGGGAACGGTGCTTCTCATAGCTTCGGATTGGCCCATGCGCCCTTGGTACGCCGATCTGGTACGTCTGCTAGTGGCTCCTCCCTGGAGATTGCCATCTCGGATAAATCTGTTGTCCCAAGGTCCCGTCTTGAGGCCGCAGGTGGATCGGTTCTTGCTTACGGCCTGGCTCTTGAGAGGGCTCGGTTGCGGCGTAAGGGATACTCTCCATCAGTGATAGCCACCTTGCTACGTTCTCGGAAGACGTCCACTTCGTTAGCTTACGTTCGAGTGTGGCGGATATTTGAGGCGTGGTGTGCTGATCGTCAGCTTCGACCTGCGGGAGTGCGACTGCCAGACATCTTAGCTTTTCTTCAGGGAGGACTAGAAAAGGGTCTCGCCCTCAGTACTTTAAAGGTTCAGCTGGTGGCTCTCTCCTGTTTTAGAGGTAAGGTACAAGGTCATGCCATCTCCTCGCACCTGGATATGCGCCGTTTTCTGAGAGCGGCCAGGATCATTCGGCCTCCAGTGAGACAGGTGGTGCCGCCTTGGAATTTGAATTTGGTCCTCGATGCGTTGACAGAACCTCCATTTGAGTCTAAGTCCGAGAGTAATCTCAGAGAACTGTCTTGGAAGACGGCCTTCTTGGTGACTTTATGTTCGGCTCGCAGAATTTCGGATTTACAAGCACTGTCATGCAGAGAGCCGTACCTTCAGTTTTCAGCGGAGAAGGTAGTATTGCGACCGGTTCCGTCTTTTCTTCCTAAGGTGGTTACTTCTTTTCACGTGAATCAGGCCATTTTTCTTCCAACGTTTCGTCCCCGCGAGGGGGGACAGCGGGATCGTTTGCTCCGACGGTTGGACTTAGGTTGGGTGTTGCGGAAGTATCTCAAGGCTACGGAGGTGTTTCGTAAGTCCGACAGGCTGTTCGTGCTTTTTGGGGGGCCCGCTAAGGGTAAGCCGGCTTCCAAAGCTTCCATCGCTCGATGGATCAAGCATGCCATTAGAGCAGCTTATGAGACGAGGGGCGTGACGGTGCATGTGGGAATCAGGGCTCATTCGACTCGTGGTCAGGCTACTTCGTGGGCGGAATATGCCTTGGTTCCTCCGCTTGAGATCTGTCGGGCGGCGACGTGGTCTTCCTTGCATACCTTCGCTAGGCACTATCGTTTGGATATCCACGCGCGGGACGATGCTAGAGTGGGGGCCTCGGTTATTATGGTGGGGCTCGCAGGGCCCTCCCGGGTTTGAGTACTGCTTTGGTACTGCCCTATTTTCCTGGACTAGCCCGGAGAGACGAATAGGAAGGAGAAATTAGGCCTTACCTGCTAATTGTTTTTCCTTGAGTTCTCTCCGGGCCAGTCCAGGACCCACCCTCTATTTTTTTCTGCGAGAGTTGTAGTGTTGGAAATCCTCAGCCTACAGACACAACTTTTTTTCAGGTTGCCAAGCTGGTGACTAGAGCCAGGGGTTTTTCGGCAGATGACAGAGTTCGAAAAAAAAAAAGAAAAACCAACCATGGTCAAAAGGAGTTGGTTGCTGTGCTGATAGTTCCTGTTGTTTCTTTTGCAGTTTTTGGCATGTTTAGTTCTACTGCTTTGTTACCATAAGACTGACTCTCTCTGACACCAGGGGGAGCTACAGGGGCTGTCAGCAAAGTTTTTCAGTTTATCAGTCCTCAGCTGCTAGAGGAGGTTGACAACCCTATTTTCCTGGACTGGTCCGGAGAGAACTCAAGGAAAGACAATTAGCAGGTAAGGCCTAATTTCTCCTTTCATTTTAAAATGCCAAAAAGAAAGTGTGTTTTTAATGACCAACTACAAAATGAATACCTTCCATGTATTCCATGTATATATATTCATATATAAACTTGTATATAGTTTTCACACTGTTTGGTATTATATCACATTGTTTATTTGATATTTAATATGATGTTCCTTGTAAATATGTTTTGTTATATTCGACGTTCCATGTAAAACAAACATACTTGCTTTGTTGATTGTTGTTAACTGTAAACCGCAACTGAACTTTGGAAGTTGCGGTATATAAATGTGATTAAAAATAAAATAAATAAAGAAACATTCTGGGGGGAGTCACATGATGTGCTGAGAAGGAGCATATGTGCTTGTGCTCTCTCTCCGGGTTCTTCCCTCTCAGGCACCCCCAGAACCCGTGTAAAGTGTTGCAAGGAATAGCAAAGAGTGCCCAAAGAAGGGACTGATCGGTCCAAGCTAGATAAAGTTAGTGCAGGGAGCCGAAGGCAATGAAATCTGCTCGCCGAGATAACAACAAAACCGCCGGCCATCCCGCTAAAATGGCAGACACTCCTTCTTCACCAGAATCAACAGGCCAGGCAGTCCTGGTAGAAGAACTGACCCAAGAGGTGGTAGGAGTGCTCTCACTGGTAAACTCGACACCATGACCAAAGCTGTGGAGGCCTTTGCGGGCCATTTACAGGAGGCGGGATAACATCTCTCACAGGCAGAGGATGCAGTAGCGATGGTGGGGCAAGAACGACACCAAGACCTGGTGGCAGCACTTGAGGCAAAACTGGATGATCTGGAGAACCACAGCTGTAGGAAAAACTTGCAGTTTATAAGGGTGCCAGAGTGGTGAAAGACAATGAGCTGAGGGGATATCTGGAGGCATTGCTCCTGAAGTTCCTGGCGCTGGGTACCGACACACTTCCCCTGCAGCTAAAACGAGTGCACTGGATAGCCCTATCTACCCAGAGGACAACCGCCTGCGCATCATATTGGCAAATTTCTTAAATTACATACAGAAAGATGCGGTACTGCAATCCGCCCCGACAAAAGAGTCCACTAGCGCATGACAAAATTAAACTCCACATATTCCAAGATTATTCTGTAGCACTCAGCCAGCAGAGAAGGGCCTATGCTATGTTGTGCCAGCGCCTGGTCATTGAGTGGATTAAATTTGTAGGGCAGTACCCAGCCCACCTTAGAATTTTCTACAGCAGGACATAAAAGGTTTTTGACACAGTGGAGGCAGCACGGCGATATGTGGACACTATAATTAGAGATGGTACAGGAGCCGGAGAACTTTAATGGGGACTGGAGTGAATGCGAGCCCTATGTTCTTATTCTGGCAGCAATGAGTGACTGGCAGGTATAAGTTGCTGCGGAGCTAGAAGCGGAGTTTTTACTCGCTACTGGGGAGCCTGGGCCTACCTTAATTTGTACCCCACAGGCTGTAGCACAGAAGGCAAGCCAGGAACCAGTGTCATGGTGGTCAACCCTGTCGGAAGACGGGGATCCCCACCATTGTCAGCAATGCGACTCTACAAGGGGGCACCAGCTCAGGCTCACACTTATACCAGGCAATCCAGTGGAGTAGCTGCCAAGTATATTGCTATGATTAAGTTTTTTGTGTTTGAGATTGGGGTGCAGGGTGGAATGTTAAGAACATAAGATATGCCATACTGGGTCAGACCAAGGTCCATCAAGCCCAGTATCCTGTTTCCAACAGTGGCCAATCTAGGTCATACGTACCTAGCAGTTTTCCCAAAAGACACAGGTTCCCCAATGCTTGTACTGGGTCAAGCATTGATATCCTGGGTCCCTTCTTAATAATGGTTTATGGATCTTTCCTCCAGGAACTTGTCCAATACTTTTTAAAACCCAGCTACACTGACAGCCTTTACTACATCCTCCGGTAACAAATTCCAGAGTTTGATTACACGTTGAGTGAAAAAATATTGTCTTTTATTAGTCTTAAATAGTTTACCTTGTAGCTTCATTGTATGTCCCCTAGTCTTTCTATATTCTGATAACATAAACAATCGATCTACGTTTACCCGTTCCACTCCGTTCATTAATTTATAGACTTCTATCATATCTCCCCTCAGCCGTCTCTTTTCCAGGTTAAAGAGCCCTAACTTTTTTAGCCTCTCCTCATAGGAGTATCCTTCCATCCCCTTTACCATTTTGGTGGCTCTTCTCTGAACCTTTTCTAATATCGCTATATCCTTTTTAAGATACGGCGACCAGAATTGCACACAATATTCAAGGTGCGGTCTCACCATGGAACGGTATAGAGGCATTATAATATCTTTTGTTTTATTTTCCATTCCTTTCCTTATGATACCTAGCTTTCTATTTGCTCTCTTGGCCGCCGCTGCACACTGGGCCGAGGGTTTTAACATGTTATCCACAATGACGCCTAAATCTTTTTCCTGGGTGGTGGTTCCTAATGTGGAACCTTGCATTGTGTAATGTCACGCCACCACCACTCGCCTCTAGCTTAGAGGGGCGTGGTTAATAGAGGAACATTCTGCTATCTGCTTGTTCAGCTTTTTTCAAACTATTTCCCCGCAGTGCCCTCTGGGAAATGTAGTCTTTGTTTAGCTGTATGGGTGCATCAGGCAGAAAGTTGTAGTCAGGCTCAAAGAGGTAAGGCAAATGACAGAAATTTATTTTGTACACAATGGTTCGTTCATTCCACATACAGGATTAGTTGTTCAGGACTCTTTGAAGTAGAGCATTGTCCAAAAACAAACACAAACACAAAAATGCTTTTTAAAGGTTCTCTATAGTTCAGGATACACAGTCTTTAATAGCAAGGATATTACATCCTTTTTTAGCCTTGCTGGGTAAAGCACAAAAACAAAATCACATTTAAAGTCTGTGGTAGTTTAGCTTCTATTCAGCTTCAAACCTTTCTTGGTTACCTTCCAAGTAACAAACATAATCCAGGGGCAAAAGAAAGCTTTGTTATAATAGCTGCTTTAGCTTACCCCAGTGTCCTCATTCCAGCAGCAGGTGATTAACAAGCTTATTACAGTTCCAGGCTTGCTCCTTAGTCCCCGTAAACTTCCCCTTTACAAACACGTGGGAATCACGGCCACCCTGCTTGTGGACTGCGGGTACCTTTTCCTGGAAGACTTTCTTTCAGAACTGGCTTGCTTTCTCTACGTTCCCAGGTTTAAAGCTTGGCAAAAGGAACAGTCCAAGGGAGTGTCCTCATCATTCAGCTTTACCTCAGGCTCTCCCAGCTGCATAGGTTCTGACTCCCCGTCTTGCTCACAGTGCTCAGCTAACAGCCTCCCGGGGAATCTTGGAGTCTCTCTTATTCCTGGCTCCAAACTCTCCTGCAGATGTGCTATATGCCAATTAGCACTTTCTCCTCCTGGAAGCTCAGTTCCTCTGCTCTGCTCAGCACCAGTCAAGCTTCCCTTGCTTGTGTCTGTGCCTCTGCTCGTGACAGCCTGGCTTCCTGCTTCCCTTCCCCCTCTCTCATACACTGGCCTAGGTTTATACTTCCAGGGCTCTAGCTCCAACTCCTCCCTTCCCAGGTGATGGCAATCAGCCTGACCTCGGGCACCTGAGTGCATGGAGCATTCACTGCCTAAGGGGTTCTGGGCCCTGTATCCTCTCCCCTTCCTTCCACTAGGGGGAGCATGAAATGTGGGCCAAGTGGAAGTTTCCTGATTCCTGGAGGTGTTTATGGCTTTCCTACCCTGTTTTGGTGAAAGGGGGCCCTTTACTAGGGTGAATTCCCTGTCTCTTTGTTCTCCCCCGGACTCCGGATAGGCCTCCTTGCCACAGTAACCATAGTTTGGGTTGTTCTTCCCTAGGTGCATAACTTTGCACTTGTCCACATTAATTTTTATCTGCCATTTTGATGCCCAGTCTTCCAATTTATCAAGATCCTCTTGCAATTTTCCACAATCCTCTTGGGTTTTAACAACTTTAAATAGTTTTGTGTCATCTGCAAATTTGATAACCTCACTTGTTATTCCACTTTCCAGGTCATTTATGAATATGTCAAAAAGCAATGGACCCAGCACAGATCCCTGGGGTGTACACCACTATTCACCTTTCTCCAGTGGGAAAATTGGCCATTTAGCGCAACCCTCTGCTTTCTATCTTTTAACCAGTTCCTGATCCACAATAGTACACTACCTCCTATCCCATGACTCTTTAGTTTTGCCAAAAGTCTCTGATGAGGGACCTTGTCAAAGGCTTTCTGAAAGTCCAGATACACTATATCAACCGACTCACCTTTGTCCACCTGTTTATTCACACCTTCAAAAAACATAACAGATTAGTAAGACAAGATCTTCCTTGTCTAAAGCCATGTTGGCTGTCTCCCATTAGGCCATGACTATCTACATGCTGAGTAATTTTATTCTTTATGATGGTTTCTACCATTTTTCCCGGTACTGACGTCAGGCTCACCGGTCTGTAGTTTCCCGGATCATCCCTGGAACCCTTTTTAAAAATTGGTGTTACATTGGCGATCCTCCAATCTTCAGGTATTAGAGATGATTTTAATGATAGTTCACAGATTACTAATAGCAGGTCTGCAATCTCATATTTCAGTTCTTTCAACACCCTTGGATATATACCATCCGGCCCAGGTGATTTGCTACTCTTCAGTTTATCTAATAGTTGTAATACATCTTCCCGATGTATCGATATTTCCTTCAATTCTTCCGCACCTTTAAATACCACTTCAGTCATGGGTAACATCCCTACATCTTCCTCAGTAAAGACCGAAGCAAAGAATTCATTCAGTCTCTCCGCTATCGCCTTGTCGCCTCTTAGTGCCCCTTTAAACCCCTCTATCATCTAATGGACCAACTGACTCTCTCACAGGTGTTTTGCTACGAATGTACTTGAAAAAGTCTTTATTTCGCGTTTTTGCTTCCGCAGCAAGCTTCTTCTCAAATTCTCCCTTTGCCTGCCTTATCAATGCCTTGCATTTGACTTGCCAGTGCTTGTGCTGTTTCCAGGTTTCGTCGTTTGGCTCTTTTTTCCATTTCCTAAAAGATGCTTTTTTGGCAACAACAGCCTCTCTGACCTCCCCTTTAAACCATGCTGGCAGTTTTTTGGACTTCCTTGGGAGGGCACAGTAGGTATTACATGGTGGGAGGGTGGGTAGGAATGGTCGAATACCTTGGGGAGGTGGCGGGGGATGGGTAGCAAGAGGCAGGGACTAGTCAAGCCCAGCTACCCTAGCAGGATGATGTGGAGAGGAGATGGAGGGAAGGGAGGGGGCAAGGGCTGGGCCTTCTGTTACACCACCGGCATACCAGGGACTACTAACACTGCCCTGAGGGGATGCATAGGATACAAAAGAGCTGTATAGCCCGGTTAGGCAATGTGTGTGTGTGTGTGGGGGGGGGGACAGGTTATGAGAGTCGTAGGGAAGTATAAGGTGTTTTCATCGCCCCACATCCCCAGCAATGCAGTGAAGATGCTTGGACAGAGGAGGAGAAAGTGGGCAGCAGTAGAGATGGTGGCCAGAGTGGTAGGGGTGGGAAAGGGGCAGTGGGTAAGGCCGGTTGACTGCATTGGACAGAATGGGAAGGTTGGGGGGGCAGGGAGGAGGGACCCAACACATGTAGAGTGGCTCACAATGGAGGGATATGATGACTCAGGGAGAAGGGGTTGGGATAGGATGGTGAGGGAGGGAGGGAAGGGGGGAGGGGTATATCAACACTGGTGTATTTTGGATAGATGTCTCCACACGCACACACTCCCAGGAGCAGTATTCCTAGCACTGGGGGGTCCCTAGGCTGGGGGGAACTTCCTAGATTTTCCAAACTAAAGTCTTTCCTACAGGGCCTCACACAGTTGGGAAAGAGTTGAAAATTCTTTCATGGAATGTGTGCAGGCTAGGCAGACTTGTCAAGTACTATAAGATTTTGCGAGCAGTTGTCCATCAAGACTATGATGTGGCTTTTTTTCAAGAGACTCACCAGTCAGCGGCGGAACATGGGAGGTTGTGCTGGGACTGGGTAGGTCAGGTGTTTGGTGCCGAAGCTCTTGGTAAGAAGAGAGGAGTAGCTACATTGACCAACAAATGGGTATGATTTGATTGTAAATCAGAGACAAGTGACCCCCAGGGAGGGTATGTGATCTTGGTGGGGGAATTGGAGGGTTTACCCATGGTTCTCTGTAATATATTTATTTATTTAATAAGCTTTTATATACCGCAACCTTCCAGTGATCAGGTGCGGTTTACATATAACAGTCAAGGAAACAGGATAACGTTTCTGTTTTTACATTGAACATTGCATAAATTATGTACATTAACAATTGAACTTTTAAACTTTGGAGAACTATGTACAATTAACTATGTACAGTTAGAAAAGTGAGTTCAACAGTAAAGGTAGATATGTATAAGATATGTATATATATATAGCCCTGGGAGGCCAGACGCCCTATTTTACACCAGGTTGGCCTCCGCCTTAGAACAGCTTCCCAACAGACAGCTGATAGTGGGCAGGGATCTGAATGGAATGTTTGATCCCCAGGTGGATACATCAAGCCAGAACTCGGGTGCCCGAAATTGGATCACGCAAATTTTACAACAGTTTATCCGTCGCCTCCACCTAGTGGATCCATGGAGGCACCTCTCCTGAGCTCATGGGACCAGTGCCTGTATTGACTACTTACTTATTTCAGAGGAGTCTTTTTTCTAGAGTTGAGGAAGCAACAATAGGACCAGGCAAGATATCAGATCATTGCGCCCATTTGGATTAAATTGGAGCACCATTCTTTTCCATCATCAGACTGTACTTCAAAGTTGTTGAAAAAATGTTTGGATGAAAAATATTCTTGTGCGTGAACCAAAATGGAAGTAATTGTCTGTAATGTTTTCAAACCTGACTCTATTGATTCCCTCAAGAGAGACCTTTCTGAGACAAGTTTTTTAACATTTTTTTGTGATTGCTCAAACCATGGAAGCATTAAAGTGTGCCCTATTTTAGTAAGATACTTTCTTCCTGAGAAAGGGGTTCAGGTAAACATTCTTGATGTCCATGAAGTTAAAGGCGAAACCTCAGATATCCTTTCCAAGTGCATTCTTGATACAGTTGCGTCCAGTGGGCTAAGATCCAAATACCAATTGCAATTTTGCCAGGGCTACTAGGAGGGATAGTAACAATATATTTACAAGATGCAAAAAAATTTGGGAAGTAATTTAATTGGTGCAAACTGCAGTTCACATTGCTCACAATTGTATCAGCACTCCTGCCGAATGCCTGCCATTTGGCATTGAAGTTATTGATGACAAGATATTCAAACATTTTCACATTTATACAGTGAGACTTGAAGAACTTAAAGAGATGTGTGACTTGTTGAGAGTATCAAAAATGCCTCGGATACAGTAACACTAGGTGGCTGGCTTTACCACCAGCCATAGAGAGGTTAATTAAAATGTTCCAACCAGTGAAATCATATTTTCTGAGCCAGGAAAAATGCCCAGTTATCATCAAAAACGTTTCTGAGAATGAATCAGCAGAACTTTGACTGTACTTTCTGCACAGTCAGGCAGTGATTTTCCAAAATGTGACTTTAAAAACTGAATCTCAAAAACTCTCAATGATAGAGATGGCTGGAGTAATCAGTAACCTTATAAACAAGGTAGAATGAAGTGTTTTTGCCTTTGACAATCAGAAAGAAGATAAAAGATCTTGAAGAAGAGGGCAGAATTGATGAAGCAGATTTCAAGCAATCTGTGTCATCTTTCTACACCATTTGCATTGATTATTTTGATCAGTGGATAACTCTCTTCCAGAAGATTGGGAAACAGTGGACTCTCCTTCAAAAACAACTGGAGTGATGTGAGCTAGAGTCATCTTTAGAATATGTTTTGTCTACAAGATCCATCCTAGAGTCAGTAATAAATGATACTGAACTGTCTGATGAGTTCTCTTGTCTTAAGTCATTTGTTTCTGAAGAAAAAGTTAAAGAATGGAAAAAAAACAGACACTACAGTTGACAAAAAATGGAAGGAGGCGTTTGGACACCTCAAAAGTAATGAGGTACTATATAAACATTTATGCAAACTGGTTGAATTTTTTTTATGTTTGCCAGGTTCCAATGCTCCAACTGAAAGATGCTTTTCAATTATGAACAAAGTGTGGCCTACAGAAAAAAAAAACTGCATGTAGAGACGCTCAAATGTCTAATGTTTATAAAGTACAATTTTGAATTGAGTTGCCCAGAAGTTTTGAATTATCTTAGTGGAAATTTTACTATTTTGAAGAAAATTCACTCCTTAGAGAAGTACAAGTAGGCCTGATTGTCACATTTGTAAGTAAAGTTATAAACCTAGCCTACTCATTAAAATGTTGGGCTAAAATTAAAATTGTAATTAGAAACATATTTTTAATTTTTCTTAACTTTGAACCCCCCTCCCCCCCCCCCAGCTTGATTGAGTGTCCCGTATTTGAATTTAGAAAAGATGATCGGGTTACCTACAAGTGCCTTCATTCAGCTACTCCTCACTGCCTTTCCTCTTTTCTCTCCCTACACCCCTCCTTGGAACCTCGCTGTGCCCTTCTTTTCCACTGCCAACTCCAGACTTCGATCCTTCCACCTTGCTGCTCCTTACGCCTGGAACAAACTACTTGAATCTGTATGTCAGGCTTCATCTGTGACCCTGTTCAAATCCAGGCTAAAAGCTTACCTCTTTGAGTCTGCTTTCAGATCATGATCCCCTCAGCCTCCTGTTCACCTCCTATGTGTTTCCTTAGCATTCCCCTAGATGTATCCTAGTCCCCGTTGTTGAGTTGTCTGTCGACTGTTGTGCTGTCTGTCTTGACTAGACTGTAAGCTCTTATGAGCAGGGACTGTCTCTTACATGTCTCCGAACGGCATCACAAACACCTTGTAGCGCTAAACAAATGATAAGTAGTAGGAAACCAATGGCTAAATTTAGCCCTTACAAGATCCGACCAACTCATTCATCAGTCTCTCTAACTCCTGTCTTTTATGTTTTTTTTGATTGCACATTAAAAGTCATTTATCTTATATAGTTCAGGCACTCCCAACGTGAATTCATGTTTGCATGCTTATATTGTAACTTGAGAAGGGCTGCTGCTGTAAAATGTTTGACATTACTGAATACTATGTAGACTGTTCAGTTTGAAATATAAGGGAATAAAATATGCCCAAGGAGGGAGGATCCCTGCCCCTCCCATCCCAGCCTAGGTGCCCAGATTTCCTCTCCAAAAATCTGATAACCCTACCTCACCGAGCGTCAGTAACAGGGCCGAGGATTAGAGCTGAGGTAAAGAAAGATTGGAAGGGCATTTTTCAAGCTTTTGTCGCAAGTAACCAGCTGATTATTTGTGGGAATTTGCCCGCATCCTTCTGCAAGTAAAAAAGTATGCTGTTGTTGTTAAGTGCATTGCCGTCGGTGTCGACTTATACACATGTATCTTTGCCCATCTTGGAGTAGGGGCATATCCAGGATGGGGGGGGGGGGGGGGGAGGCGCTTCCCTTTGAAATTGTGCTTGCAAGCCTCTGGATAGATTTTATTAAAAATGATCCCCAAAGTGATTCCGCATGGTCACGCATGCAGAGTCAGAGACACATCTGGGGTCTAAGAATTATAGGAAGCAATCTTGAAAGTGTTTGCACTGGGTCAAGGTCTGACAGTACTTTATGCTTACAGACTTTGTACCAGATTTCAACAAATAAAATGCCTGCAGACTTTCCCTTTGAAACTTGTTGCAGGTTTCAAAGTGCCCATAGACATTTGCTCATGCTTTTTTGTATGGCTACATTTTTTATGGAAAGTAGCCTGAACATACAACTTAGGCACGCTGAGATCAATATTCAGCAGTACCAAATCTGGTGAAAGTTAACCAGATAACTTTAACCAGATATTTATAGAAATGTCTGGTTAAACTGGCACTGCTGAATATCATCAGAGAGTTTATATTCGTTATTTTTATACCCAGGGCTTAATCTGCAGACAACAAGGAAGTGGGTTTGTGGAGCAAGAGGAGTGTGTGGGGGTGGGAGGGATGGGAGGCAGGTATAAGCTGTTCAAATGGATAGAGCCAGGTGTGAACTGTCAATCTGAAAAAAATCCACACACACACTCTTTCACTTAAACATAAGCAAACGCACTCTTCATACTTGTTCTCCCCCTTATTCTCATGGAGCACTAGGGGATGAACAGTGACTGGGGGTGGAGCACTTGGGAGTGCTTAGGATAGAGCGTGGAGAAGGAGGGGAGAGAAAATAACCCTTCCTTTCTACTCTTCTCCTTTTACTTTTTGCTCGTATGATCCCTGGCCTCTAGTTCACTCCTTCCCTCTCAGTGATATTCCCAGTGGTCTTGGAACACCCAAGTCTTATCCCACAATCCTTTGAGCTCCCCATGGTGGTCACTGTTTTCCCATACTTGGAAAACTGCCCTCTTCAACAACGGTCTTCTTCTCCTTCCTTAACCAGTAAGACACAGGCCTCCTCTTTAAGCTGGAATCATCGGATTTTCCTCTGCCTTAGGCGATGGGGGCAGACTAGCTGCACTGCCTGTTCTACCTAACTTCCTTGGCCAGGTGGCGGCGGGGGGGATAGGGGGTGGGAAGGAGATCCTGGAATTCAAAAACACAGCCTGCTTGTTGCCTTCTAGAGGGAGAGGGGAGAAGGAAGATGGGAACAGCACCTCAAACTCTTCTCACTCATTTACTTTCCTCTCTCTCCCTCCCCTACTGCACCTCTTCCAATCCCCATTGCCTCACTCACAGCTTGACTCTCACACTGATCCTCTCACTCACACCTCACAGTCCCTGCAATCCTCTCACTCAAAGCATGCCACCCCTTCAGTTCCCTCACTCACTTTCCCCCTCACACAACCCACAGCCTGTTCAATCCCTCACTCTCTTGTCCCAATAAATCCCCCTCCCTCACTGTGGTCACACGGAACAGAAACCGTGGGGTCTGGGAAGTCAGCACTAAGCAGCAGAAAAACCAGGAAGAAGGAAGAAGTAGCGGGCCTGACAAGCACTCCTGCCTTGTCTCTTCAGCCTTGTCCATTCACTCTCATTGCATCCTCAGTTGTGCAAGGGAATCATGCAAACTCTAAGACCAGATAACTGTTGCTGTCTCAGGGAGAGCAACTGCAACACTTCTGGCTCAACTTTGCTTTCTCTGGGAACTCTTTGGAACTCATTGCTGCCGGCGGATGTGGTAAAAGCAGGTAGCGTAGCTAGGTTTAAAAAAGGTTGGATAAATTCATGCAGGAAAAGCCCATATACCGTTATTAAGTAGTCCAACAAAAAAAATAAAACACTGCTGATTCCTGGGGATAAGTAGGATGGAACTGGCTAATTTTAGGATGTGTCAAGTACTTGTGACCTAGATTGGCCACTTTGGAAACAGGACACTGGTCTTGATGGACCTTTGGTCTGACCCAGTATGGCAGCTCTTGTGCTCTTAGCTAGAGATGCAGAAATGATCTGTGTTGAGCAGTGGCTATGCTGCTTTTCACCATGGGAATGGAACTGATTTCACCACTGGCTCTGCTTTGTTTTCATGGGCAAGCCAGAAATTATGTACACTGACGGTTCTGCTCAGCTTCCTCGGGACCCAGGAAGAAAGGACTGGAACATTATTTTGGGTTGTTCTGCCAGATATTAAGCACTGGATACCAGACTCAAACTAGGGTTGAATTGGCACAAGTTTGAAACTTGTGAGCAGAAATGGCAGTCATTAAGGCCAGTGCTGAAGCAGAGAAAACTGGCATTGCTGCCCATAAGTTTCAGACTTGCGTTAGTTCACCCCCTGTTTATGTCTGTTCTTTGCTTTAGGATCACCCCCTCGCGGATCCCTGCAGAACAAGACCGGAAGGAGAGCAAAAGGAGAAGAGGGGCTGGATTAGGCAGCAGTGTGTCTCTTCTATTCTCTGCTCCTGCCTCACCCCCTTTCTTCCGCTTGCATGCAGGCTGCCTGGAAAGTAGGAGATTGAGCAGATAACGTCTGCTGCTCTGACTCTGGAGTTTGAAAACTGCATTCCAAACTGTTCTCCCAGAAATGAATTCCTGTTTATATCTGCTATTAGCTGGATAGTGCAGAATATTGGCACTACTGGGTTAAATTCTGAGCATGCCGCAGACTCCTCCTTTTATCTGGTTAACTAGGGACTGGCCACTGAGCTGTCTAGTCAAATGTTAACCAGTCAGTGAACCCCAGATTTTAAAACCAATGATTTATCTAATTAACTCCCACAGATAACTGGATAACTTGTTTTGAATGTTGACTGCATTTTCTGATCCCAACCAAAACACCTCCCCAGTAGACAGCTTCCCTCAGTGTGGCAACAAATTCATGGAAGCACTTTTCACCATAGTGAGGAAGGGAAAAGTTTGGACAAACAATTTACATAAGAGTCTTTAAAAATCATCCTCATAGGGCCAATTTTCAAAGGCACTTATGTAGCTAGCTTTTATTTGAATTTCACAGGCCTCTGGATGGATGCCTTTGTATAATTCAATGTACAGAATAGTCAAAAGTAATTGGAATAAAGCAGGACAGGTATGGGAACGTTTCAGGGCCAAGCTTAAATAGGTAACCATAATATTCAGATGCTCTTTGCGTACCTTATCACTTTAAACTGAACTACAGGAATAGAAGTTTCAGACCTTACAGAAATTATTGATCTGTATAAAGTTAAGACTACATATTCAGCAGTCTAACGTCAATGGATATTTTGACTCAAAAACACATAAAAATATACAAATTCCTTCTGTGTATATCTTTATGCAGTTGTCATCGACTGAATGTTATCTTGAAATTATATATATCATTAGTAATATTGGAGGCAACTTTCAAAGAAGGCATGTATGTACACAGTTTGCGGTTACTTTATACCTGAAGATTTTACAGTAGTTTTCCAAGGGAAAATTTTCCCTTTGAAAATTGACTCAGGAAAAGGACATGCTGTTAGTCGTGGGAATATGTCTTCCCTTTTTCCCTTAAATCTTACATGCATACTTCTGGAAATCTAGAAGTATGCATGCAAGTCAACTCACCGCCCTAACCCAGCCCCTGAAAACTATGGGCAGCCCAAGGGGAATGCGGGGCCACATGCAGAAACTCATTGTGGAGCCTCATTTGCATAAATACTTGCATAACCATGAGGCTTTGCAGCAATGCCCCCAGCACACACACCCAAAGCTCTCTCTTAACGTCCCCTCCCTCAGCACACACCACACTACAGCCCTTTCTGAAGTTCCCCACCCTGCACACCCCCATCATAGCTCTCTCTCAATCACCACCACACCATATGTCTTCCCCTAGCAGCTTACATCCTCCTCACAGACCTTTCTCAGTCACCACCCTTCCATAACATATACCCCTCAATAGCTGAAACCCCTCCCCATATATACCTCCCCTGCTTTCTGTCCCCTCTCCTTCACCCCTCCCAGCACACACACCCAGCTCTTTCCCCTCCTGTTGCCTACAAAAGCTTTCTCTCTCTCGACTTGCCCTCCTTCTCTCCTCTTCCAACCCCTATGGCACGTTGACATGCACACATGTTCTCCAGGACCAAGCAGGAAGTCAGTCCTCACATATGGGTGACGTCGGCGCCGACGGAGCCCTCGCGGAGCAATTTTCCCCAGCTTTCAAAGAAAGCCTTTGGGAATTGCAGCGCGCATGCGCGGTCCCCTTCCCGCCCAAGGGTGCCATCTTAGCCAGTCTTCTTTTTTCTGCGGAGCCCTACAGATGTGCTCGTCTTGTCCCCGCTGAAAAAGTTGATTTTTCGTGATTTATTTCTCTTTTTTCTTCGGTTCGACGCCGGTCTCTTTCCTGCCCGGACTCGCGACGCCGTTGCGAGTCCTTCTGTTATTTTTCGGTTTTTCTGATTTTCTGTCAGTTTCGTTTTCGGTTTTTCGCTGGCAGCCCGGTCTTTTGACCTTGCAGGGGCCCTTTTTCCCCCGATGGCTGCCAGTGGTTTCAAGCGGTGTGTTCAGTGTGACAGAAATATGTCACTCACTGACACACATGATAATTGCCTCCGCTGCCTTGGCCTGGATCACGAGGAACTGATCTGTGGGGCCTGCAGCAAAATGTCCTCCAAAGCGTTAAGGAGTCGGCGGCATCAGCGGGAACGAATCTTCGCTGATCCCACCCGTACCCGGACCTCGTCGGAGGCCTCGGCGTCCAGAGGTTCCAGCTCTGACCGCCGCCGGAGTTCCTCCGACAGGGGTTCTCCCTCTGGGGACCATCATCGGAAGGTGAAACCCGCGAGGGCGGCGTCAGTGGACGCTCCTGGTTCCGCGAGGGCCAGGTCGCATAGCCCCGATAGCCGTCCCGGGTCTTTGGAGAAGGAACATCTCCCGAAGCGACCTCGTCTGGAGTCGGAGTTGCCTGCTCGGGTAAGTCCTGTAGTCCTCCTGGACTCGCCTCCGAGGGGTCCGACGTCGGGCCCGACACCGTCGGGGCCCGAGTCGGGGGCTGCTGGGTCACCTGAGGTCGGACTCAGGTTGACGGCCTTGGAGAGCAGACTATCTGCCTTCATGGACCAGCAGCGGGCACTGATCGCTAGCCTCGCTGGCGCCTCTGCCCCGACCGCCGGGACGTCGACGTCTAAGTCGACCCCGGAGACCGAGCCGATCCTCGAGTCCATGCGGGCTCGAGTCGATCCTCGGTCGAGGTCACCCTCGGCCTCCCGTTCGGGACCGAGGTCGTCGACGCCGACGCCTCCGCCCGCCCGGACCGACCCCACCGATTCCTCCTCGGAGTCGGCCTGGGAGTCTGAAGAGGAAGAATCACCTGATTCTTTTCGGACTCGGTGTGTCCCCTCGGACTCGCCTGAGTCCGAACCTCGGAAACAGTCCCCTCCGGAGGATGCCCGGTTCCAGCATGGGAGGAACCGGTACATGGGAGGAACCGGTACAGTAAAGTGCTCCCTGGCGGGAGAGTCGTACTGAAGGGCATCGAGTTCTTCGGCTCGAGGCTCCTCCTCGGGATCCGCAGGGAAGGCCAAAGCCTTGGCCATATCCCTGACGAAGTCCGAGAACGACTACTCTTAAGCATGTGGGAGAGTCCGGCATCGTCGCCGGTATTAAGCAAGCGGGTCGATTCCATCTATCGAGTCCGCAAGAGCCCTGGCTTCCAAATGGCACAGCTACCGCACCATTCCATGGTGGTGGAATCGGCCATGCATAGGCTTAAGAGCCAGAAGATGCACTCCTCGGTGCCTCCTGGCAGGGAGGCCCGCAACCTGGATGGCCTCGGTAAGAAGTGTTTCCAGGGCTCTATGCTTGCTTGTCGGGTCCAGACCTACCAGCTCTACATGGGCATGTACCTCAGAGACCTGGCTAAAGAGATAGCCGGATTCTCCGCTGGGCTGTCCGAGGAACCTTTGCGGAGGTTCCTAGCCTTGACAACTGGTATTCGGGAATGCTCCAAATTCATTTCTCGAGCAGCCTATGATGGCTTTGAAGCATCGGCTCGAGTGGCCGCAGCCGGCATCGGTGCCCGCCGACAGGCTTGGCTTCAGTCGTCTGACCTTGAACCCTGGGTGCAGGACAAGTTGGTCGATGTCCCCTGCCGAGGTGAGAACCTCTTTGGCAAGCCCATGGCTGAGAAGGCTGCACAAATCGAGACGGAGACTCTCACCAGAACTAGGCTTTCTAGGAAGACCTCCGCCCCTTCCCAGAAAAAGAAGGGCTCGGGAAAGAAGTCCTTTTACCCGAGAAAGGCGGCTGCCTATAAACACTACCCTCAATATCAGGCCTCCGCAGCTCCCCAACAGGGTCAGCAGGCCAAGGGACGGGGTAACGGGTCCCGTAGGCAGCAAGCCCCCAAGCCTGCACCACCGGCCCCTGCTCAGCAGGGTGGGGGTTTTTGACTTCATCAGCATAGCCTCTCCCCCTCAGCTGGTTCCTCCCAGCACAGGAGGCCGGCTGGTTCACTTTGCCCACAGGTGGTCCAACATCACATCAGATGCCTGGGTGCTTCATGTTGTGAGAGAAGGCTATCTTCTCCACTTCCAGCAGGTCCCTCCCTCCTATTTCCCGGGGGAACCTCCACGACTCCCTCTGCACAGGGACGTACTCCTTCAGGAGTTAGCAAGTCTTCTTCAGGAACAGGCTGTGGAACCGGTGCCCCACCACCTGAGGGGTCAAGGCTTCTATTCCAGGTATTTCCTAATACCAAAAAGAACGGGAGGCCTCAGACCCATCCTGGACTTGCGCAACCTCAACAAGTTCCTCGTCAGGGAGAAGTTCAAGATGCTTACCCTTGGAATCCTTCTGCCCTACCTCCAGCAGGGAGATTGGCTATGCTCCTTGGATCTAAAGGATGCCTACACGCACATCCTCATTCACCCAAGCCACCGCCAATACCTAAGGTTTGTGGTGGCAGGAAATCATTACCAGTACAGAGTACTGCCCTTTGGCCTATCCTCCGCACCACGAGTCTTCACAAAATGTCTCGCGGTGGTGGCGGCTTATCTCCGGCTTCACGGCCTCTATGTCTTTCCGTACCTAGACGACTGGCTCATCAGAGCATCGTCCTCTCCAGAAGTCACAAAAGCCACACACCGCACTGTGACTCTTCTGCAGTACTTGGGCTTTGTCATAAACTTCGCAAAGTCCACTTTGCTCCCCTCGCAAGATCTCGAGTTCATCGGCGCAAGACTGCACACTCTTCAGGCACGAGCTTTCCTGCCTCTCGACAGGGCTCAACGGCTCATGGACCTAGCCGGCCGTTTTCGCAGCCAGTCCCTGGTCTCAGCCAGGCGCTTCCTGAGACTACTCGGCCATATGGCTTCCACCGTCCACGTGACCCCCAATGCCCGCCTGAATATGCGGCCTGCTCAGTGGTGCCTTCGCAAGCAGTGGCAACAAGCCACGGGCGGCCTAGCCGACTTAGTGCGCATCTCCGGCCCGCTGGCCTCTTCTCTACAGTGGTGGCTTCATCGGCCGAACCTGGTGCTCGGAATGCCTTTTCAGTCTCCTCCGCCGGCTCAAGTGCTGACGACCGATGCTTCTCTCCTAGGATGGGGAGCGCATTGCCAAGGGGCATGTACTCAAGGTCTCTGGACCACGTGGGAGTCTGCGCAGCAGATCAACTTCCTGGAGCTCAGAGCAATCCGTCTGGCTCTCAAGGCTTTCTCCTACCTGACTTCTCACCAGTCCGTCCTTGTCCAGACGGACAATCAAGTTGCCATGTTCTACGTGAACAAACAGGGAGGCACGGGCTCCTTCCTTCTCTGTCGAGAAGCACAGAGGCTCTGCTCTTGGGCCGTCAGCCACGGCATTCTTCTCAAGGCAGTTTATCTCCCAGGCCAAGAAAATTGCCTGGCGGACAAACTCAGCAGGATCCTCCAGCCGCACGAGTGGCGCCTGGATCCCTTGGTAGTTCAGCAACTTTTTCTGAAGTGGGGCCTCCCCACGATGGATCTCTTTGCCAGTCCTCTCAACCGGCAACTTCCTCGCTTCTGCTCTCGGCAGCCGCATCCCCTTCGAGTAGCAGTGGATGCTTTTCTGCTCTCATGGTCGAAAAGCCTTCTGTATGCCTTTCCTCCCATACCGCTAGTCTCTCGAACTCTTTTCAAGGTTCTCCGAGACAAAGCTTCCATGATCCTGATAGCTCCTCGCTGGCCCAGACAGCCGTGGTTTCCACTCCTGCTGCAATTAGCGGTAGAGGATCCGTTCCCTCTGGGGTTTCAACCGGATCTCCTAACACAGGATCAGGGGTCCCTGCTACACCCCAACCTCAGATCTCTACATCTGATGGCCTGGCTGCTGAAAGGGTAGTCCTTGCTCCCCTTCTACTACCGGCAGAGGTGGAAGAGGTCGTCCTAGCTTCCCGGCGACCTTCTACCCGCAAATGCTACGCCCTTAAATGGCGTCGCTTTTCCGCTTGGTGTGCCCAGCAGTCTCAAGATCCCTTCTCCTGCTCGGTGTCGGTGATCTTGCAGTACTTGCTCTACCTCTCTAATCTGGGACTTAAGTCCAACTCCGTCAAAGTTCACCTCAGTGCTCTTTCAGCACATTATGTGCCGGTGGACGGCAGACCTCTTTCCAGCGACCCTCTCGTAGCGAGGTTTCTCCGAGGTCTCCTTCTACTTAAACCACCTCTGCGCCCGCCAGCACCTGACTGGGATCTGAATGTGGTTTTACAGCGGATCACCTGTCCGCCTTTTGAACCTATGGCTACCTGTTCTCTCCGTTTTCTTTCTTGGAAAACCTTATTCCTGATAGCCCTCACTTCCGCTAGACGCGTAAGTGAATTGCAGGCCCTCGTGTCTGATCCCCCTTACACTCGGTTCTACAAAAACAGGGTAGTCCTACGGACTCACCCAAAATTTCTTCCAAAAGTGGTCTCCCCTTTTCACATCAATCAGGAGGTGGTACTTCCGACCTTCTTTCCCAGGCCACACTCCAGCCGAGCTGAAATGGTCCTGCATACCCTGGACTGTAGAAGGGCATTGAACTTCTACCTTGACCGTACGCGAGAGCACCGTAAAGCTGCTCAGCTTTTTGTGTCTTTTGACCCCAATAAATTGGGGCTCCCGGTCTCCAAGCGTACTCTGTCCATCTGGGTTGCTGACTGTATCGCTTGGGCTTATGGGGCAGCCGGACTCTCGTTAGAAAGTCGGGTCACGGCTCATTGTGTTCGGGCGAAGGCTACGTCAGTGGCTTACCTCCGCTCTGTTCCGTTGGCAGACATCTGCCGGGCCGCTACTTGGTCTTCGAGCCAGACTTTTGCGGTCCATTACTGCCTCGAGAGGGAGTCCCGCAGGGACAGTGCTTTCGGACAGGCAGTCCTCCGAAATCTCTTCGAGGTTTGAGCAACTCCTACCCTCCATCCCGGATGGGGGCTACCGGTGGGTAATAATTCAGTGAAGATTCCTTCCTTCTGTACTGCTGAGCTAGAGGGAGCTTATTTTTGTGCTTAGGGTCTCCGGTAGCCTTAAGCTTGGGAGTCCCATATGTGAGGACTGACTTCCTGCTTGGTCCTGGAGAAAGCGTAGTTACTCACCTGTAACAGGTGTTCTCCAGGAGCAGCAGGAATCAGTCCTCACAACCCTCCCTCCTCCCCTTGGAGTTGCAATCATCTGCTTTAGTTTTTTGCAAATTTTTATGCTGTCTTTTAGCTATGTCATCTGACTGGCTAAGATGGCACCCTTGGGCGGGAAGGGGACCGCGCATGCGTGCTGCAATTCCCAAAGGCTTTCTTTGAAAGCTGGGGAAAATTGCTCCGCGAGGGCTCCGTCGGCGCCGACGTCACCCATATGTGAGGACTGATTCCTGCTGCTCCTGGAGAACACCTGTTACAGGTGAGTAACTACGCTTTCTGCAGACCCCTCCACCCTGCAGCCGATGCTGATTATCACAAGCACTGGGCCAGTGCAAGAGTATTTGGTGCTATAGGAGAACCTTCAGCCTTGCGTCTCCCCTCCCCATATAAATATGTAATTAAGTATTGAAAATTAGTATTGCATATTAGTATGAATACATAGCATACTGTAAATACTGAATTATTTGTTTTAAATAAAAAAGAATATAATTGGAGGATTTAAAAACAACACACTAAGGCAGTGCATTACATACTTTTATCTTGTATGACCCCATTTTAAGAAATGAAAAATAACGTGACCCCAGATAATGATGAAATCAAAATAGCAAGTCTTCAGTCTCCTTCCTCTCTCGCCACTTATCTAAAAGCAGGAATGCAATAGCAACAGTACAGGCAGCAGTCGGCACAGGATCCTTTGTGCCAGTGTCCAGTGTGTGCTTACAAACCCCAGTACTCAGCATGGGTTTCCAGTTTAACAGGAAGCTTACCCAGGAAGGGGCAAGGGCCTATGAATGTTCATTGGCTCACAGGCCACATGCTGACTGGTGACTGTCATTACTTAGCACAAGTCACAGTGAAAGTCCAGAGAGAAAGGGAAATGGACATGTTTCTGTGACCCCATCCACTGAATGTGACCCCATTTGAACATAAGACATGACATACTGGGTCAGACCAAGGTCCATCAAGCCCAATATCCTGTTTCCAAGAGTGGCCAATCCAGGTCACAAGTACCTGAAAGGTTCCCAAAAAGGCACACAGGTTGCACAATGCTCGTCCTGGAGCAAGCAGTGGATTTCCTGGATCCTCTTTAATAATGGTTTATGGACATTTCCTTCAGGAACTTGTTCAAACCTTTTTTAAACCCAGCTACTCTAACAACTTTTACTATATCCTTTGGTAACGTATTCCAGAGTTTGATTACTCATTGAGTAAAAAAATATTTTCTCTTATAAGTCTTAAATTCGTTACATTGTAGCTTCATTGTATGTCCTCTAGTCTTTCTACTTTCGATGGCATAAACAACCGAACTACATTTACCCATTCCACGCCATTCATTAATTTGTAGACCTCTATCATATCCCCCCTCAGCCGTTTCTTTTCCAAGTTGAAGAGCCCCAACCTTTAAGCCTTTCCTCACAGGAGTATCCTTCCATCCCCTTTACCATTGTTGTCGCTCTTTTATGTACCTTTTCTAATTCTGCTATATCCTTTTTAAGATATGGTGATAGATTTGCACACGATATTCAAGGTGTGGTTGCACCATGGAAACATACAGAGGCATTATAATATCCTTTGTTCCTTATCGTCCCTCCAGTTCAGTCCTTCACCTCTGGGTTGTGCACCTCTTCCCGCAGCATAGAGACTAGGCATGTCAGAACTGTGACACCACTGTAGATATCCTGCTGGCACCTCCCACTAACTCCCAGTGTGTCCAGTCTCCATGCAGCTGGTGGTAGTGAGCCTAGGTGCTGGGCTCACTAGAGGAGCAGATAAGGAGCTTTAGGCAGCTTAGCTAGGGTTTTTAGTTTTTCTTTTCTCCCTATAACGTTTTTTCTTTTGATCTGTAGCTTTAAAGCTCATTAAAAAAAAAAAAAGCAAGGGCTGAGAGGGGATCGGAAGGGATTTAGAGGACTCTCTTTTCTCCCTCCCATTTATTTATGTCCCCTTTGCCTGCTCTCCCCTCCTTGTTGGCACGGAGGGGAGTTCTTTAGCAGGCTTTTCATCTCCTTACCAGCACAGTTTTCTGTGCTGCAGATTTCCAGTCAGAAACTGTTGTTGGGCCTTGTTTCTCTGCTGCTGCTGCTGGCTGACAGCCTTTCTCAGCTCTGTTGCTCACAGGAAGCCTGTTATTTTTATCGGGGTGCAGAGAGGATCCGAAGGTCTCGGAGGAAGAGGTGAGTGTTTAAATCTTTGCTGCTAGTGTCCTGTGAGCGTTTTTGAGGCCTGTTGCCGAGTGTGAAGCATGTTCTGTGGGTTAGCAGAGCTCAGGATCTTGACGGGCCTTTTTCCCGCCGTTTTTCTTCACAGTGCTCTTTTCCATTAATTAATCCTTGTAGTTTTCTAATTACTTGAAATTAATTTTGATTACTTTTAATTTTCAATGTTTTGGAGCTCTTAAAGGGCCAGTACAGAAAAGAAGAAAAAAAAGAGACGATTCGATTCTGCACGTTTTTGTTTTGTTGCCCTTTTTGGTGGTCTGCAGGAGCCATTTCCTTTACTATCCAGTCTCTCGGATCCCGTAGCGCTAATGCCTACGTGGCCACAATGCCTGGTTTGTAGCGTTCATATGGGCTTGGGCTCTTTCTCGGACGCGGAGGTATGTCGTGGCTGCGCATTTGAGGCGCTTACTATGGATCAAGAAATACAGGATCGGTATAAAGAAGGCACTGCTCTGGTGGCGTAGGGTGCTGCCGCTTCTGCGGAAGGGGAGCCTCTGCAGGAGTTTCCGTCTGCTCTTCCTACTTCAAATTTGGATTTACCCGGTAATTCTGCTACTTTCATGGTGTCTGCGGCAGCTTTCGAGAGTTTCTCCCCAGATTTTGTGCTGCTGCTTCATCAGGCTTACTATTTGCGGCAGCAGGGGGCAGTCACGGATGCCTCACTTATTGGGGTGGTGGAGGCCAAGCGGCCACCGAAAGGTTCGGTGGTAATGATGGTAGACCGGTTAAGAGGGCCCGGTCAGTGGAAGATCAGTCTCTTGGTTCGGACTGGCTGGATGCAGAGGACCTTGAGCTGGAGCCAGAAGCCAGGATGGAGGATTTAGAGCAGGGGTCTCAAACACGCGAGAGCATTTTGTGCGGCCCGCGACGCCACAACTGTTTTCTTGGTTTTTGCTTGCTTTTTTTCTCACCTTATGATTGCCGGCGGGGCTGCGTGGTGTTCGTCTTCTCTCTCCACATGACCCGAGTCACGAGCCTGCCCTCCACCAATTAGAGACAGGAAGGAGGAGAGGGAGGAGGGGGGGGCCCAGAAGCAGTCTGAGCAGCCACCCGAACGCCACGAGGCACCACGCGCCCTGGAGGATCCATTTTGTAGTTAGGCGGCCTGTGCTTCTAGCAGGGTGCACAGCTCTCCGCGGGCAGGTAAGGAGGCAGTCTGCCCAGCACCCGGAATTCTCCTATGTTAGCCAGCCCTGCCTCCCTCAGTCCCTCTCCTCTTCGGCTTTCAGAGCCGCGAAGGGAGAGCTTCTCCCTCGCGACTCTGTTAAGCTCGACGGGGCAGAGGGGAAATTTCCCATAAGCCTCAGCCGGCTTAACAGAGTCGCGAGGGAGGAACTCTCCCTTCGCGGTTCTAAGCCGAAGAGGAGAGGGACTGAGGCAGGCAGGGAGGGAGGGAAGCAAACAGGCAGGCAGGGAGGGAGGGCTGGCTCTGCCGGGCAGGGGGGGCCCCGCAGGACATGCGATTTTGCTGCGGCTGATTGGGGGGGGGTTAGGACTGGTAAGGTGCTGTGGGCTGGGGGAGGGGTTAGGACTGGTAATGCGCTGTGGGCTGGGGGGGTTAGGACTGGTAATGTGCTGTGGGCTGATGGGGGGGGGGTTAGGACTGGTAATGCCACTGGAGGGGTTTAGGACGGGTAATGTGCTGGGGGGGGTTAGAACTGGTAATGTGCAGTGGGCTGATGGGGGGGGTTTAGGACTGTTAATGCCACTGGGGGGGGGGGTTAGGACTGGTAATGTGCTGTGGGCTGATGGGGGGGTTTAGGACTGTTAATGCCACTGGGGGGGTTAGGACTGGTAATGTGCTGTGGGCTGGGGGGGTTTAGGACTGGTAATGTGCTGTGGGCTGGGGGTGTTAGGACTGATAATGTGCTGTGGGCTGATGGGGGGGGTTAGGACTGTGAGTGCCACTGGGGGGGTTATGACTTGTAATGTGCTGTGGGCTGGGGGGGGTTAGTACTGGAAATGTGCTGAGGGCTGATGGGGGGGGTTTAGGACTGTTAATGCAACTGGGGGGGGATAGGACTGGTAATGTGCTGTGGGCTGATGGGGGGGTTAGGACTGTTAATGCCACTGGGGGGGGTTAGGACGGGTAATGTGCTGAGGACTGGGGGGGGGGGTTAGGAATGTTAATTTGATGTGGGGGGGGGGGGTGAGGACTGGTAATGTGCTGTGGGCTGGGGGGGTTTAGGACTGGTAATGTGCTGTGGGCTGGGGGGGGTTAGGACTGGTAATGTGCTGTGGGCTGGGGGGGGGGGGGGTTAGGACTGGTAATGTGCTGTGGGCTGATGGGGGGGGTTAGGACTGGTAATGCCACTGGAGGGGTTTAGGACTGGTAATGTGACCAAAAACACGATATTGCAGCATCTCCCTCCACCGGCAGCAGCGCTGCCAGAGGACTTCCGCTTTGTGGGCACATTGCTTCTAATATTGTTTTAACATACGCCTCTTTTTTCCAGACCACTGTTTCATCAGAAGGGCAGAGATTCAAATATTTAAATTTGGCAAAGTTTCAAATCTAAGAGGGCACACGAGTCACGACGACCAAGGCTAACACGTGAGAACATTACTGTACCGGAAAAGGATTGTGATTGCAATCCTAATAATTTATAATGACGAGATTACGATCAGAAAAGTCTGGATGCAAGGACAATGGATATAGCAGTAAAAAGAGAAAAATCGCGAACGAAAACAGAATTTTTCAAGAAAAATGGGAGGAGTTATATTTTTTCACTGAGATCAACCATACAATTCAATGTCTCATTTGTCAACAAACATTAGCTGTTCCGAAGGAGTATAATGTGCGTAGGCACTACGAAACAAAACACCATGAGAAGTATGACGCGTACGTGGGCAAAGTTAGAGAGGACAAAGTTACGAAACTTAAATCAGCATTATGGAAACAAAGACGTTTATTTACCACTATTAATCAGTCCAACGAAGATTCAGTAAGAGCAAGTTTTGTTATAAGTGAACTTATTGCAAAGTCTTCATGGCCCTTTACAGAAGGTTTGTTCATAAAAGAATGTCTTTTAAAGGCAAGTGACATTTTATGTCCTGACAAAAAGAAACTGTTTGAAAGCTGAAGCTTGTCACCCAATTCAGTTGCCACCAGGATTACAGAATTAGCAGATAATGTGGAGAAACAATTAATTGAAGTGGCTAAGGACTTTGAAGCATTTTCAATTGCTCTCGACGAAAGTACAGATGTGTCTGATATCGCACAATGTGCTGTGTTCATCAGAGGTGTAGACTGCAGTTTAAATCTGACAGAAGAATTCCTAGAATTAATACCATTGAAGGGTACTACAACTGGACATGATTTGTTTCAATCCCTGGAAAAATGCATTGAGAAATATTGCTTACCATGGGAAAAATTTGTATCTTTGGCCACAGACGGTGCACCGTCAATGTGCTCTCAAAATGTAGGTGTAGTTGGATTGTTGAAAAACAAATTAAACAGTCTTGAAACAGTAGGAATCAACTTCACTAGTATACATTGCATTTTGCATCAAGAAGTTCTTTGTAGTAAAAGCCTACTAATGAAAGAAGTGATGGATGTAGTAGTTAAAACAATCAATTTTATACGTTCTCGGGGGCTGAATCACAGGCAGTTCATATCATTTCTTGCAGATATGGACTCTGAGTATGGTGAACTTCTTTATCACACTGAAGTTAGATGGCTAAGTCGTGGAAATGTTTTGAAGCGTTTCTTTGCACTTAGAGATGAAATCGCTTCATTCATGATAATGAAAAATAGGGCACTTCCTTTGCTAACTGATTCTATTTTTCAATGCAACCTTGCTTTTCTAACTGATATTATGGATCACTTGAATGGATTGAACTTGAAGCTTCAAGGTAAAAAACAGATTATCACACAGATGTATGACAATGTGAAATCATTCAAAGTTAAACTACGTTTATGGATGAAGCAGGTGGGTGAGGGCAATTTGGTCCATTTCCCAACCCTGAATTCTTTACAAAAAGTTGAACCCAAATGCCTGAAAGAATATACAGATTTGTTGTCTAACTTACTTCAACAGTTTGATGTGCGCTTTGAAGACTTTAAGATACTGGAGCCACAATTTCAACTTTTTTCAACGCCGTTTGCTGTAGAAGTTGATAATGTTGCAGAGGAATTGCAAATGGAGTTGGTGGAACTTCAGTGTGATACTATCTTGAAGCAAAAATATGTAGAATTAGGGATTCCCGAATTCTACACGTTTCTTCCACGAGACAGGTTTCCGAGGTTACTCTCTGTTACAGCAAGGATTCTTGCAATGTTTGGAAGTACATATGTATGTGAACAATTTTTCTCATCCATGAAGATTAACAAGTCTGTGCTAAGGTCACGGCTCACTGATGAACATTTGCAAGCAACACTGAGATTGCTTTTTTCTAATAAATTAAAGCCTAATATCGAAGTCCTTGTTGATGCAAAACGCTGCCAGCTAAGTAGCCAGAAAAAAACTGACTGAAACGTAAAACTTACATGATAATTACATTCACGTTACACATTACGGTTATAATAAATGGATTAAAATAATTAAAGTTTGTAAAGCACTATGTTCTTATTATGTTGACTTTTATTGAGCGGGGGCTCAGGGATGCTTGATACTGCGGTGGCGGCGGCGGCAGCAGCAGCAAGTTTGGATTTTTTAAAATGTACCTGGACTGATGGGGGGAGGGGGGGTTAGGACTGGTAATGGGCTGGGGGGGTTGCTAGGACTGGAAATGGGCTGAGTGGAAGGGGGGCTTGAACTGCAAATGGCTGATGGGGAGGGGGGCTTGGAATGGAAATGGGCTGTGAGGGGAGGGAGCTAGCACTGGAAATGGACTGAGTGGGGGGGGGAGCTAGGGTTGGAAATGGGCTGATGGGGGTCTAGGACTGGAAATGGACTGATGCAGGGACTAGAAAAGAGCGGAAGCTGGGTGGGGTTGGAACTAGAAGGGAGCTGATGTTGGGGGAGGATTAGAATGGGATGGAGCTGGGAAAGTAAAATGGAGAGGGGAAAAATATTTTGTGCGGGAGGGAAGACAAATCTACAATTGGCTAGGTTTTGGGAGAGTAAGTGGAGATTGAGGATGGAGGGGTAATATTTGAGTGGATAAAATAGGAATGAGGAAAGAGCAAAAGGAGAAAGATTAGTATGTTAAAGCAGATGTAGAGAGAGAATGAAAAAAAAAACTAGAAGAGAGAAGAAAGGACAAATGGACAGCAGACGATGGAGAGTTAGCAGAAGACACGAAGAAAACCATAAGAAAGTGGCTGGAACAATTGCAACTGAAAACAAATGCACAAAAGGTAGGAAAATATCTCTTTATTTTGAATTTATTAACTGGAATATGTCAGCTCTGGGAAATGTGCATCATTAATGTCTGTGCTTTAGTACAAGAAATTAATTTATAGTTTTATTTCTACAGTGCTGAGGTATTCTGTTTATGTAATTCCTATTTGACATTGCTACTTGTTCTCTTTTCCCAGTAGGTCATGTATTGTTCTCTGAAATGTATTGATTTAATATTTGCAGTGTTGCCTTTTGATAGGTAGGGTTTGGTGCTTTGTGAGTCCTGGTAGTGCTGTTATGATACGGGGGGTTTGCTATGGGTTCTAAATGGGCAGTGTTTGTAGTAGTTCCTAATGTGCCTGGCGGTTGGCACTGGATTATAGTAATATAGAAATTTTTTAGTCTTTCTTTATCCATACACTCATTATGCAACATTATGCAAATATTTATGCAAATGAGGATCCTTATGCAAATGAGGACCCGTGTCTTATGCGGCCCCCGGGTTACTTTACAAGTCCTCATTTGGCCCTCAATGCAATTTGAGTTTGAGACCCCTGATTTTAGAGGAAGGTGAGATTCAGGAACCTGAAGATCAAGCAAGGAGTCTTCCGAAGGGAGGAGCTGACAGCGCTCATTACGGAGTTCCTTCAGGCTCTCAACCTTTCATCGGTGGTACCAGCGGAGGATGAGGGTTTGGAGGATCCTCTCATTCAGGCGGTACGAAAGTCCCAGGCAGTTTTTCCTGTTCACCATGTGGTTAAGCAGATTTTTCAGAGTGAATGGGACGTGCCAGAAGCAAGCTTGCGTGGTGTGAGGTCCATGAATCATCTCTATCCCTTGGCGGATCAAGAACGGGAAGTGTTTCATTCTCCGCATATAGATGCGGCAATTTCAGCGGTCACGAAGAAGACTACCATTCCAGTTGAAGGCAGTGCGGCTTTGAAGGACGGACAGGATCGGAAGGTGGATGCCTTGTTGAAGCAAGCTTTTGAGGTTAATGCTCTAGCTCTGTGGAGCTTGGGTTGTGAGAGCATGCCTTTGCTGGTCGCAGCGTTTGCAGAAGCCAGTTCAGCAAACGCAGGAGCAGCTAGCTGATGTGACAAGAGTTGAGTCAGGTTCCGCATATTTGTCCGATGTCCAATATGATCTTATTAGAGGTTTGGCGAATAGTATGGCTTCCTTGGTAGCCGCACGCCACTATCTTGGCTCAGGAACTGGGCGGCAGTCAGTTCCTCCAAGTCTCGTCTTATCAAGCTTCCTTTTAAGGGGAAACTGTTGTTTGGAGAAGATCTTGATAAGCTGGTCAAGGATTTGGGGGATTCTAAAGGAAGTCGCTTGCCGGAGGATAAACTGACGCAGAGCCGAGCCCTATTACCTTCCCGTGGGCAACCTTGGGATTTCAGGCGTTTTCGTACCTCCCATTTGGGAGATTTTCAAAGAGGACGGTTTTCCTCTCGAGGTCAAAGTTTTAGAGGATTCCGGGTAGCGGGCAGAGGATTTGCTAGTCCGTATTCCTCAGGTTTTTGGAAAGCACAATGAAGCGAGGTGGACTCAGGCAGGAATTCAGCCAGTAGGGGGTCGACTTCGGGAGTTTCTTCCTGCCTGGGTCCAGATAACATCCAATCAGTGGGTGTTGGAGGTTGTTCGCGAAGGTTATTCTCTCGAGTTTTCCCATCCGGTGGTCGATTCTTTTGTCATGTTGCCGTGCAGGGGGCGAGAAAGGACGATTGCGGTACGGGAGACTTTTCTCATCTTTTGCAGCTGGGAGCAGTGGTTCCGGTTCCACGAGAGCACTACGGTATCGGTCGATACTCAATTTATTTTGTGGTGCCAAAGAAAGATGGGCCCTTCCACCCGATTCTGGATCTCAATGGGGTATACCGCTGTTTGCGGGTACCTCATTTCCGAATGGAGACCTTATGTTCGGTTATAGTGGCGGTTCGTCCAGGGGAGTTCTTGACGTTTCTCAATCTCACCGAAGCATATTTACACATTCCGATCAGGCCAGATCATCGGAGGTTTCTAAGATTTGCGCTACTGTGGGGGCATTTTCAGTTTCAGGCATTGCCCTTCGGTCTGGCGACGGCTCCGCGCACCTTCACCAAGGTTATGGTGGTGGTGGCTGCGGCTCTTCGGAAGGAGGGAGTATTAGTTCATCCCTATCTCGACGACTGGTTGATTTGGGCAAAGTCCAGGGCCGAGAGTATGCGAGTGACAGACAGAGTGGTAGAGCTTTGGTTGGGTGGTCAATACGGCCAAGAGCCGATTGGTTCCGACGCAAGTTCTAGAGTATTTGGGAGTTCGCTTCGACACTCGTGTGGGATCGGTTTTCCTGCTGGATCTCTGAGCCCAGTGCCTGCGGCTTCTGGTGCATGATTTTTTGAGGACTCCTGCATCATCGGACTGGCACTATCTCCACGTGTTAGGGACAATGGCGGCGACTCTGGAAGTTGTACTGCGGGCCAGAGCTCACATGCGCCCCTTACAGAGATCACTGCTCCGTCAATGGTCTCACCAGAACGACTCTCTGTCCAAGCGCTTCCCCTATCCATTGCGGGTCAGGAAGTCTCTTCAATGGTGGCTTTGTCCGCAGAATCTCGCAACGGGCATGCCTCTCAAACAACCGCAGTGGATGCCAGTGTTAACGGATGCCAATTCTCGCAGGATGGGGAGCTCATTACGGAGAGCTCTTCGTGCAAGGCTGCTGGACCGAGCAGGAAGCCAAATGGTCCATCAATTGGCTGGAGTTGCAAGCAGTAGCTCTAGTGGTTTGGGCCTTTGAATCCACCTTACGGGGTTGAGCGGTTTGAGTGCTCTCGGACAGTGCCGCGACGGTTGCGTACCTCAATCATCAGGGGGGGCACGGGAAGCGCAGCTCTGGAAATGGAGGCCAAAAGTCTCTTCAATTAGATAGAGCCTCGGCTTCAGGCTGTGTTGGCGGCGCACATTGCAGGAACGGACAATGTGACGGCGGACTTTCTCTGCCGGGTTTGAGTGGATCTCGGAGAATGAGAGCTCCATCCGGAGGTGTTTGCTCAGATTGTCCTCAAGTGGGGATCTCCGGTTATGGATCTCATGGTGACATTTCGGTCGGCCAAAGCCAGTCGCTTTTACAGCAGATGAGAACGAATGTCGGAAGGTCTAGATGCCTTACTCCAACAATGGCCCACTCACGGTCTCCTCTATGTTTTTCCCCCTTGGGTGCTCATAGGACGAGTGGTGCAGCGAATCGAGGCTCATTGGGGAAGAGTGCTTCTAGTAGCTCCAGATTGGCCTCGTCATCCGTGGTATGCCAATCTGGTGCGTCTGCTCGACGGGGAACCGTGGCGGATGCCACTTAGGGAGGATCTGCTGCTTCAGGGTCCTCTACGAATGCCTCAGGTACATCGGTTTTCGCTTATGGCTTGGCCATTGAAAGGGCTCGGTTAAGGAAGAAGGGTTATTCCAAGGCAGTGATTGACACCTTGCTTCTGGCCAGAAAGAGGTCCACTTTCTTAGCATATGTGCGCGTCTGGCGTGTTTTTGAGGACTGGTGTGCTCAACGTCAATTTCGTCCTGCCTCAGTATCTGTACCAACAGTGTTGAGTTTTTGGCAAGATGGGTTCGATAAGGGATTGGCTGCCAATTTGTTAAGGGTGCAGTTGGCAGCTATTTCTTGTTATTGAGGAAAAGTGACAGGAGTTCCTTTGGGGGTCCATGCCGACGTTGTTCATTTCTTGAGAGCGGTATCCTGTCTACGTCCTTCACGCAGGGTGGTTTCTCCTCCGTGGGATCTCAACCCGGTTTTAGGGTGGCCCATCTTTTGCCAGTGTGAGGCCCCTGGCACCTGGCGGCCTGCAGGGGCCCCGGATGGGCCGGATCCCACATGATGAGCCCAGCTGCCCATGTCATGGACTCCTCACTAAAGTCACTTGTGACATCATTTCGTTACAAATCATTGAAATCAACTTTAATCAATTACTGACAAACTGACCGACAAAGCCGACAATCATATGTCCACATCACAATTCACAAACAGCTGTCAGCCTGTCAAACACTTAACAATCGAATTGGAAATATACAGTTTCAAGCATTCTAACTTTGCAATGCATTGATGCACATTCCACGTGCTGACTGCTGACAGTTAGCTAAGTATCAACATGTCGAAGTTCGAACATCTGTTAATGCAGTCACGGATAATGCACTCAGAGTCAACTTCTCTCAGAAGGTCCTGCTCAATACTCAACAAGCTAAGTATGTTCAGACGCTCATGCGACATCGTTGATCTGAGATGATTCGTAATCAGCTTCAGCTTGCTGAATGACCGCTCACCTGAGCAGTTTGTCACCATCAGGCAGAGGAAAATGTGCAGCACGATCTCTGTGTTCGCAAACGTGCTACGGAGGCTATTATCAACGATGAAGCGATGCAACTGAATTTCGATCTTGCTGCAGATTGTAGCATTATCTGGATTGTCATTCTCATCTTCCTCCAGGTCGTCCGACTCCGACGCCTGCAATGCTTCCTTGCCCAACTTTGTTTGCAGAGCTGCCTTAAATTATACTAACTCTTCCGCCAGTTCAGGCTGCAGATCGGAGGCATAGCGATTAACTAATTTGCTTGCACCTTCTCAAATTTCCGCATCAGAAAGTGATGAAATTTTACGCAAGAAAGCAAATCGGTTGGCCAATTCAGCATATGCTTCCTTGCATTTCAACAGTGCAGCAGCAAGGCTATAGATGATAACGATGAATGTGTCAGTACGGGATTTATCACATGGTTGCAACTGAATCTCAGTGTCCGCACCAGATTCGTTGTATCTGCGATTTCATCTGCGTACTCGCTTGCTGAGATCAGCCCGATAGTTTTCACAGCGTGCCATGTGCTTCAAAGTGGTCGAACTATTCATGAAAGCTTTGGACGTACATCTTCAGTGAGTCATAAATCGCAGCAACAGAATTCAAGTTTTGATCAGCTGACTGCAACGACACACTGTTCGCTTGGAATCTTGCGAGAACCTTCTGCCAGAAAGCAGCCATTATGCTCGTCTCAAGGCACTGCATTCGATCGTGCAATCCTCTGGCTTCTTGACATGTCTCTGCCTTGTGTTCTCCCACTTTGTCATCTATAATGTCCTCCAGAGCTTCGACAACCTCATCATAGTCCCTCACCAGAGCATTTGCCGCATCGAATCGTGCTGACCACCGTGTGTTGGACAGTCTCTTTAGTGTTAGCCGGCTTGCAGTCTGTTCCACTTGTCCTTGAGGATGGCCCAGCATGCTGTCGAACCAGCAAAAAACACATACAGCCGTTGGACAAAGTCAAAGAACGATACGGCATCGGCACAACAGGCTGCTGCGCACTGACCAACGAGGTTCAAGGAATGGCCTACACAGGGTATGTAGGCGGCATGAGGAATTACCTGCCGTATAAGAGCCTGCATACCTCTGTATTTGCTGCTCATGTTGCTGGCGTTATCATACGACTGTCCTCGACAATCGTCAATGTTAATCCCCCAGCTGTGCAGAAACTGAAGCAAGCTATCTGCAAGCTGTTCACCTTTGTGACCTTGCTGAGGTAGAAATGTAAGGAACCGCTCAACAGGGCCAGATGGCAACACGTAATGAATAATCACTGTCAGCTGATCCTGGTGTGTTATATCAGGCGACGAATCAACTGAGATTGAGAAATACTTGGCAGACTGAACTTCGGCCTTAATCCGATCGACAACTGACTTGCCAGTCAGCTGAATTAGTTGATTGCAGATGTTGGCAGACAGGTATGAAGTGTGTCCTTTTCCCTTGTTAGCATGCATCTGCAGGTGTTGCGCCATGAAGGGATCAAATTTTGATATAAGTTCAAGGAGTCCCAAATAATTGCCATTATGGGCAGAGCCAACGATCTGGTTGTCACCTCAAAAGGCCAGGCCACGTTCAGATAAAAAGGAAATAGTTTCAAACAACCGCTCTAGAACAGCACGCCAATACTCACGTTGTTTGTCACATTGCTTTACTAGTGCCTGATCAACACGTTTTGCTGTGTCACATCGCGTTAGCAGTTTAATCACGGATGCTCGATGAGTAGAACTGACCTCGTGCTCCATGATTTGTTGCTTCTTATGCTTCCAGTTGCAAAAACCTTTTGTGCCGAAGGCTACAACTTCTGGTGACATTAGCTTGCATGGAAAGCAAAATAGACGAAGCTTAGATGGTGACTAGTAAAGCCAGTCATGATCGGTAGGTTCCTTCGACAGCGAATGAGTTGTTTTGAACAGGTCACGAGAGCATTTCCTTGGTTTTCCATCGACTGCATAGACAGTTCTGGTTGGAGTGAAATCCGAGTCCAGTGGGCACATTGTGCACTACCTGCTGTCACCCAGTACTCGCGCATGTCGTTGACAATCTTGACGGGCCATTCGCCGAGGTCTGTAGAGTACAAATAGACTCACGTCACTTTTCTGGGCTTTATGCTATGTAGCTACCAGTTTAAGTTATAAGCACCAATATCTAACCTAAGACTAACTTATGGGTATGCTTCAGCGATCAGGTCTCAGAGTTACACTTGGCTATATACCGGACCTACTTGTATGGTGCGGTATTTTGCCTTTAACACATCAATGACCTGTTTAGATCGCTAGATTTTAAACTTGCATAAACTGCAAATCTTTTATCTTTTTTTCTTATTCTTTTCATTTCTCCATTTTTTATAAAATATAATTTTTTTCTACTGAGTTGACACTCTAAAAGATGATGATACTTTCTGGTCCTCCGACTTGCTTTTCCCAGATGATAAAAAATTATCTCCAGGAACAACTGTGTCTTACGGTGACTACTTTCCTTTTTAAATATCGTATTACCCTGTATCCAGATGTATATAATACTGGGCTTAACAAAGCCTACTTAATCATCCGACTTATTTTTCCGAGTGATACAGGGATACATCTGGGGACCATAATTCAATTGAGTTATGCCAAACCTGCTAACTTTTACACATGTTGCGTTATATCCAAATGTATATTCAGCTGAACTTAGCAGGGCTTAGCAGAAATTGTTTTCTCTTCTTGTGTCGACCTGTATGTCTTTCACTGGCGTTTATATTGAAATTTCCCTGGTCTGTAGAGTAGCTGCGCCTGTTCATGGTGTTTTTGCCAACCAAACTTTTACTTGCGGTTTATGTCGCGCTCCCTTGAAGTCATGCCATTATATTAACTGTAGTTTTGTTATATAATCTGTAATATAAAATATATAAGCAAGTTAATATTATGGTAACCAGTAAAACTAACCACACAGACACGGTTAAATTAAACCAGCAAAACTTAGTAATTGCAGACAACCGTGACAAAACTTGTGTTTACATTACATTTACATTACAAAGAATAGCAAACATATATATTATATTATATAACATATCAGACCTTCAGACTTCTTTGTAGTTTAATACTATTTAATATTATTTAAATTAAATGTTACGCTGTCAGGTGAGGTGTCAGCATCTTTCAGTGTTTACAAGTTAAACCGGAAGTAGATTATGATAGCCTGGTTCCCGGTTTAAAGTCTACTGTTCAGGAACACCGAACAAGCTGAACGAAGGACCAAAACATTTAAAAATAACTTTTAAAAACTTTACAAGTGTAAAATAGAAATGTAAAAAAATAAATTGAAACTAGAATAAGTAAAGAAATAACATAATAAAAAAAAATTAAACTTTAAATGTCTTAAACATAAAAAGGACTTATCAAACTAAAACATTACAACAAGCAGCTGATGGAGCGCATGAGGCACCTTGCACAGTGCCATAGTGCCAACCCATAAAGATGGGTCAGGTTTTAGGAGCCTTGACAAGGAAGCCTTTTGAGCCTTTGCATCAGGTTTCCCTAAAGGATTTGACTTTGAAGACAGTATTTTTGGTAGCCATTTGCTCTGCATGTCGAATCTCTGAGTTGCAGGCTTTGTCCTGTCGGGAACTGTTTCTGACTTTTTCTAGGGAAAAAGTGGTGTTGCGTCTCGTACCGTCTTTCCTACCAAAGGTAGTTTTGCCATTTCATGTGAATCAGTCAGTCTCTTTGCCTGTTTTGGGTGCTTCGGGGGAGACCGCGTCGGACCGTAGTTTGCGTTTGTTAGACATTAAGAGGGGACTTCGGCGATACTTGAAGGTTTCTGAGTTCTTCTGCAAGTCTGACTGTTTGTTCGTTCTCTTTGGTGGGCCACGTAAAGGTGAAGCGGCGGCCAAAGCTTCAATTTCCAGATGGGTTCGTGAAGCAATAGCGTCAGCTTATATCTTGCAAGGTAGTCAGGTGCCCTTGGGGCTGCGGGTTCATTCTACTAGAGTGCAAGCGGCTTTGTGGGCAGAGCATAGCTTAGTTCCGCCGGTTAAGATTTGCAGAGCAGTCACTTGGTCTTCCTTGCATACTTTTAGTAAACGTTACCGCCTGGTTGTTCAAGTGGCGAGAGATGCCTGTTTCAGGTCGGCAGTTTTGCGGTCTGGGTGGACAGGTCCCTCCCAATAGTTTACTGCTCTGTTACATCCCAGAGGTGAGGGACTAAACTGGAGGGACGATAAGGAAAGAGAAATTAGACTTACCTGCTAATTGTTGTTCCTTGAGGAACTCCAGTTCAGTCCCGATTCCCGCCCGAGGAGTTTTTGGTCAGCTTCCGCAAAGCCTGTTTTGTGATGCGTGGTGACTACAATCCAATAGGAGAAGTTCAGCAAATGTGGTCTGTATTCAGGCAAAGTATACCTTGTATTCTTTCTTCTCTCTCCTTTCTGTCCTATTTCTGCAAACGGGAGAAAGAGAGTTATCCTCTCATTTACGGGGTTTTAGTTCAGTGTTAGAGTTAAATCGTATTTAATATTATAGCTACTTATTTGTTGCTTCTTTGAGTCTGCTTTGTCATTAGATCACTGGTTGCTGGTGGGAGGTGCCAGCAGGATATCTACAGTGGTGTCACAGTTCTGACATGCCCAGTCTCCATGCTGCAGGAAGATGTGCACAACCCAGAGGTGAGGGACTGAACTGAAATCACCAAGAATAATAAGATGTTGATACATGAGAGAAGATTCGGACAGAGTGGAGAGAACAGAGTCCCATAGAGAAGAGGGCAGAGCAGGCGGAGCATAGAGAAGAAGGATGTAGATAGGGGTCGAGGTCCCTAGACGAAGCACGAGAGTTTCTGGGTAGGAAAAAGGGAGAGGAAGGATCTCGAGCAGAGGGAGAGAGGAACGGAAAATCACCGCAACCCCCCCCCCACCACTCCTGCCCCGACGGAAAACCGATAGGGAGGAGAAGCCCGGGGGAAGACAACGGTTCAGGAGAGGCTCCTCCCCCTCCTTGAGCCAGGTTTCGGTTAGGAACAGAACGTCCAGAGAGTGCTGCAGAATAAGGTCATGAATGAGAGCCAATTTAGTACGCAGAGAAGGGCAGTTGATAAAGGCCATTTGAAGTAGAAGGAGCTGCGTGGGGGAGGGAGGGGAAGGGAGGGAAGTGGAAGGGGTTCGAAAAAGGGGAAGACACGGGATGAGGTTGGGGAAGGTCGCATAAGAGCATCCGATGAGACATGAATAAGAGGAGGGGGAAGGGGCCTCCAGCCCCACAGGACAGGAATAGCAGTCATACCACAGAGATGCAACAAGAACAAAAACAAGACAGGAAGCAGGAGGACCCGAGCACAGATGAGGCAAAAACTTCAGCGCTGAAGTAGGGTAGAGCTGACAGTAGTACAGTGTGCGTCGATCACTGGAGAAGCTAAGTGAGTTGGAGACAAAGAGATGTTCCGAGTGTGGTCTCAGTGCTGAAAAAGGCCGATCAGGAACGAAGGAGCGCTGGACTCTCCCCCAGACTCGCCCCAAGGAGCTCGATCAAGGAGCACGTCCTGCTCCTTGGGCGCGCTCCTTCGGCACGGAACGCAGCACTAGAGGTGTTTAAATGCAGGATGACAACTTCCTGGAACAGGGAGCAGCCAATAGAATTACCTGTGGGAGGGGCAGCAAAAAGATGTCGGTAACAGCGAACAGCAAGCAGGCAGGCAGGCAAAACAGCTGAGCAAACAGCAAACAACGGTGAGCAGGCAAGAGCAGCAGATAAAGGCAGCAGACAGGAGCAGCAGTAATACACCTAAAACACAGCACTAGAGGTGTTTAAATGCAGGATGACAACTTCTTATCCGGCTACACTGGCTACCTATCCCTTTCCGTATTCAGTATAAGATCCTCATTTTCGTACATAGATCACTCCACACCGGCATTCCACTTTACCTCTCCGATCTGGTCCATTTTCACTGCCCCCCAAGAATCCTCAGATCCATTCATGCCAACCATTTATTTCTTCCCTCTCCATCCCAGGCTCGCCTTGAGTCAATGCGCTCTTCCGCCTTCTTCTTTCTCGGTCCTCATCTCTGGAATTCCCTGCCATCCGCCCTCCGTCTGGAACTTTCTTTTTCCGCCTTCAAAGCGAAACTTGAAACCTATCTTTTCTGCACAGCTTTTGACCTTCCTCACCCCTCTCCCTCTTCCTCTCCCCCCCTCGTTGATCCCAATGAGTACTTATTTTTCTTGTTGTTATTGCTGCCTACTGTCCCTTTCCTCTAACGCTGTCCCTTTCCTATCAACAAATAGCGTTCCTTTTCCATTTCCTTCTTCAGCAGTATTCCCTTTGTTTTTATTGTAAACTGCCATATGCCTCAGTTCTGGCGGTATATTAAGTTTTAAGTAAAGATAAAGATAAAGAAAAATTAGCAGGTAAGTAATTTCTCTTTTTATTCTCCATTCTTTTCCTTATGATTCCTAGCATTCTACTTGCTTTCTTGTCTGCCGCTGCACACTGGGCAGAGGGTTTCAATGTATCCACGATGATGCCTAAATCGTTTTCCTGGGTGGTGTTTTCTAAAGTGGTACCTTGCATTGTGTAACCATAGTTTGGGTTGTTCTTTCCTAGGTGCATAACTTTGCACTTGTCCGCATTAAATTTAATCTGCCATTTGGACGTCCAATCTTCAATTTATCAAGGTCCTCTTGCAATTTTTCACAATCCCTTTGCATTTAACAACTTTGAATAATTTTGTGTCATCTGTAAATTTGCCTCCAATCCCATGACTTTTAAATTTGGCTAAGAGTATGTCATGAGGGACCTTGTCAAAGGCTTTCTGAAAATCCAGATACACTATATCAACCAGCTCACCGTTGTCTAACTGTTTATTCACACCTTCAAAAAAATATAACAGATTAGTACTCAAAACTTTACTTGGCTAAATCCATGTTGACCCTCTCCCATTAAACCATAACTATTTACATGCTGTAACGCGGTAGCATTGTCAGAAGCCAGGGAAACAGATAGTGACCCGGTGGAAGGTTCGGGTACTGCAGGTAAATGCAGGATTTTCCCTTCTCAGCACAAGATGCACATGGCTAATCAGCTAACACAGCTCACCTCGGGGGAGGGGAGAAGCAGAGTTGCTGATTGGGCACTCCCTAGCAGGAGGCGGGTTCCCCAGAGCAGAGGCACCTTGTTAAACAGAGAGAAGGAAGACAGAAGACAGAGAGGGAAAGAGAAAGAGAAGAACGGAAAAAGGAACGGGAAAGGGAGAGAGAAAGCAGAACACTGGACAAAGCCAGCAGAAGTGTGCTTTAGAGACGGAGCAAAGCAAGGACAAAGGAAGCAACCTGGAAGGCAGGAACTAGCCTTGGATGCCAGAACCTTTGACTTTGAAGGAGAAACGCTCCCCAGCTGCAATCCTAGGAGAACGCTTTCAAAGCCAAGAAGCAGGTACCAGGGAGACTCAGTGCCTGGAAGAGCCTTCTGGGAGCAAGAGAGGGGCGAGGCACTGAGAGACCCAGGCCTAAAGCCTATGCTTTTGGAGCAGAGAGCTGACCCGTGGAACGAAAGGCAGATTGCTAAAGAACTTTCAGACATTCCTCAATATAAGGTACAGAGTGTCTTTAATTCTGATAACAGCTTTTATGAGAAGCCAGACTGTGTGAATGTTAATTTTAAAACCCAGGGCAAGCCCAGGTTTTATGAAGACAGTTGGCTGCAACCTGAAACTCATTTATCTAAACCCAGCTTTTCTCACCAAACTGCTGACAGAGTTAGCAAGCAGGCTAGCTACAAGGACACAGCTGATTTAAATGGTAGAGATATATGTCGGGAGGATTTAGGAGGCCCTAAGTTTGATGTGCTGTTTATAAACACTCCACATGCAAATGAACTGAATAACCCAACACTGGCTTACAGAGACAAGTGGGGGAGGGGTAACTCCAGTGCAGCGAATGAGCGTTGTAACAGAGACTACATTATTTGTTTGCCTGAAGCAAAACCCACAAACAATTACTCACCTCAGGAAGGAGCTAATTCTCAGCCCAGCCCATATAGAAAGCAGGCTGAAGCCCTCCTAAAAGAGTTCAAAGAATTCTTAAACAAACGAACCATTCCTGAGCAGAAAGTAGTGCAGTCAGTACAGAGCCCAGAAACAGATGTGCCATTGGTTCTTCCCTTGCCAATGATTGAGTTAAATCAACCAATGGACTGCTCAACCTGTCTGATTGACAAGGAATAGAAAAGCAAAGCTTGAATGGTCCTTTTTCTGTGATAACCTGAAATGTTTACTATTTAAGTGCCCGGCTGAAGAGCTTACCTGAAGTTAAGAATAAGCTGAAGCATTGTTTGGTTATAGCACATGGACATTATTGGTTTCCTTGTTTTTGATTGCCAAGTAGAGTTCACATGAGGGAATGTGAACTCCAACGTTAATGAACACTTTTGAGCACAGCCTTTAAAGAGCCTTATTTTCAGTGTTCCTGTG